>OY856415.1:40226334-40895334 GCA_963693085.1 Alisma plantago-aquatica | reverse complement strand
AAACAACATCCATTCATACATGAGAAGCACAAAAGGATCATATGTTGCACTATGGTAATAAGGAAGAGTTGGATGTAAAGGGTTACATCAATGCAAGCTTCTGAAATGACACAAAATGATTGCAATATAAATTGGGTTAAATCTTAAGACAAGAGTTGTAAGTTGGAAAGAGTTCTCAAGTATATGGCATTACTTTACTTCTACAATAGAAGTTATATGTCCTAGTGTTATGAAAACATGGGTGAATACTGCATGGATCTATAAGGTTCGTATGGATGAACTTATGAGATGTTCCAACAATTGATGACACAATAGAAATACTAAGACAACAAATGAGATACTTGTTATGCAAAGAATATTAGATAGCATATTTCTACAATTCCATATCATACAAGATAGCATAAAACAAAGAGATGTGCAACATGCAATATACTGACTAAAGAAAAATATTGTTAACCCACTGGATTAGCACTTACACAATAGAAACATGATGGACAAGTTTATATCACCAAGAATAAGATTCATGGGTGATTGAGTCTAAGTGCAAGTGGGAGTCTATTGGTATGTATGCTTAGAGAGCCAATCATATGATGATTGTGATGACATTTCATATAAAATATTTGTTTAATAATAAAGAAAAGCTTCATGTTCATTCAATTACACTCAGTTATGAGATAATGAGGAAACATAATGAATTTCTAAAGAATGAAAATTGCTAAGAGTGTTTACATTCTTATTATGTCCCTAGTTGAATGTTACTGTGGAAGGGAGATAGACAACAATAAAACTAAAGACTAGAGTGTGTGTTGGTGGTTGACAAAATCTCATGAGTCAGGATATGTGATATCTAACCAAGCACATACACACTTGTAAGGGAACAATGTATCATACAAACCCACAATGAGAGTGACACATGGAAACCATAAATGGTGTTCATAGTCATCTCTCATAGGGAAGGAGGTGATGGAGCTAGGATTTACACCAAAATATTGCTCTTCCGATGGAAGTCCTAATGTGCACCAAAAACCCTAGGGAGTTGATGTTCTCTCTAGTTTTACCTACAACTGGTGCTAGATAAATGCTCCAACTCCACAAGAGTGTGGAAGCCTTATCGTAGTACATATTTAGGATTGAACCCAAATGACAACATGAAGAATCTGGATGTCTTTGTCTCATTTCATCTCAATCTAAGTTAATCATTTACAACCAAGAGATTGATAGGATTAATCTAAACTAATCTAGAGCATGCAAAAATAAAGGCAAGTATGAAATCTAGTTAAAGTTTGAAATCTAAGATTATCAGATGATGATGGATCACTAGGGTGATGCGGATATTCACCACCACTACACATGCATTGTACCTATACCAACATAGCAAGACCTGCAAGCAAGACACATGGATGTTGTACAATACCGATGTCTTGTGGGACAAGAGTATTGCACATATCCTTCATGGGTTGAGTAACTCTCATCTGGTACATATCTACATGTAAATGAAGATATGTAGTCTCCGAAGAGAGAATCTTACTCAACCTCGTGAAACATGCATCAGAAAACTAACAAGCGAGCAATAATTACCAATTCTATTAGTATCCTTATAGGTTATCCCTCTTTCGAGGACATAGCTACGAGAAACGTTGGAGTGATGCAACGTCATCCATTCCCGAATGAATGGTCAAGTGCTTTGCACCACTCCCTCTGCAGAGTGTGTTCCTCGACCTATAAAGGTTACACTTTTGTACATCAACTGATTCCATTTCATAGTACGAAAGTACAACGATGGAGGTCAGTTTACTCCACTCCTTAGAAAGCGTTCCTAGATATCGAAACGGATGCGCGGTGGATACACACACCAGAAACCAACACTAAATCGGTATTCGAGTCCTAAGAGTGATCGTAGACAATCCACAACGAAAGACAATAGATGCATACAAGAACACGACCAACATTCAAGCATGTATGAAACGATTTAGTATTGAATTAGAAAGACAACATCTTTTGGTACAAATTACAAAGCACGGGCAGTGGGGCTAGTCCCCACACCCCAGTGAATGGAACTACTCACTCCTCATAGAAGGAGAAACAAAGAAAGAGAAGAAAGAGAAGGAAAGCATCGTCAGAGCAGAAGAGTAGATCTACGACAACCCGATGTAGATTGCCCCAGTCTTCGAGACTGCTCTGACTTGGTCGATGAAGTCTATCTCTTGCTGCCTTGATCTTTGTGTGCACTTCCGGAGACGTACGAGTAGGGCCAGGAAGAGCTTAGTGGAGATGAGGTAGCAGTGGAGTAGCCTTGCGGCCTCCCGGATTTGATGCCCAAATGAAGACCGTACTGGTCCTATTTATAGGCTTGAAAGGGGTCTTCATATTTTTGATGTGAGAATACTTCAAACGGTCTTGGCTCCAAACAGTCTTGGGTCCAAACGGTTTTGGCCTCAAACATTCTTGGCTCCAAATGGTCTTGACTCCAAATGGTCTTGGATCGAAATGGTCTTGGATCCAAATGGTCTTGGAGTCTTAACAGTTTCGGGATCCAAACGGCCTTCATTTCCAAATGGTCTTGGGTCCAAATGGTCTTGGATCCAAATGGTCTTGAGTCCAAACGGTCTTGGCTCCAAACGATCTTGGGTCCAAATGGTCTTGGCCCCAAATAGTCTTGGCTCCAAACGGTCTTGACTCCAAACGGTCTTGGATCCAAACGGTCTTGGATCCAAATGGTCTTGGCTCCAAACGGTCTTGATTCCAAACGGTATTGGCAACCGGTCTTCATCCAAACGGTCTTGCTATCCAAGCGGTCTAGAGTCTTCACGGTTTCAGGATCCAAACAGTTTTCATTTCCAAATAGTCTTGGTCCCAAACAGTCTTCGGTCCAAAGGGTCTTGGATCCAAACGGTCTTGGGTCCAAACGGTCTTGGCTCCAAACGGTATTGACTCCAAACGGTCTTGGATCCAAACGGTCAAGGATCCAAATGGTCTTGGCTCCAAACGGTCTTGGCAACCGGTCTTCATCCAAATGGTCTTGCTGTCCAACTGGTCTGGAGTCTTAACAGTTTCGGGATCCAAACAATCTTCATTTCCAAACGATCTTGGTCCCAAACGGTCTTCGGTCCAAATGGTCTTGGCTCCAAACGGTCTTGGGTCCAAACGGTCTTGGCTCCAAATGGTCTTGTGCCTCCGCGTCCAAACGGTCTTGGCTCCAAATGGTCTGGGGTCCAAACAGTCTTGGGTCCAAACGGTCTTGTGCCTCAGCGTCCAAATGGTCTTGGCTCCAAATGGTCTTGCATCCAAACGGTCTTGGCTCCAAATGGTCTTGGGTCCAAACGGTCTTGTGCCTCGGCGTCCAAATGGTCTTGTGCCTCGACATCCAAACAGTCTTGAGACAGTGAGGCTTCACACGGTCTTGAGTTTGTGTGAGGTCAAGACCGAGTTGTGGTCAAGACCGAATGGAGGTCAAGACCGAATGAGGTTGAGACCGAGTGAGGTTAAGACCGAGTTGTGGTCAAGACCGAATGGAGTCGAGACCGAGTTGTGGTCAAGACCGAATGGAGGTCGAGACCGAATGAGGTTGAGACCGAGTGAGGCCAAGACCAAGTTGTGGTCAAGACCGAATGGAGTTGGGACCGAAAGGATGAAACCGAATGGATCGAGACCGAATGGTCAAGACTGATTGGTTGGATGAAAAGGAACCGTTGGATCTCGATCGGATGGTTGCGAGTGATCTGCAGAGAAGAAGGAAAGTGAGTAAGGGAGGATAAGATCAAATAAACTAAAAGCTAGGGTAATTAGAACTAGTAAAGCATCATTTACATGAAACTAAAGAGGTAGTTAAAGTAAATCAAATCAAGGGTAGATCAGTCGATACGAGGCACAAAATCCCTAGAATTGGCGATTGTGAGGATGAATCTGGGGGATTTATCACGACATCGAACTTAAGCGTTGCTCGTCCCGAGGAACGGAAAAGCCTATGATTGTCACCAAAAAGCTCGTTCCTCTCGTTATTACCTCATGTTAGTGCAATTGTCAGAATTTTCACGAAAATGAGAAAAAAATGAGGCGAAACAAGATTAGGGCAAAAATGTAAAAAACCCTTTGAATTGGTGACTGAGGATGAAATAGGAGGATGAATCTGGAGGATGAATCTGGAGGATTCATCACCACACCAACCTTAAGCATTGCTCATCCCTAGGAATGAAGAACTTAAAATAGTCGCCAATGAAATCGTTCATCTCGTGATTTCCTCATCCTATTGTCATTTTGTTCATGCCTCAGATCAATACAACATCAAGGCTTCCTTAGATCAGGGAATACATCTTATGATATCCTCATTTTTGAGTTCACTTTACTGAAGCATTTCCTTCTCACACTCTGTTGTATCAGTCATGTTTAAAAGTTTTATGAGACTTTGAATAGACCCACATAATCAACAAAATGCATATGATCCGTCACTGGTGTTGAAAAAGGAGAGAATGGGGGCATGATCAAGAGATAAGAGTCTCTCCTCTAATTGACTCAAGACTCTTATTAGTGGTTGATTCATCGAGATACTTTGAATAATTTGTGTACAATACTGGTTGACTTAGCCTTACACCCGATTTTTTTTCTAAAGGTAACTCAGAAGTGTGTATAGGTTGGCTTAAGGCTTTTGGCTATTTTACCTGTTCGAGAGGAGGTAAGGGGTCATTTTTGGATCCTTAGGATCTCACTACCGGTCGCGACACATCTGCCTTTGTGAGGGCAACTAATGTACCGTCCGGGCAAGACCTTTATTGGTTATCCTTATTCGGGGCACAACTCTCATGTTTTTATTTACACTCTGGCTTTTATTGATTCTCGATTGGCTTAGGAGAAAGGGTATTTTTGGATTTTTGTATATTTGGGCTTCCATGCCTCTTTTTTGGAATCGGGGTAGATTTTTCACCAACCTTGGTATGTGCACAATCATCATTGTATACTCTTTGAATTAAAATGAGAAGGTGATACACCCTTGTTATGTATTGAGGGGTATGGAAGAAGCGGTAGTGCAAAAAGAGGTGTGGTGTACCACACCGAACTTATAATTTGGCAGAGGTGTGGTTCACCACATCGAACTTAGAGTTTAGAAAAGTTCTAGTGTTCACTAGAAAGGAGTGTAGCATGCCACACCGAACTTAATGCTTTGGCATGGTTGGTGAGAAGAGAGGTATGGGGATGAAAGGAGTGTAGAAGAGAGTTCAGATCATAATGCAATTTGCTTAGAGATTCCATATGACGGGCTCCTTTTCTTCATCACACTATTCTCAAATAGTGACATGATAAAACTTCAAATGAGAATTCCATACAGCTGATCCATTACTTAGAGAGAGGCACAATGCATTTGATCTATCTCAGACTTATTAAGGCTTATCATTCTTATGAAGGATATGACATTAGGGTTCATAGACTATACAAGATAAAATCATTTATCAGTTAGTTTTAAGCATTGTTTCCTTGTTGATTTGGAATGAAAAGAGGTGATGACCATAGATTCAAAAAGCAAAAGCTGGCTAGATAAAGGCTTTATTTTAAGAAGAAAATGAGAAGGTAGAAAAATTGTGAAAAATAACTTAGAATAGAAAAAAAAAACAATAAGGGTAGAGGGTGGAGTGAGAGTCATACCACCTGCCCTCCACCTCGAACTTATGAGTGTGCCCATTTCTTAACAAATACTAGGTTCGAGATGGAGGGGAAGGGTTGCTCAGTGTTAACCAGGTGGTCCTCGTAGTTGTAAGAAGGTCCGACAAAGATGTCTCATAATAGCCGGTTCCAAGAGCGAGGAAGTGGCCTGAACAACCTATTGACTGGGTGGTCGTGGCAACTCAAATAGGTTTTCTAGATGATTTGGATGCATATTTCTTTCGCCTCTTTGTCTGTCTTGAAGAATCCAGAGTCCTTTCTCCATTAGTGGGGGAGGTGAAATATAAGCAATTGAGACTGGAGGGCTAGGTGAGTAATCGAAGCATTGCTTATTTGAGTGCTCCCATTGTGGCTCACCCTCGAAATTTAAAGTAAAACTGCTTTCTCCAAAATGCAGAGCAGTTGATTATGGGTCGGCCACTTGAACTTCCTCCTGTCCTGGATCGGGTGGCGGATCCAGTTCAGGCTTCATTTCGTCAACTAGCTTTTCTTGTGTAGGATATGGTAACCAGGATGACGTTTCTTCATCAGAGGAGTTATTGTGAGAAGCATCCTCATCTTTATCAATGTTGAAATTCATAAGAGCGTCATCCTTTTCTTCAGAATATTGTTCAGAATTTTCCTCGTAGAACAATCTTAATTCATCCAAGTAACTAGAAGATGATTCGACTGGTGGGACGAACTCTTGCTCAGTTGAGGAAATCATGGGATTCCGTGGTAGAGGTTCCAATGATGTCTCTTCACGGGAGGGATTAGTCCATGAGAAAATGTTTTGAAGGCTATAATCTCCTGATGACTCCGTTTCTTTGATGTTGGGACTAAAGTACTCTATTTATGAGTCAGATTGTTGTTCGAGTACTTCTTCATAGTACTCCTCTGGTTCTATTGAGTGCTCGGGAGGAGTTGCTATGGGAAGATTGAAACCTGACTCAGGTAAAAGACATATCTCAGTTTCTTGAATGTTAGGAAGGTCTTCTTCATAGGGGTGAATTTCTCTAAGTGGATGGGTTTGTGACTCGATGTCCTCCCATGGGCCCTTTTTGTCATTACAAGAGTCTATGGAAATATCGTAATCCATTCCAAAATTAAGAGATGGTTTATGTTTCTCTTCATAGTGCACTATCAACTCGTTCAAGTGACTAGAAGGAGACTTAATAGAAAGATCATGCTCTTGTTCGAGAACTGGCTACATCTGGACTTTTTGTAGAGGTGGTAGCTCTAGTAACGCCATATCATGGAAAGGGTCGGTCATATATTCATCATGAGATCCATCCTCCTCCCATGATTCTTTTTCATCATCATGGTTAGTGAGAGTAGCATGATCCATTTTTGAGTTAAGATCTCAATCAGTTCCATCCTCAAAGTTTGTTTCTGGATCAGCCGAATGATAAAAAATTTCTTCATAAGGACAAATCAGATCATGTTCTAGTAATGGGGTTAGTTGAGTCTCTTGCATAAAAGATATCTCCTCATTCGAATCAATCATATATTCCTATGAGTCTGACTGTGAAGGAGTGTAGAGTTCTTGTGACATAAATCCTTCTTCTAGGGATTTCATTGATGAGACAACTAAAGTTGAAGAGATTTTGTCATTGAGGGAGTTGATCATTACTAATTGCTCCTCAATAGTTGGACCTGGGTCTATGAAGTCAGAAGGTAGGTAAGTGTTGAAGTTTAACTCCAATTGATCTCCTAACTATAGAGAATCCCCATATTGTCTACTCAATCTTTCATCTAAGAGCATAGTACATGAATCATTATCCAAGTCGGACCTTGGCTCGAAAAATGATTCTTTCTCTTGTGATGATGTGAAGAAATTATCTTTGAGTTTGGTTATTGGCTCTGAGGATGATTCCTCACCCTGCACTGACACTTGAATATCATTGGAAGGCATATCCCACATGATTTCGTAATAATCATCATAATCAACATGTGTACTAGGGACGTGCTTAGTTGAAACTGGTGGATGTTCTACATGTTGGTCAGAAGCGTTGACAAATTGTGTAAGTTGATCAAGATCGGCCATCAACTTCTGGGTCGCGGATGTCTGATCGGCTTGTTGTTGAGCCACTAATGTCTGTAAGGCACGCAGTTCTTCCATTAACGTACGTTGATCTCCATAAGAAGGCTCTTCGCTGCACTCGTTGGGTTGATGTTGATAATAGCTCTCCTCATCATAGTATTGATTTGCATTGTTTTCCAGGTTCCTTCCTACATTGCAGTCTACGCCTTGAAATCTACCATAGTTAGGTTTTTCATAGTAGCCTCCAGGGTGATATGGATTATAACTTGTGTTATATCCATAGTTGTATGAAGAGGCTGCTTTGAGTTTCCCAACTATATGATTCACGATTACTTGACACAGAGCCATCACATAGTGAGGAGGGGCATTCAAGCAATAAATCGAGGCATGAGAATAGTCACCACATAGTTGACATCTAACGGTTGGTGGTGTCGACTACTTCATTTTGAAGCGAATTGGTACCTAAAATCAAAGAACGAGTTTATCAAGCTTGACCAACCACTTCAAATCCAAGAAGATATGCAAGATTAAGTCCTTCACCCTTTTTAAAGGTTTTGAAAGGAAAATGAAAAACCCTAGAGAAACCTAAATCGACACGGAATTCGAAAAATATGATTTTTACACCGTTGTCCCCAACAACGGAGACATTTTTTGATGGAGCTAGGATTTACACCAAAAGATTGCTCTTCCGATGGACGTCCTAATGTGCACCAAAAACCCTAGGGAGTTGATGTTCTCTCTAGGTTTACCTACAACTGGTGCTAGATAAATGCTCCAACCCCACAACAGTGTGGAAGCCTTATCGTAGTATATATTTAGGATAGAACCCAAAGGACAACATGAAGAATCTGGATGTCTTTGTCTCGTTTCATCTTGATCTAAGTTAATCATTTACAACCAAGATATTGATAGGATTAATCTAAACTAATCTAGAGCATGCAAAAATAAAGGCAAGTATGAAATCTAGTTAAAGTTTGAAATCTAAGATTATCAGATGATGATGGATCACTGGGGTGATGTGGATATTCACCACCACTACACATGCATTGTACCTGTACCAACATAGCAAGATCTACAAGCAAGACAAATGGATGTTGTACAATATTGATTTCTTGTGGGACAAGAGTATTGCACATATCCTACACAGGTTGAGTAACTCTCATCCGGTACATATCTACATGTTAATGAAGATATGTAGTCTCCAAAGAGAGGATCTTACTCAACCTTGTGAAACGTGCATCGGAAAACTAACAAGCGAGCGATAATTACCAATTCGATTAGTATCCTTATAGGCTATCCCTCTTTCAAGGACATAGCTATGAGAAACGTGGGAGTGTTTCAATGTCAGCCATTCCTGAACAAATGGTCAAGTACTTTGCACCACTCCCTCCGCAGAGTGTGTTCCTCAACCTATCAAGGTTACACTTTCGTATGTCAACTGATTCCATTTCATAGTACGTAAGTACAACGATGGAGGTGAGTTTACTCCACTCCTTAGAAAGTGTTACTAGATACCAAAACAGATGCACGATGGATACACACACCAGAAACCAACACTAAATTAGTATTCGAGTCCTAAGAGCGATCGTAGACAAACCACAATGAAAGACAATAGATGCATACAAGAACGCAACCAACATTCAAGCATTTATTAAATGATTTTGTATTGAATTGGAAAGACAACAACTTTTGGTACAGATTACAAGGCACAGGCAGTGGGGCTAGTCCCCGCACCCCAATAGATGGAACTACTCACTCCTCATAGAAGGAGAAACAACGAAAGAGAAGAAAGAGAAGGAAAGCATCATTAGAGCAGAAGAGTAGATCTGCGACAGCCCGATGTAGATCGCCCCAGTCTTCGGGAGTGCTCTGACTTGGTCGATGAAGTTCGTCTCTTGATGCCTTGATCTTCATGTGCACTTATGAAGATGTATGAGTAGGGCTAGGCAGAGTTTGGTGGAGATGAGGTAGCGGTGGAGCAGCCTTGCGGCCTCCCAGATTTGATGCCCAAATGAAGACCCTGCTGGTCCTATTTATAGGCTTGGAAGGGGTCTTCACATTTTTGATGTGAGAATACTTCAAACGGTCTTGGCTCTAAACGGTCTTGGGTCCAAATGGTTTTGGCCTCAAACGGTCTTGGCTCCAAACGGTCTTGGCTCCAAATGGTCTTGACTCCAAACAATCTTGGATCCAAATGGTCTTGGCTCCAAACTGTCTTGGAGTCTTAACGATTTTGGGATCCAAACGGTCTTCATTTCCAAATGGTCTTGGGTCCGAACGGTCTTGGCTCCAATGGTCTTAGGTCCAAATGGTCTTGGCTCCCAACGATCTTGGGTCTAAACGGTCTTGGCCCCAAATGGTCGTGGCTCCAAATGGTCTTGACTCCAAACAGTCTTGGATCCAAACGGTCTTGGATCCAAATGGTCTTGGCTCCAAACAGTCTTGGGTCCAAACAGTCTTGGAAACCGATCTTCATCCAAATGGTCTTGTTGTCCAACTGGTCTGGAGTCTTAACGGTTTCAGGATCCAAACGGTCTTCATTTCCAAATGGTCTTGGTCCCAAACGGTCTTCAGTCCAAATGGTCTTGGCTCCAAATGGTCTTGACTCCAAACGGTCTTGGATCCAAATGGTCTTGGATCTAAATGGTCTTGGCTCCAAACGGTCTTGCTATCCAACTGGTCTGGAGTCTTAATTGTTTCAGGATCCAAAAGGTCTTCATTTCCAAACGGTCTTGGTCCCAAACGGTCTTTAGTCCAAATGGTCTTGGCTCTAAACTATCTTGGGTCCAAAGGGTCTTGGGTCCAAACGGTCTTGTGCCTCAGCGTCCAAACGGTCTTGGCTCCAAACGATCTTGGGTCCAAATGGTCTTGGGTCCAAACGGTCTTGGGTCCAAATGGTCTTGTGCCTCTGCGTCCAAACGGTCTTGTGCCTCGGCGTCCAAATGGTCGTCTCCAAATGGTCTTGCATCCAAACGGTCTTGGCTCCAAATGGTCTTGGCTCCAAACGGTCTTGTGCCTCGGTGTCCAAACGGTCTTGTACCTCGACATCCAAACGGTCTTGAGACTGTGAGGCTTCACATGGTCTTGAGCCTGTGTGAGGGCAAGAACGAGTTGTGCTCAAGACTGAATGGAGGTCAAGACCGAATGAGGTTGAGACCGAGTGAGGTTAAGACCAAGTTGTGGTCATGACCGAATGGAGTCAAGACCGAGTTGTGGTCAAGACCGAATGGAGGTCAAGACCGAATGAAGTTGAGACCGAGTTGTCGTCAAGACCGAATGGAGTCGAGATTGAAAGGATGAAACCGAATGGATCGAGATCAAATGGTCAAGACCGATTGGTTGGATGAAAAGGAATCGTTGGATCTCAATCAGATGGTTGAGAGTGATCTGTAGAGAAGAAGGAAAGTGAGTAAGGGAGGATAAGATCAAATAAACTAAAATCTAGGGTAATTAGAACTAGTAAAGAATTATTTACATGAAACTGTAGAGGTACTTAAAGTAAATCAAATGACGGGTAGATCAGTCGATACGAGGCACAAAATCCCTAGAATTAGTGACTGTGAGGATGAATTTGGGGGATTCATCAGGTGGTGATTGTGGAAACCATAAATGGTGGTCATAGTCATCTCTCATAGGGAAGGTGGTGATTGTGGTTCTTAGACCTAAAGTCATTACACTCATCACATGTTGTCTGATATGTTTTGTTATCATCAAACATGATCTTGAATCATGGTTCCCCATAAAGGTGATGATTAGATATGATGTCATACATGGGGTTGACTATGAGTGATATAAATGAGATTTGTCCCTCCTACATGAGTTTGATATCCTGGCCTCTTGATAAGAGATACAAACAAAATCATGCGTATGCACATGTGAATGAATATATGATATTGAGGTCACATTAATCTCAGACAGTGTGCTCTAAATCAATGAACATTGAGTGGATGATGATTCCATGTCTCAAGTTTAATTCGGATATCAAAAATAAAAGAATTAGACAATCATTTTAACATCTGACACATATTGTAGGTTAAAGTTGTTCTCTAACTTTCTTGATTATTTGGGCATCAATGATGTGTGATTAGGCACCGCTCTTTGCTTGTGATGTCATAATTAGTTATGGACATTCACTGCCAACATAAATAGGAACCTATGGGGTCACACACGTAGGATACACCTAGAAGAGGAGTTTAATAATGAATGATAATTAAATTGATTACTAAAGTGTTTAGGTATTAAATTTAAGCAACCAGTCAACTGACCAAACTCCCAACCGACCGACTCAAGTGTTGAACTGACCTATTGGAGTGTAAGGTTGATTAGAAATTCCATTGGATGAGTTCTGCATGACTGAGAAGCGAACCGACTAATTCACTTATTGAACCAAATAGTTCAAGCCCACGAGATGGTCAGTTTGAGTTTGTGAGATGCTCGGTTCATGGTGCAATTTGATTGCATCAAGGATTAGTGCTAACATCATGTCATGCATTAAATGGATTAGAACTGGCAATATAATTGTTATTAGGAAACATGTTGAAACAACATGTTCACTGGTGGAACCGATCAACTCACATGCCAACCAATCACTTCACTAGTGAACCGACCATTTCGCCTGCCACAGGTTGTGAAAATTCATGAGATTCTGATCCCTTCCACTCCTACTCAGACTAGGAATCCCAACCCTGACCTTCCTATAAATAGAGGGGTATTGGGGGTTCCCAGAGACACAACTCAATTGCCTCTAACAATTGATGTCCTCTATGGTCATGATAACCAATAGAGAGATTGAACAAGTCATACCTGATAAAGGGAGGGATAGCGAGAGAGAACAATTGTGGGAGAGAATGTTGGTGACCAGTACACCAATGGGAGGGACAACTCGTTCTTGTCTATTCTTTTTGAATAAAGGGAGTTATAGGCGTTCTGTGTGGACTTCCATTGAGGCGTGTATACTTTTCCCTATAGGAGGACCACGTAAGGCTATCGTCCATGGTGGAGAGTAGGATCTACTATAGATGTCATCTGTGTGCAACTAGGAGTGCTTCACTACTATAATGAATTATAGTCGCTGGACTTGCTCCAGGACTAGGTATGAACTCATTAAACCATCCTTCTCATTACATAGTTGATGATGTGATCTTGCTATTCTGGGGAATATGGTCGATATTTTTTTTAATTTCTGCTATCTATCTGATGCCATATTTCCCAACAAACTATTATTAAAATCCCATGGCACAATTTGATGAATGGTAGTGGCTCAATAAATCAATGGTTGTCTATATTTATAAAGAAATATTTTAAACCATTAGTAATAAGGTAATAATGAAGTGATTCCACCATTCATGTTAATTTTAGTTAATGACTAATTTTATTTGTGCCCCCTTGAAAATTTGACCAGCTCCGTCCCTATTTGCAAGGTTTTATAAACTCACAAGAATATGTTACACATGCTTGATTTTAGGGATATTGGTGAGGAAATTTTTTGGCAAGAGAAATTGGGAACAAAGACATGACTATATATGTTCAATGGTATCTAGTAGTTGGATTGCTTGTTCATATCGGGTGGTAGAGAATTTAACATGATGTGAAGATGAAGAAAATGTATAAGTTGAAAGTATTCATTTGGTGTCTATTTTAGAGTTTCTCTTATCAAGAAGATCAACATTTAAATTATGGATTATTTAAAGAATGCATATTCATCCTACTTTATAACACATTTTTAGTCTAGTTTTACACTTTGATTTCACATTCTTCTCGAAATTAGCTTCCATTTAGCTTTTCCTAGTTTTAGGCCAATTTGTTAAGATTTTGACACAATTCCTTGATTTTCATGGTAGCTTTGAGCTTGATTTTGCATACTTGTCAAAATTCATTATTGTCAATCAATAAGGCATCAATGAATGAGACATCAACCGAAGGGGTTCCCACTAGATGACTTCCCACTAAGGGAGACCTCTTCACTACAACCTGAAAAGCTTCCAGTCGATGAAGCCATAAACCAATGGGATTTTTTCCACCTTATAAAACATGTCAATTGATGGCACTATAGATGAATGAGGCTTATTATGAAATGGGGTTCTTGTTTGATCAGATCCCATAACAATGGGGATTTAGAATGAGGAAATATCAATGGATTATGTTCATTATTCATCTCCTCATTTTTGTCCTACCACTACCCCTTTCACTCATGGCTTCTAATGCCATTACCGCAGGAGGCTAGGGAATTGGAAACATGAACCCCAAGACTATAAGTACTAGCCCTTTCCTCCATGGAATGTGACATTTTGACAACACCTTTAGAATGTCAAACTCCATTCTTAAAATCCTGGACCATTCCATATCCATAATTTTCATTGGTTGATTGACACCATCCACCAACAATGACTCCACCTATACCAATAGTCTAAGGCCCTTACCTTGAAAGAGACTAGTCGGATGATGTATGATCTCCATTGATGTGAGATTCCATATGTTGATTGATTTTCTTCTCCTTTAAATGGACAAGTCCAGCCCATAAAAAAGGAGATTGATAACCAATAAGTTCATCTAAAATGAACATCAAAGAGTGTACTTGTTGCTTCATCAACTACCCTCACCTTCAAGTTGAAGATAGTGTGACCTCAAACCATAGTTAGGTCTCCATATTCTACCATGATGATGGATTTCTTCCTCTATTTTCATATTAGACTTGTTAATTCCATGAAAAGTGAGTAGTCCTCTTGTTAGGATGCAAAGAGTAGCCCCACTACCCATTTTTTCTCATTTTACTTCATGTATTCATGTGTGAAACATTCCATGTTTTAAATAAAATGTTATTTTGCCTTTCTTATGTGTTTGGTTGACATATCTACATGCTTGTCAGATATGAGATGTAGAAAACTTCAATCCTAAAACCTAGTGTATCATTTTTCTCATGTTTACCCCTTTAGGAGAACTTCAAATTGGGTGGTTCTTGAGGCAAATGGTACATGACCTCTAGGTAATTCTATTGGAACTTTAAGACATATTTTTCTAGGTGTAATTCTCCTTTCAAAAGGATTACAATCACCCATCCTCAACATTGTATGCTCGTTATTATGTATGATGTTGTGTGAGTGAAAAATAGGTAGTGGTGGTGAATTCCACCCAATTCTTAAATCTAGACTTTTATTCAACCCTTTTGATACAATCATAGAATAATCAACTTTTGTGATAAATACTAGTTCATGTTCAATTTGTTTGATTAGATAATTATTAAATATGTTGTCCTTTGGGTTTCATCTTAAACTATACTACCTTAAGATACATCCACTTGTGAGTGAGATTGTCATAAAATAGGATTTGATAAAATCTAGATATTTAATTCCTAGAGAATTGTTGTGCAATTAATATCACATCCGTTATTAGTAGCTAGTTGTGTAGTGGAGGTTAGAACAATAATAGTGGAGGTTAGAACAATAATATAACATACCTATGAAAATGTCTAGGTTGATATTGATACTTGGTCGTGTATATTGTGGCTCAGTTTGGAAGTATTTTGCATTTCCATGCATCATGTGGTTTTTTCGCACCTGTGGTAGTAGTGCCAAAGACACAATGTTAGATTGAGGTTGCAAGGGTGGATCTAGAGTTTCTTTGGTTGTCACTTGGTGTTGTGTTTTGTTGTTGTCATTTGATGGGATCAATGTTATCCATACCATAGAATGAAGATTCTCAATATTGGTTATCTTTTTTGACCTTGATTTCCAATTCATTGTTGAAGATTGTGCTGGTGGCTAGTATGTCATTCTAATATTCTGGTATACACTACTTCTAATGGAGTTTTCATTGCAGACTCAAGCTTGAACTGACTTCACAAATGTACTAAACCATTGCAGGAATAAGACAATAGTGAGCATGGGTGTTTCTTCCCTTATTGCTATGCCACATTCTTATTGTATGTTTGTTTGAAATCTAGCTATATTGCTAATTATCATCATCTACCTATGAACTCGATGAAGGTCCTATTTATTATTTTTTGTTCTCAAAGTCTTATTCAATAGGCATTAGTTCACAATTCTAGGCCTATTTTTTTTAACATAAGCATAGCTAGTATACTCATAAGAGCCATACATCATATACAAAGATAAGAGATTCAAGCCATCTCAGCAAAAAAATAGCAAGAGGCATATCTATGTTATTAAAGATTTATCGGATGCAAAAAAGACAATTCTATCCAAATTCTCCCCTTTGCACTTAACAAAGTATCTTTTAACTGGAATTATTCCACAATCATGGGTATAACTTGCATAAATAAAACCCTAACTATTAAGCTCTAAACTACAAGAACACTTGTCTTTATGAACTTTATCACCCTTAACCACATAATGAAGAAAACAACCACTAACTAAGAAAAGAAAGCATATATAGAAGGGCATAGCTCGGTCTTTGCTATAACCATTAGGAAAGAAAAAAAAAAACCTACATAACTCAAAGGAAAAAAGGAAACAAAAATAGCAGACAACTCTGGCATAGGTGGTTATTTCCTAAGAAGAATAATAATTGTTTTTGAATGTGTGCATGACAAAGCTAGTAATAAGACAGAGTGGGAGGAACTATTTGGGGACTCCCTACTACTAGGACCTAACCAACACTATTTACCCCAACTAAAGTTGATCTCAAGTTGCAAAAGGGAAACACATGCCAGAAGGATGTATCCACCACCCAGTCAAGGAATCCCAAAGATCCCCATGCAACAGATCTGCACACCACCACCCGAATCTGGAAGGACTAAGAGAGGGCCCAATAGAGGTTGAGGCCACTTCCCATGCCTTCCCAAGATGTAGTTGTAAACTGCCCCACCCAAGACATTAGGTGCTCCAACCAAGGGTCTATGTTGTATGCACACGAGGGAGGAGAAGGATGATTGAGAAGAACCTAAAGAAGCATGTGTAAACTACTTGAGGACAAGGAAGGAAAATCCCGAGGGGGATCTGGGGTCACACATTTTGGAGGTGGAACCCTCTAGACTAAGAAGAATCCCACATGATTCCAAGCATATGGAGTAATGAATTTTTCTTTTTTAAGATAAAATGAAGCATGAGCTTTGAGAGGATTATGTAATAAGCTACAATTTAGTCCAAATATGTAAGAAAATGGCAATTTTGGTGAAGCCCTTATGTGTAGGTAAAGTGCAAAAATTTATTTACTCCCCCACACTCAATAGACTCTAAATGGATATCTTTGGTCCTCCTCATTCCTTCATTTGGATAACCATTGCAAATGAAATCATGCTTTTGTAGGCATATATGATGTACATTTGGTAGAGGATACACGTGCTAAGGTAATATGAGAGGAGAGGAGTTTCCAGCAATAAGAGCATGTAGCCAGTAGCATCATGGGGTGTGTAGCATGGGTGGTCTCCTTCACTTTTAAGTGTGGGTCCATGGGAAAACTATTGGTATGTATGGCTAGAGAGTCAATCATATGATGCTTGTAATGGGGCATTAGATACCTGATTTGATAATCACAAAGGTAATACTATCTATTATGTTTGAATCAATCAAGAGATGATGACACATATATAATAGATGTCTAAAGAATGATGTGACTCGATGACATATATCTTTAGGTTGTGGACTTGAATAATGAGATCATATGTATGATAAGAGTGCATACATTCTTATTATGTCCCTAGTCAGATATTATTGTGGAAGAAAAATAGACAACAATAATACATGGGACTAGAGTGTGTTTTTACTGATGACAAAGTCTCATTATTGACTATATGTGATATCAAGTCAAAGATATAGGTGTTTGTTATAGAATAGTATACCAAACAGACTCACCTTAAGTGTGATACATGGAGACCATTGTATGGTAGTCATAATAAGTTCTCATTGTGATAGTGGTGATTGTGGTTCTTAGACCTAAAGTCACTACACTCATCACATTTCGTTTGATGTATTTGACATAATCAAATGTGACTTTAAATAAGGGTTTCCATAAAGGTGATGATCGGGTGCATTGTAATATATGATTATTGAGTGTGAGTGATGTAGATGGGATTTGTCTCTCCTACAAGAGATTGATATCCAGACCACTTGATGTGTGAGACTAAGAAATGTATGGCCATACTCATGTGACTAATATATGATGTGAGAGCTCACATGCATCTTAGATAGTATGCTCTAGTTTAAAGAACATGGATTGAACATTGAGATAATGATTATTCCATGCCTTGATTTCAATCCAGATATTAGAGACAAAGGAACTATATGATTATGGTAACACTGATCACATATTGTAGGTTGAAGTTGTTTTCCAACTTTCCAAATTACTTGGGTAGCAATGACGTATTGCTAGATACCACTCATTGATTGTGATGTCATAAGTTAGTTGCGGACATTCACTACCAATGTAAATTGGGACTTATAGGGCCAAAAACATAGGATGCACTTGGAATACGAGTTTATTCATGAATTATGTTTAACTTGATTACTAAAGTGTTTCAGTATTTTACTTAAACAAATGAGGTTGTAAATGTTGGGTTTTGTGGGGTAGAAGAGGTAGCAGAAACAAAAACGTTATCTAACCACAAATACATAACTAGCAGATTGCGTCAACAACTATGCAATAGGAAGGATGGTTTAGTGAGATATACCTGGTCCTAAGGCTTGCTCCGTGACAATACCTTGCAGCTAGTATTGTCTTCAACCACCTAGTCTTTGATGGTGTTTGTGTAGCTCCTGGTGCAGACCCAGACTGTAGTGGACAATCATCCTTCTAAGCGACATAAACCTTTTACCTCTATAGATAGTCCACATGGACTACATGGAACTCTAGTTGTCCTGAGATGGACAAACTAGAAGAAGTCGTCCCCCTCTATCGGCATACTAGTCACAGACATACTCTCCCACAATCAGTCAATTTTCTATAGTTGTCTTTCCCTCATTGTTCCTCCCTGGATGGGTAGAACTTGCTTGGGCTCTCTCGGTTACCACAACCAGAGAGGACAACAAATTTGTAGAGAAACTAATGTTCTGAGTTGTGTGTTCTGAGAAGCCCCCTATGCCCCTCTATTTATAGTAGAGGGCAGGGTCAGAGTCACGGTTCCAAGTCTATGCGGGAGTAGAAGGGTTTGGAATTTCCATGAACTGATTATACTACGTCAGACGAACCAATCATTTTATAACTCAACTGGTCATTTGGGTAGGTGAGCCGATCAGTTCACTTTTGAACCGGTCAGTTGGGAGTGTGAACCGGTCGGTTCACTTAGTGAACCATTCATTTCACTTCCTAGACTTGCCCACAATTGACTTTCCTTGTTCATTTCTAATGAATACAGATATTAATTCTTGTCCCAATCAAATTGAACAAGCAAAATGAAATTCTTTTCTCACAAACTGAGAAACTCAACACTTTCTCGGTTGGTCCATGTGAACCAATCAGTTTACTAGTGTGAACTGGTCGTCTCATGACCATGAGCTGATCAGTTTACCCAGTGAACCAGTCGGTTGGTGGTCCAGTTTGTACAAAACTCAGTCAATGCATTTCTCAATCAATCTAACACTCTAATCAATTGGTTCAACACTTGAAATTGATGATTAAAAGTCAAGTCTATTGATTGAATGTTTAATTGATTACCTAAATACTTTAGTAATCAATATAAACATCATTCATGGATGAACTCCTCTACCAGGTTAATCCTATGTGTGTGACCCTATAGGTTCCATTTCACGTTGGTAGTGAATGCCCATAACTAGCTTTTGACATCACAAGCAATGAGTGGTGCCTAGTCACACATCAGTGCTACCTAAGTGAAGAGGAAAGTTGGAGAACAACTTTCAATCTACAATTTGTTATTGGTGTTAGAGTGAATGTATGGTCCATTAGTCACTGATATCTGGATTGAACTCGAGGCATGGACTTGTCATCCTCAACAAATGTTCAATCCATGTTTCTTGACTCAGAGTAGTCTGTCTAACATATATGTGAGCTCAATGTCATACATTGACTCACATGTGCATGGCCATGTATTTCTCAGTCTCACTCCTCAAGTGGCCAAGATATCTGTAACACCCCTCCCTAGGGTTTCATACGTAACCAGCGGAAGCACAGCCTAATCCCCATCATTATCCATAATGTGGGGTACTTGTCATATCAGGGAGGGATTGTCACATGCATGATCTCATATCAAGAAATAAACAACACTTAGCATTCATACAAACATAGATTCATACATGAGTTCTTGTAAAGAAAACTACAACATGGTTCTAAAGCTACACATATTCTAGATAATATATGAAAGACAAGATATCCATAGATGGGCGTTCCACCAGGCAACAACTCCTTACTTCTTTGGGTCCTTAGTATTCTCAAGATGATTCCTTCTCCTTAGCTCCAACTCCTGTGGACATCTCGTCCCCAGCCATGCAAAGGAAAAACAAACATGGTGAGTAAGCGGCATTGGCATCTTATAAAGCATAAAAATAACATATAAATTGATTTGACATAAACATGAACATGCATTAACATTAATCATTTCTTGGAATCTTTTACATAAAGAATTTGACTAGAAGTATATGCTCCTCTCTTAATGCCCCATAAGGAGCCCATAATGCTCAGAAAGCCCATAATTGCTCGGAAAGCCCATAATGTTCGGAAAGCCCATAACAAGGTGCATATAAATCTAAATCAAATTCCCTTAATCATGATCTTTCTTAGACTTTAATTATCTTCTTAATAACCTAAACTTGATCTTAATTGGGATTTCTCCCTCTTGAACATAATGGGATTTCTCCCTCTTAAGCATGGATGGGAATCTCTTCCCTCTTAATCTTGGTTTCATGTATCTTAATCATAAATCATAATCTTAATGTGACTTCTACTCTTAGACTTAGATTATAACAATCAACATCCAATAATTATATACATTGACGAAAAACATGACACTTATCATGACTTGAGTATAAAGAGCATAAACATATCATAATCATTCAATAAATCAAACTTACTATGCCAAAGGCATGGCCCACTTACCTTGAGCTAAAACACCTAAGTCAAACCTTGTTTGACTGATTGGATCCTCTTAAACATCGCGCTCACTATCGAGCCGAGGTGGACCGAGGAGGCTGGACGAAGCCGGATTTGTTCGATTTGCAGGTCGAGTAGGGCAGGACGTTCAGGGGAACTCGAGGCCCAATTGGCAGTGGAGTAGTGTATCTAGGGGGCGGCGATGCTCTTGGGGTCTTGATCGACTAGTGTGGAAGACAGAGGCGGCAGCTACGATTAAATGGCGGAGGGGGTGTTCAAGCCCTAAATGGGCATTTGCTCGACTGAGAGAGAGGGGGGGGTCAAGTGATGTCTTGCTCGAATCGGGGTGACGAGCCAGAGTCGTTGGCGAAGAAATCAAGTGAAACGGTGGACTGTGCAGTGAGAACGAAGTTGGGAGAAAACGACCTTAGCTTGCGAGAAAAACGGAGGAAGAAGAAGACTGTCGTGCCGTTGGATCCTGATCCAAGGGCTGCGGATGTGCGTGAGAATAAAACGGATGAAGTAGCACGTGACAAAGGCAATTAAAATGAACTATAGCTTAAATCGGCTGCATAAATGACATTTCATTCAAATCTTGGTCATAATATACTCAAACCTCTCTCAAATTAACTGGAGGGTCAAACATGGGTCAAATGAGCCCAAATTTTGACCATAGGTGTATTAGAGTGTCTAGAATATTCCTATTTCATTATATTTCGTGCTTGTACCCATTTAGGCCTAAAAAAAGCAAAACCCTCACGTATACTTAAATGACTATGATTAGTGTATATAAAGTCATTAATTCTTCAAATAAGAATTGCAAAACATAAAAACGTGCCCTAAATATTATTTCTTTTCAATTAACAAGATAGGGGCCATTAAGAAAATAATTAAACATGTAAATCACTAATTATCATATGAGAGAGAAAATTGAACATAAAAGCGTTCATTCTCATTTTCTTAAACAAAAGAGCATAGATATATATGTGAAAAGATTTTCTTTAAATAAAACAAGGATAAGAGAGCTATTGAGCATAATAAAATGATTTTGCAAAACTAACATGGGAAAATTGCATTTAAGTCCTCAACAATTATCTTATTAGAAAAAGAGCATGTAGGGAATAAAATAATTTGGAAATTTTGCATAATAAGATTGGCGTGTTACAATATCACACTCCCTTAGGAGGGACAAATTCCATATCTATCACTCATAGTCAAATCCCCATGTGTCAAAGTCACCCAATCATCATCATAATAACAACCCATGTTTCAGAACTACGTTTGATGATGTCAAAGTGTATCCAACCACATGTGATGAGTGTAGTGATTTTAGGTCTATGAACCACAGCCACCACCAATACTATAAGAGATGATCCTGAATGACCAAGTGTGGTTTCCATGCATCACCCTTGTGATGGGTCTGTACGATACACTATTCTCTACATGTATTTGTGTGCTTGGTTTGATATCATATATCATGACTAATTAGATTCTATCATCAACCAACACACACTCTAGTCTTCTGTGTTATTGATGTCTATGGTTGTGTCCACAATAACAACTAACTAGGGACATAACAAGAATGTGTACTCTTGACATCCGCACGATCTCATTGTTTAGGTCCTTAACCTGAAGACATATATAATTAAGTAATACGATTATTTAGAAATCTAACATGTTATATCATTATTTAAAAATAGATTAAGCATATAGACAAAAATTTCCTTTATTATTATTCAAAATCATTTACAAGGTATGCTATTACAATCATCATATGACTGTATCTATGGTTATACATACCAACAGACTCCCAGTTACACTTAGAGCCAATCACCCATGAATCTCCGTCCTTGTGATGTAGCATGACCATCATGCTTCTGTTGTGAAAGTGCCTTAGTCAAGGGATCAACAATATTGTCTTTGTTTGGTGCTCTACAAATATTCACATCTCCTCACTATATGATCTCTCGTATGAGATGGAAGCGCCGTTGTATGTGCTTGGACCGCTGATGTGTTCTAGGTTCTTTATTTTGTTCCATAGCTCCATTGTTGTCACAATAAAACTCAATTGCATCATAGATGTCAGGAACCACCCCAAGTTTAGAGATGGACTTCTTGATCCACACATCCTCCTTTGTTGCATGGGATGCAACAATATTCTTAGCCTTTATCATAGAATCTGCAATTGTCTCTTGCTTGGAACTCTTCCAACTTACATCTCTATTGTTAAGGAAAAACATAAATCCTGACTGTGATTTGTAATCATCTTTATTAGTTTGGAAGCTTGCATCGGTGTAACCCTTTACCACCAACTCTTCCTCACTGCCGTAGATAAGGAATTGATCCTTAGTCCTTCTCAAGTACTTTAGGATGTTATTCAGGGATGTCCAGTGAGCATCTTTGGGATATGAATGGTATCTACTCATCATGCTGAGTGCATACGAGACATCTAGATGGGTGCACAACATTATGTACATGATGGATCCAATTGCTGATGCATATGGAATCCCATTCATGCGTTCCCTCTCTTCACAATATTTGGGGCATTGAGCTCTAGAGATAGGAACTCCATGAACCATGGGTATGTTTCCTCTCTTTGAGTTCTCTATGCTGAAACTCTTCAACACTTTGTCAATGTATATGATTTGATTTAGTCCTAGAAGCCTTCTAGATCTATCTCTATAGATCTTGATTCCTAAGATATAGGATGCTTCTCTTAAGTCTTTCATTGAGAATGTATTTCCAAGCCATGTCTTTACCTTTTGTAAAGTAGGGATGTCATTCCCTATCAATAGTATGTCATCTACATATAATATGAGGAATGTAGTCATGCTCCCACTAACCTTCTTGTACACGCAAGGTTCATCTTCATTTTGAATAAAGACAAACTCTTTGACTACTTCGTCAAATCGAAGATTCCAGCTCCGAAATGCTTGCTTCAATCTCTAGATTGACCTTTTCAACTTATAGAGTTTATTTGCATCCTTTGGATTTATAAAACCTTCAGGTTGTGTCATGTACACATCCTCGGTAAGATTCCTATTAAGGAATGTAGTTTTAACATCCATCTGCCAAATCTCATAGTCATAGTAGGCTACAATAGAAAGCATGATTTCTGATGGACTTAATCATGGCAACTGGTGAAAAGGTTTCATCATAGTCAACACCTTGAACTTTTTTGAAACCCTTAGCAACCAATCTGCCTTTATAAGTTTGCACATTACCATCCATGTCTGTCTTCTTCTTAAAGACCCACTTGCACCCTATGGGTTTTACCCCTTCAGGTGGATCCACCAAGGTCCATACCTTGTTGGTATACATGGATTCCATCTCAGATCTCATGGCCTCAAGCCATTTCTTAGAATTGGGTCCCTGTGTAGCTTCTAGATAGGTAGTTGGCTCATCATCTATGACCAACTCATTTCCATCTTGAGTCACAAGATATCCAAATCTTTCAAGCTCAAGGTGTGTCCTACTAGATCTACGAGGTTCCTGTGTTACTTGAGGAATTTGAGATTCCACAATAGTTTGTGATTCTCTATGTTCCTCTTGTTCATCTATTGGTGCAATGTTTTCTTGTTGGTCTCAAACCTCTTCGAGTTCCACTTTCCTCCCACTGCTTCCTTTGGAAATAAATTCATTTTCTAGGAATACATCATTCCTGGCAACAAACACTTTGTTGTCAGTTGGGTGGTATAAGTAGTATCTTCTTATTTCTTTGGGATATCCAACAAAATAACACTTATCAGATTTGGGTCCAAGCTTTTTAGGAAACATTTTCTTGACATAAGCTTCACATCCCCAAACCTTCATAAAAGACACATCGGGACGTTTCCCATACCTTATCTCATATGGTGTCTTTTGAACCGATTTAGATGGTACTCAGTTAAGTGTAAACACAACGGTTGTTAGAGCATGTCCCCAGAAGGAAGTTGGAAGATAGGAAAAACTCATCATATATCACACCATATCTAGTAATGTGTGATTCCTTCTTTTTGAGACACCATTATGCATGGTGTTCCAGGTG
Organism: Alisma plantago-aquatica; assembly: GCA_963693085.1. Classification (NCBI taxonomy): domain Eukaryota; kingdom Viridiplantae; phylum Streptophyta; class Magnoliopsida; order Alismatales; family Alismataceae; genus Alisma; species Alisma plantago-aquatica. Next base: position 40,870,636 of record OY856415.1, on the reverse strand, counting down.
GAGTCCATTGTGATACAATACTACAGGCTCTCAGAAGGTCCTCAAACTCTTAGCTTAAGTATTCTCCACCTTGATCGGATCGAAGTGCCTTAATAATTTTTCCAAGTTCATTATGTACTTCATTCATGAAATCCTTGAACCTTTCAAGGGTTTCTGATTTATGCTTCATTAAGTAAACATAATCATACCTACTGAAGTCATCAGTAAAGGTAATGAAGTACTAATACCCACCTCTAGCATTTGTTCTAAAAGGCCCACATACATTAGTATGTATGAGTCCTAATAGATCACTCACTCTCTCACCTTTTCCTGAAAAGGGAGCCTTGGTCATCTTTCACAATAAACAAGATTCACATGTCTCTAATGATTCAAAATCAAAAGAGTCTAGATATCCATCTTTATGGAGTCTAGATAGCTATTCTCATTTATGTTCCCTAGACAACAATGCCAAAGGTATATTTTGTTTGAGTCACTGAGTTCTTGTCTTTTGGTGTTTACATTGTATACACTTATTTGTAGATCTATCAAATATAGACCATAAGACATCGGGGTACTTCCATAAAATATCCCATCTTTAGAAATGGAACATTTTCCATTCTTAATAAGAAATTCAAATCCATTCTTTTCCAAACAAGATACATAAATGATATTCCTATTTATGGTAGGTACATAATAGTAGTTCTGTAACTCTATTATCAACCCACTTGGTAGAGATAACTCATAGGTTCGTACTGCACTGGTAGCAACTCTTGCTCCATTAGAAACACATAGTTCAACCTCGCCTTTTGCTAAAGGCCTACTTCTTTTCATATCATTTACATTTGAACAAATGTGTGATCCACATTCGGTATGAAGTACCCATGATGAAGAAGTAGTAAAGTTAATCTCAATCACATATACACCAGAACTAGATATCTCTATCTCTTGCTTCATCTTCCTTGATTCCCTTAATCCTCTCCATATTTTGATCACAGAAGACTTGGACTTCAGCTTGGCGGGAGAACACGTCTCTACCTTGCATGTTCCCTTGGACTTCATTCCACTGATCACTATCATGGAACTATCCTTCTCCTTTTATGCCCCAAAGAACGCCTTAAGCATACATAGAGCGGATTCTATGGACTCTAGTATCTTAGGAATATGCAGATGACTTCTCATACTCCTTAACCAGTTATGGAAATTTATCTCAATTAAATTGTCCGATTTCAATGATGATTTCTTTGCCATTTGATTCTATAAGAGAAAACATTTGCATTTTATCAAAACTCCTTTTGATTTGATTTTAATTGAATAAACTTGACAATATTAATTAGGCCTTTAATGAATTATCACTCCCACTATTTTGATCAAATTGATAGCCCTCACCATCAATTCAGAAGATTGCAACATACAACCTTCTAGTGAGAAAGATCCTAATATTCTCCAAGTCATGGATCATCTAGGGATGTCACCCACAACTAGATTCTTTTAGGTAGGCAACTTTTTCCAATTGCATCTTATGCAACACTTGATAGATGTCATGCTTAACTCATTGTCATGTACATCTCCATGCCTCAAGGTGCTTGATCCGATCAAGGTCACCTTGTTAAGTCCAACCCAAATGCCAACATAATGAATATGCACCCTACTTGGGAAGACCCACATATTCACCATCACAATCTCACAATATAGGTGGTGCACCACGCTAGGGTGTTCCCACACTTAGTCGATCAAGCTTTTCATGTGTGTTGATTTTGTAAGGCATCTCAAACTTAATATTTACATTAAGGGGTTTCATATTTATATATATATATACATATCCAATCACCACATATATATTATGTATCATATACATGCTATATCTCATAAGAAAACATGCAAAGTGATAAAGCAATGATTATGGCCATCCTATATGTAATATCTTGAGCCACAAGGAATTACAATCATCTAGGTCTACATCACATGCAACAACATGTAGTTGATGAAAAAACTATGCTTGGGCCATTCTGGGTTGATCAACTCATCCTATGATTGATCGACTCACCTTCTGGCCGGTCGGTTGGTAGTTATCGACTGATCGTCTGGTTCCTCTAGATAGTCAGTTTTTCGGGTCATCTTGCTCCTCATCAGTCCACCAACTGCTTGTCTTGCACAAGTATTCGGTCGTCTCGGTCCTCTAACCACTTGTTTGGGCGCCCACTGATCTTCGACATAATAGGAAATAAAACTATCCTACTTTTACATATATCTTTTGGAAACCCCGAGTTACATTCAGGGGGAGAAAAGATAGAAGAGAAGAATCGAGTTATATCGAGTTACATTTGGAATAGAAGAAAGGACTCAGTACGCAGACTGAGATGCAAAAAACCACAATCATCCAAGCACACACATAGGGGTTTATAGGCCATAACCATTCTACACATCCACCATCAAATATATGGATTTGTGGTATTTAATTGGATATGCACATTAGCCAATTAAAGTATTCACATCCCATGTAATAAATAAATGGTGAAAAACTAAAATCCAATCATATCGATTAATCCTAAAACATAGTATGTTGACGTGGCTTTGATACCATTGTTGGGTTTTGTAGGACAGAACAGGCAGCGAAAACAAATTTTTTATCTAACCACAAACCAATAACCAGTAGATCGCATCAACAACTATGCAATAGGAAGGATGGTTTAGAAAGATATACATGGTCCTGAGGCTTGCTCAGTGACAATACCTCACAGCTAGTGTGGTCTTCAACCACTTAGTCTTCGACGACGTCTGTGCAGCTCATGGTGTACGTAGACCTGGACTCTGGTGGACATTCGTCAACCTATGTGGCAGAAACCTCCCGCCTCTATAGATAGTCTACACGAACTATTGGGAACTCTAGTCATCTTGATATGGATAGACTAGAAGGTGTTGTCCCCCTCTGTCGACATACTATTCACCGACATACTCTCCCACAATTAGTCACTTCTCTACAATTGTCTTTCCCTTGTTGTTCCTCCCTGGATGGGTAGAACTTGCTTGGGATCTCTCAGTTACCACAACTAGAGAGGACAACAACTTTGCATAGCAACTAATGTTTTGAGTTGTATGTTCTAAGAAGCCACCTGTACCCCTCTATTTATAGTATAGGGTTGGGTCAGGGTTCCCAGTCTGTGCAAGAGTAGAAGGGTCTGGAATTTCCAAGAAGTGATTTTACTGCGGCAGACAAACCAGTCATTTCATAACTCAATCGGTCATTTGGGCAGGTGAGCCGATCGGTTCACTTTTGAACCGATCAGCTGGGAGTGTGAACCGATCAGTTCACTTAGTGAACTGGTCATTTCACTTCCCAGACTTGCCCACAATTGACTTTCCTTGTTCGTTTCTAATTAATACAAATATTAATTCTTGTCCCAATCAAATTGGATAAGTGAAACAAAATTCATGACTTTCCTTGTTTGGGAAACTCAACACCTACTCGGTCAGTCCATGTGAACCGATCGATTCACTAGTGTGAATTGGTTGTCTCATGACCATAAGCCGATCGGTTTAACTAGTGAACCGGTCGGTTGGTGGTCCAATTTGTGCAAAACTCAGTCAATGTAGTTGTCAATAAATCTGACACTCTAATCAATTGGTTCAACACTTGAACTTGATGATTTAGAGTCAAGTCTATTGATTGAATATTTAAATGAGTACCTAAAGACTTTAGTAATCAATCTAAACATCATTCATGGATAAAATCCCCTTCCAGGTTAATCCTATGTGTGCGACCCGTATAGGTTCCATTTCACGTTGGCAGTGAATGTCCATAACTAACTTATGACATCACAAGCAAAGGGTGGTGCCTGGTCGCACATCAGTGCTACCCAAGTGAAGAGGAAAGTTGGAGAACAACTTTCAACCTACAATCTATTATTAGTCTTATAGTGAATGTATAGTCCCTTAGTCACTGATATCCGAATTGAACTCAAGGCATGGGCTTGTCATCCTCTACAAACATTTAATCCATGTTTCTTGGATCAGATTAGACTGTTTGAGATATATGTAAGCTCAATTCCATACATTGACTCACATGTGCATGGCCATGCATTTCTCAGTCTCACTCCTCAAGTGGCCAGGATATCACACTCCCTTGGGAGGGAAAAATTCCATATCTATCACTTACATTCAAATCCCCATGTGTCAAAGTGACCCAATCATCACCGTTATAACAACCCATGTTTTAGGACTACATTTGATGATGTCAAAGTGTACCCAACCACATGTGATGAGTGCAGTGATTTCAGATCTAAGAACCACAATCACCACCAATACTATAAGAGATGATCCTGACTAACCACGTGTGGTTTCCATGCATCACCCTTATGGTGGGTCTATCCGATACAATGTTCTCTAACATGTATCTATGTGCCTAGTTTGATATCATATATCATGAATAATGAGATTATGTCATCAACCAACACACACTCTAGTCTTCTGTGTTATTTATATCTATGGTTATTTCCACAATAACAACTGACTAGGGACATAACAAGAATGTATACTCTTAACGTCCACATGATCTCATTGTTCATGCCCTTAACCTGAAGACATACATCATTAAGTAATATGATTCTTTAGACATCTAACATGTTATATCATTATCTCAAAATAGATTAAACATATAAATGAAAATTGCCTTTATTAATATTCAAATCATTTACAAAGTATGACATTACAATCATCATATGACTAGCTCTATGGGCATACATACCAACAGTAAATTGACTGTTTAGACTATGAGCTGACTGATTCAAGTGTTGAACCAATCCATTCAAGTGCCTAGTCAATATAAACAACAACTGGCTGAATATTTGTCTGAGCTGGACATATGCAACAACCATTTCACAAGTGAAATGACCATTTCATGAGTGAAACGACCATTTCAAAAGTGAAACGACCATTTCATGATATGAAATGATAGTTTCATGAACTGAAATGACAAGTTCATGATCTGGATCATATGGTTCAATGATCAAATCAATTGGATCAGGTGTTGATGTCATGATTATGCATCAGTTAAATATTAAAAGCCAATATGTTCGCAAATAGGAACCATGTTGAACCGATCGGTTCAAGGAATGAAATGACCGATTCACAGTAACATACTAAAACTTGGGTTTGTTTGTAGTTTAACCCCTTTTCATGCTTTTTGTCTGCTTCATATTGTTTTTGGCCTTTTTCCTAAATTTTCCTATCTTTTCAATCACTTTTGTTCTCAATGTTGAAATTGAGTAACATTTAGTGGTTTGGAATATATTTGTTTCACATTGATGCCAACATATGGGTTTATGCACAAATACCTCAATTAGTGTTTTAATTAGATTCTAAAATGCAAAATGACCACTAAAGTGAGATAATAATTAGATTATATTGATTTAGAATTTTCTATGACATTTTGGGACAAGGAATCAAAGATAGTGTGGTTTTGAGTTAGTTAATGAGAGTAATGATCTCTTTTCTTTCTCTCTCCCCTATGTAGCAATAAAACATGAAAAGGGAATAATGTGGTGAGACATGAATCTGTTGGGTTTTAGGGGAGGCAGAGAAGGCAGCGGAAACAAAAATTTTCTCCCCCAAACTCGGAACAAGGAAACGCGTCAATGTCTATACAATAGGAAAGGATGGTTTGTGGAATCATACCTTGTCCCGAGGCTTGCTCGGTGACAATACCTCGCGGCTTGCACGGTCTTCACCTCCGGTCTTGGACGGTGTCTGTGCAGCTCCTGGTCGCACCGGGACTGACGACTCGTGGTCTCACCGGACTGTCAGGATTGACAACAGTTCTCGGAGCGACAGAAACCTCCCGCCTCTGAAGTAGTCCACATGGACCACCTGGAACTCCAATCTCCTTGTCCCACAAGGAATTGGAAGGAGTCACACCCTCCTGTTGATGTACTAGTCGCCAACACACTCTCCTGTACCAATCGCTTTCTGCTGTTGTCTTTCCCTCACTATGCCTCCCTTATCGGGTAGCACTTGCTCGGGCTCTCTCAGTTACCAAAAATAGAGAGAACAAAAACTTTGCAGAGCAACTGGTTTGCACTGAGTTGTTCATTGAGAAGCCGCCAATACCCCTATATATAGGAGGGTCATGGGACAGGGTTTTCCATCTCGGGCAATGCAGGACTAAAAGAAGGAGTAGAAGGGTTTGAGATTTTCCACAAAACAACCAACTCGCAACCTGAACCGATCGTTTCATTTCGAAAAAACAGTCAGTTAGGGACCTGAGTCGGTCGGTTGACACCTCAACCGATCGGTTGGGATACCTCAACTGGTCGGTTCATTTCTGAACCGGTCGGTTCGTGGTCCTGATCAGTTCCCGATTGACTTTCCTTCTTTTGTTTCTAATTGGTATCAAATACCAATCCTTGTTCCAATCAAATTGGGAAAGTGAAATGAAAAGAAATTTCTCACCAACCTGACTTTCCCAACTTGCTCGGTTGCACCAGTTGAACCGATCGTTTCAACACTTGAAACAATTGTTTCACCCTCTCCATGAGCGGATCGACTCACCACTTGAGTCGATCTGTTCACCAAGCTCAGCTGATCGGTTCATAACATGAGTCGATCGGTTGGGAGTACAGATTGTGAAAAATCAGTCAATTGCAGTTTCAATCAATCCGATACTCTAATCAATCTGTCCAACACCTTGAACACTATGATTTTGAGCTATCAATTAATTGAGTGTTTAATTGAACTACTAAACTCCTTTAGCAATCAATCTAAACATTGTTTGTGGACAAACTCCTCTTCCAAGTTAAATCCTATGTGTGTGACCCTATAGGTCTTTTTCACGTTGGTAGTAAAAGTCCATAACACTTATGATTTCACAAGCAAAGAGCGGTGCCTAGTCACACATCAGTGCTACCCAAGTGAAATAGAAAGTTGGAGAACAACTTTCAATCCTACCATCTTTGAATGGTGTTACAGTGAATGTATAACCCCTTTGTCACTGATATCCTGAATGAACTTGAGGCATGGAACAATCATCCTATCAACGTTCATTCACTTTCTTGATCTCAGAGTAGATTGGAAGAGATATGTTATGACATCAGTATCACATACTGACTCACACATGCGTGCACGCCTTTCTCAATCCTACTCATCAAGTGGCCTTGGATATCAAACTCCCTCAGGAGGGACAAATCCCATATCTATCACTCACCCCTCAAAAGCCCCATGTGTCGAAGCCACCCAATCATCACCTTTATAACAACCCATGTTTCAGGACTGCATTTGATGATGTCAAAGTGTGCCCAACGAAATGTGTTGAGTGTAGTGATTTCAGGTCAAAGAATCATACTCACCACCATCACTGTGAGTACTAACTGTGACTACCATGTCATGGTTCCATGTGTCAAACTCACGGTGGGTCTGTCCGGTACACTTGTTCTCTAACAAGTACCTATGTAATTGGTTTTATATCTCTATATCATGACTAATGAGATTCTATCATCAACCAACACCACAATCTAGTATTGTGTGTCATTGTTGTCTATCTACCATCCACAATGACATCCGACTAGGGACATAACAAGAATGTACAAGCTCTTAGCATCCGTATGATCTCATCGTTCAGGTCCTGAACCTAAAGGCATACGTCATTGAGTACTGTCATTCTCTAGACATTCAATCTGTTCTATCACTATCTCATATAACTGAACCAGAAAGAATTGGAATCTTGCCTTTGATGTTTATCAAATCAATCTTAATGTATCCCATCAATCATCCCATGATTGGCTCTTAGGGCATACATACCAACAGACTCCCACTTGCACTACGAGCCAATCACCCTTAAATCATATTCATAGTGATCTTCAAACATGTCTCACATGTTACTCTGCTCTTAGTGCGAACATAGTGAGTTATGGAAACACCTTGCCAAAGTCAGTATAAATTGCATGTCTCTCATCTCTTCGTTGTACGTCATACGTATGAGATGGAGTTGCCGTAATATGTGATCTAGTATTCTTTTTCTAATCTTTAGCCATATTGCATAATCAAGGATTCCATACTTGTCATCAATGAGTGGAATATCTATAAGTTCATCTCATGAACTTCCAGATCCATATAGTATCCACTGCTGTTCTCTAACACATAGATACTCGACATTTCCTTTTAAATGGTTTTATTGGAACACTTCCAATTATCAACAAACTTTCACTTTTATATATCCTATAAATATTTGCGATTAATTTTCTATCCTTTGGGAAGTTCGCATCAATGTAACTCTTTACATTGAACTCTTCCTTTTCTCCATAGAACTAGTACTTCACAAGTACTTATCAAGTTCTCATGGTATTCCAGTAACTCTTACTGGAAGTAGACAGACATCCACTCGTCATGTCCCACATACGCGTTTTCAGGATGAGCACATCATATTGCCATGTCATACATACAGGATGATGAATGCATTTTGTTCTTTCCATGCAAGATAATGGGATGATTACATACATGATAGATCTATATCTATTTTTAGTGTTCCCATTCTTCATAAGAATCAGACACTTGGCCTTGGGATACTAACTCCATGTAACATGGACAAGTTTTCTCCCACTAAATCTGTGCATACTGAACTCTTCAGTACAGATTGCCAATGTATGCTTTCTCTTTTTAGGTCAAGAGGTTTTTCGAGAACTATCTCTATAGATCTCTATTCCTATCACATAGGAAACATCTCTATCTTCCTTAAAGATAATTTCTACTATTGGATTTCCATTCTAGAACATTTCCATTTCACATCAACATGTGGAATGTGAACACGCTCCCACTAAATCACAGATCCCTTCTTTATCTTTGACATATCAGTCAAACCCTTTGACTATATTATCAAAGTAAAGATCCAATTCTGAGTTGCTTGTACTCAATCAATCACATTGATTAGTCCATTGTAACTTATATACTTCATTTGCATTAGTGAATTCATAAACCTTACAGGTTGTGTCACGTACACATCCTTGTGTTATTCCTCATAGGAATGCGGTTTTAGTATCCATATGCCAAATGTCTTAGTCATTAAGTTGCAATCAACAAGCATCATCCTTCTCGAAATGTTATCCATGTGTCTTAACACTTAAGACTTATTCGCACTTATGGATTTTATTCCAATGGGTGCTACCATCAAGGTCATACCTTATGGTTCACATGGATGTCATTTAGGATGTAATGGTTACAAACCATAACTCAAAATTCGGTTCTTCATATTCATCTAGATAGTTGACTCATCACATGAACAACTCATCACATAGATAATTGAGGTGTATCTGTCAAGGATATAAGAACTCACAACTCCTTGTGATTCTCAATGTCCTTTATTAGTGTGGGGTATTCTTTTATTAAGAAGAATTCAGTTATTTGATAATCATTCTCTAACTCCTTAGAGTATGATTCCTTCTTGATTTAGACATCACCATGCCTTAATCATGAGTTCACTATGATACACTATCATAATCACTCATAAGGATCTCAAACATTTGGTCCAAGTATTTCATTCATTGATCTCATTAAGACTTAACACTTTACCAAATTTGCACTTCATCTATGATAATCTTGAACACTTCAAGATATTCATATTGGTATTTCTCTAAACACCATTTGAAGTATTAGCATTTGTTCCAATAGGTATGTAAATACATCACATGTATCATACCTAATAGGATAATCATTCTCCCACTACCATTAGTGAAGATTGATGAATCATGTCCAATATATTCATGTCTCTTAACGATTTTCTAACCAAAAGAGTCTAGATTTGTCCATCACATGGACACTAGAAATGAATTTCTCATGATTGATGCTAATTTGATTGTTTGAGTTAGCTATAACTTTTAGACATCATTTTATCTTATGCATATCAAATACCACAAGATAAGAAAGGCATTGCCACAAAGATCACATCTTTAAAAGATTGAAACATCAACTTTATTGAATGCCATCATTGTCATACAATATGCAAAAATAAAGTGTTTCTATCTATTGGCAAATATGAAATAGCAGTTCATAACTGTATTACATGCCTTTTAGGTTGAAAATAAACTAATGTACTCCTATCTATGGTTGCAACACTTGCCTCATTTATTGAGTGCTTTACCCTTTACATTTTGGTATCATATACCTCAAAAAGTGTTACAAGTTTACTTTCATGACACCTTTAAGTAGAGACGTCTATTGCCTCCTTCTTCTTTTGTTCTTCTAGATAGAGAGGACAATTCCTTTTCCAATGTCCTGGCCTTTGACAATGGTGGCAATTGCCTTTCTTGGTCACGCCTCCCTTGTCCTTGAGAGTTGAAGTCGTCTTGGGCTCCTGGCTAGCATCAGAACCTTTCTTAGCTTTGCCCTTGCCCTTGCGCTTGGACTTGCCTTTCTTGCTCGTAATCACCATCACAGACTTAGGCTTGTCCTTCTTCATCTGTGTCTCGGCTGTCCTCAACATGCCCAACAACTCTGACAGTGGCCTATCAAGGTTGTTCATGTTGTAGTTCATCACAAACTGACTGTAAGATTCTGGCAACGATTGTAGTATCAGGTCAGTAGCCAACTCTTGGCTCAGTGGATATCCCAGTCTTTGCAGGTTCTCCACATACCCAATCATCTTGAGTGTGTGAGGACCAACTGGATCTCCTTCTATTATGACACACTTGAACAGTGCCCTTGAGACATCGTATCTCTCTTGCTGTGTCTGATCTTCATACATGTTCCTGAGATGCTGACTCATCTCAATGACACCCATATTCTCATGTTGTCTTTGCAACTCATTGTTCATGGAGCACAACATCAAGCACTTTGCATCAATGGCATCATCACAATGCTTATTGTAAGCATCCCTTTCTATCTTTGGTGCATTAGGAGTCGGTTCCTCTGGAATTGGAGTATCCAGGACATAGAGCTTTCTCTCTTGAGTGAGAACAATTCTCAATGTCCTATACTAGTCGTGGAATTTTGTTCCATTTAGTCTATCCTTTTCAAGGACCAATCGCAAAGAGAAGTGATTATTGTTTGTTGTCATTTTCACTACAAAAGGAAATATGAAATTTTAGTCCAAAAACTCATTTTTGACTGATTTGATTGATTTGAAAAGTTGACAATATAATTAGGCCTTTAATTAATTATCGCTCCCACTATTTTAGTTCAAATTGATAGCCCTCACCATCAATTTGGAAGATTGCAGCGTACAACCTTCTAGTGGGCAAGATCCTGAAATCCTCTAAGCCTGGACCAACTAGGGCTGTCACCCACAACTTAGATCTCTCAGGTAGGCAACTCTTGCCAATTGCATAATATGCAACTCTTGATAAGATGTCATATGCAACTCCTTGCCATGATCATCTCCATGCCTCAAGGTAATAGATCCCATCTAGGTCACCTTGTTAAGTCCGACCCAAAGCAAACACAATTAATATGCACCCTGCTAGGGCAGACCCACACATTCATCCTTCACACTTCCATGAGATAGACGGTGCACCACGCTAGGGCGTGCCCACACTTGGTCGATCAAGCTTTTCATGTGTGTCTCATTTGGAAGACATCTAAAACTTAATATTTAATGAGGGATTTGGTTTTTATATACATATACATATCCAATCACCACAATACATAGTACGTATCATATACATGCTATATCCCACAGAAAACATGCAAAAAGATAAAAGAAATGATTATGGCCATCCTAATGTGATTCCTCGAGCCATGAGGAAGCACGGTCATCTAGGTCTACATCACATGCAACCTGTACAAGATGAACTTTGTGCTTTTCCTTTCTGGGTTTGATCAATTCATCACATGAATGATCAGCTCGCCATTAGACTGGTCGGCTGGGTACCACCAGCTGATCGGTTGGCTCCTCCAACCGATCGCCCCGCCTGGTCTTCATGCATCTCATCATGGCTGCGACCCGCTCGTCTCGCTCCTCGAACTGGTCATCAACCGATCGGCTCACTCCTTGAACCGATCGTCTGGAACGTCAACTGATCTGTTCATGCCTTGAACCGATCGTCTCAGCTGTCGTCAGGATGTCCTCCGTTCTTTGACATAACAGGAAATAAAATTCTGTCCTATTTTACATTGTAAAAGAAAAACCTCGAGTTACATTTGAGGGGAGCAAAGGTAGGAAAGAAATCTCGAATTATTTCGAGTTACATCAGGAATAGGAGAAGGAAGATCAGTGCGCAGACCGAGATGCAAGCAACCACATACAACCATACACATATAGGGTTTATTGGCCATAACCACACTATACATCCACCACAAAACTCATTTAAGAGTGACGCGTATCGAGTGCATTAATAATACATATCATATATGTAATTGGGATTTGTGGATTTAGGATTGGACATGCATCAAGCCAGTTTTATTCGCATCATATGCAATAAATAAAAGAGACAAACCAAAATCAATCATATTGATAATCCCTAAAGTATAGAGTAGTTGACGTGGCTCTGATACCACTGTTGGGTTTTAGAGGAGGCAGAGAAGGCAGCGGAAACAAATATTTTCTCCCCCAAACCCCGAACAAGGAAACACATCAACGTCTATACAATAGGAAAGGATGGTTTATGGAATCATACCTTGTCCCGAGGCTTGCTCGGCGACAATACCCCGCGGCTTGTGTGGTCTTCCCCAATGGTCTTGGACAGTGTTTGTGCAGCTCCTGGTCGCACCAGGACTGACGACTCCTGGTCTCACCGGACTGTCAGGATTGACAGCAGTTCTCCGAGCGGCAAAAACCTCCCGCCTCTGAAGTAGTCCACACAGACCACCTGGAACTCCAATCTCCTTGTCCCACAAGGAATTGGAAGGAGTCGCACCCTCCTGTTGACGTACTAGTCGCCAACACACTCTCCTGCACCAATCACTTTCTACAGTTGTCTTTCCCTTGCTATGCCTCCCTTATCGGGTAGCACTTGCTCGGGCTCTCTCGGTTACCAAAACCAGAGAGAATGACAACTTTGTAGAGCAACTGGTTTGCACTGAGTTTTTCTTTGAGAAGCCCCCAATACCCCTATATATATAGGAGGGTCATGGGACAGGGTTCTCCATCCCGAGCAATGCAGGACTAAAAGCAGGAGTAGAAGGGTTCGAGATTTTCCACAAAACAACCAACTCGCAACCTGAACCGATAATTTCATTTCTAAAATGGTCAGTTGGGGACCTGAGCCGGTCGGTTGACACCTCAACCGATCGGTTGGGACACCTCAACCGGTCGGTTCATTTCTGAACCGGTCAGTTCGTGGTCCTGATCAGTTCCCGATTGACTTTCCTTCTTTTGTTTCTAATTGGTATCAAATACCAATCCTTGTTCCAATCAAATTGGGCAAGTGAAATGAAAAGAAATTTCTCACCAACCTGACTTTCCCAACTTGCTCGGTTGCACCAGTTGAACTGATCGTTTCAACACTTGAAGCAATCATTTCACCCTATCCGTGAGCCGATCGACTCACCACTTGAGCCGATCGGTTCACCAAGCTCAGCCGATCAGTTCATCACATGAGCCGATCAGTTGGGAGTGCAGATTGTGCAGAATCAGTCAATTACAGTTTCAATCAATCTGATACTCTAATCAATCTGTCCAACACCTTGAACACTATGATTTTGAGCTATCAATTAATTGAGTGTTTAATTGAACTACTAAACTCCTTTAGCAATCAATCTAAACATTGTTTGTGGACAAACTCCTCTTCCATGTTAAATCCTATGTGTGTGACCCTAGAGGTCCTTTTCATGTTGGCAGTGAAAGTCCATAACACTTATGACTTCACAAGAAAAGAGAGGTGCCTAGTCACACATCAGTGCTACCCAAGTGAAATAGAAAGTTGGAGAACAACTTTCAATCCTACAATCCGTGAATGGTGTTACAGTGAATGTATAATTCCTTTGTCACTGATATCTTGAATGAACTCGAGGCATGGAACAGTCATCGTGTCAACGTTCATTCACTTTCTTGATCTCAGAGTAGATTGGAAGAGATATGTTATGACATCAGTATCACATACTGACTCACACATGCGTGCACGCCTTTCTCAATCCTACTCATCAAGTGGCCTTGGATATCAAACTCCCTCAGGAGGGACAAATCCCATATCTATCACTCACCACTCAAAAGCCCCATGTGTCAAAGCCACCCGATCATCACCTTTATAACAACCCATGTTTCAGGACTGCGTTTGATGATGTGAAAGTGTGCTCAACGACATGTGTTGAGTGTAGTGATTTCAGGTCAAAGAATCACACTCACCACCATCACTGTGAGTATTGACTGTGACTACCATGTCATGGTTCCATGTGTCAAACTCACAGTGGGTCTGCCCGGTACACTTGTTCTCTAACAAGTACCTATATGTTTGGTTTGATATCTCTATATCATGACTAATGAGATTCTGTCATCAACCAACACCACAATCTAGTTTTGTGTGTCATTGTTATCTATCTACCTTCCACAATGACATCTGACTAGGGACATAACAAGAATGTACAAACTCTTAGCATCTGTATGATCTCATCGTTCAGGTCCTGAACCTGAAGGCATACATCATTGAGTACTATCATTCTCTAGACATTCAATCTATTCTATCACTATCTCATATGACTGAACCAGAAAGATTTGGAAGCTTGCCTTTGATGTTTATCAAATCAATCTTAATGTATCCCATCAATCATCCCATGATTGGCTCTCAGGGCATACATACCAACAAAATCTTGAAAGTAATATATGATGTCTATCTCAAATTTTCACGTAAGGATTTAATTAGGAAAGTTGTTTCTTATTAATTCACCCTTTTTATACATTAATATATATATTAATGTCCAATATAGTGACAATGAGTCAATGCTTGTGTAAAATGAAAATCTAAGTGTATAGAATTATTCTAGATTTTAATATTAGCATGTGGTTCAAATTCCAAGTCATTGTAACTTTATTTGACCCTCCAATTTAATTAGGGAAGAGTAACATACAATTTTCAATGTCATTTAATTGAAATTTGCATTCAGTATCAGATTTAACCTATAGGATGTGATTTATTACGTTGTCACATGTTACTTGGGTCATTTATACTCCAAAGCACGTGATCCAATAGACATGTGACACACTGGATCTGACTTCGATCCAACGACCGGATCATCATCCTCTTGCTTCGACCTTCTCATAGACACAAATCGTTTCACAGAGTTTTCATTCCTCGAATCATTCTCTTCCATTAATGGTCCATTTTGTGTGATTTCCATGCCGCTAAGTTTGTCCCTCCTTACCCGAGTTGAATGATGGGTTACTCACCTTCCCTCATGGACTGTGGGTGAAATGCTTAAAATGGGCTCCTCACTATTCACCACCCTAGATCTGAAGACGACACCATAGCCCCTCCTTCACCTATTTAAGGGACCCAAAGGATCCTCCAACCCTCAAGGACCTATCCTCCTTAGCCAATTCCACCAATAGTGTCCCCGACACCACCAACCTACTCGATGTGCTCCTATGGAAACCACCACAGCACCCTAGTCTCCCCTACCACATCCGACCAAATCGGAAACCCAATAAGCTTCCTTGAGCCATCCTCCTTCTCCCAACATCATTTTTTTACACAACTATTCTCAAGCATCGTATCCTATAGACCAGTCTTGAGATCTTTCTGGTGCTGGTCGCCATGGAGATCTAGTGGCCACCCAACCTTAGCAATGTGATGAGTGAGATCGCCTAACCTCAGAGATCATTTTTTCAATTTTGGTTGATTCCTATATGTGTAGTTCCATGGATTTTGGCTTCTGAGCCTCTTCCCCTATTCTCCAATTTTAACCATGACCCTTGGGCATATCCTGCACCACATTCCTACCATCTTGGCTTCATCTTGATTGCCGAGTTTAGTCGAATCCAGATAGCCTGACTTCTAAATGTGATGTTGATCAAGGGTCAATTTTGTCTATTCACCTAGAGCTTCTTTGCAGCCATGGAATGGGTGCTCGATGGGGGATGAATCCCCACTGTTTACTCTCATTTTTACCTTTTGCTTCCTTTTGTTTCTTTTTTTTCACTAGAGGCATAATGGACTTTTCACCCTTGACTTTTACTCTCTATGTTGCGATGAGCCATGTGTTTAGCTGGATGCTGTCTAGGACAATTTCCCAGCAACAATTGGGCCAAGCCTGTGAGCTAACCTCACATTTGTGGATAATGTTGGTTTTCATTGAATTTTTAAATTCTCTGATTGGCTAGTTTTCAAATATTCATAGCAAATCAATACCTTATCAGAGAAATGCGTATAATAGTCATTGGAAAGCATTTTTCACAAGGGATCTGATTTTAGGGTTTTCAAGTCATAGTTTTGCCGTCTTGTTCTGATGTTTATTAGAAACACCAAATTATTTATATAAAATCCCTAAATTTTGTAATTAACTCATTTTAACTCCAAATTAGGCAATCAAATATGTTTCCTAATTAGGAGAATCTAAGTGATTGAATGGTCTAGGTATCAAGTCCTAAATCGAAAGTTTTCTTAGAAAGTCCAAAATTTAGGGTTTAAAACACTTATGCTTTACAAAACCCTAATGCTTATGGTGAAATGTGTAATTAGGTTAAAGTGGTCTTGGAATCAACTTAGTGGTGAAATTGATGACTAGAACACTACATTGAGGTATGTTCTTATGTGTGTATGTGAGTATGTGCATTTCTTCACCCTTTAGTTGGGTATTTCATAATCCAACCCTAATATTCCTAATGAGGCATATGCTTAGCCTTTGATCTTTTTCATTGTATTCTTTTGACAGATTTTCTTCAATTATTTCTTGGGGTTTGAACCCTTTGCAATATTCATTTATTTAATCTGTCAAAATTCTCTTTTTATAGCATGATGAATTATTGATTATATAGCTAATGTAGTGTACTTATGTACAACCGCCCATAGTTGGGAATGTGTTATTTTTCCATGGGAAAGTGTTTACTCTCCCCACTTTTATATATATATTAGGTGTTTGAGAATGTGTTACTCTCCCTCACCTGTTGGTTGAGATTAGGTAGGTGCCACAACCCTATATTTATTATTGTAGTCATAATGTTATTCATTCATGCAACTTAATTAATGTTTATCATGGCAGACGTCTTATTTATTAAACGCCTCATACTTTTGAACCTCTAATAATAGTCAATATTTATCATGCCATATTTTGGTTTATAATTGTCCTTATCACTTTAATAGACACATACTTTATTTTTCCTCTTGATGGGTGATCCCAACCACCCAAGTTTAGGATCAGAGTGTGTAGTAGGAGCTTGGTAGTCTAGCCTAAGATTAGGGATAAAGAGTTCATCCTTTCTTATGGACCTATCTCTTAAAGTTGTTTATTGGAGATAGATTTATGTAGTTTAGTTTCCCTATATCTTAGACCCTTTTGTTGTATATATCATGTACACACTTATTGGGACATTTTGATGTACCCTTTATGAAATTGAATATAGTAAATGTTATTTTATTCCACTACTATTCCTTGGTCTTTTGTTTACCACTATTAGTAAAGGGGTGCTTAGCCTTCTTTACATTCACCGATGAACAAACTGGTTGGACAATGAACCAACTAGTTAACCATTTATAGTTTCTAGAATATTCGTGAATTCCATCTCTTCAATACCCATATACCCTAACCCTAGAATCTCCTATAAAAAGAGGGGTATTGGGGGATTCCTAGACAACCATAAGCTATGACAATCAAAAACCTCTCTGGTTGTGGTAACCAGAGAGCCCCGACCAAGTCCTATCTGTCAAAGGGAGGGATAGCAAGGGAGAGAAAATTGGGAGAGAGTGTCAACTCTTACATGTTGACGTTCGAAGGGACAACTCCTTCCCGTTGGCTCTAGTAGCACAACATGAATTTCCCAATGGTACGCATGAACTACTCTATAGGCTAGGTGGTTTAGCCCCCTAGGAGGACACCTTCAACTGCCGTGTGTGGTGTTTCACCAAGAGGATGCTCCTGACAACTATTCGAGTGTTGCTTAATAAAGAAGTTTGCTGCTGCATGGAAAAGAAGCACAACATTGCATCAAGAGTTGTCACTAGAATTTCTATAGGAACAAGTATAACTCTTGTTACTCTCTTTCCTAGATACGTTGTTGTTGTCGTGAAATTTCTGATTAAGGAGTTGAGCTTTCAATTTTTGTTTCCATTGCCTTATATATTGCCCTAATTTCCCAATAGTGATATCATAGCCACATCTATTTACTGTGTATTTGAATTTAAATCCATTTGATTGGATTTATCTTATTGCATACGTGTGAATATTAAAATGATTAATGTGCACATCCGATTAAATACCATATATGATCTCACACACACATATACATACATACATACATACATACATACATACATACATACATACATACATACATACATACATACATACATACATATATATATATATATATATATATATATATATATATATATATATATATATAATATATAAATATATATATATGCAACCATTACACGTCACCCTAAAAGTATTTTGATGGTGATTGGAAGTGTGGTTAGGGCCGAAACCTATAGATTGTGTGCTTAGTTGTTTCATTTGTTTCATGTTGTTACCGATTTGCATACTGAAACTCTCTACTCCTTTCCAAATGTATGTTCATTCTCCTCTTCCTATTTCCCCTTGTATGTAACTTGAGGTTTTCCCTTTTACAATGTAATATGAAATAGGATAGTTTTAATTTATGTTTCTCCATGAGAATATGTTCCGCATCAGATGAACCAACCGACTCGTTAGATGAACTGATCAATTGGAGAACTAAGGAGGCCAGACGACAAGAGAAGACAAACTGATCGGCTAGTAGCCAAAGTGGTCCACTGGAGGAGTCCAGATGTCGATTGAACCGGAGAACTATACGACGATATCAAGAAACCAATTGACCGATTAGGAGTCCAACCGATTGGCTCAAGAGATGAACTGATTGACCCAGACTGGATGTAACATAGTGTTGGTATGTATGCCTAGAGAGCCAATCATATGATGATTGGAATGTGGTATTAAATACATGATTTGATAATAATAAAGGTAGTTCTATCTATTATGATTTTCTCAATCATGGGATTATGACACAAACATAGTATATGTCTAAAGAATAATGTTACTCGATGACATATGTTTTCAACTACGTGACATGAACAATGAGATCATACAGATACTAAGAGTACATACATTCTTGTTATGTCCCTAGTCAGATGTTACTGTGGAAGCAAAATACACAATAGTAATACATAAGACTAGAGTGTATGTTGATTGATGATAGAGTTTCATTAGTCATGATATGTGATATCAAGGCAAGCACACATGTACATGTTATATAACAATGTATTAGACAAACCTACCATGAGAGTGATACACAGATACCATGGAATGGTAAGAAAAATCAACTCTAGTGGTGGTTTTGGTTCATAGACCTTAAGTCACTACATTCATTACATGTCATTTTGTATACTTTGGCATCATCCAATGCAACCCTGAATAAGGATTGCCATAAGGTGATGATTGGATAGTTGTGACTCATGGGGATTGAGTGTGAGTGATGTAGATGGGATTTATCCCTCCTATAGGAGATTGAAATATATGCCACTTGATAAGAGAGACAGAGAATTGTACGGGCATACTCATGTGATTCAATATGTGATATGTCAACTCGTATTCATCTTAGATAGTCTACTCCAGTTTAAGGAACATGGATTGAACATTCAGAGGATGACAATTCCATGTCTCATCTTCAATCCAGATGTTAGAGATAAAGGAACTATATGATCTCGATAACACTGATCATGGATTGTAGGTTGAAGTTGTTCTTCAACTTTCCAAATTACTTGGCTAGCAATGATGTATTGTTAGATACTACTCATTGCTTGTGATGTCATAAGTTAGTTGTGGACATTCACTACCAATGTAAATTTGGACTTATAGGGTCACACACATAGGATGAACTTGTAATAGGAGTTTATTCATGAATGATGTTTAGATTGAATAGTAAAGGTGTTTATATATTCAATTAAACTACTAATTAACCGACTAGACTCAGAATCATTAATTTCAAGTGTTGAACTAACTGTTGGAGTGTCAAGTTGATTGGAAATTGAATTGGCTGAATTCTGCATGAGTCAGGACACCAATCGATTGACTCACTTGGAAAAACAATCAGCTTAGGTTGGTGAGATGACCAGTTCACCTAGTGAACCGCTCGGCTTAGTCATGCCAACTGAAGCTTCTGGTGATTTTCCCGATTCCTTAGAACAGTTGATTGTTTCAGTTGTTCAATTTGATCGATACAAGGATTAATGTTGGACATTAATTGGAAGCAAATTGTGAACTCAATTACAATTGGGAAGCATGTGAACCGATCATCTCACTGATTGAACCGATTGGCTCATTGTGCCAGCCGATCGGTTCACCTGTGACAAGATGTAAAATTCTTGAAAATTCTAGACCCTTCTACTCCTATATAGACTGGAACCTAGATCCTAATCCCTCCTATAAATAGAGGGGTACTGGGGGCTTACCAATATAGACAATTGAAAGTCCGTTGCTTTGAAAATTGTTTCCCTCTCTAGTTGTGGTAACCAATAGATAGCCTGAGAAACTCCTATGCATTAGGAGAGACATCAAGAGAGAGAACAACTACAGACAATTATGGGAGAGCATGCCAATGACTAGTACGCTGACAGAAAGGGACACTCCTTCCTGCTGGCTCTGGCAGCGCAATGTGGAGTTCCCAGTGGCCTACGTGGACTACTCTAGAGGTGGGAGATTTCTGCTGCTAGGAGGACACCATCAACTATTGTCTATGGTGCTGCACCAAGTGGACGGTGGAGAAAATTGTTTAAGTGATGCTGCTGAAGAAGGAGAGAGCCACTTCCTGAAGTAGAAGCATGATTCTAATGTAAAGATGATGTCACTGGACTTGCTCTAGGACCAATTATAACCTTGCAAATCATTCCTTTCTAGATACATTGTTGTTGATGTGATCTTGCTGTCCAGGGGAATTAGGCTTTAAAGTTTTGTTTCCGTTGCCTTTTCTATTACCCTAATTTCCCTTTAGTGGTATCAGAGCCACATCAATTTACGATGTATCTAGGATTTAAATTTATATGATTGGTTTTATTTTATTGCATGCAATGTGAATATGAAACTGGTTAATATGAATATCCTATTAAATTCCACACAAGACTCCACAAATATATATATATATGTATATATATATATATATATGATATTTGAGTAATTTACATGTGTCACCCTAAAAGTTGGTTTTGATGGTGAATGTGAAGCATGGTTATGGCCAATAACCCTAGATCTGTGTGTGCATGGTTTTGGTTGGTTATTCCTATTGTTACTCGATCTGGATACCGAGCCTCTCTCTTCTTTCCAAATGTAAACTAATGCTCTTCTTCCTATTTCCCCTCAAATGTAACTCGAGGTTTTCCCTTATTCAATGTAATAAGAAATAGAATAGTATTAATTTATGTATCATTGTGAGAAGAAGTTCTAGACAAAGGCGAACTGACCGGCTCATGAGATGAACTGATTGACTAGAGGACCGATGAGGCCAGAGGATAGGAGGATGAACTAATCGAATGGTAGCCCAAATAATCGGTTGGAGTCCAGATGCCACTTGGACCTGAGAACTAGATGACCATTTCAAGATCCCAACTGAGCAACCAAGAGGCAAGCCAACCGGTTCAAGTGTTGAACCAATCAACCTGGATTGGTTCAAGCACAAGTCTTCATCAACAACAAGTTTCATATGATGTGGACCTTAGGTGGTGGTAATTCTTTGTAACTCCATGAAAATCTTGGATATCATATGATGTAAATCCCTCAAAAAAATATTAAGTCCTAGATGCTTTCAGTTAGCGACACACATGAAAAGCTTGATTGACTAAGCATGGGAACCCCAAGGGTGGTGTGTTGTCTATCTCGTGGAAGTGTGATTGTAATAATGTGGGCCTGCCAAGCGGGGTGTATTATTATTGTGTTGGTTTTTGGGTCAGGCTTACATGTGTGCCCTTAATGAGATTAAGCACCATACACATACATATGATTATAAGGAGTTGCACATATCACCTATCCAAGAATTGCATATGATGCAATTGGAAAATGTTTCCCGCCTTAATAATTGACTATGGACGATGACATTGGCTGGGTAATAGTTGAATTATTTTGGATCTTGGCTCACTAGAAGATTTTATGTTGAAATATTCTAAATTGATACATGAGGGTTATCAATTAAAACAAAATAGTGGGAGTGTTAATTAATTAATGATCTAATTAATATTGTTAACGTATCAAATCAAACACATCAAAAATGTTTTTAAAAGGTTACAATATTTCTTTGTAGAATCAAATGTCAAACACAATCATGTTCTTATTGTGATCAGTCCTTGAGAAGGACAAAATTGGGTAAAGTTACGCAACTAGTTAAGGACTTTGAGAAATGTTCTCATCAATGAGGGAAAGCTCTATGTCCTTAAAAAACCAGACTCAAAGGAATCCGCTCCAAATGCAACTAAGAATAAATTGGATGCTTACTTAAAGCATGCCAATGATTTCATATACATTAAGCACCTTATGCTATGTTGTATGAACTATGAGTTGCATGAACAACATGATAACATGGACATTCTCAAAATGGTAAGACATCTTAAGAATCATGTAAAGCAAGTAAGGTGAAATGTCTCCAAAGTGTTGTTTGAGTGCAAAATAATAGAGGGAAATCCAATAGAGCCCCATTTGTTCAATATGATTGGGCATGTGAAAATTCTGGGATTTCTTCTTAGGTCAAGAGTTTACCACACATATGATTCTACAAGTGTTGTATGAATCCAATGCAAGTGCACTTTTGTGGAATATGACGTAAATCCATTAGAATCATGTTTTAAATCACTTGTAATGATTGTATGACTTGTATTTAAGATAGGAAAAAATTAGGAGCATTTAAATCAAGTATTTAAGCACTTTAAAGACATTTTCCAAAATTCATTATAGGTTGTACATCGGTTGAGTTACAAAATAGACCAATCCTTAATGGATTTTGAGAATGACTTTGAATCAGTCGAGTTGCACATTCAAAGAACTCGATCATCCCTACACTAGACAAAATCAACTTAAGTGATCAGTCGAGTTTCATCCAGGAAAGCTCGACTGATGCTTCAAATCTGCTTTGTCATATAGTGGAATCAGTCAAGTTACCTTTATTAAACCTCGACTAATCACATTGTACAAAGAAGGGTAGAAAAGTGTTTCTAGTAGTTGGAATGTTGTAAAACTCCAAAAAAATCCATTGTAGCATCCCAAATGGCTAGTATTCATCCTTAAGTGCATCCAAATGCTTCTAGGAATCCTCAACTATAAATAGGACCCCTTGGGCTTCATCCCATGCTTAGATAAGCACTATGAATGACCCTATTCTATAGTTGAGTGCATCCTATAGTATAATCTCTCTAAGATTAATCACTTTCTACATCCATTAGAGTGAGTAGGAGATTTGTAAGAAAGCTAGTGCCACATGTATATCTTGTGAGGCTCTCACTTCCACTACCTTACAATATCTCATTCAACAATGAAGATGAAGTTTCTCTCTCTTGGCTAAGAGAGGTGAATAAGAACAAGGAAAGGAGTCCCTTGGTGAAGAAGAAGGCAAGGTCAAAGACTTGGAGAAAGAGTGGGTAAGCCCTTAGTGAAGGCAAAACACTCCTTGCTAAAGTGGGTAAGGCCTTGGTGAAAGCTTATCATTGGTGAAGGTGAAGTCAAAGGTTAAAGACCCAAGAAGTGTGGGTAAAACCTTCAAGGCCGAAGACTTGTGCAAGAGAGGGTAAGTCCTTGGTGAAGGCTGAAGACTCCTTATAAAGTGGGTAAGTCCTTGGGTAGGTTGAAGACTCTTGGCTTGGATTGACAAGTCCTTTGGAAGGTCATGTATTGTATGTCTTATGATGAATATAAGAGTGCAATGGTTAAGAAATTTTAGAGGTTGATCTCTCTAGTTGTGAACTGACATACTTCCAGTTTGAAGTATGGAACCACTCTACATAGCTTGTTAATTGGTGCATGTTCAATATCTCTCATCCTTGCTATGTATCTTTAATTACACATCAAATTTCCCATACTATAAACCTTATCTTATGAAATATCTTGAAGGTCTGAAGAATTTTGTTTAAGTGCATCATCTCTATTCACCCCCATATAGAGTATACCGCCCATCCTAGGATCCAACAAGTGGTATCAGAGTGGGTCTTCTCCAATCATAGTTCTACAAGTAGGAGAAGATGGGTGATTATCAATGTGGGAGGTACCTCTTCAACATTCCAATATTTGATGGGAGCAATTTCTTATATTGGAAAAGAAGACTACTGTTCTACATCCAAGGATCAAGTCTTGAGCTATGGAAAATGGTGGATCATCCATACAAGCTACCAAAGAAAAATATAGAAGAATGAGATGAAGCTACCTTGAAGAAAGCTACCTTGAATGCAAGATCCATCAAAATTCTCTATGCATGTATGAATTCTATGAGTTCAACCAAATTTATTTATGTGAAACAACCTATGAGGTATTTAGAAAGCTATTTGTCACTTCTGAGGGGACTACTCAAGTGAAGGAAAGAAAAGCCTACATGCTCAAAGGGCTTCTTGAGAACTTCAAGATGGGAAAGGAGGAGAAGATATCTAATATGTACTCAAGTCTCAACTCCATTGTGAGTTGTCTTGCGGTTCTAGGTCATCCTATGGCTAGAGGAGAGATCAACTCTAAGATCCTTAGAACTCTCCCCAAGAGATGGTGACCCAAGGTGACTTCCATTGAATAAGTAAAGTCTCTTGGTGATATCCCAATTGAAGACCTCATAAGAAATATACAAGCCCATGAAGTAAAACTTGACAAGCAAGATTATGAAGAAAGAAAAGAAGAGAAAGGGCTCAAGACAATGAAGAAGGCTGAAATGAAAGCACACATTGAAGATATTGTTGGTCAAACATCTTCATCCTCTCAAGTTGAAGAAGATTCCATGTACTCCAAGGGTAGATTCTACAAAGACAAGCCTTCCTCCTCCATTTGGTGCCTCAAGTGTGGAAAGAAAGGTCACTTCAAGATAGATTGTCTACAAAGAAAAAAGACCCATCATCACAAGAGAAGAGAAGAGAAGTACAAGAATAAGGAGAAATGGCACAAAATATCAAGTGACTCCTCCAACTCAATCTTGAGTGAGTTTTCATATTCAATCTCAATTGAAGAATCAAATGGAGGATCTATATCAAGCTCTAGCAATGAAGGAGAATGTCATTTTTCTCTCATGGCTTCAACAAATGAAGAATCAAATGAGGTACATATAAACTCTTTAGATAAAGAACCTTTAATTGCTATCATCCATGCTACTTGTGCCACTATTAAGTCTTCTAAAAAGAAAAGGAAAAAGCTTTCTAGAATTGTTGATAATTTTCATGTAGAAATAAATGATCTTGAACATGATAATACTTACTTGCTTTATGACAAAAAATATTTAGTAAGGTAGATTCTCTTAAACTTGAAAATGCTAATTTGGTTGAAAATATTAGATTTCTAGAAGCTCAAACTCTAGTGCATTGTTCTAATGTAGAGCATAGTAATATTTTGGATTCTCTCATGCATGATATAGATGTTCTTAAAACTGAAAACAAGAACAAGGACTTGGCTTTGCAAGGTTTTGAATCTGAAAATAGGATCTATCATTCTAATATTACTATGTTTGAAAATGAAAATGCTTCCTTGCTTTCTGAAATCAATGTTCTTGAATCTTTCTCTAGTTCTAGTAGTAGAGATAATAATGTTGTTGCTCTTCATATTGATAAACATTCTTATATGGCCAAAACTATTTTCCTAGTAAATGATCTTTTGCATAATAGAGATAGAAACAATCATTTGTCTTACTAGTACTTCTCTTATTTATGATAATCATAGTTTGAGATCTTCTTTGCAAAGATTCTTAGTTGGTAAAAAGAATCTTAATGGTATCCTACACCATACTACTAAACAAATTGGTAGAGATGGTTTGGGGTATGATGGTAGACAAAGGAACAACAAAGGAAAGGACCTCCAAACTTTCATGGAGAATGGGCACATGAAACTATTGTAATGGATTTTGGTCATTATTCTAATTGTTGTGCTTTTAGGAAAGCACCTAAGAGAAATAGGACTTGGGTTGCTAAGCTAACCCCTCTGGACCCAAAAACATGATTGGGGACCATTTCATCTTTCTTCTTATAGGTTACTTGATAATGGGTTGACATGAGCTATTGAATTGCGAATTGACTTCTCAATCCACATGAAAGAAGAAAGGTGAGATGTGTATGGGATGTCAACAAGTGGAAAAGGAATGATAAGCATTGAGCTAATGTTATTCTTGTTCATATCCAATCATAGTGTGTTTTTACCAAGTTAGTTTGCACTATATGTATGGTTTTTTAGTCAAAAGTATTATATTGTGATTCTCATCACTTGATTTCTCAAAAACTATTTCCAATGCTTGCATAGTGCATTACTAACTTGCTTACACATGTTTGCATATGGTATATATTTTTATCATGCCTTTAGACATGTTTTTCATATATATATATATATATATATATATATATATATATGTATATATATATGTACATATATGAGTAGAATACATAGTACTATATAAATATTATGAAAGCTAACCATGCAGGAGAAATAACATCTATTGAGGGGGAGTATGAGAAATCCATGAGCATCAATTGAGGGGGAGCACATGAACTCAATTCAATTGAAACCCCTATATTTCTCTAAAGGTATGATTTTACTTAAAATCTATCAATACATTTATGGAATGATTTGTCATCTTCAGAAAGGGGGAGAATGCTAACTTAAGGTCAATTTAGTCAATGTTGACTCAAGGTCCAAATTGACTAAACCCTTGTTTTGATGATGACTAACCATTCCACTTATTTGTGTCTAATGCTTCTACTTGAGTGATTTTAGATTATGTATAGATACACTCCAAATTCCCTAACTTGTGGATCCTAAGTTGGAGAGAAGACAATCCAAAATCAATGCAAGTGTACTTTTATGGAATGTGATCTAAATTCATTAGAATCATGTTGTAAATCACTTGTAATGATTGTATGACTAGTAATTAATCTTAGAAAAAATCAGTAGCACTTAAGTCAAATATTTAAGCACTTTAATGACATTTTCCAAAATTCATTACAGGATGTTCATCAGTCGAGTTACAAACTCGACCGATCCTTAATGGATTTTGAGAATGACTTTAAATCGGTCGAGTTGCACATTCACATAATTCGATTGATCCCTACACTAGACAAAACCAATTTCAATGATCGGTCGAGTTTCATCTAGGATAAACTGGACCAAAGCTTTAAATCTACTTTCTCATATAGTGTAATCGGTCGAGTTACCTTTGTTAAAACTCAGCCAATCACAATGTATAGATAAGTATAGAAAAGTGTTTCTAGCAGTTGGAATGTTGCAAAGTTAGGTGAAGAAAAAAAGGTAAGGAGTCCCTTGGTGAGGAACAAGGCAAGTATGAAGACTTGGAGCAAGAGTGGGTAAGCCCTTGGTGAAGGCAAAAGACTCCTTGCTCAAGTGGGTAAGTCCTTGGTGAAAGCTTCTCTTTGGCGAAGGTGAAGTCAAAGGCTAAAGATCCAAGAAGAGTGGGAAATTCCTTCAAGGCTGAAGACTTGTGCAAGAGTGGGTAAGTCCTTGGTGAAGGTAGAAGACTCCTTACAAAGTGGGTAAGTCCTTGGGTAGGTTGAAGACTCTTGGCTTGGATAGATAACTCCTTTGGAAGGTCATGTATTGTATGTCTTATGATGAATATAAGAGTGAAATGGTTAAGAAATCCTAGTGGTTGTCCTCTCTAGGTTGTGGACTGACACACTTCTAGTTTGAAGTAGGAACCACTCTGCATAGCTTGTTAATTGGTGCATGTTCAATACCTCTCATCCTTGCTATGTATGTTTAGTTGCACATCAAATTTCCCATATTAGAAACCTTATCTTATGGAATATCTTGAAGGTCTAATAATTATTGTTTAAGTGCATTCATCTCTATTCACCCCCTCTAGAGCAATCACCCATCCTAGGATCCAAAGCTTAGTAGTTGAGTAACTTGGCTAAACTACTGTTAGAACTACTTGGCATATTTATGCCAAATCAAGAATGAAGAAGGACAAATCCATGATGATGATCAGTGGAAGTGAGTCCAAGTGAAAAGCTAAGACCAAGAAGTGTTCTAAGGCTAGGCTAAATTCCAAGTCTTCAACATTCAAGAAAGGAGAAGGGTAAGTGCAAAAGGAATCTGTATTTTTCACTTAAAGGAATATAAGAAGAAGAAAGAGATAGAGATATCCACTTCTGGACCCAATAAGAAATAAAATAGAACATTATGGAGTAAGAGTTTCTATCACTAAATTTGGAATCTATCATTCATGGACATATAAAAGAATTACTAAATTGTTATTCTGCACATGCCATTAATGAAATCATCATGTACCTTGTATGGACAAATTGATGTTTCATTTTCAAATATGAGATCTTATATGGAAATGACCTATGTCTTATAAAGTATACTTGATAGTTATATAGACAAGACACATATATTTAATGACTTAATGACTCAAAATATGAATACCTATAGTGTTGTCATCTAGAGTGCATAAATAGGATACACATTTATAGAATCCATATGATGGTTATCTAGACTCTTTTGGTTATTGAACCAATAGAGATAAGCATGTCTTATTTGTTATGCAATATGACAAAAGCATCTTCACTAGATGTAGTGAGAGAGTGACTATTCTATTAGGGTTTGTACATACTGATGTACATATACCTTTTAGAATAAATGCTAAAGGTAGTTACTAGTAGCATTATATTTACTGTTGCTATCAATAGATATGGGAATTTGTATTTAATGAAATGCAAGTATGAACCTCTTGAAATGTTCAAGGAGATTGTGACTGAAGTATGTAACTAACTTGGTAAAAGTATTAAGATACTTGGATACGATCGATGTTGAAATATTCTAACCAAGAGTTGGAGAACCGTCTGAGAGATCATGATAATGTATCATGATGAATTCCAACTAAAACACAATGATAGTGTATCGGAAAGAAGGAATCACACCTTCTTAATTCGTGGTGTGATTATCAATAAAATCTAGGTAATCTTCCAATTTTATTTTGGATACATGCTTAACACTAAAATAATGTACCATATAAAATGGTTCAAAATACACCATATGGGATATGGCATGGGAGGTGTCCCTATATGACTTTTATAGTGATTTGGGGTGAATGCTTATTTAAGAAAATAATTTCTTGAAAAGCTTTTTCCATAAAATCACATAAATGTTATTTTGTTAAAATACTACTTTTATCCCAATCCAACAACAAAGTTGTTTGTTAATCTTGATAACTGTATTCGTAAAGAGAAACTTAGTTCCAAAGGAATAAGTGGGAGTAAAAGTAGAACTTGAAATGTTCAAGACAAGCAAGAAAACATTGAACCTAAAGAGGCACAGTGGGAACAAAGAGAATCACAAGATGTTTTGGAATCTCAAATTCCTTATGTAACATATAAACTTATAGTTCTAGTATAAAATGCCTTGTGTTTGAAATATTATGATATCTTATAACTCAAAAATGCAATGAGTTGATCATAGATGATGAGTAAATAATACCTAGAAGCTATTGAGGGACCAGAGTCTGATAAATGTCTTGATGCCATAAGATCGAAGATGGACTCCATGTAAACCAACAAGGTATGACCTTGCTAGATCCACCTGAAGGGGTAAAACCCATAGGGTGCATTTGGGTCTTTGAAGATACCAACATGGAAGGGTATTTTGGTTGAAAAGAATTTCAAACAAGTTCAAGGTGTTGAACATGATGATGTCTTTCACCAGTTACCATGGTTAAATCCATCGGGATCGTGCTTGCTGTTAAAGCTTGTGATGACTACTGAGATTTGGCATATGGATGTTAAAACTACATTCCTTAAATGGAATAATTATAAGGTTGTGTATGTGACACAGCCTAAAGGTTTTATAAATCTGATACTGCAAATAAAGTCTATAAGCTACAAAGGTCAATTTGTGGATTGAAGCAAGCATCTTAGAGCTAGAATCTTCTATTTGATAAAATAGTCAGAGGGTTTGACTTGATTCAGAATGAAGATGGAATTTTGTGATTACAAAGTGGGAGCATATTAATATTCCACATAATGATGGGGAATAACATCCTTATCCTACAAATGTTAAAACCTGGCAAAGAAAGTACCTTCTCTGTGAAGGGTTTAGTGAACCATCCTATACGATGGGAATTAAGATCTATAGACATAGATTTGGAATGATTCTTAGCCTAAGAAAGATCACATACATTGCAAATATGCTAAAAGGGTTCTACATGAAAGACTAAATGAGAGAAAACTTATACATGTTCCATGGAGTTAGTCTCTCAGGAGCCATGTGTCCCAGTTCTTGTGAAGAATAGGAACACATGGATAGATCCCATATGCATTTGCAATGGGATCTATCTTCAATGCAATGTAATGTATCATGTTATCTCATATGTATTGGATACGAGGAGAGGATATCCAGTTATCTCATATGTATTGGACACGATGAGAGGATATATATATATATATATATATATATACTTATATTGAAATCTCATATATATTGGACATGACAAGAGGGTATATGTCAGATGCCAGTGAGAGTCACTAGTTTACCAAAAAGAACATTCTTAAGTGCTTGAGAAGCACTAAAAGGATAAATTCCTTGGTTATGGTAATAAGGAAGAGTTAAGAGCTACACCGATGCAAGCTTCTAAAATGACAAATAATTTTAATGATCACACTCTAAATTTATGTTTGACCTAAAACAAGAACTGTGAGATGGAAATGTTTTGAGCTAATGATAGTTGTTTGAATCTAAAATAGAAGACAAGTATATCTATGTTATAAGAACAATGGTGTATACTATAAGGATCAAGAAGTTCATATGGGTGAACTTATGGGAGGTTACAACTATTGATGATACAATAGAAATATTGATGAGAACAACAGGGCTACTGGTTAGGCAAGGAATCTCATATAGCATACTACAACACTTCCATCTCATGCAAAAAGTCACGCAATGAAGAGATGTGAAACTTGCAAAATACTGACTTGAAGAAAATGTTACTAACCCTCTATAAAAGAGCTTGTGCAGTAGAAACACGATGGACATACTAAGATCAGTTGGAATAAGATCCTTGGATGATTGTCTCTAAGTGAAAGTGGATGTCTATTGGTATGTATGTCTGGAGAACCAGTCATTTGATGATTGGAATGTGGCATTAAATACCTAATTTGATAATCATAAAGGTAATTCCATCTATTATGTTTATCTTAGTCATGATATGATGATATATACATAGTAGATGTCTAAAAAATTAATTTATTCGATGACATATGTCTTTAAGTATGTGACTTGAACAATAAGATCAAATAGATACTAAGAGTACATACATTTTTGATATGTCTATAGTCGGATATTAATATGGACACAAAATAGACAATAATAATACATAAGACTAGAGTGTGTGTTGACTGGTGACAAAGTCTCATTAGTCATGATATGTGATATCAAGTCAAGCACACATGTACATGTTATAGAAGAGTGTATCAGACAGACCCAACATGAGAATGATACATGGATACCAAGGAATGGTAGTTAAAATCATCTCCCATAGTTATAGTGGAGATTGTGGTTCTTAGACTTGAAGTCACTACATTCATCACATGTCGTTTGGTATACTTTGACATCAATCAACATAATCCTAAAGAAGCATTGACATAATAGTGATGATTCGGTAGTTGTGACACATGGGGACTGAGTGTGAGTGATGTAGATGGGATTTGTCCCTCCTACGGGAGATTGGTATCCATTACAATTAATGAGTGAGACTGAGGTTTGTATGACCATACTCATGTGATTCAATATGTTATATGTGAACTCACATGCATCTCAAGTAGTATGCTCTAGTTCAAGGAACATGGATTAAACCTTGAGAGGATGACGATTCCATGCCTAGAGTTTAATCCGGATATTATAGACAAAGGAACTATATGATCACGGTAAAACTGATCACAGATTGTAGGTTGAAGGTGTTATCCATTTTTTTTTTTGATCAGTAAGCGTGCCGTGTTATCCATTTTTCCAAATTACTTGGGTAGAAATGATGTGTGACTATGCACCACTCTTTGCTTGTGATGTCACAATTGGTTATGGATATTCACTGGCAACGTAATTCTAGACATATAGGGTCACACACATAGGATACACTTAGATTAAAGGAGTATATTCATGAATAATGTTTAGATTGAATACTAAAGGTTTTTAGGTATTCAATTAAACAACCTATTAACTTACTAGACTTAGAACCATCAAGTGCACGTGTTGAACTAACTAGATGGAGTGTCAGGTTGATTGAAAATTTAATTGGCTGAATTCTATATGAGTCAGGACACTAACCAATCGGCTCACTGGGTGAACCAATCAGCTCAGATTGGTGAGATAACCAGTACACCTAGTGAACCAAATGGTCATGCCAACTGAAGCTTCTAGTGATTTTTCTGATTCATGAGAATAGTTGATTGTTTCACTTGTTCAACCTGATTGGTACAAGGATTAATATTGGATGTTAATTGAAATGAATTACAAACTCAATTACGATTGGGAAACATGTAAACTGATCAGCTCACTAAGTGAACTGATCGGCTCACTATGCCAGCTGACCAGTTTACTAGTGAACCAATCGATTTTCGTAGGATGTGAAATTTGTGAAACGTCCGGACCATTTTACTCTCACACAGACTGGGAACCCAGACCCTAAATCCTCCTACAAATAGAGTGGTACTATAGGCTTCCCAATACACATAATTGAAAGTACATCGCTCTGACAATTGTTGTACTCTCTGGTTGTGGTAACCAATAGAGAGCCCGAGCAAGTCCTATCTATTAAAGGGAGGAATATCCAGGGAGAGAACAACTAAGAACAATTGTGGGAGAGATTTTTGGTGACTAGTACACTAATAGAAGGGGACAACTCCTTCCCGTTGGCTCTGGTAGCAAAATGTGGAGTTCCCAGTGGTCCACGTGGACTACTCTAGAGGCAGGATATTTCTACTACAAGGAGGACACTGTCAACCGCTATCTATGGTGATGCACTAGGAGGCCGGTGAAGATGACTATTTGAGTGCTATTGTTGAAGAAGTAGTTAGCCGCTGCCTAAAGAAGAAGCACAATGCTACTGTAAGGGTAATATCACTAGACTTGCTCCAGGAACATGTATAACCTTGCAAAACTTTTCTTACTAGATGCATTGTTGTTGACATGATCTTGCTATCCAGGGGAATCATGCTTTAAATTTTTGTTTCTGATGCCTTATCTATCACCCCGATTCCCCTACACAGATTTTCTTCAACAACAAGGTTTTATGTATGATGTGGACCTTAGGTGGTTGTAATTCCTTATGGCTCCAAGGAATTACAATAGAATGGTCATAACTTGTGTATTTTAATTGCATGATTTCATTGTGGTTATAGCATGTATATGGTATGTACTATAAGTATGAGGTTATTGGATATGTATATGTATTTATAAATAAAATCCCACAATATAATATAAAGTCTTAGATATTTTCCATAAGAAATAGACATGAAAAACTTGATTCACTAAGAATAGGTTATGCCAAAGCGAGGTGCGTTGTCCATCTCGTGGAAGTGTGAAGGTAGATATGTAGATCTACCAAAGTAGGGTGGATACTCTATCATGTCAGCTTTTAGGTTAGGCTTAACTAGGTGATCTTAATGAGATTAAGTACCTAGAAGTATACATATGGACTTTGATAAAGAGTTATGCACACCATCTATCCAAGATTTTCATGAGATGCAATTGACATACACTGTCTACCTAAATAGTCATGTTATAGGTGATGAGCTGAAGTTGACTCATGGTTTGATGAAATATGGATCTTGTCTGGTTGTATGTTGCAATATTCTGAATTGTAAGTGAGGGCTATCAATTTGAGAAAAATTATGGGAGCAATAGTTTATTAAAGGTCCAATTATCATCTATGTTATCAAATCTAATTAATCAAAAGTGTTTTGATAAATTGCAAATTTCTTTTGCAGAAACAAATGTCAAACATATCATCATTGTGATCAGTTCTTAAGAAGAACAAACTAAATGGGACAAACTTCCATGATTCCTTATAGACTTTGAGATGCATTCTCAATGATGAGAATAAGCTCTATGACTCAAAGACACTAGTTTCTTAGAAACCCACTCCTAATGCACCTAGGGATGAAGTGGATGCTTATTGGAAACATGCCAATGATGCCTTAGACATTAAGCACCTTATATAATGTTGTATCTATTGTGAGTTGCAAGAGAAGCATGAAGACATGGGGATTCTTGAGATGGTCACACATCTTAAGAATATGAACCAGAATTAGGCAAAGCAAGAAAGGTATAATGTATGGAAGGTGTTCTTTGAGTGAAAAATGACCGAAGGAGATCTAGTAGAGTCCCATGCGCTCAATATGATCGGGAATGTGGAACATCTTGAAAGATTGGGTTTCCCTTAGATCCAAGAGTTGGCCATGGATATGATTCTACTATCATTTCCTGAATCATATAGCCCGTTTATCGAGTGTTACTACTTGAATAACTTGGATAAACTGTTGTCAGAGTTGCTCAACATGTTAGAGTAAAGTCCAACGACAAAGACAAGGCCATGAAGAGTTCTTTGGCTAAGCTGAAGTCCAAGTCTTCTACATTCAAGATAAGGAGAAGGGTTGGTACTAAAGGAATCTATACTTTTCACTTAAAGGAACTAAGGAAGAAGAAGAAAGAGATAGAAATCTTCACTTTAGGACCCTAGAAGAAGTAAGGTAAAATTGTACGGAGCAAGAGTTGTCACCACTACAGTTAGAATCTAACATTCATGTAATGGGCATGTAATAGAATTAATGAATTGCTATTATGTACCTGCCATTAATGAAAAACATCATGCATCTTGTACGTACAAAAATATTATGATTATATTTGATGTTTTTCTTTCAAAGATATGCTTTTTATGGAAGTGGCCCTAATGTCTCATAGTTTATATTTGATAATTTTATAGACAGTTTGTAAACTAAATGAATCAATGACTTAACAATGAGTACCTATAGAATTGTCATCTAGAGAGCATAAATGAGAAATGCATTTCTAGAATCTATATGATGGTTATTTAGACTCTTTTGGTTATTGAACCAATAGCGACATGCAAGTCTTACTTATTGGGAAATATGGCAAAAGCACCTTTTACTAGATGTAGTGGGAGCTAGAGCGAGTATTCTATTAGGGCTCATACATACTTATGTATATAGACCATTTTGAATGTATTCTAGAGGTTCTTAATAGTACCTCATCATAATTGTTGATGTTCTCAGTATATATGATAGATTGTATTTATGAAATACAAGACTAAATCTCTTGAAGTATTCAAAGAGATCATGAATGAAGTACATAACCATCTTGGTATATGTATTAAAACATTTCGATATGATCGATATGGAAATACTTTGAACCAAGAGTTTGAGGACCTTTTGGGAGACCATGTTAGTGTAATATGATCAGCTCCACCTGAAACACAATGATAATGTATCATGATAGTGTATTAAAAAGAAGGAATCACACCCAATTATTCATGGTGCAATTATCACAAAATCTAGTTGATCTTCCAATTTCCTTTTTGGCACATGTTGTACACTAAACAATGAATCGTCTAAATTGGCACTACGAGAAAAGTATGATTTAACTACAATTATTCTAGCTACATTTATATTATTTGTATTTAAAAGATACTTTTCTTTATAAATTTTTAATATGTAAATAAAAAAAGTGTATTTGATTGTTATAGCTACAAAATGACTACAAATACAAATGCACATACTAAAACCCTTCTTGGTCTCTCTCCGCCGCCTCCACTCAAATAATTAACACCTCCAAAAATTTCCACGATTCCGCACCAAGCCCCTTTTCTCCCCCTATTGGCACTCCATTCTTCATGTTCTCCCCATCACCTGCGGCGCCCAATATCTCCACTATCCTCCTCCAATCATGCGTGGGTTCTCCTCCTGATCACGACAGTCTCCGCTGCCATTGTCTCCTCCACCATGGTCTCCCCCGGACTCACTTCTTCCCAGAACCCCCACCCCAGGATCGTATTCTCACCCTCTTCTCATGCCCTCTGCCAAAGGCTAACTTGGAAGATATTCAGAAAGGAGGTGTTAGATGGATGATTCCATGCAAGGAAACAAAAAGAAGGAGAGGTCTGGAGCTAGTGTTGAAGAACATCTGCTTAATCACAGGGTCGACGTTTGTCAACATCAAGCATCTTCTTCTACCACTTGCGGTGAAGTTACACTATCCCTTTTCTGACGCACACACACCATTATAAGCTAGGATTCAGAGTTCTCTGGCTCTGAAACTGATTCCCATTCTTAATAACATCTGAAGTTTGTCTCAAATAAAAGACAGTGTAAAGTACAAAATGATGATGCAGGGTAGCAAGTTATACATCTAACCAACATAATTTTATCTATGCGGCTAGGAAGAATTGCGTATTTTTAAATGTACATGTCTTTGTTGCCATTGATTCCTTTTCTTATGAACATTAGACACCTTCGACTTTAAATCCACTATAAGAAAATTTAGTTTGTTAATTGTACATTCCGGTGAATGCCTAGATCTTATGCCATATTGCTCAAGTTGTAATGCATAAAGACAATGGTTAATCTGGCTCAAGATAAAAGATCATATATCCCACATGCCTCTTCTGATAGACATATGTTCTTCAAGCACATTGTGTCATCATCTAGATGTCAAACTTTATGACAGAAGTTTGCAGACACTCCTAAAAACATATTTTAAGTATAGATCATCATATATATTAGAAACCTTATCACCAAAAATGTTGAAAAATTGAACACCCAATAAATATTTTCCCTTTAACCAGGGCAACATGCAGTTAAAAATCCACATTCCCTAACTTGAAGTCTAGACTCATCATTATTGTTACATATGGATAGGTTACATAGGAACTACAAGGTTTTGATGTTGTAACAGCTCCAAACACCACTTGAAGTTTATTTTGTAGTCTTTTCTAGTTAGTAATTTGTGTATACTATTTTTCATCTAATACTAGGAATTTGTGTAGGGTTTACTTGGCACAGATTCTCACACTTGTACTGCTGATTCCTTTAGTCTGTGTTTTGGCAACATGAATTGGAAACACTGATGTTGGATTTATATTGGTAACCAGAAAGCTTCTACTGAAGGTGTTTTTATATAAAATTATTCTGATGCCATTAGCAGGAAGGTTGTTATCTCTAGAGAATCAGGTAAATTTTGGGTTGGTACTTTCTAGCTATTTCACACATTATATCTGATCCAAAAAGCAACAAGATTATGCTTCTTTTCCTTGTGAAATGATATTATTAGGATGGTTTACTGAATCCAGGTGCATTCTTAGGATTGTTGGGGTTTTTGAATCACGAGTTAATAGAAACAATGTGAATTAAATAGTATATACTAGTTTTTTGGATTTTGATGCTACTGGTGTAAAGTTTTCCTAGTCCTTGTTTTGAGTATAGTTCCAATCATTATTTTGTTTATTTGGTTTTCTGAAGATTGGTTCATTTTCATAAGTTTGAAAAGTCTGGATTCCTGTTGAATCCTTTGAATTGTTCAATGTTTTGAATATACTATTTTGAAGCAGCTGCTTTATATCCAACAAAGGGTGTGAGGAATTGAGGATCAACAAAAATGTGGAATGAAAAAGATCAACCTAGGTTCACAATGGCTATGGATTCGCACCTTGCCATGATTCAAAACTAAGGTATACTCCTTTTCATTTTTTGAGAAAATTAAGGTATTGTTTCTTTGGTGAAGAAGATAAGAAATGTGATGCAAGCGTTTGATACGTATAGGGATGTCATCCCAAAAAAAGCTAATGTTGTGGTCAGGTAGGCATGGGTTTGTTTAACTTTGCATAGTTGCACTAAGGATATTTTTATCCATGAATTTGTCATGAAAGGACTAAGGCCTATGGATTTTCTGGAAAATATATCTTCTATGAAACATTTATTATGTTGATCCATTTAAACTGAAAGATTTTGGTGTAGTAGAATTGATCGAGTTCAGAGATCAAGAACAATGTACTCGTACCTATCCCCCTTTTGAGGTGTCACCTCCATCTCTAACTGTATCACAAACAGTAGAGTGGATCGAGTTCAGAGATATCCCCTTTTTCTTCTCCTCAAAATTGGATATTTACTTGTGTTCACCTCAATAAAGGAAGATTCTCCAATTTCCTTATCTCAACTAACCCCTTATGTTGCACTCATGTCCACCAATTCCCCTGATCTCCAAGGGTAGAGGCACCACAAGGGAAACAAATATGTGTCTCTAGTGTACTCTCCTCTGACCCCACCCTACAACTCATGTCCAACAATGTTGAAGTGGGTATCACTTGATGTACTTCACACTTAATACAATATTTGCTTCTTTATAATATTATATTGTAGTTTTCTCAAACAACTTTTTGGTTTTAGGTAAGTAGGTATGTCATATATGCCTAGGGTGCAGAACCCAATGTTAAGGACCATAATCTGAGTAACTCTATACCATCTACCCAGCTATCCTTTTTTAGACATCTGATTTCTTCAGTTTCTTGGTCTTCTATTGCTAACTAAATAGCTCAGTTCTCCTTATTCTCCTTTAGTTCTCCGTCATTTAAAAAAAGAGGGTCATATTATTTACAAAAGTGGTAATGTCGTCATATGTGGACACGCCCGTATCTTTGAAGCTCAAAACTAGATGTGCAAAAATCTTCTTTGCATGTGCAATGAAACATCTGCCACCATTTTATTTTCTAATGTCTGCAATTGTCCCTCTCTCTTTCTTTTTCAAATGTGGCATTTGAGCTACACTTTATTTACTCTTCATCAGACACCTCCTAAGCGCTACTTCCCATTCACAACGTTTTGATTGTTGTATCTTTATCTTGTTCCCATGCCCCTTAGAAATATTTCAATAGCTTCTCAATGTACACATGATGTTGGATTCAGACTTCTTGCTTTGGAATATCTCCAGGTTCCTGCATTTCCAAAGTTAGTGACATGTAACTACCTATATGTTCCTTGTTCACATCTTATAATTTGTTCTGTATAGTCCTGTGGTGCCCATTTTAGGTCCCATCAAAATAGTTATGATACATGGATGACCCTTCTAGTGAACAATTCTGCCAGGAAAACCTATTACTAGTTTTGCAAGTTGCAACTGCTGAGGTCTGGTTTAGACTTGAGGATATAAAATGCCATCTTGTGAATCACTAGAAAAATGATCTTTACTTGGATATAATATAAGAACAGTTGATGAAAGGTATGTTTATCTATTTTGATGATTGATGTTTCTATAAATTTTGAGCCTCTAGAAATGTTTAAGTCGGCTTATGATATTCATGTTCGCCATCATTTCTTGTTGCAAAAACTCAATTTGGAATCTTTGTTAAAAATAGAAACGTTGATTGCATTCATTGATTTTTCTTCCAACAAACTAGTTATTGTTTTCTACTTGACTGTCATCTTGAAAGCTCCTAATTTTTTAATTTCTAACAAATTTTATTTATTTAGATATAAGCACATGATATAGATTCACTAGTGGACAATGCATCTTTACTTCAATGTCCATACAATCAACAATCCTTCTTTATGTTGATGATAGTCTGTTATTAGGGTGCCACCGTGTTCTGAATGTATGACAACCAGAATATATGTGATCACTATGTCTTTGTATTGGAATAAAGTAAGCGGTCCAATGATGCAAAATGTGCCATGCATCTTCAAATGTTGTTGCACATGTTTATTTGTTTAGATATGTCAATTTTTCTATTGGACATGTCTATTTGTTTCTGTATCATGTCTGTCTTGCAAGGTAGATGAGCTCCTTCTCTTTGGCTCGTGAATGGCATGAAGGGTTTGTTAAGCCTCAGTTTAATAGTGGTTTGAAAGCTATTTCTAAAGCTTTTTGTTTGTTTTGTTGTTGTTGTGTGACTGAGCTACCTCACTCGTTGCATGTTTGTATCTATATGTAATTGTAGTCATTTGATTTCCTTTCAAACCTATTTGGAGGATTTTTTTTTAGTGAACCTTGTTCAGATCTCTTGTTGGTTATTACTATTGTGATTCTTGTTGGTATCTGTTGTTGATTCCTCTACTATTTTTCTATTCTACTAGCCTTAGATGAGATTTCAGACTCTTTCTGGTTTGTACCCAAATCTAAATATGAAGTTTCAGATCTTTGTCAACTCAGATTAGATCGAAAGGGGCTTGCAGATGTCTGGTTTTGTTGAGAAAGATACAAACTCCTGAAGAGCTATACCTTAATCAGGTTTGAGTTTGTCACTCTGGTCCCTTGGTAAGGGGCTTGCGAATGTCTAGTTTTGTTGAGAAAGATACATACTCCTTTTAAAGAGCTATGCCTTAATCAGGTTTGAGTTTGTCACTCTGGTCCCTAATGACCTTTCTTACTTTCATGAAAATCCTTTCATTTGTTGTGTTTCTCCTTCTGAAGATGGCTGTAGGATTCTTTAGGGGGGCGCCGAAGGGTCGTGTGCTTGGGTTTCAGAACTCTGAAAATTGCTAGGTTTTAGCTGGCCCTCTTGTCATCAATATGCAATGTCAGATCTGTATAGGTCATCTTAGCTGCCTAGTCACCCATGAAATTACAAGGTTTTAGCTTCCCTCTTGTGCTTTAATTCAATATTACTTATTTTTGCTATAGGAACCTGTTAAGTTCCCTTTCCATTGCTCTTTGGTGGAAGTAACTGTGTTCTTGGTATACAACTTCCCTGGCCACATCCACCTCTACCATACACTATCCCACTATGTCTGGTATCTCTGCTCAAAACAAATACCACCTCTATCACTAGGGGTTGATCCTATGATGTAAATAAAATTTCTCATAATTGGAGTTCATCTCTTCATAGTTAGTAAAATATTTAACTAGAAGTAGTTTCAGAGTCACTTGGGTTTCTTTAGAGGGTTCATTGTTTCAACTAATTTTTAGTAAATTTTGGTAGAGAGCGCTCTCTATGGCCAAGTCTAGCATATGTTACTTTTGAGTTTTGGTTTCCTCATAGTAAGCTTAGGTTAGCTAACACTCTTCATATACATATGTTTTTGGTAGCAAATTACACCATATTTCATCAATATTTAATAGCTACTTAGTTTGAAACTGTTACTCCCTGCAATCCACATATTACTTCCTGTAATTCTGATATGTTACTGATGTACATCCACTCAAAGGTAAATATATGAACTTTTAATTTTTGACAATTACACTTCCATCCTGATTACTCATTGATTTTCAGAGAAGGTTTCTTTTTGGTTGTATTCTAAATCATTATGGGTTCTCTTTGCTAGACGGATTTTTGTAGTTAGTTATATTTTATACAGTGAATATGTGATTCAATGTTGTTACTATAAATCAGGCAGAGCTACATGGGGCACTCCGGACAGCCTCAAACTCATTATGCATTAGTTGGTCAGCAGCATTGGCCTTGAAACTACAAGATAAGTAGACATACTTGACATTTGACCTCCCTTAAATGTGATCAGCTTTCCAGGTACCTCTACATAGTGCTTTACTCTTCCTTTTCTTTAATCACTGAATAAGTTAATATAATGTTTCATATACCAGAACAGTTTTTCATAATAACGAAGCTATTCTTGTTGTATTACTAAACTTAATTAATTTTGTATTGAATTGACAATGTCTTTTAGGATGTTCAGGGCTTATAAGAACATATTTGAGCATCATAAATGGCTTAATAATTTTTCTTAATGGTAACTATAAACTTATAACAGTTGACATCAAACTTTCTAACTTACAACACCTAGGTTGTCATGGGCAACATTAGCAGACACCTACGCTACCAGGTTTCCAATATTTAGTCTTTTTTACATATAAATATGATTTCTCAGTGAGATAATGATGTAAAAGAAACATAAAACCATTATAGATGAAAAAATGTGAAGAAGACGAATTCCAATTTAGGAGTTTTCATCCCTAAATATTCTAGCTCATAATATTAAATTCAGCTTTGATGTACTAGTGGCATGCTCCTCGGGTCATTAGAACTCCAGATTTAGAACTCCAGATGATGGTAATTAGGTTGAATGCCATTACATATGGTTTATGTATGTAGAAACCAAGATGAAGATTCATTAGGCTGGAAGGCGTCAGCTTCTTCAACATTGGCTAAACATATTGTTTCCTCAACTGTTAAGCTTGCACTACTCTTTCTGACCTTGTTAGAGGAGACAACTTTTGCTGGCTCACAAACAATGTGTGCAGTTGGATCATTGGATCATGAGTGTCATTCAGACTAGATTTGGAATTGTCGACATGCTCTAGATGGCATGGGGATTAACAACTTGTTGCCATAATGACTTGAAATGAGAGCAGCACCCATGTTCAAAGACTGATTACATGACAACATCAGATCATATCACTAATTTGCATGACCAATGACTTATTTTCCAATATAAAGCTTATGTTGACGTTGTATGACCATCTAACAATGGACTGAAGCTTCTGTGAAACCTTGTCTTGTTAGCCCTGGGCTTGAAATAGTTCTTGTGTTCTGGTTTTTCCATGTTTTGACTTGGTTGGATGTGCCTTGAAAGGAATGTTATTTTTCTAAGTTTTTCTGTTTGACTCAGATTTTTGTGATAAGGTTCATGCTTGAGAGAGCACCTTCATGGCTTTGGTGTTTTGGGCTCTGTTCAGGTATGATTGGACTGTGTGAAAATGTTGATTATAGTGACCTTTCATATACATTTGACTATGTCTGACCACTTGTTCTGATTGGTGCATGAAATGGACCGTGTGAAAGGGTTGATTTCTATATTGGCCAGGGATAGGTAGCCCAGAAGCAAAACCCAGAACATGCCCCTCCCTAACATTTGGGACACCAGTTTCAACAAATGAAACATAATGGACATCATATGGAATAGGATCGCAGTATGCTTCAGGTCTGTAAGTACCACTATGAGGCACTCATCTATACCCATCTTCATCAGAAATGATTTTAGGATGTGTGTGCCATAGATTAGAAATAGACTGAGATGTATTGATATTTCCACACCAGTTGTCAATGCTTGATGTAGCATCACCAATATTTCCACACCGGTTCAATTCTAAATACGATATTTATGTGGCTGCAACTGTCAAGAAAGCTATGAAATACTATTTCCTTGGCATCCCTTACAACTTCATGACTAAAGAGTATAAAATCTACTAGAATATCAACAATATTTGAATTTTGCATGATATTCGTATTCTAAGATGGTTAGAAACGACCCAGAGTTCACCAAAAAGAAAATAAATGCAAAATTCACAGAAGATCTTTTCACCATGTCACCCAAATAATTTATTATCCGTTATTATTACCTGGGAATAGAGAAGGTATAATAGTGTGGAGAAAAACTATAGGAAAGCATTGCAAATCAGCATAATGGCTTTATGCAATTTAACTGTTAGATGTTGATAGTTGAAATATGACAAATGATGGTATCTGTATGGGATTCCATACATCCCAGAACAAGAAAAAGCATGCTAGTAAATGGCATGCAGGGTGATGCATTTAATATGAAAGACATGAGTCCTATTAATAGAATTGAGTGGTGAAATGATCAGATACATAGCAAAAACCGATCACACAAATAGATACATAAACATCCGAAAATGTAATTACATAATTCACTCATGTATAAGCCCTTTAGTGACCAAATTGTGATCATCATCTTCCAAAAACCTTTGAGTCTATGCCTTTTCCAATAAAAAGTAGAGTACATTGTTAGATAGACCATATGAGATTTGACTTTTAACTACTTTATGATGGTCTCATGATTGTTGTCTGATTCTTTATGATGGTTTGTTGTCCCTCCATAACCAAAGAAATAATATAGGAGAAAGGGATTCTCCTTGCCTCTAATAATCTTTTGCCATCTACATCCCATTCAAAACAGAATTTTCAAGAACATAGGAGGTAGTATCAATACATTGCCTAATAAATGAATTACATACATAATTAAGCACATATCTTTCACCATCATCCAAACAAATTCCTATCTAAGCAGTGATAGACTTTTGAAATGTCCAACATAGTGAAATATTGAGCACTTGATCTTTTAATGTCAATGACAAGCTGCTTTCAATATATTCTTTTCTTGTTCCTCAGTAGACTGGCCTTAGATGTTGCTAAGTGTGCTGAGCTAAACTTCCACCAGCCACATCATGAACCACAATGTAGGAATTTGTTTCTCCAGACCGTGGATGTTGTTTCTTTCCCTACATCCTTTTATTATTGCTTAATAGACTGGTTAGACGTCATTTCTATATAGATTCAACTAGTTGTCATGAAGTTCATTGGTACAATTTGAATTATCATCTAACTCCTCATTGAGCCATTTGTTATGATTTACCAATTCTTTTCCTGCAGAAGTTGAGCAAATGAGGTCCTTGAGAAGACCAACTAGGTTTTAGATACATTGACATGGTGAATTAGGAA
Organism: Alisma plantago-aquatica; assembly: GCA_963693085.1. NCBI lineage: Eukaryota > Viridiplantae > Streptophyta > Magnoliopsida > Alismatales > Alismataceae > Alisma > Alisma plantago-aquatica. Next base: position 40,825,917 of record OY856415.1, on the reverse strand, counting down.
ATGCTTTAAGGGAATTATTTCTTCCAACTGGTCAGGTTTGTCCTAGATATTTGTGTGCCATATCTGGACTGCATCGGATTTATTTTATGTAAGTTAACATGTTAATGTTATAACTAACAAGCTAGGTGGTCCATCCTTGAATGATGGTATTGTCTTTTGAGAAGTCTATTGGAGCATGTGCCAGACTATTGTTTCTAACTTGAGAAATATCATGTTAGAGTATCTTGTGGTGGGTTTCACTACTAATCCTTGTTATTCTAGTCTGAAGATAAATACATTAGTCTAGAAAACTCGACTTCATGTTTGCGGACGATCCTACTAACATTGTTTATTTTTGGCTAACATCTCTAGTGGGAACCTCTATATCATGGCTATCTATTTGGTGCGACAAAAGCATAAACTGATCAACATGTCAAGAAAGCTCTTCTCAAGGCACTTATCACTAGGAGTAGATCAATGCTGGTCAAGTTCAAGGTGAATCCCACCACATTGAGAAACATGCTTTTCGTTAATGTACACTTGATTTGGGACTCGAATGCATCAAGGAGAGTGCAATGGATTTTGTTCTCCAAGCAGCGTTAGACTGCTACTGGTATGTTTTATCTTCTTATTTGAACCTTCTGTGAGTACCCATAGGGCTTTTTCTCTTGTTGACACCTCAATATCCTACCCACAATAACAATGATCAATTATATGCTAACTAGATTCAAAATCAACCTAACCGATTGGGTTTCTTGTGCATTGCCTTTTACACCTACTAGGGAGACTAATAGAGTGATATCAGTGAAATAGATGACATATGTGGTTGCAGGGACAATATTTGAGTATGGGCTTCCTCATGAATGACCAGAGGGTGTGCTCTGCGTCTTGGTGCAAACCACCCAGATGCTCTCCTTGATACCATGCTATCCATGCTACATCTAATAGAGAACTCACATCTTATACCATGTTATCACTTTATGCATTCCAAAAATTCAATTGAAGGGAGCAAATGGGAAGGGATGCACTTTTTTCATACTTAAAAAGATTGAAATAAAAAAAATCAACAATGACTACAAAATTTTATGGATCTTAGGTAGAATTTATTAGTATTAGTATATAATATGGACTATTATTATATTTCTGAGGTAAATTTGGTTAGAAAATCTCTTAAGAGCCTCTGTTTTTATGATAGCAATATATACACCACATGTGTCTCCTTGTGTAGAGTTTTCTCTAAATATAAGTAGTTTAATGATAGTAGTGTTTCCGAGGGAGTGGTAGCTCAGTGGTAGAGGCCCAGGTTCCTCAGAATAGGGACCCAAGTTTGAAACCTTTTAGTGGTGCGCTTCAGCTAGTCTTGGCCCATCATGTAGTTCGGCCTCTGCGTGATTCAAATGTTCCCACAGTTGTGCGGATTGGTAAGGAGACCAAGGGTTTTACACTGTCAGAGAGGTATCAATCGCAGCCCGTCTTCGGGGGTGGTTCCCACGTATCCAAAAAAAGATAGTAGCATTTCCTACTAGTCTAATTCTGTAGACACTATTTTTATCCTTTACAAAATGAGACTTTATTACAAGCTCAACCGTATGATTGTAACAGAATTTTTAATAGAAAAAGGAAATCGCATTAAGCAACTCTAGAACAGGCTATCTGGCCCAATTTATGGAAAGAATCAACATAGGATTATTCTGCTTTTTCATTTGAATTAGCAATGTAGGCGTGTTACCTGCATCAAAAACGAGTCCAGGGTCTAGGGTAGCACTGGGATCAACAACACCACTACCATAATCAAATGGGGTACCAAAAACAAAGGTAGTTGCTTCTGATTCTGAGTACTGCTGAGCAAGAAGTGGTCTGCCACCCATATCCAATGTGGTAGCAGTAGTCATCAAGGCAGACTTAATAGCCACTGGACTCCACTCCCGGTGCTTCTGTTTTATTAAGGCAGCAATTCCTGCAATGTGTGGTGCTACCATACTGGTTCCAGAGACCATGGCAAATCCTTCTCCTGCATGTTAAAAGAAACCTAGGATGTGAATGGGAGCACAAAAATTTTCATCTGACACCATAAAACAACTTTTTTGGGCAGGAAGTATGCATTGTCAACTGTCAATTTATTGAAAGACTTGAAACACTACTAATTACATTCCTCGGAGTAATTTTAACAACTCTTGAAGCACGAACACCATATATTAGGATACAGATTCTCAAAAATCAACATGTTTTTAGATAACTTGGGTTTATACAAAAAATTTAATAAAAGTGTCGTAGAACTATAATCAATATTTCAAAACCCAGTTGTTACCGTGGTGTAGTGATTATCACGTTAGTGTTACACACTAAAGGTCCCCAGTTTGATCCTGGGCGCTAACAATCTTTTGCTAACCAAAAAATAATATTTCGAAATCCTAATATGGTACAAATATAATCCACTGGATCGGGAAACTATACATCAGAATTGAAATAGGCATATGTAACCTCAAGAATAATTTTCTTGATAAGAATTCATCCCAGATCATTCAACAATATATGAACTTCTAGGAGTACAAGACATACTACTAAAAAAGTTGTCCTTTACTAGAAAAAAGGAAATAGTTGCTATGTAACAATCATACAAGTAAAACAGTGACCATCTGCTTCCAATAAGCAGGATAAAGATATCCATCAAATCAATCATACAGAAACAAATAACTGGTACCAAATATTTAATGGACTTCCTATCACCTACATCTTCAGATCTTTTTTAACAATATGCATGCTGAGGTTGACTGACAAAGTGTCAATCAATCTGCATACTAAATTTAAAATGATAGATAAAATAACTATTGCATCAGATTGCATCGCCACTAAGTAATAACCTATTATCAAGAGTACATTATCACAAGCTCATAAATGCCAAACTAGATTATTATTGATCACATGAAACCATAAACGATGGAGGCCATAGCCATTGTACTAGACATCATTCATTCTTCATTGATCCGTGAAGTGTTGTTCCTAAGATGGACAACTTGTTGTCAAGAACGTAGACAAATTGTCTACATAAAACATGTATGAATAGCATCACAGTGAGCAGCAATGTCAAGGGACATGCTTTTGGCAGAATATTGTTAGAAATTACAGACGCCATATCATCCATTGTCATAACAAGGGAAAAAAGTGATACTCACCACCTAACAATCAAATCACTGGTCATCATCTGTCCAGTTTGGGTGATGCCCTTTTGTTATCTTGAATTTTTACTCCTTGCCAATGCATCTGAACAGTTGCTACTTTTTCAGTTAACAATATGACTCTAGTGAATAGGGTGTCATTTTGCATCTATAATGTATTAGATCTCTATCGTGAAACTGTCATCTTGCATTGAATCTGTTAAACAACCACTAATGAAAGTTGTAATCCCCTAATTTTTTTAAAGCAGGCATGTGTAGATAACTAACTTTTGGTTAAACTATGATGGTTGGGAAAAGTCAACAAGTAGGTGTACTTTTTGCAAGAATGTGTCATCAACTATAGACATTATAAAATTAATCATACCAAGTAACAAAAGTGAAACTTGCCACCTCGCCAGAGAGTACCCATCAACAATTGTCCAAAATTGGGCCACACCCCATAATTCTGAGAGGATAGCTGGTGAGCTAATTGTTGCCTAAAAGGGAAGCCAATAAAATTATCGCCAAACCCCACGAACACTATTTTGGGTTTCTTTAGTGCTCAAAAATCAGAAGTACCTCTTACCAGAGGCAAACCCAAAATTATATTAGAAATCAGTGTTTTGAAAAAATTGCACAAGAAGCTCAAAAAAAATTTGAAGTAGAAGATCCTTTTTCTTTAAAGGGAAACATAACCTCGTTCAAAACTTTCATCTCAAAGAAGGTTTCAGCCAATAAAGCTACAAGGGAGGGAAAGACCCAGAAAAATGTCTCATGTTCTGTTCATTTTGTAGTTACCTCAGAAAATTATTAGGAAAGGAAATTTGATATTTCACTAATGAAACCCTACTCTCATATAAGTAGGAGAGGGGAGAATATAGGCTAGACTTAATCACTACTGGCTTCAGACACGGGAGTCAAATAACTAGTTTACTCTAACACTCCTGCAAAGCCAGAGCAAGGGAAAATTTCATGTTTCACTTGAACATACAAACTCGACAAAGAAAAGAACAACAGATTATACAAAAGAAAACATTGGCCTTCACTCTCTCAATCCAGGCACATTCCCCTAAAGTAGACTCCAAAAACAGGTGACATGTGAGCTTCGCGGATAACCTGAAGTGTGCATTTGGAGCAGTGGTAGCACCAATGGCAGAGCCAAGATATCAAAGTAGGTGAGGCACAAGATAAAAAGGCATCTATAATTTTCTTGTAATCAATTTCTTTTTCTAAATCAAAACTGATATCTAAAATTTCAAAAGTAGTTAATATATAGATAGAGATGCATAGATAAAAATCACCAAAAACATCATAGAGATTTTGATCTAGGATGAATGGTAGGGACTCATTACATAATAGCCTTCAAGTCAAGGTTTTTGGAGATATCTCTTAATAAAAAAAATTCTTTATCAAAATATATTTTGACTAATTCTTTATTAAAATAAATAAATATCAAGCATGCAAAAGACTACACGCTAAATCATGTAATCAATATCAAAGTGAATAGAACAAAAGAGAAGCATAAAATAAGACATTACTCAACAATCACATCTACAAAAGTTATGGATGCCTTTGGCCTTCCAGAGATATCCTATGTAGAATTGTGTAGTAGCGAGAAATACCATAATAATGTGAAACTAATACTCACATGAGATTCCTAAAACAGTCTTTTCACAAGACACTGCAAAAACTCTCCCAAGGTATAATAACTCTCCCCATAAATTGAGTTGTGTCACTCATACAACAATAAGAGAAAAAAAACATGTTGTGCACCTAGCCTTACAACAACTAAAAATGTCAACAAAAAAGATTTAAATAAGACAAACAAAAAAATGTTCAACATGAATAACAGAAAAAAATGGATTGTACTTCCATCAAAAGTGGATCAGACCAATATACTACAAATATAAGGATGTGAGGTAGCTTGGTATTCTAGTAAGCATTAACAATTGAAATCGGGAAATAACAGAATTTGATCAGTTGGTCTTGCTCGCATTGCTAGTCGGCACACGCTGATCAGCTGATGTGATTTGTGTAAAGAAGAAGGCAAGATAGGGATCTGCAGATGGGGCTATGCAAGAAACCTAGCATAAAGAAGCCAGCTGGAGGCCACCACTGGGACGCTCAATTAAAGCCTAGGGTAAATTCATAAAAAACATACATTCAAAAAAAACCAAGAAACAAAATTGGGAGCAGACAAGTGCCTAAGGCGCCATCCACAACAACATGGCATCTCAATGCCTTGAAGATTGAGAATTATACAGAGGACACCACAGTTAAAAGGAAGAAATCATAAAAGGAACTACATTAACTACAGCCTACAAGTAAACCAACGAACAAAATCAAACACACGATGATCAATACAAACTCATATTCTTCATACATGTCAAGGCCTATTAAAATAGCACAGTTCTTACAATGTTCAAAAGTTGGATTAACGGACAGAAGAAAATATTTTATCAGGGGCGTCATTGATTATACTGAAATGAATGACGCTTAATGCTTACGTTACATGGTTTCCATGTCCATCATTTATTATGGTCCATACATTCGAAATATGCTTGTCGGAACAAGTGCAAGGGATGTATCAACCTGACATATCAGATTTACAGAAATCAATAATTTATTAAAGACACCAAATTCCTAGAAGAAAAGGTTTATCCCATAGGGAACTAGCTTCTTCCTTGCCTTTCTTAGCTTGCAAGGAAAAGGTAGCAAAAAATTATGTTACCAAATCAAGAAATAAGTACAAAAGACAGTCGTTTAGTGCTACAAGAATTTATGATTAATGATCTAAATAAGTAGATATAATGAACTAATTGTATTTCAATTAGTGACCTAGAAAATGACTTCCAAGAACACCTAGAAGATTAGGTAATTAGTTCTTGAATAAGGCCAGAATCATATAATTATTGTATCAACAGACTATTATCTATGTTTTCCTCACACTAGATAATATTTGATTTTGTGTCATTCATATGACAGTGAGGTCACAACTATCCTTCTCACCAGAAGTTGTCACATATATTGAAACTTCAAAGATTCTTTGCTCAGAGAAATTATAGTTTGTAATTAAATGATGGAAAAGGAATCGCTAGCAACTTCTATTCCATTGTGATTTCTCCCAAGTGGTGAGACGTGCATGGTCTAGATTTTTTAGGTGAAAAGAGACATTGTAGCATCTAGATATCTATAATATAATAGAAGCATATTGTGCTTACTACAAGGTTAGTCAATAGAGGAACATATAAGAATTGATAACTGTATATATTAATGGCTTTAGGATGAAAAATAGACCAAGAAGTTGAGTTGGAGCCCTTAGTCCCTAATCTTATCACAACTACATTCAAACATGGAAATTAATGGCATGAATGATAGACATTATGAACTATATGCATCTGATTAGTTATCAAAAAAATGACTCCTAATAACATTTACTACATTAGGTAATTTGTTTTTGAGTTCGGATAGAATCATATACTTATTGCAACAACAAAGCTACTACTTCGGTTTGGTTTATCACAGTAGATGATATTTGATTCTATGCCACCTATGTGATAGCTAGATCATAGTTATCCTTCTCATTAGAAGTTGTCACACACGTTGTGACATTTGAAAATTACTTTACAAACAGTTTAAAGTTTGAAGTTCACTGGAACAAAAGGAATTGCTAGAATTTTCCATTAAATCATAATTTCTCCAAGGGCCATGCATGGTCTAGATGTTTAATGTTATAAAATACATTTGTAGCATCCAGATCCATAATACAATAAAACAACACTGCTACTACTACAAAGTTAGTAAGTGGAGAAAGGTATAAAAATAGGTCATTGCATTGATTAATGGATTTAGGGTGAAAAGCATAGGAAGTACTTGGGTTGGATCCCTTGGTTCCTGTTCTTACTACAATTACTATTAATAGCTAGCTAGAAAGGACGATTAACCATGTGACTAGGAATAAGTGCTTCTTATTCAGTTGGAAAAATCTTTCTTATTGTTATACTAGGTCAGATATGGAGTCATTACCAAGGATAGATTCACTGTTACTCCATGTGACTTAGATAATCATGCTTGAGTGATGCTCAAATGCCGATCCCCATTTACTTAAAAGATGCTTACTTTACAAAAGCCTAAAATAGTTTATTTCTGATATGAAAAGTTGGCTCTTTAAGCATAAACATATTTCTGCTGGTTTAAACTAACAGTTTTTGATTGCTTAAAAATAATGTTTGGCCAATCTTTTGATCTATATCTATTCATGTGCTTCAACTTAAGTGAGGTAAGTCTTTGAAAATTTTTCTTGTGATCATATGCTTGTTCAGGTTGCCACCATATGGACTAGCGGTACCTACTGGTGTAATTAATAAAGTTCTTGGTAAAGTGGTTTGAACCTGGTAAACATTCAGAAGGTTTTTCTATCTAATTTTAATATTTGAATACTCAATAGATATTCTGGATTCTTAGTTGTCTTTTATTTCACACTGCTATCGGTTTTATATTAGGATGTATACCTTTTCATACTTCTGGAGCAATAATTCCTAAGAGACTTATATATGTTATCTAAAAGTAAGTTTTTATATTTCACACTGCTTCCCATAAAATCATTAGCTCCTTTTATTGCTATCTGAGACCTTCTTCTCTAGAAGATTACAATATGATTTTCTTCAGCTTTTAAAGAGTTGTTTAAAGAGGTTTCTCTTCTTTGCTTCTCTAGGTTCCTAGAAGTATGATGCAAATTCAGAATTCAAATACTGTTTGAGATGTCAGATAACTTCTTTACCACTTTAGAAGTATGATGCAGCTTAAAAATGAATGAAATGATTATTCTATTCAATGACTGCAATTTCGATACATATATGATGCAGCACTACTACAGAAATAGCATTCAGTGTCACTTTTCTGGGCGTCGGTTATTAAGGAAAACCGACGCCTAACATATAAGGCGTCGGTTGTTTAAGCAAACTGACGTCTATATTCGAAGACCAGCCAGACACGGGTACCGCTTTGTATTAAGCGTCAGTTGTTTATAAAAAACCGACGCTTAAAGTCACCCGCGAAATCCATATTTCGATCAAAAAAAATAGTGTCATTGTCAGCGTCGGTTATATACGTAGAAAACCGACGCCTATGTGCGATGAAAATTTGCGCGGAAAGTGTCACTTTCAGCGTCGGTTATATACGGATAACTGACGCTGAAGGTGGTTCCCGCCAAACATTTTCATGAAAATATCGTCCAATTGGACGTCGGTTGTTGCAAACAACCGATGCTAAAGCTGTTTAGGCGTCGGTTGTTTTAAACAACCGACGCTATATTGGAACTTTATAACCCGCGATGCCCGACTCTTCCCCTTTCTTCTGTTTCATTGCGAGCCCTTTTTTCTTCTGTCGCCGTCGATTTCCCTTTTTCTCTGCTCCTTCCTCTCCACGACAGCACCGCCGTGCCTCCACTGCTACTCCGGCGCCCCCTTCTCCGCCGCACCCCCTTCTCCTGTGTTGCTGCTCCTTCTCCTCCGCCTGCCTGCCCACTGCCGCATGCCACCGCCGCCTGCCTGCCTGCCGCCGCCTGACACTCCCTGCTCGTCAGAGTCGCTGCCGCTGGTTCTGGAGCTCGCCGGCCGCCGCCCACGTACTCAACCATCTCGACCTCGCCCTACACTGCTTGCCCAGGTACCTGCCGACCTACCCAGGCGCGAAATTGGTTCTTTATGTGCCGACCTAATCTGCTTGCCTAATCTGCTTGTGCGAAATTGTCTCCCTACTCTGCTTGCTTAATGTGCCTAATCTGCTTTAAGTGGTCCTAATATCATAACATGATAGTTTTATAATCATGGCTAAACATAATATGAAATAGATCTTTTTATGTCATTAAATCAATGAACTTAGGAATTGGGGGTTCAAGAATAACCCTAATGATAACAGGATAATAAGGAAACCTAAACTCTAGATTAGGAATTGAGTAGCGTTTAATGTTATTATATGATTTGTGGCACTTTAGGATGTATATACATGCAACAAAAGTTAATTTCTTGGTTTTCTTATTTGCTTGGATAATATACTCAGTGAATTAATGTATGATTTGCATGGATCACCATCAAGGTACGTGGTTGTACTTATGATTACATGTATTTACTTCCTATGTTTGTCAAGGTTTCTTGAAGATTGAATAAGTGATAGATGCTGGATGTTTATTTATTTCATGCAAATTATAAAGTCCTTATGATTATCACATTAAGTAAATCATGATATTCTGAACCCTAGGTTACACAGATTGAAAGGTAACACACTTTGTCCTAAGTTGCTAATTTTTATTCTAATATGAACTCTAGTCTCATCTATCCATGTTGCCTATAGTTTATAACATTGCATTGTGAATTATTGCATGTTTGAAACTATTAAATTCTTGATTTATTATTTAATAATGCTCTATAGATTAGGTACTTATCATGTCTATTAAAATCCTACCAGTATAATTATGTGATCCCAACATATTAGGATTAACCATGTTGTTGGCCTAGAAACCCATCCAAGATTGACTCATTAGGAGTAAATCTTGGATAGTCCCCGGTTTGGGACTGTTCTTGAACACCTAATCTCACTTAGGATGTAAGTGTATAATGTGTATTGGGTTTTCGAGAAAATTTTGGCAGCATTTCCCCGTTTGTTCTCTAAGTACATATGTACTTAGAGAACAGCGGGGAAATGCTGCCGAAATTTTCTTGAAAACCCAATACACATTATACACTTACTAGTGAGATTAGGTGTTCAAGGATGGGATAGGTGGTACACATTTATTATATATAAGAATGACATCACATGTGTTTGTTGGCCTAGAATGTGAACAATCATTGTTCTTTATATTACTTGTACATTGGTATAAATTAGAATGAACAATCACTAAATTATATATTGTTTGTATGGAGTCTGGCTTCATTGTAGATATCTATTATTGTGTTTGTTGGCTTAGAAACCCGTCCAAGATTTACTCATTAGGAGTAAATCTTGGATAGTCCCCGGTTTGGGACTGTTCTTGAACACCTAATCTCACTTAGGATGTAAGTGTATAATGTGTATTGGGTTTTCGAGAAAATTTCGGTAGCATTTCCCCGTTTGTTCTCTAAGTACATATGTACTTAAAGAACAGCAGGGAAATGCTGCCGAAATTTTCTTGAAAACCAAATACACATTATACACTTACTAGTGAGATTAGGTGTTCAAGGATGGGATAGGTGGTACACATTTATTATATATAAGAATGACATCACATGTGTTTGTTGGCCTAGAATGTGAACAATCATTGTTCTTTATATTACTTGTACATTGGTATAAATTAGAATGAACAATCACTAAATTATATACTGTTTGTATGGAGTCCGGCTTCATTGTAGATATCTATTATTGTGTTTGTTGGCCTAGAAACCCGTCCAAGATTTACTCATTAGGAGTAAATCTTGGATAGTCCCCGGTTTGGGACTGTTCTTGAACACCTAATCTCACTTAGGATGTAAGTGTATAATGTGTATTGGGTTTTTGAGAAAATTTCGGTAGCATTTCCCCGTTTGTTCTCTAAGTACATATGTACTTAGAGAACAGCAGGGAAATGCTGCCGAAATTTTCTTGAAAACCAAATACACATTATACACTTACTAGTGAGATTAGGTGTTCAAGGATGGGATAGGTGGTACACATTTATTATATATAAGAATGACATCAAATGTGTTTGTTGGCATTTCCCCGTTTGTTCTCTAAGTACATATGTACTTAGAGAACAGCGGGGAAATGCTACCTAATCTTTTCCTAATATATACTTGTTTTCTAATATATACTTGTTTTCTCTGATCATAGAATGGATAGATCATGGATGTCCATTCGTAATCGTTGCACCCTAGAGTTTATATCTGGTCTTGATCAGTTTATTAGATTTGCCGAGGAACATAGGAAAAAACCTACATATAGGTTCTACTGTCCATGTAGGCATTGCGGTCACTCTTCAAGCGTCGACTATGTACTTTGCAAGTGCAAAGGATAAGAGTCCACGTGAAGCTAAAATGTCATATTACGGTGTCATTGAGGACATTTGGGAGTTTGACTACATAGATTTCAAAATTCCACTCTTTACAAACTTAGGAATTATAGGACAAATCTGAACAGAGAATACATAAAAGAGGGTGATAAGAAGAAGAAGTCAGTCCTTGAACAATGGAACTTCTTGGACAAAGAAGATTGGGACAATTTTGTTGCTTCAAGAAAATCTAAAGAATTCAAGGTATTAGGCGTCACTCCTAATTGAATTAATATACATTGTATTCACCTATTCAAGATTAACATTTAGTGCTACTAACCAAATCATTAATGTGCATACTAACTAGGCCCTCAGTGACGCACAAAAAGCAAGGCGTGCACTGAATGTGCATGACCACACTATGGGTCCAAAACGCTATGCAAGCGTTCGCCAAAGACTACAGGTGGAGTCTGCGGCTACTCAGCAGTCTGCTCAGGAGTCTGCTCCTACTCAGGAGTCTGCCACACCCATGCCTCGCCATGATATCTGGATAGCTGGCAGGCAAAACAAGAAGGGTGAAATAAAGAAGCCTGTAACTGCTGAGGCGGCTGCAAAAATGGTAAAATACAACTCTTAGAGAAATCGTTTGAATATTGATTATTTGTGGTGTTAACTTACCAATTTCTGTTTATGGTGATTAGCGGGAGCTGCACGAGCAGAGGAAACAAGGCACGTTCATCCCTCAGGGCACAAGGGATGAATTGATAGTTGCTCTGGGTAACCCAGAGCATCTTGGACGTGTTAGAGGTGCCGGCGCTGGTGTTGGCATCAAAGCATTCTTTGGGCCATCCCAGCGCAAACCCAGAGCGGGACTTTCTCAAGAAGAGGTAACCTATTCTTTTTTTAGAATGTTACTACAAAAGGAAATTCATTAATAAGAAGCTAATGTTTCTTTTATCCATGTATAGGAGAATAAGAGAGTTGAGGATTTAGTTGCTAAGAAGGTCAACGATGTAGTTGCTGAGAAGGTCAAGGAAGAATTGTTGCGGTGGCAGGCATCTCAGGCTTCCAATACGCCTATGGCGACCCACTCTTCTCCTGATGCACAGACTGCGAGTAATCCTGGAGACCCATCGCCTAGCACGTCTGCTGTAAGTATTGTTTATGACATTGTAGCTAGTCTTTTCAAGATGATATGTTTTCAAGATGATATGTATATATGTATAATATTATTTATGTAAATTTGTAGGCATTGAAGCCATGTCGCTTAAGAATGCAAGACTACGTTGTTGCAGAGGCGCAGGCTTACCCGTCCCTTCCTGGGGCAATGTTTCACGGGACTCCAATGCCACAGGGCTACGTTCGTGTGAGCCTGATACGTGTGTTACCCGATTGGAGGGAAGTTGCGTTTCCATATGCCCACCCAGATATTGATACACTTGGTGAGGCAGAAGGCAGGGTCATATTGTGGCCCAAAGCAGATGTCGTCTACACGACTGAAATTGTAAGATAAATTTACATTGATTTAGACTGTTAATGTGTATATATGATGTCAACTGATCTGAAATTATATGTACAGGTTAAAAAGAAGACACCAGGAGCACCTAGGCCTCCACATCCACTTCCCGCATTACCCGATTGGGTTCCAACTGACCTAACATACCCGTTAGGTCCTGCTTGTAGGGGAATGGCATGTTGGCTACGGGCACATAATATACATTGCCCTATAATTATTTCTTTAGATGCAGATTATGCAGGTCAATCATACGATAGCTCTTTATTTATACAAGATATTATTGAGCTGTTTATGTATGATTGGCTGAATACATCAATGATAGAGATATGGATAAGGTGAGATCTTGTTTATACATCCATATACCTTGTGTAATATCCGGTGATCTGGTTTCTTATATGTTAATGCATACGCCTATATGTTTTGCATCTACTTAGTCGAAGATCATTGCAAACAATTTGCATTTGATCATGTGGGATTTTTGATTCCATCATTGATTAGTTTGGTAGCTAAAGACCCTGATAATGTTCAACAATACTGTATAGATGCTTTTACAATTTTTGGTCAGCAAAAGAAGACGATAATAATAGCTCCATTCAATGTCAAGTAAGTTTACTTTATTTATAATTTGGACTTAAGAAAATTCCATTTTTATTTTGCATTTTGAGTTATTAATTGTTAACTTCTTACCTCTAGCGGTAGACATTGGGAGTTTCTAGTTATTGTCCCTGGGGCATTCACTGTTTATTATCTAGATCCTGCGGGGAGTACATTGAACCCTAAAATTGGACATGTAATGAGAATGCCATTATTCTGGTGAGAAATATTTCATTTTTATATCCGTTAACATCTTTTATTACATTACTATTTACTTATGCAATTTACTGTGTTATATTAACATGTAGGGGTTTAGATGCATTCAAAAAGGCTGGAGGAAAGGTCCCAAGGAAAAAGAACCAGCCAATAAATTGGGAGAACGTACAAGTAAGTTCCCGACTCCCCGACTCCAATGTATATATCATTGATGTGAATTGTGCTTAGTTGTATTATTTTGTATGTTTCAATTTATAGTGTGCTACACAAGACAATGGCTGGGCATGCGCATACTATGTGATGCGATTTATGCAGATGATTATCAAACATGCCGCATTGGACATCGATAGCATACATGAGGTATTATATATAGTCTCATTAGTTAGTATGAAATATATCAATCTTATTTTTATATTATTACTTATATATATACATCATTCTCTTTGCAGGTGTTTAAAACTGACCACACTATAGGTAAACGCTTAAAAATTATACATGCTCCATATACGATGGAAGCATTAAATGAAGTAAGAGAAGAATGGGCAAAAGCCATACAAACAGTGGCAACTGTAAGATATAATTGGGATGTTGATAGCGATAATGAATGATACTTTGTAAATGAATATTTCTGAATGTTAATACATGTATTTGAATGTTTCTATATGTGTGAATGTGAGAATTGAATTGATGTCTGAATGTATGTATTTGTGTGAAATTTTCCTTGTGACTTTTGCAGGTTTGCGGCCTGTTTGTAGGCTGATATCAATGGATGTCGTAAACCTACAGTTCAGAAAACTGAACTGCAGATTCTCATCCTGCTGACCAGCCACAGCAGGCCTGCAAACTGATATGAAAAAAATATATATATAAATAGGCGTCGGTTATTTATAGAAAACCGTCAGCAAAGACCTACAGCGTCGGTTATTTATAGATAACCGACGCCTGATGTGGCCAAAGCAGTCCTGGAAATGGCGTCGGATATTCGTATCAAACCGACGCCTATTTAAACAACCAGGCGTCGGTCTTTTGGTATATAACCGACGCCAAAAGGGTTCGCGCCACAGAAAACGGCGTCATCTAGGACACTTTATGCGTCGGTTATCTACTAAAAGACCGACGCTACATGGAATATAGGCGTCGATCTTTTAGTAAATCACCGACACAAAAAGTGCCCTAGATGACACCGTTTTCTGTGGCGCGAACCCTTTTGGCGTCGGTTATCTACTAAAAGACCGACGCTACATGGAATATAGGCGTCGGTCTTTTAGTAAATCACCGACGCAGAAAGTGCCCTAAATGACGCCGTTTTCTGTGACGCGAACCCTTTTGGCATCGGTTATCTACTAAAAGACCGGTGCCTATAGGTTAAATAGGCGTCGGTTAAAAAACCGACGCCGAAGTGTTCGACCTTTAGCGGCGCCCACATAGGCGTCAGTCGGAAACTGACGCCAAATGGGGTTAAAAGACCGACGCCAAAGGCCGTTTCTGTAGTAGTGCAGGATAAAAAAAGGCCTCAATGTCAACTTATTGTTAAACAAGAATCCCTCTTTGGGTCTAGATCAAGTCCAACAAAACAGAGTAAAAAGAAGATTCCTAGAACATCTATGCATGGTCCAAGTTGTAATAGAAAGATGTCACTATGAGGGGCGATGCTACAATCTTCAAATCAAGACTTCTTCCATTCAACAAAATCGACCCACTCATCAAGGAAATCGGATGAAGGGCCAACGTGTCACAAGGTCACAACTTTGTGCAACACAAGAACCCATGCTATCACCAACTCATTGAACAAAAGGAGAAGACAACAACGATTCTAAAACTGATCGAGAAAGATACATACCCTTTTTCCAAGATGTGTGTAGACCTCACCGATTTTATTAGTATATGTATATCCTTTTCTTTGTACACATTATGTAATAGGGGCAAGGTATACGTCCTCCCCATGTACATTTGATGTTTCAGTATAAATGAAAGTAAGTTTGTTGGCATAAAGGGCATAACTTGGTCTAACTACTATAAATTTGTTACTAAAAGAGCTTCTGGACTAATTACACAATACATGAATAATCAAACTATACATATATGTATATGTGGCACTACATATGTAGCTAGTGCATAATCCAACTACATATATATGTGTGCAATAGATGTTGCCTTTCCCTACACATTAACTACATATAATTTGTATTAACTTCATGTTTTTGCTACATACTGACTTTATATACAATTGTAGGCATACATTTAGCTATAATTATACCTATATTTAAATATGTAAGGACAATATCTAGCTACACTTCTGGATACATATGAATTTGTAGTGAATGGATTATCTAACTACATATTTAAAAAATATAGTTAAAGGCTTTAGCTATACGAGCATATACTACAATTTGTATGTGTAAAGAAATATGTAGTCAAAGCCTTTCACTACAAAATATGGGGTTTTCGCTACAATTTTTTTTATAGTTAAAGACCATTTTTTTAGTAGTGTGGTTTTCAAATACACCATATGAGATATGGCATGGGAGGTATCCCGGTATGCCGTCTATAAGGAATATGATTGAAAGATTGTGTAAGAAAATAGTTTCTTGAAAAGCTTTGTCCTCAAATCACATAAGTGTTAATTTTTTTAGCACTACTTTATACTCCAGTCCAACAACAAAGTTATTTGTTGACCATGATGGCTGTATTCCTAAAGGGAATTTAGTTCCAAAGGAATCTGTGGGAGAAACGTAGAACTCAAAAAGTTTCAGACCAATAATAGAGCGTTGAACCTAAAAGAGGTACAATTGAAACAAGGAGAATCACAAGATGTTGTGGAATCCAAGTTCCTTATGTAATTCATAAAACCTCCTAGATCTAGTAGGACATGACCTTGATCTTAGAAGATTATAATATCTTATGGCTCAAGAAGGCAGTAAGTTGATCATCGATGATGAGTCAACAACCTATCTAGATTCTATTAAGGAACCATAGTATGAGAAATGGCTTGAAGCCTTTGTATCCAAGATGGACTCCATGTACACCAGCAAGGTATTTCCTTGATGGATCCACCTAAAGGGATGAAACCCATAAGGTGCAATTGGGTCTTCAGGAAGAAGACCAACATGGAAGGGTAGATTAGTTGCAAAGAGTTTCAAACAAGTTCAAGGTGTTGAACATGATGAAGTCTTTTCACAAGTTGCCATGCTTAAATTCATCAAGATCATGCTTGCTATTGTAGCTTGTTATCACTATGAGATTTGGCATATGGATGTTAAAACCACATTCCTTAACTAGAATAATGTAGAGGATCTATATGTGACACGACCTAGAGGGATTTCAAATAAAGGTATTACAAATAAAGCCTATAAGCTACAAAGGTCAATCCATGGATCGAAGCAGACATCTTAGAGCTAGAATCTTCCATTTTGACAAGATAGTTAGAGTTTGACTTTAGTCAGAATAAAGTTAAAAATTGTGATTATAATAATTTAGTGGGAGCATATTTATACTTTGCATAATGATGGGGAATAACTTCCTTATCCTGCAAATGTTAAAACTTGTCTGGGAAGTACCTTCTCTATAAAGGGTTTAGGCAAGCATCCTATTTGATAGTAATAAAAATCTATAGAGATAGATCTAGAAAGCTTCTTGAGCTAAGTAAGAGAACATACATTGGCAAGATGTTGAAGGGATTCAACATGTAGGTCTCAGTGATAGATGATTTGACCATGTTTCATGGAAATAGTCTCTCAAAAGTCTTGTATCCCAATTCTTGTGATGACATGAATACATGAGTAAGATGCCAATAATTTAGTGGGAGCATATTTATACTTTGCATAATGATGGGGAATAACGCCCTTATCCTACAAATGTTAAAACCTGGCTGGGAAGTACCTTCTCTGTAAAGGGTTTAGGCAAGCATCCCTTTTGATAGTAATAAAAATATATAGAGATAGATCTAGAAAACTTCTTGACCTAATTAAGAGGACATACATTGGCAAGATGTTGAAGGGATTCAGCATGTAGGTCTCAATGATAGATGATTTGACCATGTTCCATGGAAATAGTCTCTCAAACGTCTTGTATCCCAATTCTTGTGATGACATGAATACATGAGTAAGATGCCAATTGCATTCACAATATTATGTACTCATCCTATTATCTCTGATGTATTGGACATGATGAGAGGATACACACTTATCTAGTTATCTCATATGTATTCAACATGATGACTAGATATGTTTCAGAATCTAGTGAAAATCATTGGACTGCCATAAAGAACATGCTTTAGTACTTGAGAAGCACTAAAAGGATTTGTTCCTTGGTTATGATAATAAATAAGGGTTGGGTGTAAAGAGTTACACTGATGTAAGCTTCTAAAATGACAAATAAAATTAATCATCAAAATCTAAATTGTGTTTGACCTCAAAAATATAACTGTAAGACAAAAAAGTTCTAAGAAAGAGACAATTGTGAATTCTACAATAGAAGACAAATATCTTAGGTGTTATGAACACATCAAAGAATATTGTATGGATCAAGAAGTTTATTTAGATGAACTTGTGGTATTTTCCAACCGTTGATGACCCAGTAGAAATACTGTGACAACAATGAAGCTACTGGATAGGCAAGGAATCTCAAATTGCATACTACATAACTTCCATCTCATATGAAAAGTTGTACAATAAGAAGATGTGAAACTTGCATAATACCGACTAGAAGCAAATGTTTCTAACCCACTATAAAAGCAACAATGTAGTAGAAACATGATGGACATCTTATGATAACTTGGAATAAAATTCATGGGTGATTGGATGTAAGTGCAGGTGGGAGTCTATTGGTATGCATGCCCAGAGAGCCAATCATATCACAATTGTAATCAGACATTAAATACCTGATTTGATAATCATAAAGGTAATTCCATATTTTGTATTTTTATAATAAAGATATGATGACATATATATAATAGAATTCTAAAGAATGATGTGAGTTGATGACATATCTCTTCAGACTGAGGACCAGAACAATGAGATCATATGTATGATAAGAGTGCATACATTCCTGTTATGTCCCTAGTAGAATATTACTATGGAAGCAAAATAGATAGCAGTAATACATGATACTATAGTGTGTTTTGATGGATGATAGAGTCTTATTAGACATGATATGTGATATCAAGTCAAACACATAGACATTTGTAATAGAATAGTGTACCGGACAGGACCACCTTGAGAGTGATACATGGAGAACATTGTATGGTAGTCAAAATCCTCTCTCATAGTGGTTGTGGTGATTTTGGTTCTTAGACATGAAGTCCCTATACTCATCAAACATCATTCAACATATTTGACATCATTAAACATGACCTTGAATAAGGGTTGCCATAAAGGTGATAATTGGATGCATTGTAACACCTGAGGATTGAGTATGAGTGATGTAGATAGGATTTGTCCCTCCTACAAGAGATTGATATCGATGCCACTTGATAAGAAGGACTGAGAAATGTATGGCCATACTCATGATATGAGATCTCACATGCATCTTAGACTATCTTCTCTAATTCAGGGAACATGGACTGAATACTGAGAGGATGACGATCCATGCCTCAAGTTCAATCTGGATATCAAAGACAAAAGAACTATATGATCATGGTAACACTGATCACAAATTCTAGGTTGAAGTTGTTCTCCAACTTTCCAAATCACTTGGGTAGCAATGATGTGTTGCTGGATACCACTCATTGCTTATGAAGTCCTAAGTTAGTTATGGACACTCACTACCAACATAAAATGGGACCTATAGGGTCACACACATGGGATGCACTTGGAATAGGAGTTTATTCATGAATGATATTTAACTTGATTACTAAAGTATTTAGGTATTCAATTTAAATAAATGAGGTTGCAAATTGACTAACTGGACTATGAATCGAGTGGTTCAAGTGTTCAACCAATCGATTAAAGTGACATGTCAATACAAACAACAATTGGCTTAATATTTTCCTGATCTAGACATATGAAACGTCCATTTCACAAGTGAAACAACCCTTTTATGTATGAAATCGCCGCTTCAAAAGTGAAATGACTATTTCATGAATTGAAGTGACCAGTTCATCATTTGGATCATCTAGTTCAATGATCAATTCAATTAAATCCAGGATTGATGTTGATGTCATGATTGTGGATTAAACAAATATTAAAACTAATATATTTGTAGTTAGGAAACATGTTTAATCGATCAGTTGGATAGTGAACCGACTAGTTCACCATTTGTATTTTTCAAAAAATTATGAATATCCATCTCTTTGACTCCTAGATTGACTGGAAACCTTGACCCTAGCCTCTCCTATAAATAGAGGGGTACTGGGGCTTCCAAACAACCATAAGATTTGACAATTGTTGTCCTCTCTGGTTGTGGTAACGAGAGAGCCTTGAGAAAGTCCTACCCATCATAGGGAGGGATAGAAAAGGAGATACATTTGAGAGAGAAAATGAACACTAGCAGGTTGACGTTCGAAGGGACAACTCCTTTCAGTTGGCTCTGGTAGCACAATATGAAATCCCTGATGGTCTGCATGGTCTACTCTAGAGGCGAGGTGTTTGATATGCATCAAAGAGAACACCAATTCACTATAACTTTTTATCCTAGAGTTTAATCATTTTTTACCTTCATGTTAAGGCTAGTATAGAAGGGTCGATCACACAGGACAATATTTTTAAGATTCATTTCTTTTAAACCTGATTGATTTTTGAAATTATTTCTTTTTGGTATTTTTGGATGATTGACAGAAAATAAAGTCTGATTTGATGGGTTTGATTTATCTAATGCAAGAAAGTAAATTACAAGAAGAATAAAAGATTACTCTAATGCAAAGGAAGAAAAATATTATTCTAAGATGAGAGAGTAAAAGAAGAAAATTGTTAGCACACAAAGTTATCTAAATAAAAGTAAAGTGCTGAAATTTAAAAGATGAATTGAAAGCAAACATTTGAGAATGGTTTATAATCAAGAAGGAAGGAATCAAAACATAGGGGTTTCACCACCTGAGCTCTTGTGAAAATAAAATCGAGCGACACATGACAAATAAGAAAGAAGAAGGTATGTACTTTATTCCTAAATAAAACACAAAAGAGGAACTTCACGTGAATCCATTGGTCCTACTGTTCACATATCCTTATTCTTCATCCTAAAGAGGATTTTTCCACAATCGCATACAAATCCTCGTGAAGTCGTTATAGGCGTTCTAAATCCTAGTTTCCACGGTTGCATCTGCTAGGATTTACAAGAAATAAAAATGATTAATTACGTCATTTAAATTTGCAATTTCTAAACCAAAAACCATCCATCTAAAGTACTCATATAAAACATTGATCCGATTAACACATGTCTAAGAGGATACTCCCTGAGACTCCATAAGAAAACTACTCTCTACTCATGGCAAGGATGGAAGAAACAATGAAAGAAAGTAAAGGAGCCATAGGCCTCCATTCTGAAATCTCCGTAGAGTCCAAGGTAGTGAAAATTAAATGGCTCGTTTGCTTTTTCTCTTCTGCTCCAAGAAGAAAAAGTGAGAAGAATAATGATTAAAAGAGAGATATAGATGTAGAATAAAAGAAGTAACTTTATTGATCATGAATGTAAAATTACACTAGAAAGAAAACAACAAAATTTTTCTACTAATTGTGTACAAAAATTGGGACCCCTTTTCTTAAAGGAGTCCCCCCTCCTTTTATAAGAAAATGAGGGGTGGAAACCCTGAACGGGGAGGAGAATGAATGGAAGAGGTGGTTGTTGTTTGTCTTAGTCAAGAGAATAATTTCCTTCTCCAATGGACAATAAAGAAAATCATTGATTGCCTTCTCTTGGCCCTTTAAATTCTAACTTTCTCTATAGATTTTTGTTCCCCAAGTTTTATTGAATTTTGGCTGGTATCAAGCTTTAAATTGCACCCAAAAATATGTTTTTCCTATAGAATATTGAATTTCATTTCCAATGAGTACTTGGGTATTAAATTCCTCCTTGGGATAAGAGAGTTATGCCTATTTTGTTGCAAGGTATATATTTAAATCAGACATTGTAGGAAAATAAATAGTCATGTTCACCGATTGGTTTTATAGTCAAATGAGTGCCATAGATATTGGAAAATATATTTTTCCTATAGAAATTCAAATTATGTTTCCAAAACATACTTAAATTCCAAATGTGGAATATGTATGTGAGAGATATGAATGTTTTGATGGAAAGTATATCAAAATCTGTAGAAAATCTGAAAGGTTTCCTATCTTCATCTTTTCTTATCTTAATTTAAATGCTTCAATAATTGCTAAAAATTAAGACAAATCTAATAAAAAATTAAAAAAAATAAAATTGCAATTGATTTGAAAATTAAACAAAAAGTAAAAAAAAGTCTTAATTAATCATCCTAAATGATGCAAAAATAAATGATGAATATACATTCATTAAAATACCCCAGACTTGAATCTTTGTTTGTCCTCAAGCAAATTGAATTACAAATAAAGTCCAATTTATACTGCAAATATGTCATTCCTCACCCTTGTAACATCACTATAATACTTACCTCTAAGTTTTGGCCAAGTGAACCAATCTCCTAGAACCATGTAGCATAAAGTTCTATACTCCTTGTCAAAATAATTATCACTTCTTGCTTTAAAAATGAGATTTTGTAGAAAAATAGTTTTCATTTTACTTTTTCTTTGACATTCTCAATTTTTATTTTTTTATACATTTTTGCACAAGAACAGGATGTAGAGGGAGTGTGAAAATAAGGAAGGAAGTGAATTTTTTTATCCCTCCTCTATTCGAGTCGGGATTTGAATTTGTGGAGTTGTGGCTACATTGGTCACAATTTTTTCATGTGCACTTTTGGCATCTTTAAATGGTATGCCCCTTTGCGGGGTATGGGATTTTTATTTTGAGAAGCATGCTGCCACATACTTGATTTTTGTCCAGTGGTGATTCTTTAGTTCTCTTTACTAGAAGAAAAATAGAGGCACGGAAGCGATGTTCTTGTGCTCATAAGTTTCAACATTTATTTTTCTTCACAGTGTCATTGCGCTAGTTAGAATATTCCTATACTTCACATCATATAAGTCTTATAACAAGATAATCCATTTGTTTAAATATAGGGAAAAAATATGCTTTATTCTGATCAATTCCTTATGTCTTGCCAACTATTCCAAGGAGTGATGTTATTACGAGTCCTAGGTGACATGGTGGTTTCAGACATGGAAATTTGTAATAGATTTTGCAAAAAGTTTACTAAATTCAATTTGGGGTACAATGATATATGTCTTCTCAATGGGCCAACTAGATAATGGCCTTTTTACAACTAAGGAAATCAAAACAAAAAAAGAATGGCTGACTAGATAAAGACAATAAACTAAAGCAAATAAATGCAAAATGATGAAAAGGGAAAATAAAGCAAATAAGGGAAAAAGATAGTGGGTAGAATAGAATTGTACCATCCACCTCCACCCCAGACTTAGACTTTTGCTCATCCCGAGAAAAACCAAATAGAGATGGAGGAAATAAAACCACTCTAGCAGAGGAAAATGTGAAGATGAAGGAGGATTGTAGTAGTAGTAGTAGTTCCCCCAATAAGGGGATTTGGGGTTAGGGTAGGCCTGATGGGGTAGCTGGCTCTCATTTTTTTTCCTTTTTTTGAACAAGAACTAAAATTGAAACACAAGTGTTAGCTAAGACAAATATAGAAGAGAATTGCAAAAATTAAATGATTGGGTTACCTACCAACAAGCGCCTAGTTTTATGTCGAAGGCCCGACAGAGCTGGATCATGGAGCCGTTTCAGGGTCAGGAGGGGAAGTTGGGGTTCGTGTAAGTCAAGATATTCAAGTAAGGAGAGTTGATGGGTTTTAGAAGATAGAAAATCCTCAATGGTGATGTACCGTTTAAGCCTATGTCCATCAACCCTTCCTAATGTCCTTTCGCCTGATAAGACCATAATTCCATAGTTTGGTTTTTTCTTTGTAAATTCTAGCATTTTCATAGGTTGTCATTCAGAGCTCATCTAACTCATGCATTTGCAAAGACAGTTTTAACCTACAATAGTTAAGTTAAAATTAAGAGTTTTGATAACCCAATTGGCCTTATTCTCTAATTCTGTGGGCATATTGTATGATGTTCCATAAATCAATTTGAAAGGAGTGGTGCCTATGGGGGTTTTGTAGGAAGTCCTATATGCCCACAAGGCATCATTGAGTTTTAAATCCCAATCAATCCTAGTGCGATTTACCATTTTCTCTAGGATGGACTTGATTTGCCGATTAAATGCCTCAACTTGACCACTAGTCTAAGGGTGGTAAGGGGTGGCAACCTTGTGATGGACTCCATTCCATTTCAACAACGACTCGAAACTCTTCTCTAAAAAATGGGAACCTCCATCAAAAACTACAATATGAGGTACCCCAAATCAAGGAAAAATGATATCTTTGAAGAGTTTCTTTACAGACTTGGAATCACATTTTTGATGGGGATGGCTTCAACCCATTTGGAAACATAGTCAACAACCACTAAGATATATTTGTACCCACAAGAAGAAGGAAACATGCCAAGAAGTCATGGGCATTTGGTCTCTCTTAGATATGTTGCCGATCCTTTGACATTCATCATAAGCAAGGACAAAATTACATGTATCTTTGAATAGAGTTTGCCAGAAGAACCTAGATTGTAAGACCTTCATAGCAATTTTTTGAGAGCTCATGTGCCCTCTAGTGGGGCCAGTGTGGCATTTCTCAAGTATGTCATAAGCCTCTTCCTCAATAACACACCTGTGATAAAGTCTATCTGAGCACAATCTAAACAAATATGGATCATCCCAATAATATTGTTTTACATCATGCAAAAATTTATCCTTAGAATATCCCTTATATTTGGGGTGAAATACACCCGCGGATAGAAAATTCACATGATCCGCAAACCTAGAATATTGGGATTCCATATTTAACAATTTATCATCAGGATGGGAGTCATTTATGGGGATTCCATCATCATCAAAAAAATTAAGGCGACTAAGATGGCCAGCAACATCATTTGAGAAGAATTTTTCAAAGACATATACTGTGGCTAGCATTTCCTTTTCAGTAGGTATGTAATTTTGTTGGGCTTCATCAAGATTTTTGGATGCGTAGTAAATTACATGGTTCTTTTTATCAATACATTGTCCAAGGATAGAACCAACAACATAATCACTCACATCACACATTAATTTGAAAGGTAGGGGCTAGTCAGGGGCCTTAATGATGGGAGTAGAGATGATGGAATCCTTTAAACAAAGAAAATTGGCCATGCAAGCTTTATCAAACACAAAAGGAGTGTGTTTTTGAAGGAGATTAGTTAGAGGTCTGGTGATCTTCAAAAAATAATAGATGAATCATCTATAAAAACCATCATACCCAAGGAAGGAATGAACATCCTTGGCGGAAGAAGGTGGTGGGATTTTTGAGATGACCTCAATCTTGGCTCTATCCACTTCAACGTCGTAGTTGCTCACTCTATGTACTAAAACAATTCCTTCAGTTATCATAAAGTGACACTTCTCTCAATTGAGGATCAAGAATGCTTCCTCACATTTGTCCAAAACTAAAGATAAATGATGGGGACAAGATTCAAATCTATCTCCATAGATAGAGAAATTGTCCATAAAAACCTCCATGATGGTTTCAGTCAATCCAACGAAAATAGCGGACATGCACCGCTGACTGGTGGATGGAGCATTACACAACCCGAATGACATTCTCCTGAAAGCATAAGTGCCAAACAGATAAACAAAAGTTGTTTTCTCTTGGTCATCCATATGAATGGGGATTTGATATAAAATTGAATAGCCATCAAGATAGCAAAAATATTGTTGATGGGCGAGGCACTCTAATACTTGATCCAGGAAGGGAAGGGGTAAATGATCTTTCCTAGTAGCCTTATTCAATTTTCTATAGTCGATTACATCCTCCATCCTGTGATAGTGCGAGTGGGAATAAGCTCATCCATGTCACTTTTCACGACAGTGGTACCCCCTTTCTTGGGGATGACCTGAACCGAGCTAACCCAAGGAGAGTTAGAGATGCGGTAGATGATCCCTAAAACCAAAAGCTTGATAACCTCTAGACGCACCACCTCTTTCATGTTAGGATTCAATTTCCTTTGAGGATCTCTAGAAGGTTTGTACTCTTCTACCATAGGAATTTTATGCATGCAAATGGATTGATCTATTCTTGTCAAATCAGTCATTTTGTATCCTAAGGTAGATTTCCTCTTCCTAAGTTCAATCATAAGCTTGATTTCCTATTCATGGGTGAGATCAGAGTTAATGATAACAAGATAAATCTCTTGCTCATCAACAAGGGCATACTTAAGACCTTCAGGGAGGCATTTCATGTCAGGTTCCTTGGGGGTTTTAGGTTTTTCATCTACATTGGAGACCATTTTTAGGTCTTAAAACTCATCATCATGAATCAACTCAAAGGTGTAAAGATGATGTCTGAATTGCTCCAATTGGTCATCTTCAAATCCATAATCAATAGGCATCACAAGGGCATTTTGGAGAGGTTCTTCAACTAATTCACATTCTTGTCTCAATTGTTGCATCTTCTCAATACAATCAAGAAGATATACCTCTTCTTGGATGCTTGGTACATGCATGATTTTGAATACCCTAAACTTTATGGTTCATTTTCCTGGGCACAAGAAAATGGTTCCAGCCTCAACATCAATCAAGGGATGCGTGGTGGCCAAAAAAGGACGGCCAAAGATGATGGGGTACCTTAACTCTTCCTTTATGTCCATGGTGACATAGTCACATGGGACATAGGCATCCTTCCCAACTCTTACAGGTATGTCTTCAATGATACCCATGGGTTTTTTCATGGATGAGTCAGCTAATTGGATGGTCATGGAGGTAGGTAGCGTGTCAACAAATCCTACTCTCCTACAAAGACTATAGGGTGTAATAGAAATACTAGTGCCTAGATCTATAAGACCCTTCCTGCAAGCATTATCACCTTGGTAACACCCAATCCCAAAGGAACCAGGGTCTTTTTTTTAGGCATCTTTCTTTGGATAATATCATAGGTGATCCTAGCAAGCATGCATGTCACATGCTCGTCGTTGTGGTTCTTCCTGGTCAAAAGAGACTTCATGTATTTGGACCAGGCCGACATGTCAGCCAATGCATCAAGAAAGGGAATATCCACATGCAACTTTTTCATAGATTCCCTAAATTTCTCAAAATGGGTGTCCAGCCTAGTTTTCTTTAGGTGGGCCTGGTAAGGTGGACGAGGTTTGTAAATGGGAATTTCTAGCTCATCAATTTCAATAGGTGGGACTATAGGAGAGGGGGTGGAAGGAGTTGGGATGGCAGGGGTAGGTGAGGGAGGAGTTTTGATGACCAATGTATCATCATTTTCAAAGTCCAAGGGAACAACTGTTGGTTTCTTTGGGGGAGGAGTATGAGTTTTCCCGAAGCAAGTGGAAACAACCTTTAGTTGTTCAAGATGTTTTGGGTTGTTCTCGGGATGTCCCATAAAGGTCCTTGTAGGGGGGTTTTTGCTGGTCAAAAAGATGAGAAAATTGAGTGTTGGTTTACTTCTGATGTGCGCTTATGATTTGCCCTAAGGATGAAATCCTATCATCTGCCACAGGGGTGGGGACATTCTATTGATGTGGTGGTGATGAAAGTTTTGATAATGTTGTCCTTGGTAACATCCATGGTTTAGAAAATTTTCCCTGAAGTTCCCTTGGTTTCCAAAATTCCCTTGGTTGTTATTGTATGGAAAACCTGGTGGTGGATGATAGTTGGCTTGGGGTTGTGGGGGTCTTTGTGGAGGGGGAAGTTGAAATGAGTTTTTAGCTCCTGAGGGGTTTCCATTTTTAATCTGGGATGGTTTCTGGCTTGGTTTCAATTGTAGTAAGCATGGCCTAGGATACTATGGATAGAGTTAAGGTCCTCCACTTGTTAACCAACATCAAGATGAATAGGGGTGTTGTAGAGATATTGACATTGAAGGGTAGAATAATCATACCCTTGGCAAATCCCATATAGAGATTCATTATTCCTCACTTGTTGATGTTGTCTTTCATAGGCATTAAATGAGGTTTCCAAGTGGTCCTGTTTAAAAGAGATCAATTTAAGAGCTTCAATAATAGTATGTATGTCTAGGTTGACCTCAACCTTAGCAACTTTTAGGACCCCACCGACTCCTCATCTAGCTTGGGTTTCAGATGCTTTTTTAACTACCTCCCATGCGCTACATAGGTTTTTAAACATGAAATTTCCTCTGATGAAGAATCAAGAAATTTCTTGGTGTCATCATCAACACCATGATAGACTATCTCAGTGACTTCAGATTGTGATATTTCATGGAGGGGGAAATGATGGAGGAGTTCCCTAAATCTCTCCCAAGATTCTCCTAAGGTTTATCCAAGAACCATTGAAAATAAAAGGATTTGTCCTCTAATCTCATAGGTAAGAGAAGGGGGAAAGTATTTGTCCAAAAATTTTGTTTGAAGCACTTCCCAAGTGGTGACGAGGTTTTCACTCTCCACAGAATTATACCAACTATTGGCTGCCCCTGAAAGTGAGTATTTGAAAAGTCTAAGTCTAATGGCATCTTTGGAAAAGCTTGGGATTTTGGTTAAGGAATTAAGGTCTGTGAAACATTGGAGGTGATCTTGACAACTTTCACCTTTGTTCCCAGAAAAGGGATTGGCCTGAAGCATGGTGATCCACTGAATGTGGATCTCGAATTGATGGGTGATGATCGTAGGTGGCACAACTAGGTGTTGTGCATATCCAATTTTTGGAGTAGAAAAATCTTTTAGTTGTTTTTGTCTCTCGATCTCCCTCTGAGCAACTTCTATAGCCTCCTGTTCATTGTTGTAGACTGCATCCAAGTTGACTTCTTGAGTCACGCGTTCAACCATCATCAACTCTCTTTAAGCGGAAAGTGTCTGCTCAATCCTACAAGAAACCTCCTCTTCGTCCATCCTAAGTCAATTTTGTCGATTTAAGCGATGGAAAGTCCTTTCTGGCTCGGGATCAAAAACTGGCAGCGCAAGATCGTTTGATGGGTGGTGCATGCACAGTTATACAAACTTATTCATTTGCAGAAAAATGTACTGCTAAAATTGAAAATTAGTAGAAAGAGGAGATAGAACTTCTAGAATGTTACTTGGAAGACATAAAAAATAAAAAATGTTTTTCAAAAATTTTCAACGTTCGAGAAAATGATCTGTCATCCCCAGAAATGGCGCCAAAATTGATATGTGTCAAGGAGCACACCAATTCACTAGAACTTTTTATCCTAGAGTTTAATCCTTTTTCTACTTTTCAGTTAACGCTAGCATAGAAGGCCCGATCCCACATGACAATGTTTTTAATATTTATTTCTTTTAAACTCGATTGATTTTTGAAATTATTTCTTTTTGGTATTATTGGAAGATTGATAGAAAATAAAGTCTAATTTGAGGGGTTTGATTTATCTAATACAAGAAAATAAATTACAAGAAGAATAAAAGATTACACCAATGAAAAGGAAGAAAAAGATTATTCTAAGACAAGAGAGAGTAAAAGAAGAAAATTGTTAGCAAATAAGATTATCTAAACAAAAGTAAAGTGTTGAAACTTAAAAGGTGAATTAAAAGTAAACATTTGAGAATGATTTGAAATCAAGAAGGAAGGCATCGATGCTTAGAAGGTTTCACCACCTTAGCTATTATGAAAATAAAATTGAGTGACACACGACAAACAAGAAAGAAGCATGTTTGCGCTTTATTTGTCAATAAAACACAAAAAAGGAACTCCACATGAACCCATTGGTCTTGGTGTTCATGTATCCTTATTCTTCATCCTAAAGGGGGTTTTTCCAGGATCACATCCAAATCCTCGTGAAGTCGGTTTAGGTGTTCTAAATCCCAATTCATACGGTCACATCTGTCGGGATTAACAAGTGATAAAAATGATTAATTTTGTCATTTAAATATGTGATTTTTAAACTGAAAACCGTCCATATAAAGTAGTTGTGTAAAAACTTGATCCGATTAGCACATGGAAGGGGCTACTCCCCTCACCTCGATAAGAAAACTATTAACTACTCATGACGAGTATGGGAGAAACAAATAAAGAAAACAAAGGATCCATAGACCGCAAATTCTAGAATCTCCATAGAGCCCAAGGTGGTGACAATTAAATGGCTTGTTTGCTTTCTCTCCTTCTCTAAGAAAAAACATGAGAAGATGAACAAGAGAAAAAGAGATCCAGATGTAGAATAAAAAACAACTTAATTTCTCTTGAATGTAAAATCACACTAGAAAGAAAATAATAGAATTTCTCTACTAATTGCGTACAAAAATTGGAACCCCTTTTCTTAGTGGAGTCCCCCACTTTTTATAGGAGAAGGAGGGGTGGAAACCGTGACTAGGGAGGATAAGGAATGGAAGAGGTGGTTGTTGTTTGTTTTAGTCAAGAAAATAATTTCTTTCTCCAATAGACAATAAAGAAAATTATTGATTGCCTTCTTTTGACCCTTCAAATTCTGACTCTCTCTGCAAATTCCCATTCCCGAAGTTTTGTATGAATTTCAGCTAGTACCAAGCTTTAAAGTGCATCCAAACATACATTTTCCCTATAAGCCTTTGAATTTCCTTTCTAATGAGTACTTATGCATTAAAGTCTGCATTGGGATGTGAGAGTTATGTCTATTTTGTTACAGGGTATAAATTTAAATCAAACAATGTGGGAAAATGAATAGGCATGTTCACCGATTAGTTGGACAGACAAATGACTGCAAAAAATATCAGAAAATATGTTTTTCCTATATAAATTGAAATTAGCTTTCCAAAACATATCGAAATTCCAAATTTTGAATTTGTATGTGAGAGTTATAATTGTTTTGGTGGAAAGTATATCAAAATCAGTGAGAAATCTGAAAGGTCACCTATCTTCATCTTTTCTTATATTGATTTAAATGCTTCAATAATTGCTAAAAATTGAAAAAAAATCTCATAAGAATTCATAAAAAGAATGAAAGAACAATTGATTTGCAAATTAAACTAAAAGTACCAAAAAGTCTTAATTAATTATCCTAAATTATGTAAAAATAAATGATGAATATACATTCATCAGTGGTTTCACCTGCTAGGAGGATGCCTTCAACCGCCATATGTAATGTTGCACTAGGAGGATGCTCCTGAGGACTATTCAAGTGCTGCCTGAAGAAGAAGTTCATTGCTTCTTGGAGAAGAAACATGACACTACATCAAGAGTTGTCATTTGACTTGTTCCATGACTAGATATAAGACTTGTTACTCTCTTTCCTAGATACATTGTTGTTGATGCGATCTTGCTGATTAGAGAATCTAGCTTTAAATTTTTATTTTCGGTACCTTACCTATCGCCCTAATTTATCAAAAATAACCACCATGACAAGGATATATTTAGGCATAGGACAGTATTAAGGTTTATGGTATTCTCTTTAGACCATGGATCGTTCCTTGTTAAGCTTCCTCCCCTATTGTATTTTCTAGCTACCAAGGGGAGTGAAATAATATTGATGTATATTTTCAGTATCGGGTATAGCCAAGTATCACTCTATCTATTACTAATTTTCATTTGGATTTCATTGGTCAATGGCCTAGTTAAGGAGATGGGGTGATTGTTGGTGATATGGATCAATACATAGTTCTAAGCCTAGACTCGTATGAAAAAAAAGAAATAAAACAAGGGCATCTTTGAAAGGTCATAGGTGAGGACCAAATGGTCTAGTTTAAGATCATAATTCAAGACCATCAGATATTAAAGTGGCGATGGGTGTTCTAGTTTTAGGTTTTAGTCCATGATAAGTGATTTTTATTTTGTATTTTACCAACTTAATTGTGCTTGTCAATTATTTTATCTCCATCTGACATCAAACATTGCCATGTTATGACTTTTTGTTTGTTTTTGGTGTTATCCACGGTTCCACTTCTAATTACCTTGATTTCATCATATCTCTCACTTGGAAAGAATTAAGATTTGATATGGAAAAATAAACGTCAAATTTCATGAAAATCGGAAGATTTTTGGGCTAAAACAGAAGAATTATGCATTGTGTTTATAAGTAACATAACATGTTCCTTGCCAGTAAATCAAGTGAAGAAGTTGCAAAAATTACAAATTGCATTGAGAAAATGAATACTATGATATCCAATTACACTCCATTTTGAGAATTACATGCCATACCACTATATCATTATCATTTACTAGCCTAAAAATCATATTCCATGTTATCTAATTACACATCATGCTTGTTGGTTAATGATTCAAGCACTATATGATAATTGTCTCTTCAGAGAATATGATAAACTTTGAATGTTAAAGAGAATATTAGCATTGTCATTGCACAAGGATGACACACCCAAATCAAGAATAAACACTATACAATAATTGACAAATTGCACATCATGTAATTTCCTTACATACTGTGCAAGTGTTTATTAGGAAGAAACTTATAATTGATCTATAGCCCTACCTATAAAATAAAAGGGAGGAGGTTCAAGAAACCAATCTCTTCCATCTGTCTAGAGGTGGAAGAGGAAAAAAATGAAGATCTGTAGTGAGGGAACAGAGGCGGGAGTGGATCTTCTTCACCAATGATCCTACATATCTCCCTTCCACACAGAGTTCTATTCTCTCTATTCATATTTAAAAGGATCTTGAGGAACCTTCTTGCTGCTCCTAGGGAGGTTTTTCCCTCCACAAGGATGGAAGTTTTCCTTTACTTTCTACTTCTTTTGGATTGCTACTCTCATTATATAAAAAATCCCTTGTTATTTTCTTCTCTTTTAAATAAATCTTAACCACATGAGCGTAGATTCCTATTTATTGGACCTAGGGGAATATCCTCCACGTTCTTTCTAGTGAAACAATTGTTGTTAATATACATAATGTATGATCTTACTCTTAGATATCAATGATTATGTGTTTTATGTCATGTGCTAACAATTGATCACATTTGACACTTGCTTAGGTTATATGCTTTCCACTAAATGTTAAAAGGGTACATGGGAGAGCAAGTAAATCCCATTGAGATTGTTTAACTTAATTGACAATAGTTGTTAGCCTATGTGGGGGAATTTCAAGAGGTTTCTACCTTTACTTGTGATTCTAGGTTTAGATCTAGGATAATCCATGTATTGATAATAAAATACATGGACCATTTACTTTCCTATGAAAATAATATGCATATGTTTATCACATCATTGTTTAATGTGTGATATGTAGTGAAACCCTAGGTCTGAGATTCATCCCTTGATTATGACAATCAACTAGAAGAATATGTTGGTTAATGTAGTTATTTGTTATTTTATTGGTTAGCTCTTTAATTATATGCTACTCAAAACACCTTCTACAACCTACCTATGTTGCTAAAACCTATACTTCTTGCACCTAAAAATGAAAGATCCCTATGGATCAACCTCAACTAATTTGTTCATTTATACTTTTGGGGTGATTAGTCAAGTCAATTATAAATTTAAGACCCATTAAGATTCATTAAAATAGTCCAAGACCATGGGTGGTAGTCAAATAAGGAGGACCATCATGCTAAAGGGTGACATCTTAGTCAAGAAAGATATCCTTCGGATAAAATAGAGTTTATGTGCATAGAGCGTGACTAGTTAGTTGAATGTGATTTGGAAGTTATGTCTATAGTTGATAAACCATTAGCATTACATTGTAATTCGAAGGGAGTTTTTCAAAGGACAAGATGAGTTGCATAGTTACTACAATAGGCAGTTATTGTGAGACCTAATGTGTTAATAAACATGGATTTATATATAAAGCTTAGGGATGGATCAGTTGCTTGTATGGCATTCATATGAATATGGTTTATATGTGAAATCACATATCTTGCAATTGTATTTGGTAGCCTTTCAACATAGGCTGAGTCAAAAGATTTTGGAGAGGCACCGAAGTATGAAGTATATGAGGGTTAATTTTGACATCTTTTCGATGTGGATTGTTTAATGAGATCATGTAGTGGGTTGTGAAAACATGAGATAACTTGATAGTTACATTTAATAGACTTCTGACAGATAATAGGCCATTCAAAAGTTTTGAGTTAACAACCCAAGGTGATTCACCATTAAAATTGAATTATGGAAGCCTAACAACATGGTATAATTTGTGAATTTTGGAATGATCATTTGGGAATTTTAATAGCCTAACGACATGGTGTAGGAAGGAAGAAGTTTTTATTGGATTTGGGTAGCCCAAGGTCAGGTGGCATGTGGGAGTTGATTTGGGATCTTTAGGGTTGATTTGTTGGTGCTTGTTGATTTTGAAAATATGATTGTTTTGGAAACATTAAAACACTAGTAAGTAAAGAAGAATCATATCATGATAGTTGACAAGATACAATATCAAGATAGAAAGCTAGCAACAAGCGTAAAATTCAAAGTAAACAACAATCTCATGATGCAACTACAAAACATAAAATTATCTTTGTTTTATCCTATGACATTGGATATAATTTACACCCTCACTCAAGGTTTACATGTATCACAAGGGAGTTTTTTACAATTCTATTTGCAATCACGACACTCACATAAGGTGACCCGATTTCTTTGGATTTGGATAGTACTACCATTGTCTGGTGGCAGGTGGGAGTTGATTTGGGATCTTTGGGGTTGATTTGTGGGTGGTTGTTGATTTTAAAAACATGATTGTTTTGGAAACATGAAAACAACAGTAAGTAAAGAAGAATCCTTTCATGATGGTTGACAAGATACAATCTAAAGATAGAAAGCTAGCAAAAAGCTCAAGATTCAAAGTAAACAGCAATCTCACGATGTAACTGTAAAAGATAAAATTATCTTTGTTTTAGCCTATGACAATGGATATGATTTACGTCCTCACTCAAGGGTTACATGTATCACAGGGGAGGTACTTACAATTCTCTATGCAATCACGACACTCACATAAGGTGACCTGATTTCTTTGGATTTGGATAATACTACCAATGCACCTCATGTATATAGTCTATACTTAGACTTTATTGCTAGGAGAGGGAGTTTCTTTCAAGTCCTTCAAATGTCTAGTATTGTCTATGTTGATACCTTTAGTAACTCCCTCACACCTCATTTTAGGATCCAAATTGAATCCTAGAACCCCTCTATAGACACATGGGTTTGTAGAAGAGTGAAGTGTGAGTGTGCAAGTTTTACATTTTCAATTACAATCCCATGATATAAAAACTAACAAGAAATAGATAAACTTCTAAGTGTATAAGAAAATGTATCCCTATCTTTGAAGAACCAAATAATGATATACCAAAGCAAACATGAATGAATAAGAAAAGAACAAATATTGCTAACAAATGAAGAGTTATCATTTTGTGTTTTTGTATTTGTTTTGAAAACAAACTAGGAAACAAACTAGTAGAAAAAAAGAGAAATCATGGGGAAAACCTAACTAAAGACCAAACTAGAAAAGGAATCATGTGAAAAAAGTTAAAAAAAAAACAACTCAGATCATCTAGAACTCCTTTGGATTCATCACACTGTTTTATTTTTCATGAAAATAAAACTATAAAGAATACATGAAGATATAAGGAATTCCGAGTCACCCTTACTTTGCAAGGAAAAAAAGGAAAACTATGGATGCACATTTAAACTAATTGGAAAACACAAAAAAGGAAAAAAATACTAATTATGAGCAAGGTGAAATGTTAATAAATCAATAAATCATGACACTTTGTAGTTGAAGAACTAATCAATCATATGATATGATCATTACCAAAAAAATTGGTCTAACATTAGTAATTGTTATAAGTAGATCAAGTAGACATATAGGTAGCTTTTACATAAATTAAATTAAGATGAGTAATTGTTAAACAATGAACACATTAATCGACGATTTTATGACATGGGAAAGTAGATAAGCACTTGTTATGATCTAGGTATGTCAAGCATATGAATAATTAAACCAATTCAACTAGATGTAGAGGAGTTTTGCACCTTCTATTGTGTTTGCAACCTCTTCGTGTATCAAATATGTCATTGTAGAATAAGGAACTTCTAGAAAATCATTGTTGGAGCCTAAAAAAGACAAGGTGATAACTTTATGGCTTTAGGAGAGTCAATATGGGAAATAATTGATGATGGATATGGAGAAGGGGGTATATTTATACCCATTTGTGAGGGATATAGGGTTCAACGTCAAGAAAGAAACCCTTTAGATCAAGAATAGGAAATAATAGTAGAAATACGTTCCCTAAGAGACATGCATATTGCTTTATTCTTTGAGGGTCACTAGTGGATGAACATGGCGTTCAACCACATGGATGTCTAGATGAAAGAGTCAATATTCCAAGGTGTCCTTGGGTAGGAAACTTAACTTTATCCTTATCCAATTTTTTAACTTTATTTAAGATATTGAATATATCTCCGATAGGATATTCATTTTTTGTTTGAGATAGTGTATTTGAGGAATAGCTTTCAATTAAAAAAGAAGTAAGACAAGATTGACTTAAAATTCTGAATTGGACAAATAATTTGAATCAAATATCTTATTTGTTAAAATTATGGTGTGGCTTATTAAGTAAATACATAAAATGGAATCTAAATTTCCAATTGGATTGGAAATGAATATTTTACTCATGAGTTGATCAATCTAAGAAAAAGTATTGTAAACAGATTCATTAAAGGACAAATAAATTTTAAGTCTACAGAAAGGATATTTTCTTTCTAAGACCCTTGGACAGGAAAATGGGTAAATGAATGGATTAAATAGATGAAACAATATGAGAAAATGTGAAATAAATATTACAAAATCCCGTATTATCCAGAGAGTTGATTTGTTAGTGATTGTTGATTGGATGACTAATAACCATGTCTAAAATAATGATGAGTAAAGTAATGTGGACAAAGGAGGGAAGTGATGGTTGAAGAGGAGGGGAATAACAAGTGTAAAGGAGCAAAGTGATGACAAATATAATGGGGGTCGAGGAAACAAGGGAGGAGGGAAGTAAATAAGGGATATGACAGAAGTAATGGGGAAGTGATGAAGGAAGTAATGGAGGAGAGGAGGGAAGTAATGTAGAGAGTAGGGTAGAAATGGGGGTAGAAGATAAAAGTAGTGAGGGAAGTAATGGGGGTATAGGATAGAAGTGATGGGGGATATGAGGGAGTAATGGGGGATAAGAGGGAAGTAATGACTTTACTACATTCTTATAGGGTTTTAAGGGAAGGGTCGCCGTGCAAATACAAAATGTTCCCAATGTAAAACCTTAGTTAATGGATATGTTATAGCAATACAATTTGGTAGAAGGTATATCAAATAAACTATGATGCAAACTAGTTGTACAAAAAATAGAAAAGTCTTATGTGGATGTACAAATCACACTTTTGGATCCAAATCTGAAGTATCTATTGTTCTTGTTGTTGTTGTTGCCCTAACCTTGATACAACCTTGTCTTCTCCATGTAGAACCAACTAGTACACAAGCCTCCACACAAGGGCATCAACCTCTACATTGTCCATGTAGATACATGGGCTATTGGTGAACCATCTAGGTCACTAATTGGAAGAAGAACATGGAGTTGTCAATGTGTTGTCATAGCTCACTCTCCTTCTCCTCCTATTGTAGGATGTCATCCTTGGGAAAAAAATTTATCTCTATAAGAGGGAGAACTCTTAGACAACATGTGTCGCACTATTTGTGTCTCCATTTGCACATCCATTCGTATATATAGGATAGTCATGGCCTCGAATCTTGTAATTTCAAAAAAATTAATTCTATTCCTAATCACAAATAAAAACACAATTAAAAGAAAAACTCAAATAAAATTCCCAAAAGATAGATTGGTTATTCAACTGACAAATTGGATTACATAGTTGACCTCTTCGTACATCTAGTCGACTGACCATCCAGTGTTGGTCCAACTGGATTGACCAAATTTGTTCCAAATTGAACATGTCTCCTTTTTTCCTTATTATTTCCTCACTTTTATCCAATCAATCATGGGTCTTTCATTTGTTTGATTCTCTATCATTTCTTAGAATGTAACCAATTAATCTACTAAGAGTCAATTTATCAATTGATGTGAACATCCAATCGAGCGATTGTCTTACCCATTGGACGAGTTAGGTAGGAAATCAACCTTTACATAGTTCAAAACCATTCTAATCATGATTTTTTTTTTCATTTTAAATCTCTTAAGTATCCTTATGTGTGAGACCCCATAGGTTTCAAATTATGTTAGAAATGATGTCATTGACATCACAAGTAAAGAGAAATGTTTAGAAACATGTCAGTGCTACCCAAGCAATCTTAATACATTGAGAACAACTTTAATCATATGTGACCAATGTTACCATGATCATATAATCCATTTTTCATATATATCTAGATTCTCTAGAGGCATGGAGTAGTCATCCTCTTAATATTCAAAATATTTTTCTTGTAATAGAGAGGACCATTGAGATTGTATGAGTTTGATATCATATATATTTTGAAATGAGTCTACCGCACAATTAATGCTCTCACTTTTTAATTGGACAGTATACTACTCCACAATGAGGGATGGATACCATCTACATCACTTACAATAATCCACAAGTGTGACATTGCGCCCAATCACTACATATATAGAAATCCTTATTCTTAGTTACATTGGGTAGTGTTGAAGTACAAAAGGTATGTGACTATTGTAGTAACTTTAGTTCTAGGATTAGAGTCAGTATTGTCACACTCAGATATGACTCTGACTGTAATGACAAGGCTTTCATGTGACTTTAGGTCTAAGGATCATAGTCATCATTTTTACATTGAGATTTGAATCTAATTGTAATGATATGGCTTGCATGTGTCACTCTCAAAGTGAGTTTGTGTATACAACTTGTTCTTTAACAAGTTCCCATGTATCTGAGCTGAAATCCAATATCATGACTAAGTGACATATTTTCCATTCTGCATACACACTAGTCTTATGTGTTCGTTGTTTTCCTATTATGTCAACAATAATAACATACTAGGGTCATAATAATAATGAAATTATTGAGTATACATATGGTCTCATATTCAGGTCCCCAACCCAACTGTACACTATCAATTTAAAATGTATTTGGACATTATTACATTTTTTTCATTATTCAATATCAAACAAGCATATTAATTAGAATTTCCTTTTATTAATAATCAAGTCATATACAATGTATTCCTATTAGAACCATCACATGATGGATCTTAGGGAATGGAACCAAAATTATCCCACTTGCACTAAATTCAATCACTCTGGAATCAGATTCCAAGTGACATGACATGACCTTCATGCTTCTTCTATTAAAGCACTTTCATTAAAGAATCAACTAATTTTCTTTTACTTGGTACTCTTAAAAAATTTACATCTCCTTGATGTACAATTACTATTATGACATGATATTGTTGTAGTATGTTCTTAGAAAGTTGATATGATTGGGGTTCTTTATCCTATGAAATGGACCCATGGATGTCATAGTAAATACCTAAGGCATACTTAATGGTTGGAAACATACCAAGTTCACTAATGAACTTCTTGATCCATATTGCTCCCTTTTCAGCATCGGATGCAACAATATACTCAAATTCTATTGTACAATCAACAATTATCTCTTGCTTGGAACTCTTCAGTTTAAAACTTTATCATTTAGGCAAAAAAAATCTTGGTTGGGTGATCCATAATTGTCCTTGTTGGTTTATAAGTGTGCATCAGTGTAATATTTTACAAGTAACACTCCTTCACCTTTGTATACCAAGAATTGATCCTTTATTCTTCTCAAGTACTTTAGGATAGTCTTCATGTTAATCCAGTGACATTCATTGGGATCTTACTGTGGCATTCCCATCATGCTAAAAGAAACAAAGACATCTGGACATGTATATAACATTACATACATGGTAGATCCAATTGCAGTTGCATATGGAATCTTACTCATCAGTGTCCTCTTTTACTTAGAGTTGAGAAATTGGATTTTTGAGTAATTTTATCTATTAGACTTGGTCAATTTTCCTGTCTTAGAATCATGCATGATGAGTGTATTCAACACTTTGTCAATGTGTGTACTCTGTATTAGGCCTAGATGCCTTCTAGATCTATCTTTATACATTTGGATTCCTATAATATGGGATGCCCTAAATCCTTTAAGAACATATTATCCAATTGAGTGTTAACCAACTGTAGAGTAGGTATGTCATTTTCCATAAAAAAAAAGTTATCTGCATACATTATGAGAAACACAATTATGATATGACTAACCTTCTTGTAAACATGTATGTATTAATATTTTGAGAAAGCCAAAATCTTTAAGTGTCTCATCAAAACATATATTATAGTTTCTATATGCATGTTCCATTACATACATTGACTTATATGCTTCATTGGCTTCCTTTAGAGAGATAGAACCTTTGATTTGTGTCATGTAAACATCCTTAAAAAATGTATGAGAAAGGGCAAGATTTTCTATGTCTGTTTTTCAAATATCACAAACATTATAAGCTATAATGGCAAGCATAATCATGGTGGATTGAATCATGGCAACTGGTTAATTATCTTTTTTTATAGGAAATACCTTGAATGTTTGTGAATATTTTTGCAATCCGTATAGGTTCTGACATTAGTATCCATGTTAACATTATTCTTGAAAATTGATTTACATCCTCTTTCTTTTACCACTATAGGTGCATCCATTTAATTGCATACATCGTTGGCATACATGGAGTCCAGCTTAGATCTCTTAGACTCAAGAATCCACTAGAATTTGGTCCTCAATAGACTAATTTTAGGTTGTTGGTTCATCATTATTAATGATCAACAAATCACGTAATTGAGACACAAGAGATCCAAATCAATCTATCTCCTGATGTGATGTACTAAAACTTTAAGATTCTTGTGGTACATGATTATTTTGAGACTCAAAAATGTGTTGTGATTGTCTTTGTTCTACATCTGCCTCCATAGGTTCATTGTTGTGTCATTTTTCTTTTAGATCTATCTCCCTCCTCCTCTTTTCTTTGGGAATGAATTCCTTTTCATGGAATACAATATTCTTGGTAACAAACATGTTTTCATACGGAATATATAATTAATAATCCTTAGTTTCCTTAGGGTATCCAAAAAAGAAACATTTATATGATTTGGTCTAAGATTTTTTGTGAAATTTTTCTTGACACAAACTTCACATCCTCAAATATTCATAAAAGAAATATTGTGCTTTTTTCATTCAATATATCATATGATGTCTTTTAAAGGGGTTTAGAATGTTCATAGATATGTGTAAACATGACACTTGCAAGAGCATAACCCTATAATGAAGTTGAAAGATTATCTAAACGTCATTGATTGTGCCATGTCCAAGAAGGTGTCATTCATTCTTTTGGACACACTGTTATTTTGTGGTTTTCCAGATGGATTCAACTGTGATACAATACCAAATTCCCTTAAAAGGGCCTCACACACTTGGTTTAGGTACTCTCTACTAGGATTAGATAATGGTGCTTTAATGTTCTTACAACTTGGTTATGCACTGCATTCATGATTTTAATTAACATTTCAAGTGATTCTTATTTCTATTTCATAAGATACACTTATCCATATCTACTATAGTCATTACTAAATGTGATGAACACGAATACCCACCTCTAGTACCTGTACTAAAAGATCTAAAAACATAAATATGTATGACTTATATAAACCTACTTGCTCTCATTGCTTCCATGGAAGAGTGATTTTTTAATATTTCCCAACAAACAAGATTCACATCTCATCATTGAAAATTAAAAGAGTCTAGATAGCCATCATGCCCAAGTTTACCATAAAATTATCTTTTTAGAGTCTATAAATTTGTTTCTCTATTATATTCCATACATGATAGTGTAAAAAAAGTTATGTTTACATCATAGATTTATAGTTTCTTGGTAAATATGTTATACAAACTTATCTCAAAATCCAACGAATAAAAACCATAGAACATATGGTCAATATCATAATAGATATCATGTTTTGAAACTAAAATTTGACCATTCTTTGTTATAAATGCAAAATATTTCTTGTCCAAATTACATACAAAACAATGATTTGATTTATGAAAGGTACATAACAACAATTATCTAACTCTTCTACAAGCTCACTAGAAAAAATTAAACTGCATGTGCCTACTTCTGTGACATTAACTCTTTATCCATTAGTGACTCATAGATCTACCTCTATCTTTACTAAGGGTTTATTACTTTTTAGATCAAGCATTTTAGAGCACATGTGAGATCCACATCGTGTATCCACTACCCGAGATGAATTAGTAGATAAGTTTATCTCTATAACATATATACCTTATGTGGATATATATGTCGCTTACTTATTTGTTGATGATTTCTTATTTGATGTCCAACATGGTGAGAATGGTGGCAACTTCCTTTCTTACCTACTCATCCTTTACCTTTAAGTGCAACAAACTTGGGGTTTTGTCTAGCTTTAGAACTCTTGTTAGTTTTATCTTTTGTCTTTGACTTACACTTTTATTTTTTTACCATTGACATGGACTTTGGTTTTATTTTCTTCATCTAAGTCTCAATTGTTCTCATCTAAGTCACAATTAT
Organism: Alisma plantago-aquatica; assembly: GCA_963693085.1. Taxonomy (NCBI): domain Eukaryota; kingdom Viridiplantae; phylum Streptophyta; class Magnoliopsida; order Alismatales; family Alismataceae; genus Alisma; species Alisma plantago-aquatica. Next base: position 40,783,835 of record OY856415.1, on the reverse strand, counting down.
GAAAAAAAATCAAGATAATATTAGTGGCCAAATATTGTTCTACAAAGGATCCTACTATCTCTAGTCTTTCCACATACCCAATCAAACTGGAGAACAAGAGGCCAAGTGCATTACCTTCAATCATATTGTACTAATTCAACACCTTAGAGATATATTTATTGTCTTGCACTAATTATTCTTGGAAGGCTTTCCTGAGATGTGGGATCGTCCTAGAATTAATGTGCTCTTGCATGAATAATAGCAAGAGTCATTTGATGTCAATAGCATAATCAATACACTTATGATAAGATTTCCTATATGCTCTAGCCACATTTCGACCAGGTTCCTCTAGTTTTTTTAAGATATATATATTATACTCATGAGTGAGAAAAGTTCTCAATGTCCTATAAAACTCATGGAAGTTATTCCCATTCAACTTTTATTTCTCAAATATTGATGACAATGAGAAGTTGGTGTATGCATTTTCCATTATGTATACAAAAAAATATAAGCATGAGCCAACACTGTGGCTCCTACCCCTATGCCATCATGAATGGTATGGTTTTTTATAAAGGGTGGTGAGTTTAGGATGGCAACAAGGGACTAGGAGAACCATTTGAAACCCATGATTGTGGTTGGTTATCCATCTATTCTTCCTGGTGTATGGGATATTCTCCCCTTAAGGAATGGTTCATGGGAGAATTATCTAGGAAAAGTGAAAGTTTGGGAGTCAAGTGATTAACCATGGTTAAGGTAGCATGATCAAGGAAAATAATGTTTTAAATTAAATAGATCCCCTAGAGTGTCTTCATTTAAAGGCGACCTTCAAGAACATCCTTGACACTCAAGTTCTTACTAATTTTGATTAACTATATCTTGAACCTCCTCCCATAAGACTAGGGTGTCCAAACAAGAGGCAAGAAATGGAGGGGGACCTTTAGGTCTTACTTGCCAGATAAGGAAGTCAAAAACAAGTCGTGGTCAATTTTTAGGTCATGTTCTGGGACCGATATCTATGGAAGTGAAGCTAGTTGGTGGTCAAAATTAAGTTAATGGTCCAGAACATTATAAATATGAAAACGAAAGTACAGTGATGGTCCAATCTTACATCATGATCCTAGACCATGATGAGGGGTAGGAGAAGATGGGTGTATAACATGTTACTAGGTGAAATCTCACTTAGGTAGGAAGTTTTTTCATAACATATAGGATTCATAAGCACAGAACATTAGTCTACGATTAGAAATTATGATCAAGGTTGATGGAAGAATTGTCTGGCAGTGTAACTGTGAAGCCTTGTTTAGAGAGGATGAAGTTGAGTTGGAAGTCCCATTTATTAGGTAGTAGTTGTTCAAACATGAGTATTTTTACCTCAAGGATGAGGTATGTGTTACAAAGATGGATGTGGTTTATTCGTGAAAGCACACAACTAAGTAAAATCAAGTAGGATTTTGACGTAAATCTTAAGGTTCTAAACTATGGTTTTCAGAGGGTCAAGGCATCTTTAAAAGATTTTCTTAGATTAGATAGACTTTTGACACTTTTATGATCAAGGGTGAAGCATTAAGAGCCTTAAAAATTTTATACAACTTCATTTATCCTTTTTTTGGGTACCAAAGGGTTCAAGTATGAGAGGTAGTTCACGCAAAGATGCCAACATTGGGAAACCTTTTGGTAGGAATCAAGTCAAAATGTCTTTAGTTGGTTGTCAAAGTGTATGATGTCTTGAGGGATAATTTCAACAACATTCCAACATAAAGTGGGCCACCAGAAAGACAAGGGTCTCCCATTCAAGATGAAATGAGGTATACGGGTAAATTTTGGTAGCTTCATGAAAGGATGTATGCTATGAAATGTTGGTAAGGTTCAATGGAATCTAGGAAGCCTATCGGAATAACATTGGTTGGTTGAGAAAATATTTTTGATGATATCATTACTTTACCAGGCTTGTTCCACAAGATCCTTGTTTGGAAAAGATCATTATTTTGAGAAGATTGTTGTTTTTAAAAGATTGTTGTTCTCAAAATATTGTTGTTTTGAGAAATCCATTTCAACGAGATTGTTTGATAAAACTATTTTATATCTTTAGAGATTGTTTGAAGTTTTTTTTATATACACAAATATGTTAGTATACCATGAACAATGTAGTCAAGGAAATGATAATGTTGAAGCATGAAAAACAAAACAATGTTATCAGAGAGCAAACAACAACCACAGAAACCTATAGAAAGAAACAATCTCAACATGCATATGTAAAATATTGAGTACTCCTCCTTTAGGCCATAATTTAGTTGTCAGTTATGTCCGCACTACAATGTCACATGTACGGGAGGGAAATTGTTAGCTTCTCTATTGCATGATGATCCTCATCGTGGGGGTAACCCAGTTTCATTCAGATATAGGTACTACTCTCAATATGCCTCATTTAAATGATGTTCGTAATCAGTCTATAATTCTAGGATAGGGAGTGTCCTCTAGGCCCTTGGAAATATTACATTTTCTATGCCCCCATGCCTCACCCAGGATTCCAACATGAGTGTAGACATGTTCCGTAGACATAGGGGTTTAAAGAAGTTAAAAGTGTGAGTGTATATGTTTGATATTTTCTAAAGTAAGCATATGAAAAATAGGAGACAGAAATAAAAACAACTAAGAAACGCCCATGTGGACAATAAATGTTTATCCCTTTCTTAAAATCAGATATGCAAGCATATAATCATACATTTGTAGGAAAATAAAAATCTTGTTCATGATGGAAGAATTCCCTTGTTCTCCCCCTCTTTTTTTGTTTTTTATATATATAAGAAATTAAGAAGCAAAACAAAAAAAGAAGTTGAAAGAAAATCCTATCAGGGAAGGAAAAACCAAAATTGTAAAGGAAACTAACTGAAAACCCTAAAAAGGCGATGACAATTAACCATTAAATGACAACAATGACCAATCCTAAAAGTAAAATCAAAGTAAAACCCTAAATCTAAAGTGGATGAAAACCCTAAAAATAAATGGAGAATATACCAATAATAGTTACAACCACAAAAAATGTAATTAAATATCTGATTAACAAAAAATCTCAGGAAAATAATAAAAGAAGCAACTAAGTTTGAAAATACACAAGATTCTACCACAACACAGATCTAGAATATCCTTCATTCCACTTACTAGAAATAGAAAAAAAAATATAAATAGAAAACCCACTAAAAGAGGAACTCAAGAAACTGAAAAGAAAACAACTTGATCTACCTAGTACTCCCTAGATGAGTTGTCATACTATTTTACAAGCCAAACAAAATTCTATTAGAGGCTAACTTGGTAGTCATTTAATACTCACAAAAAACGATAAATGAATAAAGCACAAAGTAATCACCATTTTTTATATGGGAAACAAGGAAAAATGGAGATAATCTCTTTAGTCAAATAGAAATGTGAAAAAGAAAAAATATGACTCCAACTAATACTGGATAGATAGTGGAAAGTGTGTCCATAGAGGAAGTTTGGTTGTCCTATTATGAATGGGTATGTTATGAAGCACCCCACATGTCCTATGAAAATAGTATTGCATTTTCATATATCTCAAATACAAAGCAACGATTTGTGTTAATTAATGATATCAAAGCAAGAAAATGAATAAACATGTAATTTTTAGTATATAGATCTTTAGATCTAGATATGAATGTATTTTTCTTGTCAACCTAATGATACTAATTTTTTATTTCAAGTATTTCAATCACATTAGGATTCTCCATCATGGAGACCCATCTTAGGCAATTGGGATGAACAATGGGAAACGAGAGACATAGAGAGACAAAGAGAATCGATTGCTGAGATTTAATGTGAGAAAGATCTAACTTTCAAGAAAAGAGAATCAGGTTATAATTTTTGAAGCAACTAGATTACATGAGATTAAATCCAAATATTACAATGATGATATAAAAGAAAAAAATTAAAGGATTAAATAGCTTTTCGGTTAATTGATCATGATGGTTTCTACTTAGATATGTCATTTAAGAACAAGAAGTTGATATATGTAGTTATATTGAGTAGTTTAGAAGAAAGAAATAAAAAATAAACAAGGTTACCATTTTTACATTGTGTTGGAATATGGAAAGAAAATTTTCTAGATGAAGGATCATATAATCACTTATGCAACTAAAACTAAATACAGAGACAGTTGGAACCCTAGCTTCAAAAGAGTTAAAAGGGGTGATCTTCAACAATGGGTATGGGGGGAGGGAATTTATAGTATGGAATTAGGGTTTGGGGTGCCTACAAAAATGGGGAAGGTGAAATATTGAAATCTATAAGGCCAGACACATTGTGTAACACAAGATTCGTCCACACATTACCTGGCAGAATATATGATTTCACTAGATGTTCCCATGTAGGTAAAAAGGAAAATATATTACTAAGTTCATAGATTTTATGAAATTTTCTAGAGATATATCAGATAGAAAGTTTATGGATCATAATTGGGGTCTACAGTGAATTAAAATTAATTGATAAAGAATGATGATAAGAAATAAATATTGGGAGTCAGGTTATGCATTTTATCAGCAGATATGGACTTTTCAATAATGATAATGATAGCTTAATATCCCACAAGGATAAAGTAATATTAAATTTAGTAAATATAATTGTGAAATTTATCTAAAAGGTCTAGTGAAAAAACTCAATAAAAGGGAAAATTGTAGTTAAGTCCATAGTTGTATGGGAACCACCAAACTGTGGAAAATGTGAAATGCGTAGAATTAAACAGGTAGAATATACTGGAAAATGAATACTAACTCCATCATTAGCTATATGGTAAATTAGATCAACATTGAAGGAACAACCAAAAATGGGGCGTCAACACTTGTTAACTAGGAGCTCCACAGAGTATTATCATCAGACTCCAATTTTCAAGTGCCTTCCTTGAAAATTTTACATAAAAATTTTACATAGAGCACTAATTTCTTTTCTCCCTTAAAATTCAACCACTAAATCCTTCTATATTGAATCTTGTTTTACTTACCTTTTTTGGTCTTCTTGTTAAATCCAAAACAAACCAACCTATTTTTTATGGTGATTTCCTTTGTAAGGATCACATTATACTACTTGCATACTTCTTGATCCACCTACATTGTATGGAACCAATCAATTTGTCTACAATTGCTCCCACTTTTCCAAGCAATCATATGAGAATATCTTTTCTTGAAATGGGTGTTTGCAAATATCTTATCGTCGGAAATGCAAAATCTAACATAACCTCTCCTACATTTTTGTCGTGACATTGAAACTACCTTGAACTCTCTCAAATGCAACATTGTCACTCCTAGGATGTCCAGTCAACTCATTATCAATCATGATCTTATCCTCTATTAGTATCCCTATAATCACTGCATCCATATTATCCCAAAATTCATTCTTAGCATCCTCACTAAGGCCAACTTGGGGGGCATAGGAACTAAAAATATTAAAAATGTTTCCCCCATGAGAAAGCTTAGTACGTGTTATTCTACCACCCATCCCAGTGATCATCACAACTTCTAAATTCAACAACTTATCAATAGTAATTCCACGCCATTTATATGTTTGTAAATACATGTACACTCAAATTTACACAGTGTGTGTCCAACTCTCTAAACCGTGTCCTTGTTCACTTGGTTTCTTCAAAGCAAGCTATACTGACTTTTATTATCATAATGACATCCACGATTTTCAAAGATTTTCTTTCCAAAGACTCAATATTTCAAGATCTCACTCTAATTAAAGACTCAATATTTCAAGATCTCACTCTAACTAATTTATTTAACTTAATTTTTTTTGTTGACTCCTTCTAAGATGTTGCACTTGCAAAATTTTCACTACATATGGATAATGATACATCAAGACTACGTAATTTACACACACCTATCTAAGAGTTGGAAATCCTTCTTTGTCCTTAAACACAATCTTGCATCCATGTTTATACATCTCTATTATATATATACATATATATATATATATATATATATGTGTGTGTGTGTGTGTGTGTATATATATATATATATAAAACTACACCAAAGTGTAGATGAATCATGTTGTTGGACATGGATGTTATAGTGAAATTCTTATAAGAATCCATGTCATGAAAAGATTGACAAAGTTTTATGGTTGGTTGTCAACTTACTAGGACCAAGCCTCCTATAACAATATTTGGGGTTGACTTCATTTTAACAAGATGTATGTCACACTTGTAGAGTTTAAGTATATCAATTGCCTTTACTAAAAATTATTAAAATGTTAGCATAGCCTTACATTGATACATTGAACCTAAAAATAGATCTTAATAATTAAAATATTATTTACAATGATGCTTTTTACTACATATAAATTAGGGTTAGATTGTAAAATTCATGTATCAACTACACTCTAAATTTCCTAAATATATTTCCTAGACTATACTTACAATCTAGTTAATGAATCTGGAATGACATCACTATCATCAAAATAGTGGTATAAATCATGATGGGGGTAAATAATTAAGGGATTTTAGTAGATGTAAATATTTATGGGATATATATTGTCTTTGCATAGTATTGACTTTGTGTTACTAATAACATTATTTTATTGATACTTAACCATGATTGAAATTTTATTAACAAATGTTATGTATACTTAATGTATTAAAATCATATACATATATGCACATTTGATCTCAAGAATATATGGTCACATAGTATATGTAATACATTAATCAGTGTTTGGGTGCAATTCATATATGATATCAGGTCTATAAATTTTTAAATTTCCCTTTCAGATGTAACATCCAAACTTACACTAAATAAGGCATATGATTCACAACTTCTTGTCTCATGTTGGTATGAAGGGACATATAATGTTTATTTCATAAATCTTAAATTGAAACTATAGTAAGTTCATAAAATTGAGATTTGAAAGTGTGAAGAGGTAAGTGGTTCATAACGAAAAATATGCAAATGTTATCATACTCTTACATTGATACATTGAACCCCAAAATAGAAATTAATATTTAAAATATTATATAGAATGATTATTTTTATTAGAAATAAATTAGGGGTATAATTTGAAATCCATGTCTCAACTAAACTCTAAATTTCATGAATATGTTTTATGACTTGGTATTAGAGCTAACGTCAATCTACTATATTTTATGATAATTGATATGATTAGATTTTGTATTTATCATTTATTTGTTGCATACGATGTGAATAAATTTTGTCCAATCAAATACCACACATAATTCCAAACTAATATATATGATACATATATGCAATTTACACGAATCATCCTAAAAGTAAGTTTTGATGGTGAATGTGTAGTGTAGTTATGGCTAATAAAAGTTTGGAATAGGTTGAAAATTATATGTGCATGGTTGTATGTGGTTGGTTATTCCTATTTCATCTAAATTTGCATATCGATCCTCTACCTTATTTTCCAATTGTAAAAGTATTATTCTCTCCTATCTTTTCTCCCCTCAAATGTAACTCAAGGTTTCTCTGAAGTCATGTAATAATAGTATAGTGTAAATTCTTGTTTCTATGAAGAAGATGGTCCCAGAAGATGGAGGACCAAAAAGGACTGGTTGATTGGAGGCCCAATTGATCAACTGGAGGATCTAAAATATGGTGGACTAGTGTCCATATAACTACAAAGATGACCAACCTACTGACTAGGAGGAAAGCCGATCAGTTCAAGTGTTGAACTAAACAACCCAAATTGGCACGAATCTTCATCAAAAACTTGTTTCTGCGTGTGATGTAGACCCTAGATTGTGGTAATTCCTTGTGGCTCCAAGGAATTACATTAGAATGGCCATAACTATTGTTTTTTGTTGATTGGATATTTTCATTGTGAAATATAGCATGTATATGATATATAGTATATATGTGGTGATTAGATAAAATATATGTATTTATAAATACAAACTTCATCAATTAAATATTAAGTCTTATATGCTTTCCATTAGCGACACACATGAAAAGCTTGATTGACTAAGCATGGGCACCCGAAGGGTGGTGCGTTGTCTATCTCATGGAAGTGTGACGGTGATAATCTTGGCCTGCCAAGCGGGGTGCATTATTATTGGGTTGGCTTTCAGGTCAGGCTTAATTGTGTGACCTTAATGAGATTAAGCACCAGAAGTATGTATATGATCATGGCAAGGAGTTGTGCATATCATCTATCCAAGAGTTGCATATGATGCTATTGGAAAAAGTTGCCTACCTTAATGATTGACTATGGATGTTGGCGTTATCTGGGTAATAGTTGAATTGTTTTAGATCTTGGCTCACTAGAAGGTTGTATGTTGTATCTTCCAAATTTTTATGTGAGGGCTATCAATTCGAATAAAATAGCAGGAGAGATAATCAATTAAAGACCTAATTAATATTATCATTTTTCAAATCAAATCAAATGAAAAGGATTTTGACAAAATGCAAACCTTGAAAGATCTAGAGGGGGGGTGAATAGAGAATTTGGTTCTTTTATAATTTAATTTAAAAATTAAGGCAAAGAAGGAGGAGGAAACAAGGAAGACACTTGTGTTTAGATTGGTTCCAACCTTTGAATTCAAAGGTTGTCAATCCACTGCCCAATTGTCTCCAATTAGGATTTTGAAAGTGATTATTTTTTTTACCTCGCAAGGATGTTAAAATAAAATATGATCACCTTCCTTGAAGAAGCCTTCACCTAGAAGTAGCCTCAACCTCCTTGAAGAAGCCTTCTTTGAAGTGACTAACTCCTTAGAGCAGCCTTCTCCTCCTAGAAGTAGCTCCACCACCTTGAGATAGCCTTCCTTTAGAAGTAGCCTCAACCTCTTTTGAAGCAGCCTTCTTTGAAGTAATCTCAAGCACCTCTTGAAGAAGCCTTCTCCACCAAGAAGTAGCTTCAACGAAGCTCCCTCAGGAAGCCTCCACAATTTAGGAGTAGCCAAGGAGCACAAGCAACTTTAACCTGGGAAAGGGGATCGGAAGAAGGAAGTACAACAATTGTGTATTGTTCTTTGATCCTATATCAAGCGTTTAATTCTCCTATCCACTTATGATGGACGTGGCTATATGTAGTGGCTAGGAGATTGTATATATAGGACAACTCTAGAGCACAAGGAAAGAGATAGCAAGTGAATCTTATCTTTGTTGATCTCAATAGTGAAGCTTAGGTGCTTTAGGTGTCATCTGATTTGATTTGATTTGACAAAGTGTAGCTTAGGTGATTTAGGTGTCCAAAGGCCTCTCCTATTTATACGAATGTTTTGAATGTACTTAGGGACGTTCTAGGGAGTCTCTATAGTGTTCTTAGTGTTGAACTAGTCGTAAGGTGTACATTAGTTGGCTAGCAATTGCTAATTTGTTCGTTCTTGAAAAGAACAATCTAGAACCCTGCTCGGTCGACACGTTTGTCGACCGAACTGTGTCTCAGTCAAGAATTTATTCAACCAAGCCTAGGTTTAAGGAAAAAGTGTTGCAACATCTATTTTCAACTCCCAACTACGAACCACTTAGTCTAACAGTCATAAGATTTAGACCGAAGTTTGCTCAGTCGAGGATATTTTCGACCGAAGACTATTTTGGAGCACAAATGTGTAAGTTATTGAAAAATGCTCACAATTTTGATCGAGATGGTTCTTGGTCGACAAAACTTCCACCAAATGTGTCTCGGTCAACAAGTTTTTTGACCGATGGTGACCCTATTTTAGACTTTTGAATCACCTACTAAGTGCGTGTTTCACAGAGTGTGTATTTTAGACTTTTGACCGTTGATGACTCTAACTTTGGGGGAAACCTATCTAAGGGTTATAAGTGGGTAGGGAAGATCTAACACTTGATTTACATGATATCTAATTACTTGTACATTATATTTTTTACAAGTGTTTACATTCGAGTACAATCATGAATATTTATACAATTAAGTGCATTTGATCTTCAATTTGCGTTTATCTTCATGTTTCCACTTAGTAGGATTTCCTTATTTATTTGAACCCTAAAATACTCAAATAACATGTTAGATCCACAAGTGTGAAATGTTTGTCATCATCAAAACAAAGGGTATAATAATGTCCAATTTAGCCAACATTCTCCCCCTTTTTGAAGATAACATATATTTTTAAAATATAATCAAAATAATTTAAATGAGATGAGTTTCATACCTAAGATTTACCTGAGATAAAAGGATTCTCTTGTTTTTATAAAGTGTGTGCTAATTATTCCTAAAGAGATATGGAACATAGTATCCATCTCTTAAGGAATATAGAATCAATTAATGTCAAGCCAAGAGAACATGAAATTAAATTATTTTGTTTTATATTATTTCTCCCCCTTTATCATTTCAAAATGATAGCCATATAATCATTTTACTCTCCCTGAATGGGATACCACCCCCTCAATATCATACACAAGTTGTAAAAACAAAGTGATCGAAAATGTCCAAAGAAATCCACAAGATAGATTTTTATTATCATGAACAAGTAATCATGAACAAGTAAACACAAACAAGCTCAATTTCATTGATAACAACATAAGCTTCACTAGAATGATTACATACGCTTTTCTAGTCACTACAAAGAACATCATCACTTGTCAGATTGCAAGATTACATCAACCTTAGGATCTTTTCCAAGAAATGGAGCATCACCATAGTACTTGACAAGTGTTTGCCAATCAAGTGCACCAGTTTTTATAAGAGCATATGTGTGACATCCCCAGATTTTCTAAAAGTTAATCTGATGTGTGACATCCAAATAGAAACCATCACCTCAATGATAATCCCAATTTAAACATCACACACTAGGCTAAGAAAGTAAAATCAATGGAGTTAGAAGGGAACAAACGGCAGCACATGTACATGAACAATAATAAAACCATACACACATGTTTACCATTCAACATATAATTACAACATTTGATATTACATATTGAATAGCAAACTATACATTTACATGTACTACCACTAAGCAACATGATCTTAAGACAACAGGTCCACTTGTACATCAACTCACCACACAACTCTCAACTATCCTGGTTCTTCATGAGCATAACCACAACCTAAACAAAAGATTACATGTGGTACACGTCAGCACAATATTCAAGAATATTGTGCTGAGTACCCCTACATGTCTTTTATATACCTGTCATCATATCTTGGCCATAAGATAAAACTAATACTTGGCAGTAATAGAAGAAATATAAGAAAATCATATACTTGCACAAAGATGTTCATTAACCAAAGAGAACACATATTTTAAGCACATTTCCATTATATGTAAAGTTGATCAACCACATGCACTATTCTACCAAAGAGATTTAGTGCTCCCATGTACTATTATGCCAAAGAGATTTAATACTTTTATAAATGCACTATTCTGCCAAAGAGATTTAGTGCTCACATGTACTATTTTGCCAAAGAGATTTAGTACTTTCATCAATGCACTATTCTACCAAAGAGATTTAGTGCTATCATATAATGGATCAGATATCTTATGTTTCATGTGTTCATAGCCATAAGTACAGAAAATCAAGCAAGATATCATACAAAAACAATCATTTCATCCAATATCATATGCCAAGTATTTTACTATACATATACCACAAGCATATTGTATAATAAGCCAAGTAAGAGGTAATGGTGTACCTTGAAAAGAGATATCCTAATCACAAATTCCTTATGTCATCTATATCTTTGTGAAACTTGATCAAGACAACATCATATACTGTCATCAGATTCTCATCGTCTTAACCCTATTTTTATCTATTTTAGGGTTTGCTTACGCATTAGGATATTCTCATTATTACTTGAAATCTTGTCTTAGATTTATCTTACTGATGTCATATTCCAGATTAGTATCAATAATCTGATTATTTGATTACATATGATTATGTGCACATATTAACCCTAGGTTACATGCATTAACCCAAACTAGGGTTTTCTCATCATTTTAGGATCATAATCATCATAAAATGAATTATGTGCATAAAATTGATATGTTCATTTCACATTATGTTTCATATAGTGTTATGAACATATTCTGGTGTTTTCAAGATTTATTGAGCATACTTGTAATTATTGCATAATAATTAGGGTTATCATCCCTAATTAGCCATGTAAAGAAAATTATATGATTTTGTATCCAAGCATCATTATATATGATATTTATGGATTATATATCATATTTTAGAGTTACTGAGACATTATCATAATTTTAGGTCTTCATTTAATATTTATTATCCATCAAATGGGCATTTCACCACTTATATGATATCACTAATATTAGTGCATCAAAAGCCTAATATTAGCATTCTACTGTGTTATACTGATTTTTCTAAACATTCCAGTACCTTATTTGTATTTTTTTGATGCTCGAGCTAATTACTATGATTTATGCAAGATCTAGGTATTTACTAGAATAATTGGGCAATTTACCTTTTTAGGCCAATGCCCTGCCGACACATGGCTCATGTGGGAGGTGTTGCTCCTTCTCCTGGCTTGTGCTGGGCCGACCAATTTAATGATTAGCTACCGAGTTCGCAGCTAATTGTCTCTGAGCCAGGTTGAGCCGCTGGCTTCTTCTTTCATTCACGCGTTCTTTATCTATTCTCAACATGCACAGGCACCACCGCCTGGGCTCTCCTCTGACAAGGGATATGCCTTCATCACCTTCTCCTCATCACAACCCACTAAGGTCAGGAGATCCTTTCGTGTTCCCTCAATGTCACCGGCATTCAGTATTCCTATTGATGTCTCCTCCTCTCAGACTTGAGGAGCTCGTTGGAGCCTGCTCCTGGTGAGGTGGAGCAAAAGGGGAAAAACACCCTGGATCCTCCTTATACAAGATGAATGGTATAGAAACAACTAATAAGCGTCCAATAACTCACCTAAAACCTCCTATCTCAAAGAAAAACACTCCACACCTATCCCCGAGCTCTAGCTCCATCTTCAGTGAGATCTAGTCTGTTTAACATCAACACCACCTCGGCAGTCCATGGGAATGACTGGGTTGGATTTCCCCAGACTGCAGCTTGCTTTCCGCTTCCTCAGATTCCTCATGACCACCTTCCATCTTACTCCCTACTCATGGGCTTCGTAGCTGCAGGTTGTGATGGAGAAAGCATGATGTGGAGCATTTCGTTCTCTCTCGTCGGTCTACAAAAACATCTGAGTGAGGGGTCATTTGAACATGCTTGGTGAGGTGAGATCAACTACACAATCAATTCTGTTCTTAGCCCACACCCATGATGAGGTGGTGTCTAGAGTCACAGCCTCCAGTTGTCCCCATGATCTCCTATTTAGTCGGAGGGATGACACCCCCAAGTGCATGATTCTTAAGGGTTAATGGCCAACATCCACTTAAGCCAATCCACGGCTCCTCTTAGAACAACTTGCAACCACAAGATCAGGCATCTAGGTGCAAAAGAGGTCACACAACCCACCAGTAAAAAGGGGTGCGTGACACATCCAGCAAAACATAACCTTATGCTAATTAATCAAAACTTTGGTAAACCTATACACCAATATTCACATTATTTCATGGTATTAAAACCTAAATAACTCCCTCTAGAAAACTCCAATTTCCACCAAACTTTAACCATAAATATAATACTTCTCAAGCTACATTTTTCTTAAATTGGGTGAAAAAACTCAACTATTTGATCATCCAATTTATTACTCCAAAAAGGCATGAAATTAGGGATCTTAATCACGATATTAACCTCAATCAACCATCAAGATTTACCAAAACACTTGCAATTCTCAAAATAACTCAACATGCATGAAATCACTTACGTCCTTGATATTTAAGGATTCCAAAAGCCCACTCCATCACATCCGACACACCTTAAAAGATATTTCGTCCTCGAAATTAGGCTAAAATCCAGTCATTCACATCATATACATCTTAAAAGAAATTTTGTCCTCAAAATTAAGCCATCCTCTTACTTTAAGGAAAAACCAAAAGGTCTTCATCCATATGTAGGCCACCACTCTATGTGCAACATATCCAAAACAAAGTCCCTCAATTATACACAAGCCACTACCAAGAGGTTTTAGAACATCTAGGGTGAAACATCCCTTCATAAAAGATTGAGACAAGGGATTAGAAACTCCGGTCATCATATGACACATTTCACATCTTAGGATTTTCATCCTCACTTACCCAAGCATCAAGATTCCAATAGTACTTTTTTTAGGTCATAACTAGGAGCCATCATCATTTCATTGAGCTAATTGTTGGAACATGTTCAACATTAACATATGTCTTTTAAGAGGGAGTTAACTATAGTTAACCCACTTTATCCATCTAGATCATATCAAGATGTCATAAACGTTATGTTGTGCTAACTATCAAACTATATTTTTCATCCTTATTAAGCACTAAGATTAACACCACATACAACATGTTACATTCATATGATCTTATTTCATTGCTCATAGTATATCACATTATCATCATCCTTCATGTATATGGTTAACCATTTATTCATTGCTATCTATTAGACCATCTCTAGGTCGTTCATCATATCATGTCCTTATATATACATCTCAAGATTAGATCATGAACACATATATTCTATCATGGTTGTGCTAGACAAACTTATACAAGTGGCTCCTCAAACATATATCAAAAATTTTATCTAGTCCAACTGAGGTTCTCCTAACCCATATCACGAGGGTGGTTACTTGCTCAGTCTCTTTGAGCTAACTCTATGAGTATCATATGCATAAAGCTTTATCTTCCCTCCTTGGACTAGGGTTCTCAGGTCTACCTCATTGGTACTAGAGATAGCCTTACCAGCTCAAGCCACATAAGCACAAACCAAAACATGCTATGACATACTCTTATCTGCTCTATACCCATGAAAACTATTTCTCAACTCTCTTTCTCTTATATACACACCACTAGATTCCTATATGGGAACTACCAACTCGAGCATGAGGTTGTACATAAACTAACATAGATACCTACTCCAGGGTCTTGGGCTCTCTCCCTCACCCAGATGGCAGGCACTCATATTCATGCTCACATATGCACACATATAACGAGCCTCTCTCTATATCTAGGGTTTTATCCTCCCAAGGACATCTAGGGTTCAAGAAAACTATAGGAATCATACATAGAGAGACTCAACTCAATCACTCAGTAGTAGTCTAGTTTAGGACATATCATATCACATATCTCATAATTCTCATATTTCTCATATCATGGAGTTTAGGTTCTCTAACCTTCTCCCAATGGGTCTCACTCTCTCTGGAGTTAACCCTAAAACTGGTCCCAACACTAGAGGTCCTCCCTTTTAGAAGAGATTGAGGCTCTTATTGACTCACATCTCGTTTCAACTTAGCTTATCTTAACTTAGAAAAGCACACATACTTGCATCATCAAAACTTATCTGAAATCTTCAAAACTGAACTTAAGTCCTCAAAGACAAACATATATCATCATAGACTATCTTATCTCATCTATATAAGACTTAAATCATCATCAAAACTTATTTCATCTATTCTATCTATCACATATTCTAACAAGGCTCTAGACATCTAATCTAGAACTACTTTGTCTTCTAGACTAATGTCACTCACTTTCACTTAGGTTGCATGACCACCTCCTACGCGTACATGTGTGGGGACACATTTTTGTAATACATATATAAAATAAAATATTATATAGTTTTTCTCTGATAAAACATGCGTCAGAGAAAACTATCAAGGTTCGATCCGATTGGAATCAAAAACCAAATCCAAAAAATGAGTGTCCCACACAAAAGAGAGAGTACAATGCCATGAAAACTAGTGAAAAGGGAGAGAACATGGTGTAGACTAGTGTAGCTACTCTAGACAACGAGTGCCATATGTCTAGGGTTTATCTTCCCTTGATGCACATCATTTCCAAATAATGCAACATCCCATACCGCTGCACTATAAGGAAAGGACGACATCTAAGGACTTGCTATACAACAAGCACCAGTCTAAGCCTAGTTCTTAGACATCTAGGTGCTAACCTAGAGGCTAGGTTAGATCTAGTCTCTAAAAGACAACTAATCTAACCCTAAAGATTTTTTTAAGTTCATGGTTCTTTAGTTTTGAGTTGCATAATGAGCAAATGTCAGGCTTTGCTATTGTTCATGCTCTGATACCACCTCTAACATCCCCGTATTTTCTAAAACTTAATATGATGTGTGACGTCCAAATAGAAACCATCGCCTCAGCAAGAATCCCAATTTAAACATCACACACTAGGCTAAGAAAGAGGAAATCAAGGGAGTCAGAAGAAAACAAATAGTAGCACATGTACATGAACAATAATAAAACCATACACACATGTTCACCATTTAACATATAATTACAACATGAATTGTTACAACATTTGATATTACATATTGAACAACAAACTATACATTTACATGTACTACCACTAAGCAACAAGATCTTAAGACAACAAGTCCACCTGTACATCAGCTCGCCACACAACTCTCAACTATCCTGGATCTTCATGAGCAAAACCACAACCTAAACAAAAGATTACATGTGGTACTCATCAACACAATATTCAAGAATATTGTACTAAGTACGGCTACGTGTCTTTTATATACTACTCATCATATCTTGGCAATAAGATAAAACTAATACTTGGCAGTACTAGAAGAAATATAAGAAAATCATATACTTGCACAAAGATGTTCATTAACTAAAGAGAACACATATTTTAAGAACATTTCCATTATATTTAAAGTTGATCAACCACATGCACTATTCTACCAAAGCGATTTAGTGCTCAAATGTACTATTCTACCAAAGAGATGTAGTACTTTTATATATTCACTACTCTACCAAAGAGATTTAGTGCTCACATGTACTATTCTGCCAAAGAGATTTAGTACTTTCATTAATGCACTATTCTACCAAATAGATTTAGTGCTATCATAAAATGGATCAGATATCTTATGTTTCATAAGTTCATAGCCATAAGTACAGAAAATCAAGCAAGATATCATACAAAAACAATCATTTCATCCAATATCATATGCCAAGTATTTTACTACACATATACCACAAGCATATTGTATAATAATCCAAGTAAGAGGTAATGGTGTACCTTAAAAAGAGATATCCTAATCACATATTCCTCATGTCACCTATATCTTTGTTAAACCTGATCAAGACAAGATCATATACTATCATCAGGTTCTCATCATCTTAACCCTATTTATATCCATTTTAGGGTTTGATTACTCATTAGGATATTCTCATTATTACTTGTATTCTTGTCTTACATTTATCTTATTGATGTCATATTCCAAATTAGTATCAATAATCTGATTATTTCATTACATATGATTATGTGCACATATTAACCCTAGGTTACATGCATTAACCCAAACCAAGGTTTTCTCATTATTTTAGGATCATAATCTTCATATAATGAATTATGTGCATAAAATTGATATGTTCGTTTCACATTATGTTCCATATAGTATTATGAACATATTCTGGAGTTTTCAAGATTTATTGAGCATACTTGTAATTATTGCATAATAATTAGGGTTATCATCCATAATTAGCCATGTAAAGCAAATTATATGATTTTGTATCCAAGCATCATTATATATGATATTTATGGATTATATATCATATTTCAGAGTTACTGAGACATTATCATAATTTTAGGTCTTCATTTAATATTTATTATCCATCACATGAGCATTTCACCACTTACATGATATCATTGATATTAGTGCATCAAAAGCCTGATATTAGCATTCTAATGTATTCTACTGATTTTTCGAAACATTTTTGTACCTCATTTGTATTTTTTTTATGCTCAAGCTAATTACTATGATTTATGCAAGATCTAGGTATTTACTGGAATTACTGGGCAATTTACCTTTTTAGGCCAATGCCCTGCCGACACGTGGCTCATGTGGGAGGCACTGCTCCTTCTCCTGGCTTGTGCTGGGCCAGCCAGTTTCATGATTAGCCGCCCAGTTCGCTGCTAATTGTCTCTGAGCCAAGTTGAGCCGTTGGCTTCTTCTTTCATTCACGTGTTCTTTCTCTGTTCTCAGCGTGCACATGCACTGCCACCTGGGCTCTCATTCGGTGAGGGATATGCCTTCATCACCTTCTCCTCATCACAACCTACTAAGGTCAGGAGATCCTTCTGTGCTCCCTCAACGCCGCCGGCCTTCAGTATTCCTATTGGCATCTCCTCCTCTCAGACTCGAGGAGCTCGCTAGAGCCTGCTCCTGGTGAGGTAGAGCAAAAGGGGAAAAACACCCTGGATCCTCCTTGCACAATATGAATGGTATATAAACAACTAATAAGCATCTAGGAACTCACCTAAAACCTCCTCTCTCGAAGAAATCACTCCACACCTGTCCTCGAGCTCTAGCTCCATCTTCGGCGAGATGTAGTCTATTTAACATCAAAACCACCTCGGCAGTCCATGGGAATGACTGGGTTGGATTTCCCTGGACTGTAGCTCACTTTCTGCTTCCTCAGATTCCTCAAAACCACCTTCCATCTTGCTCCCTACTCATGGGCTTCGTAGTTGCAGGTTGTGATGGAGAAAGCATGATGTGGATCTTCTCGTTCTCTCTCGTCAGTCTACAAAAACATCTGAGTGACGGGTCATTTGAACGTGCTTGGTGAGGTGAGATCAACTGCACAATCAACTTTGTTCTTCGCCCACACCCATGATGAGGTGGTGGCCAGAGTCACAGCCTCTAGTCATCCCCATGATCTCCTATTCAGTCAGAGGTAGGGGATGACGTCCCAAGCGCACGATTCCTATCTAAGGGTTAATGGCCAGCATCCATTTAAGCCAATTTGTGGCTCCTCTTAGAACAGCTTGCAACCACAAGATCAGGCATCTAAGGTTCACAAGAGGTCACGCAACCCACCAGTAAAAAGGGGCGCATGACACATCCAACAAAACATAACCTTAGGCTAATTAATCAAAACTTTGGTAAACCCATACACCAATATTCACATTATTTCATGGTATTCAAACATAAATAACTCCCTCTAGGAAACTCTAATTTCCACCAAACTTTAACCATAAATTTAATACTTCTTAAGCTACATTCTACTTAAATTGGGTGATAAAACTCAACTATTTGATCATCCAATTTATTACTCCAAAAAGGCATGAAATTAGGGATCTTAATCATGATATTAACCTCAATCAACCATCAAGCTTTACCAAAACACTTAGAATTCTCAAAATGACTCAACGTGCAAGAAATCACTTATGTCCTGGATATTTAAGGATTCTAAAAGTCCACTCCATCACAATATGCCTCCAAAAATGTAGGTGCCCTATCAAATCTGAAATGGGCAGCTATGTCCTAGAGTTGCATGGGTGAGTATTGGGTATGGGAAAGATCATGTGAAGGTGGTGGTGTGACTTGGGTGTATTGTATTAAAGGGTTAAAAGGGTAGAGACTCCTGGGATAGAGTGTATATGAATATGTGTCAGGAACATTGGGAGACAAAGCTTACATTCTTTGATTGATATAGGTCATGGCATGGTGATTGTAATCTAATTGTCTCCCAAGGTGATAGGTAGCCCCTTTGAAGTAACAAACATCATTTGCTACATTTTTACAGAGTATCTAGGAGGAGTAGGAGGTGGAGGATTTTCTTCGGTGGATGTCTCTCCTTCGGTCCTAGCTCTCTTGTGCCCAAATTCAAGTCCCATTTTATCTACAATGTTTTAGGTAAGTTTTTGAGGACGCCTATCACACTTTTAGTTTAAATCATTTAGGTTTTTGTCAAGGAAAAATTGGATAATTTGGCACACAACATCAGCATAGGGAGGATTTCCATAGAAGTCAAACATATTGGATAGGACCATGCAGATGAAGTTGACAGGAATACTTTCTAGGATAGCATAAATTATACACATCCTGAATTGTGGAATTTGAGTTTTGTTTGCTTTAGGGTAGATGTTATGAGAGATAATAAGATTTACTACCCTAGCTTCAGGGGTTAGAGATGTAGCATAGTAAGTTCCCCTATTTTCATGAGATGAAGTATTAGGAAGGAAAATAGACTTTTTGATGTCTCCTAGGATAATGGTATTTTCATCAGTGGAGAATTTGGATGTAGGGTTTCTGGTGGTTAGATCTATGAAATCTCCATACTCCTCCTCATCTATATCTAGCAATTTAAGGTTGTCTTTTTTAGAGAAGTGAAAAGCTAACCCATCAACCATGGAGGTGAAGGAGAATGTTTTGTTGGAATCCCTAGTGAGGTTAGTATAGAACTCATTGACTGCTTGGGTGGACCAGAAGCGGAAGGATGGGGTAAGGAATTCCATCACTTTTTGCACCTTGAAGAGCTTACAGAGATCAAGGAGCATGATGAAGTCGTTGGCATCCATTGGGCATCGAGGAAGAGAGGTCTTTGAGGTGAGCTTGAGGTAGTGTTATCCACCAACAATGTTGTTGAAGGGAATGTCGTTAATGATGCTCAAGGCTGGAGTGACCATTCTTCCCTTCCTCACATCTACTTGCATCTTCCCACTATGAGCTGAGGATGAGGCCATCTTGAACATTTTGAGGTGGAAGAAGAGCTAGAGATGGTAGTGAAAGATTGTTTCTAAAAAATAGATCTGAAGATCACTAGAGAAGGATGGAGAAGAAAGCAATTGAAGTGTGAAGAGAATGGGCGGATTGGGCTCCCTTTTATAGAGAATTAGGGACCTGCTCGGTCGTCAATTTCATCAACCGAGGACCCAATGGCTCTACTTTGATGCTCCTTGTAATGACTAGTTTGGTCGACCGTTGCGATGAGGACTCAATCAAAATTATTTTCAATCGAGGGGCCTTTTTGTAAAAAAAAATGTTTGTGAAATTTCTAGAGGAAACTTCACTCGAAATCGCCTTGTTGGCCGAGGGCTCCATCAAGTAGAACTCAGTCGAGAAATTTGTTGACTGAGTGTCTTCTCGATCCACAGTATTTTTGACCGAACAAGAGACTATGAGTAGTTTTGTTGAATTGACATGAGCTTGTTTATGTGTTTAGCCATGATAATAAATTATTTTGAATAAGCAAGGGAATAGTTCTCAAATTATATGAGTAAATCAATATAACTCCCCCTTAATTGATTACTTCAAAAGGAATATCAAATTTAGCTACAATTCAAAAACTAAGAATAATTTCTCAACTATTTGCAAGGGATGTTAAGCCCTGAAATGATATGAGAAGCCTTTATACTCATAGTGGAGTCAATAAATATTTCTCTAACCAAATACAGGGATGTTAAGCCCAAATTGGTTTAGAGAATCCAATTTAGAGCAAGATCAAATACATAAATTATATACAAGATTTTTGTGAGCTCCCCCTTAATCTTATAACAAAGGAGAGTTTTTTAAAAACTACTAAGGTATTTCAAATCATAATCAGCTTTAAAATAAAGTATTTATGAGATGATTTTCAAGTTTCTTGTATGATCAATCCTTTTATGACACAAACAATTCATTACAATTTATTGTTTTCAAATAGTGTCCATAAAGTTAAGAGATTCAGAATCATTTTTCCTTTTGATATTTTTCCTATGAATCATGTCCATTGTCATAATATGTATGATGTAATTCGGTTACATATAGAACATTTGAGAATTTTTTACCAACATTACCTATGCTGATAGTTTTACCTTTGAAGCTTTCTCCAAATGTGGCCATATTTCCATGTGTGTGGAAATCTTCTCATTTCCGATCATATGGTTGTTGGGGCAATTTCTATAGACCTACAAAGTATAAAGTTTTGGTCCCCATATAGTGGTCCTTTTGGTTAGGATCATTTATTAAGACATTTTATATTTTAGAATAACTAATTAGGAAGAGTTTTTGAAGGTTTTTGAACAACTAGGTTGAATATAGTCACAAGTTTATTGATTCAATTACAATATTTTTATAGAACATCACTCAGTCGATAATTTCTTTGACCGGATGGATTTTTGTTCGAGCTATTTATCGGCCGATATGATTTCCCAAAAGATACAATTTTGACAAACAATCTCTTGGTCGACTATTTCCTTGACAAAAGAAAGCCTCGGTCGAAAACTTTGTCGACTGAGAAGGGTTTTTTGTGTTCTTCACTAAGTTTATCAATTTCAAGCAAAGCATTTAGTTATTTCCAATCAAATTATACAAGGATATGCAATTTAAAGCTTAGTTTAGTTGAGATAAGACAATTCAATTTTCAAATTAAGTTTTAGGTCAAATCTCAACTAAGTATTCCACATTTCTAAATTTGTGGTTTTGGAACCCAAACTAGATCCTTATCCTTATTTTTCTTGTAAGGGCATGAAAATGAATAATGTCCAAGACATAAACAATAATGACAACATATGAAATCAATATCATTTCTCTTTGTAACATTGTGGTCATGAGTTGGATTGTTTTTAGGTACATACATGACTTTGGTCTTGGGTACTTCTGACTTTCTAGATCTAGGTTTTTGATAGGATTTATCTTTAGTCACATAACCTGGGCCTCTCCTCCCAATTTGAATAGAAGAGTCCTTTCGGATTTTATCAAGAATATCATTGTTTTTCAAGCTACTAATATCTTTTTGCAACTTGGCAATTTCATTTTTTTTCTTTTTAATTTCTAACTTTGCTTGATCTAGATTAGATAACAAGTTATCTCTTTCTTTGACAATAACATCATGATCCAAATGAGTACATAGAATAGGTTGAGTTGGAAGATCAATTATCTTAGCAAGCAATTCGACCTTTTCTTAGCAAAGAAAATTATTGTTGGTTTCTACAGCAAGCAACTTAATATTGCAATCATAAATAGATGATTTCAAAGTAGCTATTTCAGACATAAGACTTTCTTTTTCAAAAGTAAGATCATTCAATTTAGCATACAAATCTTCATCAGTTTTTGTAATCCTTTTTAATTTATTTTTACAATCAACATATTTATCATGTAATTCTTCAATACTAGTGACTAACTTTTTTTTAGATAAATCAAGAAGACTTATCTCATTTTTTTCTTCATTTGTTGTTGCAATGAAACAAATTACCTTGTCTTCTTTAGTCATGAGACATTCTACTTCTTCTATCTATCATCGCTTGAGTCATCCCAAGCTTCCTTGTAGGCCTTTTCTTTCCTCTTGTGAGAAGATTTCTTTCCCTTCTTGGTATTGAGACACTCATTTTTTAAATGTCCCTTTGTGCCACATTCAAAGCGCCTAAGGGAAGAAGAGGAAGAGTGCAAGATTTTTTTTTAGTTTCAAATCTTCTATATTTCTTACCATTTACAATGAGTGTCTCCTCTTCACTATCTTCTTCACTTGTTTCATTACTTTCTTTAGTTGTCACCTTAAAAGCAATGTCCTTCCTTTTCTCCTTCTTGTGTTCGACTGCCAATCTTTCTTCTTCTTGAAGAGTGACCTCATGAGTCTCTAAATTGTCAATGAGCTGCTCCATCCTCAATGTGGTGAGATCATTAGCTTCTTCAATGGCCGTCACCTTTGACTTGTATTTTGGAGGCAAAGATCTAACGATTTTAGACACCTAGTCTTCTTCACTTATATGCTTGCCCACTGCACTTAAGCTGTTAACAATGGAAGAAAATCTTGGATACATCTCACTAATAGATTCATTAGATTGCATCCAAAATTGTTCAAACTTTGGTTTAAGCATATTAATTTTGGTATTTTTAACTTGGGTGGTACCTTCATGTGTTATTGATAGTTTATGCCATATATCATAAGCTATATCACATGAAAATATTCTTCTAAGCTCACTTATAGAAATGAAACAATATACAATGCTTACCGCTTTTGCATTTAATTAAACTTCTTTACCGTATTTGGATCCCATGTTGCATATTCAGTTGTGGGAAGAACTTAAGGGGTATACACCATCCTCCATAGCTCTAAGCTGATTCCTTGGAAGTACAATTGCATACTTCATTTCCAGTAGGTGTAATTACTTCCATCAAAAGGTCGTGGATGGCTCGTGTAAGTTCCTTCAAGGTTGAGGTTGTAAAGTACACCATCCCCCATTCTTTAAGACCTGTTAGGGCTCCTTGAAGACCTACTCTGATACAAATTGAAAGATCTAGAGGGGGGTGAATAGAGCTTTTGGTACTTTCAAAATTTAATTAAAAAATTAAGGTAAAGGAGGAGGAAACAAGGAAGACACTTGTGTTTGGAGTGGTTCCAACCTTTGAATTCAAAGGTTGTCAGTCCACTACCCAATTGTCTCCAGTTGGGATTTTGAAAGTGATTAATTTTATTTACCTCGCAAGGATGTTACAATAAAATACAATCAGCTTCCTTGAAGTAGCCTTCACCTAGAAGTAGCCTCGACGTCCTTATAGAATCCTTCTTTAAAGTAACTCCAAGCCCTTGGAGAATCCTTCTCCACCTAGAAGTAGCTCCACCGCCTTGAGATAGCCTTCCTTTAGAAGTATCCTCAACTTCCCTTGAAGTAGCCTTCCTGGAAGTAATCTCAAGCACTTCTTGAAGCAGCCTTTTCCACGAAGAAGTAGCTTCAACCAAGCTCCCTCAAGAAACCTCCACAATCTAGGAGTAACCACGGAGCACAAGCAACTTTAACCTATGAAAGGGGATTGGAAGAAGGAAGTACAACAATTGTTTATTGCACTTTGATCCTATATCAAGTGTTTGGATATACTATCCACTTAAGATGTATCTGGCTATATGTGGTGTCAAGGAGATTGTAGCTATAGGACAACTCTAGAGCATAAGGAAAAAGATAGCAAGTGAATCTTAGCTTTGTTGCTCTCAATAGTGAATGCTCAAGCTTAGGTTCTTTAGGTGTCCTAAGGCCTCTCCTATTTATAGGAATGGTTTGCAAATACTTAGGGACCATCTAGGGAGTATCTAGAGTGTTCTTACTGCTACTAGCCGTGCGGTGTACATTAGTTAGCTAGCAATTGCTAATTTGTTTGTGCTTGAAAAGAACAATCCAGAACCCTACTTGGTCAAATAGTTTGACGACTGAACTGTGTCTCGGTCAAGAATTTCTTCGACTGAGCCTGGGTTTAAGGCAAAAGAGTTGCAACATCTATTTTCAACTCCCAACAACCAACCAATTAGTCTAACGGTAGCAAGCTTTAGAATGAAGTTTGCTCGATAGAGGATATTTTCATCGAAGACTATTTTAGAGCACAAATGTATAAGTTATTGAAAAGTGCTCACAATTTTGACCGAGGTGGTTCTCAGTCGACAAAAACTATGACTGAGTGTCTCTCAGTCTAAAAGTTTTTTGACCGAGGGTGTCCCTGTGCCAGACTTTTGGTACACCTACTAAGTGTCTGTTTCAATGAGTGGCAATGACTCTATCTTTGGGGGAAACCTATCTAAGGGTTATAAGTGGGTAGGGAAGATATACAGATTGATTTACATGATATCTAAGTACTTGTACATTACATTTTTTTATAAGTGTTTACATTTGACTACAATCATGAATATTTATACAATTAAGTGCATTTGATCTTCAATTTGCATGGATCTTCATCTCCACTTAGTATGATTTCCTTATTCCTTTGAACCCTGAAATACTCAAATAACATGTGAGATCCACAAGTGTGAAATATTTTTCATCATCAAAACAAAGGGTATATATTAATGTACAATTTAGCCAACAAAGTTTCTCTTGTAGAAACAAATGACAAACAAATCATTATTGCAATCAGTTCTTAGGAAGGACAAACTTGACCGGACAAATTTTCACGACAGGTTTTGGACTTTGAGAAGGGTTATCAATGGAGAGTGCAAGTTGTATGTACTTGATAAACCAATGCTAGAAATACTTGCTCTGAATGCGCCTAGGGCTGAGGTGGATGCTTACTAGAAGCATGCCAATGATGCCTTGTAAATAAAGTACCTTATGTAGAGATACATGAACTATGAGTTGCATGATCAATGTGAGGGTATGGGGATTCGTGAGATGGTAACATATCTTAGGAAAGCGAACCATGATCTCACAAACCAAGAAAAGAACAATGCCATAATGGTTGTCTTTGAGTGTAAGCTGACAGAGGGAAACTCAGTAGAAGAACATGTGCTCAACATGATTGGACATGTATATCATCTTGAAGAACTGGGATTCTCTTTGACCCAAGAGTTGGTCACGGATATGATTCTTAAATCATTTCCAGAATCATATAGCCACTTTATGGAATGTTATAATGTGAATAATATGGCAAGACCAATGTCAGA
Source organism: Alisma plantago-aquatica (assembly GCA_963693085.1). NCBI lineage: Eukaryota > Viridiplantae > Streptophyta > Magnoliopsida > Alismatales > Alismataceae > Alisma > Alisma plantago-aquatica. Next base: position 40,757,666 of record OY856415.1, on the reverse strand, counting down.
TTTTCTTGGTATGTTAATGTATGTCGAAGCAAGAATGAAGAAGGACAATTTTGTGATGGTGATCAGTAGAGTTGGGTCCAAGGGTGAAAGCAAGGCCGTGATAGTTCTGAGGCCAAGCCCAAATCCAGATCTTCAACACTCAAGATGAGGAGAAAGAAGAGTACAAGAGGAACTCATCCTTTTTACTTGAAGGCATTCAAGGAGAAGAACATGGGGATACATATCTCCACTCTAGGTATATATTTTATTGAGATAAACATGTATACTTCTTCATCTTGGGTACTAGATATCAGATGTGAATCTGACATATGCTCGAATATGCAGGATCTGAAAAGAAGTAGGCCTTTGGAAAAGAGTGAGGTTCACTACTACAGAAATGGCTTATAAAGTCACTTTTCAAGGTGTCGATTGTATACATAAACCGACACCTAAACTCTACAGTGTCGGTTGATAACATAAACCGACATCCAATCTATGAAGGTCGACCAGAAACGGGTACCGCTTTTATTAAGTGTCGGTTAATTAATAAAAAACCGACACCTAAAATCAACTGCCAAAACCAAAATTCTAGTGAAAAAATTACCTCCAACATTTGACATATGGCGTCGGTTCAGAAATGAATAACCGACGACTAAAGGTTATTCGCGGGAGAGGAATATTTGTCGGTTGTCTTTTAGTTAAAAACCGACGACCTTAATCTAGTATAGGCGTCGGTTGTTGGAAAAGAACCGACATTGTTGGTTTAGTTGTTGGTTATTTTGAATAACCGACGCTTATTGTCAACTTAATAGCTCACCAGCGCGAGCGACTCTTCCCCTTTCCCTATTTCATTCTCGATTTCAGTTAGGTCCGGCGATTTTCTTGCTCACCCCTGCTGGTCGTTGCTCCGTGCTCGCGCCCGCCGTGCTCCTACTCCTGCCCTCGCCGCTGCTCCGTGCTCACCGGCGGCCGTGCTCCTGCTCCTGCTCCTGCCCTCTGTGCTCACCGGCGGTCGTGCTCCTGCTTCGTGCCCTCGCCGCCGCTCCTGCTGCTCTCCCTTCCGCCGCCGCTCCTCTCCTTGCTCCGACCGCTGCTCTCCTCTGCCCTCAAGGTATGCCCGCCCTGCCTTCTTCCTTCTTCCTCTGCTCCGGCAGCTGCTTGGGCGGTGCCAAGGCAACCACGGCCTTCTTCCTTCTTCCTCTGCTCCGCCCTGCTCTTCTTCTTTCTTCTCCCTCTCCTTACCAACAACAACCACAGCCGTGTGGGCTGGCACGGCCGTGGCTGTGTTGGCCGACCACACGGCCGTGCTACCCAGGCTGCTGCTGGGCATTTTTTTTAAGTTATTTACTTATTGGTAACTTGATAAATAACTCATATACACTGATCTATGGCAATGCCTTAGTTGATCACTCTTTATATTAGAGCTGCAAGCCTGTAACATTAAGTAATTTTTGAAAGTAAAATAATTATTGACTGTAATATATTGAACTTATATACAATACATGTTCTATGATAAGCCTTAGTTAATTTAATATGCATACTTTGTATGTAAGACATAGTAATCGGGTACTGCTGTATATCCAAGTAAATTACATGTAAATAATCATGACATAGATTTTAGAATGCATACTTTGGTTAAATGTATTGCTGTAATTTTTGATCAAGTGATGATATGTAAATGTAGCAATAAGTTAGTAAGGTATCAATGATAAGTCTGCTGTAATGTGATGCAAAATAGTTATTGTATCATGCATATCTTAATACTTTTTTGTTTTATAGTTGTATAGGGTGTTTTATGTGTGACAAGTCTATTGTTTAATAGTTTAGCTATAATCATTGTTTTATAGTTGTGTTATAAAGTATTTGGGTGTTTAGTATGGTTATTTAGGGTGTTTAGATATGTATAAAGGTTCCAAAAAGTATAGTATATATATGCATACATGTGCATTTTTTATAAAATTGTATAGAAAATCAAAACCCGTTCTTGGTGAGAATCCTAATCACCCTTCTTGCTTAATGATGAATTGTAATGCACACATGTGACATGCTTTGAATGTAAATGATGAACTTTTCCCTAAATTGCCAATCATGCTTTTAAAGACATCAATAATCACCCTAACTTGAAGAACTAGGATTTTAGGTATAAGAATGACAACACATTATTTATTGGCCTAGAAACCCGTCCAAGATTTACTCATTAGGAGTAAATCTTGGATAGTCCCCAGTTTGGGACTGTTCTTGAACACCTAATCTCGCTTAGGATGTAAGTGTATAATGTGTATTGGGTTTTCAAGAAAATTTCGGCAACATTTCCCCGTTTGTTCTCTAAGTACATATGTACTTGGAGAACAGCGGGGAAATGCTGCCGAAATTTTCTGGAAAACCCAATACACATTATACACTTACTAGTGAGATTAGGTGTTCAAGAATGGGATAGGTGGTACACATTTATTATATATAATAATGACATCACATGTATTTGTTAACCCTAGACCCTAATCTTGTTGTAATATATACTTGTTTTCTCTTTGATCATAGAATGGATAGATCATGGATGTCCATTCACAATCGCTGCACCCCAGAGTTTATTTCTGGTCTTGACCAGTTTATTAGATTTTCCGAGGAACATAGGAAACAACCTGGAGATAGGTTCTACTGTCTATGTAAGCATTGCGGTAACAACTTGAAAGTCAACACTGGTGACGAAATCAAAATTCATGTCATGTGCAACGGGATTATACAAGGCTATACATAATGGCACTGGCATGGAGAGATTTCAAACCCGAAACCAGTGGATGTCGATAGCAGTGCTTGTGTGGAAGAAGAAATTGCCTAAGATGTCGTAGATGTGAATGAACCAGTTCCAGTAGACATCGTTGATGCAATGCTGAATAGCTGTGGGGTAGAGCACACCGATCCACCTCCCATTTTTAGAAATATTGTGCATGATGCTGAGATGCCGTTATACACAGGTTGTACTAAGTTTACGAAGCTTAGTGCTGTGTTGAGATTGTATAAGCTGAAAGCTAACAATAGATGGAGTGACAAAAGCTTCACGTCATTGTTGTCTTTGTTGAAAGAAATGCTTCCTGAAGGAAACGAGTTGCCAATCTCAACATACTAGGTAAAGAAATTGTTGTGCCCAATGGGAATGGATGCCAAGAAGATACACGAATGCCCGAATGATTGTGTATTATTTCAAAAGGACTATGCGGATTTGAAAGATTTGTCCAAAATGTGGTGCGTCACGGTATAAATTGACGACTTCGGGGGAGTCCAAAACTGGTTCTCCTGCCAAGGTGATGTGGTATCTACCTATAATATCACGGTTTCAACGCTTGTTTGCCAATCCGATAGATGCGAAGAATTTGAGGTGGCATGCAGATGTTAAGAAAAATAATGATGCGTTCCTACGACATGCGTTAGATTCCCCATAGTGGAAGAAGATTGATCTATTGTACCCTGAATTTGGTGAAGAAGTCAGGAATCTAAGACTTGGGCTTTGTACAGACGGGATGAATCCGTACGGGACATTGAGTAGCCAACATAGCACTTGGCCAGTCATGCTTGTTATATACAATCTGCCTCCCTGGCTGTGTATGAAAAATAAGTATGTAATGCTGTCGTTGTTGATATCGGGCCCTAAACAACCTAGAAATGACATCGATGTTTATCTTGAACCTCTGATTGATGACTTAAAGAAACTCTGGGGCGAAGGTGTGATGACCTATGATGCTTCACGAAGAGAGACATTTCGTTTGCATGCTATGTTGTTTTGCACTATTAATGACTTTCCAGCATATGGGAATTTGTCTGGATATAGTGTCAAAGGAGCTAAAGCGTGTCCCATATGTGAAGAGAACATGGATTCAATAAGACTAAAACATGGCGGTAAGACTTTATATCTTGGTCATCGAAGGTTTCTTCCAAAATTCCATCTGTATCGTAGGAAGTGCAAAGCAATCAATGGATTGAATGAGGAACGGAGTGCACCTAAACCTATACCAGGGGAGGTTGTTTATGAAAGAGTAAAAGACTTTGTCAATGAATTTGGTAAGATATCACAATGTACTATGGACACACGGAGTGACAAATCTTTATTCAAGAAGAAGTCAATATTTTGGGATCTTCCTTATTGGAGTTCTTTGACAGTCAGGCATTGTATCGATGTCATGCACGTTGAGAAAAATGTTTGTGATAGTGTCATCGGTACTTTGTTGAATATACCAGGTAAGACTAAAGATGGGATAAAATCCAGACTGGACCTACGTGAAATTGGAATAAGGTCAGAATTAACATAATTTCGTGAAATGGGAAATCAGAGAACATAGTTACCTCCCGCTTGTTACACATTGTCTAGAAAGGAGAAGAAAGCTTTTTGTGAATGTTTGGTAAATGTTAAGGTGCCACAGGGTTACTCATCCAACATCCGTAGATTGGTATCAATGAAAGATCTGAAGTTGATAGGTCTTAAATCTCATGATTGTCACACTCTAATGCAACAAATATTGCCTGTGGCAATTAGATCTATATTGCCGAAGCATGTAAGGTTTGCAATCACCAGACTTTGTTTCTTTTTCAACAGTCTGTGCAGCAAAGTTATTGACCCTGATACTCTTGATAAATTGCAAAGAGAAGTGGTTGTTACCCTATGTCATCTTGAGATGTATTTTCCTCCATCGTTATTTGATATCATGGTACATCTTGTTGTCCACTTGACTAGGGAAGTGAAAATGTTGGGACCAGTTTTCTTGCATTGGATGTATCCCTTTGAACGATACATGAGCGTTTTTAAAAGTGATGTTCGAAACCGTTATCGGCCTGAAGGGAGTATTATCGAGGGTAATGTGGCGAGAGAGGTTATGGATTTTTGCAATGACTTTCTTAGTGGTAATGACACTCCTGATAATGACAAGAATATTGACGAGCAATTTGGCAAAAGAATTTTGGGATCACGTGTGAAAGTAATCATCCGTGAGCAGTTGGAACAAGATCACTTGTATATTTTACACAACATGGACGAAGTGAACGTTTATATCGAGGAACATACCAATTTCATCAAGAGACAATATCCTCGAGCCAATACAATGTGGCTTGCTAGAGAGCATAACAAGACATTTATTAAGTGGTTTGAAAATAAAGTCTTACATCAACTATCTCAAACACCAGATGATATTACTGAAACTATCAAATGCCTCACCTTTAAACCAAAATTGACTGTTATGTCTTATGAAGGGTATGACATTAATGGATTCACATATTACAGTAAGTGCCAAGATGATAAGAGTGTTGTCCAAAACAGTGGGGTCACCCTTCAAGCATCGACTATGTTTTTTGCAAGTGCAAAGGATAAGAGTCCACGTGAAGCTAAAATGTCATATTACGGTGTCATTGAAGACATATGGGAGTTTGACTACATAGATTTCAGAATTCTGCTCTTCAAATGTAATTGGGTTGATAACACCAAAGGAGTTATAGTGGATGAATTGGGTTTCACTTTAGTGAACTTTGAAAAGATTGGTGAGAAGGATGAACCATTCATATTGGCATCACATGCGAAACAAGTATTTTATATCGATGATCCTGCAAATGATAAATGGTAGGTTGTTCTTCATGGTAAAAGACAGTTCATTGAAGATCCTATAGATGAAGAATAGTACTATGATAAGTATGATGACTCCAGTCCATTCTCAGTTGGGTTGCCAACACCAGCAAATATTGAAGCTAATGATGACTTGTATGTGCGCGGAGATCACAATGAAGGATTGTTAATTGATAAAAAATCGCAATATTAGAGGCATGTTTATACAATGTTTTTTTATATGTTTTATTTTTCTGAATGTGAACTTTACAATGTGAATGTGAACTTTACAATGTGAATGTGAACTTTACAATGTGAATTTTACAATGTGAATTACTTTATAATGTGAACTTTACAATGTGAATGTGAACTTTAGAATGTGAATTTTACAATGTGAATTACTTTATAATGTGAACTTTACAATGTGAATTACTTTACAATGTGAATGGGAACTTTACAATGTGAGCTTTACAATTTGAATTACTTTACAATGTAAAATTTACAATGTGAATGTGAATTTTCATATGGCTAAGCATTCTCTTGATGACCGTGCTGATGATTACTGTGAGGGTGAGGACATCAATGCGCCGCCTCACAATGTAAGTTTTAAAAATATATCATATATTTATATCTATATGTCCATTTATAATTATATCTTGTAAATGTGTTTATTTTGTCAAATTTTAGGTTGATGATGCACATGTACCATCTGAAGCACTTGAGGCACTTGATCAGCAACACCAAAAAGTTGACAGGAGAAGGGGCACCACTATGATGAAGAAGTTAATAGCGCAAAAGGGCAATGGACCCAAACTTGTTGTGGATTTTGATAATGCAGGAAATGCATCTGGTGTGAATTGCAATTCATTTGTTTCATATCTTGGGTATGTTACTCACAGCCATTGCGGTTGTATGATAGATTCTTGGCATAAAGTTTCTAAGGAGAAGAAAGACGTAATATGGAGGGATTTATGCATGAGTTATTATTAATTTGCAATTATATTTTGTAGATTACTAATTTTTTAGATACTAGTTAATAATAATTCTAATTTGCAGAGTATATTTGAATTGGATGAAAAGATGCATCATAAATGCGTGATGCAACGCTGTGGGAGAGTCCTAAGGAACTATAGGACAAATCTCACCCAAGAATACATAAAAGTAGCTGACAAGAGGAAGAAGACAGCCACTGAACAGTGGAACTTCCTGGACAAAGAAGAATGGGACGCGTTTGTTGCTTCAAGACAAATGGATGAATTCAAGGTATTAGGCGTCAGTCCCAATCTCATTAATATATGTTGTATTCACCTATTCAAGATTAACATTTACTGTTACTAACCAAATCATTAATGTGCATACTAACTAGGCCCTCAGTGAGGCACAAAGATCAAGGCGTGCACTGAATGTGCATGACCACACAATGGGTCCAAGGGGGTATGCAGGCATTCGCCAAAGACTACAGTCTGAGGCTACTGCTCAGTCTACTGTTACTCAGGAGTCCTCCACTGTAGGTAGCACACCTCTGCCTCGCCATGATATCTGGATAGCTGGGAGGCAAACTAAGAAGGGACAAATAAGGAAGCCCGCAACTGCTGAGGCGGCTGCAAAATGGTAAAATACAACTCTTACAACAATCGTTCAAATATTGATTATTTGTGGTGTTTACTTAATTACAAATTTTTGTTTTGGCGATTAGCGGGAGCTGCACGAGCTGAGGAAACAAGGCAAGTTCATCCCTGAGGGCACAAGGCAAGTTCATCCCTGAGGGCGTCGGTTTTTGAACCGACGCGTAACAGCTGGGCTTTTAGCGTCGCCCACATAGGTGTCGCTTAGAAACCAACACTAAAGTCCTTAAATAACCGACACTAAATGTCGGTTATGTACTAGTGGTTGAATTGTGAGTCACAAATGGAGAAAGAGTTGTTGCCACTACAGTTGGAACCTATAGGTTATATATGCTCACATGGCTTGTAATAGAGTTAGTGAACTGCTATTAAGTATCTGCCATAAATAGAAACATCATTTTTGTATCTTGTATGGACAAGGATAATAATGGTCAATGTTCTATTTCTAAATATGGGATCTTTTATGGAAGGGATCCAATGTCTTATGGACTTTATTTATATCTAAAGATAGATGTTTATAATGTAAATACCAAAAGACAAAAACTCAATAACTCAAACAAAACATACCTTTGTCATTGTTTTCTAGGGCACATAAATAAGAATCGCATATCTAGACTCTATAAAGATGGTTATCTAGACTCTTTTGATTTTGAATCAATAGAGACATGTGAATCTTATTTGTTGGGCAATATAGCTAAGACCCATTTCATTGGTAACATACATACTGATGTATGTGGGCCTTTTAGAACAACCACTAGAGGTGGGTATTAGAACTTCATTACCTTCATTGATGATTTTAGTAGGTATGATTATGTTTACTTGATAAAACATAAGTCATAAACTCTTGATAGGTTCAAGGAGTTTGTGAATGAAGTGCAAAACCAATACTTAAGAAGCTTCATTTTGATCGAGGTGGAGAATACTTATGCCAAGAGTTTGACGATCTTCTGTGACCCCATGGGATCATATCCCAGTGGACTCCACCTGGAACACCACAGTATAATGGTGTATCAGAAAGAAGGAATCTCACATTGTTGGGTATAGTGTGATTAATGACATGTTTAGCTAATCTTCCGACTACCTTCTGGGGTTATGCTCTAGAAACCACTGCATTTACATTAAACAGAGTACCATCAAAATTAGTTCAACGGACTCCATATGAGATATGGTATGGGAAGCGTCCCAGTGTGTCTTTTATGAAGATTTGGGGATGCCAAGCCTACGTAAGGAAAATGTTTCCAGAAAATATTGGTCCTAAATCTGATAAATGCTATTTTATTGGATATCATAAGGAGACTAAAGGAAGTAATATTCCCTATCTGACAACAAAGTGTTTGTTTCCAGAGATGTTGTATTCCTAGAAAAGGAATTTATTTCTAAAGGAATAAGTGGGAGGAGAGTGGAACTCGAAGAGGTTTGAGACCAACAACAAAGCATTGAACCGATTGATGTTCAAGAAGAACAAAGAGAATCACAAAGTGTTGTCGAATCTCAAATTCTTCCAGCAACATAGGTACCTTGTAGATCTAATAGTACACACCTTGGACCTGAGAGATTTAGATATCTTGTGACTCGGAAAGGTGGCGAGTTGGTCATAGATGATGAACCAACAACCTATCTAGAAGCTTCTAAGGGACCAGAGTCTGAGAAATGGCTTGAGGCCATGTGATTTGAGATGGAATCCATGTATACCAACAAGGTATGGTCCATGGTGGATCCACCTAAAGGGGTAAAACCCATAGGTGCAGGTGCATCTTCAAGAAGAAGACTGACATGGATGGAAAAATCCAAACCTGTAGAGATAGATTGATTACAAAGGGTTTCAGACAAGTTCAAGATGTTGACTATGATGAAACGTTTTCTCCAATGGCCATGGTTAAATCCATCAAGGTGATGCTTTCTATTGCATCTTATCATGACTATGAGATTTGGCAGATGGATGTTAAAACTGCATTTCTTAATGGGAATCTTTAAGAGGATGTGTATATGACACAACTTGAGGCTTTTATAAATCCAAATCATGCAAATAAAGTTTATAAGCTACAAAGGTCAATCTATGGATTGAAGCAAGCATCTCAAAGCTAGAATATCCTCTTTGATGAGACAGTCAAAGAGTTTGGATTTATTAAAAATGAAGATGAACCTTGTGAGTACAAGAAGGTAAGTGGGAGCATAGTAGCATTCCTCATATTGTATGTAAATGACATACTGTTGATGGGGAATGCCATCCCTACTTTACAAAATGTAAATACATGGATGGGAAATACATTTTCTTTGAAAGACTTGGGAGAAGCATCCTACATCTTGGGGATCAAGATCTGCAGAGATAGATATAGAAGGCTTCTTGGAATAAGTCAGAGCACATACATTAAAAAAATGTTGAAATGGTTTAGTATAGAGAGCTCAAAGAGAGGAAACCTACCCATGATACAAGGAGTTACCATCTCCAAAGCTCAAAGTCCTGGTTCTTATGAATAAAGGGAACACATGAGTATGAATCCATATGCATAAAAAATTGGATCAATCATGTATGTTATGTTATGTACCCATCCTGATGTCTCATATGCCTTGAGAATGATGAGAAAATATCAGTCAGATCCATGTAATGCTCAATGGATAGACATGAAGAACATCCTTAAGTACTTCAGTAGGACTAAGGACCAGTTCCTCATCTACGAAGGAGAGGAAGAGTTGGTAGTAAAGGTTACACCGATGCAAGTTTCCAAACTAAAAAAGATGATTATATATCACAATCAAGATTCATGTTTTGCCTAAATAATAGATCTGTGAGCTGGAAGAGTTCTAAGAAAGAGACAGTTGCATATTATACAATAGAGGCTAAGTATATTGTTGCATTAAATGTAGCAAAAAAGGTTGTATGGATCAAGAAGTTCATCTCTGAGTACTTGGGGTTGTTCCAAGCATTAGCGACACAATTGAGCTATATTGCGACAATAATGGAGTGATGCATTGGGTATTTGTCATTCACATGATATTTTATATTAATTTTTGTGCACTTACTATTTATTTTCATATTAATTTGTGCATGATTTATTAATATTAGTCTGTATTACTCAATTGCATCAAATAAATATAATTTTAATTTATCTGAATGATTTATTATATTTCAAAGTACATATGTACGTTTTTTATGCCTTTCTGGTACCACAAAATTCCCATAGACTCAGTAGTATCGACTTCACAAGTCGGTAGTATCAAAATCACATTAGTAGAAGACTCAAGGATCACCTTGACTTGGTAGTATAGACTCTATAAGTCAGTAGTATTGAGATTTCATCAGAGTGAGAGTAGGTTTGAATTCCAGACTCGAAACTACCGACTTATAGACTTGATACTACTATGTCTGCCCGATCAGGCTAATACAAAAATCAAGTTTAATTAGACAGTTGAGGATTTATTCCGCCCTAAGTCACTTCTATGACTTAAGGGGAGTTCGGTCAGACCTAATCTGTCACGTTCCATTCCACTGCACGTTGACTATGGCACGGGAGTGGAGAATGAGAAGGAGAATTATAGTTTTGGGAGGTTTCAGGCATGTTTGGTGGGTAGAATTTGCAATTTGCAGATCTGTTCGTTGGTGTGGAGCGTCCTAGTCACATTTCTCCAAGGGTTCATTGGTTTTCTTATGTTCTCCACATTTTCCCTTCTTCCTAGCATGTTTTTGTCCATGGAAATCATGAGGGGCTAATCCCCATGTTCTCTAGGACCCGAGAGTAGCCCAGTTGTACACTATATACAAATCTTTTGCATTAGTATATTATTTTCTCCTAATTCTTGGTCATGTGGCTATGAAATCATATAGAATTGTCTATGTTACGCACCATAGGTGATTAATTAGATCCTTGATAAATTAGGGAGGAGGACTAAGGATTGGAAATCCATAGTAACACACATTTTATATTTCCCTTTGGGAAAGGTGGCTTACAAATGTGAAGAGATTACCCAAAGGATTCGTTAAAGCACCTAACTAATTAACTAATTACTATAGAAATGGGATTGACATTAGAATAGGTAGTAGACTACACTACGGGTGTGGGTAGTTCTTGCTACATGCTCTTTGTCCAGGAGTGGGTAGAATATATATTAATCTTAGGCAAAATCTATAGTGTCAATCGTGGTGAAACCATAGTCCTAGAAATTTATTCTCATTGTGATCACAAACTATTAAATTAGCTTTCTTTTTTGCAGTTAGTTTAATAACTCTCAAATCAATGTTTTCTTTGGCTTAGCTGATCGAAAGCAGTTAGTAGTAGTTTCTTCAATTACGTTTCCTCATGTTTGATATCCAGGACTCATTGGCCTCTATTACTTCGACGCGCACTGTCATAACCTCAAATTTCCTAAGTATGTAATGAAAGGTGTATTTCTCTTTTAAAAAATAAATGAAATCTGTTTTTGAATTGTGATGGATTTCGTGTGATTTGGCCTTAATTTATTGATAATGGGCTTTGTTGGCCATTGAGCCCAATTGAAAAGAAAAGAGAAATAAAAAGGAAAAGTATTTAATTAATAAAAGAAAATATGTGAAAAAGACATAAATAAGAGGATAAAGGCAAATAGATATTCCCCAATATGGGAATTCATGCCTCTAGGATTTCTTGAGGTCCAACGGACTCAAGATAACAAGATAATGGCAAAGGGAAAAGAAATACTAATTAAATTTGGATTAAATGATGGATAAGTTGGGATGGAAGGAAACCTTATCATCCATTAGAATTTGTTTCCAAAATTTAATAAATAGATAGATAATATCAAGACGAAATTTCCCTTAAAATTTGAGATAAAAAGGATCTATGGTTTAGGAGATATGAATTTCTCAAGTTATCTCCAAAATATGGAATTATTTTGATAATAGGAAAATGATTTTCCTTTTGGATGATCACGTGCAATGAGAACCGTTGGATCTTGATCCAATGCTTGTCACTCATCGTATAAGTCCCACACGGACTGGGACTCTATCGAGTTGCAGAGGGATTTTCCCTCTCAAATTCCTCACGAAAAGGAGCGTTAGCAAGCCCGAACTTGTTTCCTTTGAGTTCAGGAGAGGAAATCGACGAGAACCATCCCTACTTTTTGGGGGGTTTGGTCGGCGTTTGGGGAAATTCCCAAATCTCGTGAACCTACCTTCAACCCTATATATAGGGGAGGGTGAGGGAGGGTATCAGCATGCCTATTTTCTACCCTAAATGCTACGACTGATTGCAAGGAGTGTTCTCGTGCCTCCAATTACCCCTTTCACCCTAACATGCACCCATATCTTCTCGGCAAGCCTCACCGGAGTCCGGTGAGTAGGAGGAGGTCGCGGCGTGTGCTTGGCACACAATTGAAACCATAGGCAAGTTCAGCGGAGGGAGGCGGAGCTCCCAGACCCTTTGGTGCACTCGCAGGTGGACGAGATCGAGAAGTCAACCCCGAGGTTGACCGCAGTCTCGTTGTACTTGGGTGCGAGGAAGAAGAAGACTCGGTGGTCTTTTACAGAATTACCCCTTCATGTCTTCTATCCAGGTAAGGATATTCTAGTCTATTTGCGTACTTTAGATCATAGAATAGGTGCGTGAATCCTGAGCCATTGGATCCTTAGTGGACCCACAGACCATGGATCAAATGATCCCCGTTTTACTAAGGATTAACAAATAAATTAAAAAAAGGATTTTCTTTGCAAAAATCATATCTTTTACAAGAAAACTCAGATGAGAAAAGTTTATACATGAAAATTGATCAGAAAAATATGAGGGATAAGATAAAAATGGGTTGGAAGCCTAAATTAGTGTCTTTCTTTCAAAAGTGTATAATTTTGATTAAAAAAAGTATTAATTTGTGGTTAGAACCCCTAATTGATGATAAAGGGTAGATTTAATAGTACAAATAAGTTAATTCGAGTATGGTTAACTTGTTTAATGATAAAGATGAATCTTAACCTATTTTGTAGATGAAATTTCAAGATTTAAGGTTTTTAACCTAATATGATGGTTAATATACTTAGAAACCCTAAATAGGACAAAAAGGAAAGAAAAGTGCTTGTAATCTGGAATTAGGGTTTCATGTTGCTAAAAGATGATCTTAGGATCTTTTGTGAAAGAAATATGAGATAATTAGGGTTTGTGAGTAATTTTATAAAATTAGGGTTTAAAATAATAAAAATGAAGTGAAACCCTAATTATAATCAAAACCCGAAAAAGGACTAGTAACCCTAGGAAACAACTAGGATTAATAGACCATGATGTAATGATTAATGATAGAAAAATTGGATGCATATTTCAGGATCAACTTGTGTGTGCTTGCTGGGTTTCTTGATTGGTTGAATTATTTCTCCATTCAAGTCATCTTGACAGGTATGTGGTTAATTATGGTTAATCGCATTAGTTTTCTCGAAGATTTTCTGGATAGTTAATCACAGTGACTGCAACCTATCAGTTTGAATGTTCATATTTGCAAATTATAAAGTCACTATGATTATCAAAATTGTAATATAAATGTGTATTGTTGAACCTACATGCTACCCTGATGGATGATGCAAAAAGGTCAAGCCCAAGAGGGAAGACAAATGGGAACCATGAGAGGTGACCCTAGACACCAAGCTTGGGAATGAGAAGGTGGTCTATGTTGCATGACTATTGGGCACAATGAGAGGTGACCCCCAGACACCAAGCTCAGGATTGAGAAGGTGGCCTTAGGTCAATGGCAAAAGAGAAACCCTAGAGGGGGTATTCCAGGGTTAGGGAAAAAGCGGTGGAGAATGACACATCAAAAACGTAAATTGGCTTGTTAATTACCTTGGTTGTGATAATTAGATTGTTAGCCATATTTGTGAAATTTTGGTTGTCCCCACATACCAGCATATTCTTATATGCTGACCGACGTTTTGTTTGTCGGCATTTTAGGTACAACCCTAAAAAGCACAAACAATAAAGTAACACATTGTGAAAATAAGAAATAAAGTGTACGGAGGATTAGATAGAAGAGATTCGAGCTGTGGATAGAAATAGATTTCCAAAGTTTTTAAAAGGTATGCAAATTTTTATTTTATACCAGATTTCAGTTTAGTTAGTAGAATTTCATAATTATTATTGATTATTTGTTGAACCTTTGATCTTATTTATTGGGATAATGGCTCTGACCTCTTGATCTCCCTTGATTGGGGGTTACTGGGAGGTGGGGTCATTACATTTGGTATCGAAGCATAGGTTCCTCAACTAATCTTTAATAATTATTAAATTTTACAAATTTTATAGAACTGAGGGAGTTATTAGAGGCTTTTTTGAACGACAGAGGAGTCTAGAAAAGGATCATGTTTGGGGGCTGGCAATATTTTCCTCTGCACCGCTAGTCGGAATACGAGGACTCCCGGATTTGTGTGACTACCTGGCCGATGTCTTAGGATTTCACTTGAAAAAAGATACCTTTAGGACTCTCTCATCTTATTCATCCCTTCTCAACTCAAATGTTGTTAAGGATTTTAAGGATTATGGTTTTCTCTCTCTTCCTCACCCTCTTGAGGTATGGGTAAGGTTGATAAGGTTTAAGGAATCCTCCACTAAATTAATAAAAGATACATAATTAAGATGTCATCGACATAAGTATAAATAATTAAATATAGACTAAAGGTTTGTATGTGTGCTTGTGTAGATGGCTTGTACAAAGATCATGGCTATCCCAGTTGTCGCCAATGGTGGTGGGCCTACCCGCAAAGAGAATGGGTCTTCTGAGAAGAGGAAGCGGAACCATGGTGGTGAAACTTCAAAGAAGAGAAAGAGACCTGAAGAAACTATACATGAGGCCCCCAACCCTGAACCAATACCCTTTAGCAACCTTGAACAAGAAGAGGGATCGGGATATGAGGAACAACATGTGTACGAGGAGGTAGCCTAGATGGAGGAGGACCAGGTTGGTGGTCCAGAACCGACTATGGTAGTCCACACTACGGATGTGGTATGGATGGAGCAGCAAAAACAACTAATTGAGGCAATATGTGCCCTGGCCCTCAGAGACATGGCTAGAGGTGAGAATGGCGAGCCACTTCCTGTTAGTCCTCGAATGGGGGCCACCATCTTGGACTTTGTCAAGATGAACATTGAGAAGTTATGGGGAGAAGATAATTCTGAAGTGGTCGACAAGGCAGAGGCTTGGCTGCTTGCAGTCGAGAATGGATTCCTTATGCTTGAAGTATAGCCAAATAAGAAGGTTCTGTTTATTTCTCACTTATTGGAAGGTGCAGCCAAGATATGGTGGGAGAACCATATCACAGGAAGAGACTTGAGCGAAGAACCTATGGCGTGGACTGATTTCAAGACCATCTTCATCGCCAGATTCATCCCCGTCTCAGCCAAGAAGGAGAAGGAAAGAGAGTTCACTAACATGACTCAAGGAAGCTCGTCAGTTGCAGACTTTGGTCACAAGTTCCACATCCTGGAACGTTTCAGACACATGATGGATGAAGAGAGGAGGGTGGACCACTTCATAGAGTGTCTGCACCCTACCATCAAGCCCCATGTGATGGCTAGTAAGCCAAAGACCTTCTCGGAATCCTACAGTACCGCCTTGGACATGGAAAGGATGGTGATTCCTGCACAGAATCCCTCCAAGTGATACCTGGGTTTCACTGAAGGAGCTCAGGGGTAGAAGAATGAACACAAGAAGGGACAAGGACGCAACCACAACAAAAGCAAGCATGGGCACAAAGGCAAGCCCCGTGGTCACCTCCAACAGTGTCGCACCTGCAGACGGACACATCCTGGGAAGTGCCGATTTGAGAAGAAGGTGTGTTTTAGATGTCAGCAAGAGGGACACTTCATCGCCAATTTCCCTCAACCTGACCGAAGAGGACCTTTGGGGTCACAACCTATGGCGGCACAACCGGTGGCTGCAACACCTCAAGTAGGAGCACCAGCTGGAGCACCCCCAACTGGAGAGAGGAGGCAAGCTAGAGTGTTCTCCATCGACAATGATGAAGCTTAGGTGAATGCTAATAGGGTGATCGATGGTAATAACCCCTAGAGTTTTCCTTTTTGTTCAGTAGATCATGTAGTAGTGTTCTGATATGGCATAAATTATGTAGGCCTATTGGAAGTCATGGGAAAAAATGTAAAAGAACTCTTTGATTCTGGTTCTACTAATATTTTTATTTCAAGAACTCTGGCAACTATGCTTTTTTTGGATATCAAGGATTTCAGTTATGTTTTGGATGTCACAACCCCGTGTGGTCATATTTATATATCTCTTTTGAAAACCCCTATCTTGCCAGTAAAGTATCTGAACCATGAGCTTCCCACTGACTTCATCCTTCTCGATATGAATGATTTTGATGTAATCATCAGTATGGATTGGCTTTCCTCCTACAGAGCCCAGATTGACTATAGAGAGAAGAAGATTCTTATTAGGAAAATCGGCCATCCACACTTCACCATTTGAGGAAGGAAGGATGAGATAACCATCCTTTATGTGTCCACCTTGAAAGTTGAATGGATACTATCCAAGGGTTGTCGAGCCTACCTAGCCATAGTTACCATACCTGAGGATAAGGGGCAATCCTTAGAAGAGATAGAGGTGGTTCAGGAGTATGCAGATGTGTTTCCATATGATCTATCAGGGATTCCCCCTGAGAGGGAGGTAGATTTCTCCATCGAATTAGCTCCTGGGACTAACCCTATATCTAAGGCATCCTATAGAATGGCCCCTGCAGAGTTGCTTGAGTTGAAAATCTAGTTGCAGGAGTTGTTGTACAAAAGCTTTATCCGGCCCAGTACATCACCTTGGGGAGCACCAGTCCTCTTTGTGAAGATACTACTATAGAAATGACTTATAACGTCACATTTAAAGGTGTCAGTTGTATACAAAAATCGACGCCTAATCCATTCAATGTCGGTTAAATAAATAACTAACATCTATCTGTGAAGGGTGACCAGACACGGGTATCGCTTTTTATTTAGTGTCGGTTTCTTAATAAGAAATCGACGCCTAAAATTGACCGCCAAATCCAGATTTTCTAGTGAAAATAATTACCTGCAAAATTTAACATACAACGTCGGTTTTTAACAAAGAAACCGACGACTAAAGGTTTTCTGCGAGACAGAAATTTGACCAATTTTTATCGTTGGTTGTCTTACAATTACTGACGTCGATGTATTTTCACGTGCTTAACCATGAAAATTTTCACCTCCCTTTAGCATCAGTTTTTATATGAAAACCGACGACTATAGTCTTAATTCGAGAACATTTATTTTTGTCGACATATATAGATAGACGTCAGTTTTTCTAGTTGGAACCGATGACTATCAACTAACAGAAGTGTCAGTTTCTTGTTGGTAACCGACGCTTATAGTTTTCAACATTAGTTATTTCTAATAACCGATGCCTATTGTTAACTTAGTAGCACCCGTGCGAGCCAGACTCTTCCCCTTTCTCTATTTCATTCTTTCTACTCACCACCGCCCGCTGCTCCTGTGCTCGCTGTCTCCGCCTCTGCTGCCGTTTGTTGGTGCTCTAGTCATCGTCGCCACTTGCCTCTACCGCCGCTGCTTGTTGGTGCTCTGGCTACTTCTCTCCAGGCTGTAACTCTCCTGCTCCACGCCGTTGTTGCCTGCTCAACTGCCAACTCAACGCCGACACCACTATCGACTGAGCTGCTCGTCTGCTCGTCTTCTTCCTCCATGATCGAGTTCACTGCCGACAGTGCTACTCCTCTTCTTCCTCCACGAGCTTGCTACTGACAGGTACAATTAATTTCTTCTACTCTTGTCCATGTTCGATCGTCCTCCTACTCTTCTACTTCCTTCTCCTCTACTTCCTCCTATGGACTTGACATCAGAGGTGGGTGTTAAGAGTGGTAACTCAAGAAATGTAGTGGTTGCAAGGGCACACTATCGTAAAAATTTATTTGCATTGAGAATAATGTATACATTTATTCTCAATTAGAGAACCTAAAAATAAATGTCATCATTTAGTCATTCAAGAAGCATGTAAGTGTGGATGGATAAGAATCATAGCGGACTTAGATTGTATTTTTGCAATTAAGGTTACACATGCAGCATATTTTCTGATTTCCCATTTGTAGTAGCATGGACTAAGAGAGTCTCACTAAAATTGATGCTTATTGACACATAATTAATTCATTATAATATAATTGTGTTGATTGCACTTGTGCTCTTGGGCTGAATTGAGTTTATGTGTCATCCATTTTCATTGTTGACTTGCATATATTTGTTCTTCAGCCTTCAAGTGAGGTATAATCTCACTCTCCCAATGTGCCATTAGGCTTCATTTTGATTCAAATCTTGTACTTGCATATATTTGTGCTTCTAATCCTCATGCTTGACCTAATTCAGTAAATTTTGATGCATGTTGAAATAAGATTCAACTTATCCATTCTAGCATCCTAATTTGATTTAATTATGTGATTTAAACCTTGAAACATGTGTGTTAAAGATACATTGATGTTAAATCTCAAACTTAACTCACATGTGGGTCTTCTATTTCTAAAATGATAATGTGAACTCCTAAATCAGTAACATATATTATTCTTTATGCACCCAAATACCTTGTGAATCATGTATGTGCCCTACGGTGATTAAATGCCTAAATCTTGACTTGAAATATGACCTAGTATGTATGTTGATATATGAAGCTCTAATGATAATGGTGAAATGGAGTGGATTTGAGGTGGATAAGTGGTGGAAATGGTAGGGTAGGTTGGTCACCACAGTCGTGATGTTGTGCCACGGCCGTGGTGAGGGTAGTATAGGACGGTTGTGGTTAAGAATATAATCGTGGTATGGGGATGGTAGTATGCTATGTTGGTGGCCACGGCCATGGCGGAGTGCCACGGGCGTGGTGGGTGAGTGGCACCACGGTCGTGTTGGGTCACACGGCCAGTTTGGAGGAGGGGGATGTGGTCGTGGGCACTTCCCATGGTCGTGCGAATTTATGACCAAGAACTAGCATTTCAACAAGGTTTTTCCCCAAGTCGCCACGATCGTGGCCAATGAAGAACAAAATGACCGTGATGCTGCTCCATGGTCATGGAGCAGCATCACGATCCATCACGATCATTTTGTTCTTCATTGGCCACGGTCATGGCGACTTGGGGAAAACCCCTATTGAAATGTTGGTTCTTGGTCATAAATTCACACGACCGTGGGAAGTTCCCACGACCGTGGTGAGACTTGCACCACTTGATTATCCTTTAAACTTCATCATTCTTGGATGTCTTTACTTGGTGATGACTCTTGGCCATTGGAGGTAGATTGAGGGAGATTTTGGGACCTTCTTTGGACCTCCCCATGAGTGGAGGAGCCCTAGAACTCCTTCTTTCTCTCTCTTCCATCTAAGGCATGGTCCAAGTACCTAAAAACAGTGCAAAGAACATCATAAGTGCATTTGGAAATGATAAACACATTAGGGGCAAAATCTTGTGATCTAATATGTTTAGATGTGATTTAAGTACAAAATGGCACAGGATGGAGCCCTAAAATATGGCTACATCACCCCCTGATTCAAATCTTTGATATATGGAATCATGGTTTATTTACTATTTAGTATTTACTAATAAGCATGATTAAATGATGTTACACAAAACTTAGGATATGAATGATGAAACTAGGGTTGTAGGTATAAGAATGACAACATACATGTATTTGTTGGCCTAGAAACCCGTCTAAGATTTACTCATTAGGAGTAAATCTTGGACAGTCCCCGGTTTGGGACTGTACTTGAACACTTAATATCACTTAGGATGTAAGTGTCTAATGTGTATTGGGTTTTCAAGAAAATTTTGGTAGCATTTCCCCATTTGTTCTCTAAGTACATATGTACTTGGAGAACAGCGGGGAAATGCTGCCGAAATTTTCTTGAAAACCCAAAACATATTATACACTTACTAGTGAGATTAGGTGTTCAAGAATGGGATAGGTGGTACACATTTATTATATATAAGAATGACAACACATGTATTTTTTGGCCTAGAAACCCGTCCAAGATTTATCAATAGGAGTAAATCTTGGATAGTCCCCGGTTTGGGACTATTCTTGAACACATAATCTCACTTACGATGTAAGTGTATAATGTGTATTGGGTTTTCAAGAAAATTTCTATAGAATTTCCCGATTTTTTTCTCTAAAGTACATATATACTTGGAGAACAGCGGGGAAATGCTGTCGAAATTTTCTTGAAAACCCAATATGCATTATACACTTACTAGTGAGATTAGGTGTTCAAGAATGGGATAGGTGGTACACATTTCTTATATATAAGAATGATAGCACATGTATTTGTTGGCCTAGAAACCCATCTAAGATTTACTCAATAGGAGTAAATCTTAATTATATATAAGAACTTAAACCCTAAAGTTTTAACCATGCTTAAACTCTAATCTATTAACCCTAGACCCTAATCTTGTTGTAATATATACTTGTTTTCTCTTTGATCATATAATGGATAGATCATGGATGTCCATTCGCAATCGCTGCACCCCAGAGTTTATATTTGGTCTTGATTAGTTTATTAGATTTGCCAAGGAACATAGGAAACAACCTAGAGATAGGTTCTACAGTCCATGTAGGCATTGCGGTAACAAATTGAAAGTCAACACTGGTGACGAAATCAAAAGTTATGTCATGTGCAATACAAGGCTATACAGAATGGCACTGGCATGGAGAGATTTCAAACCCGAAACTAGTGGATGTCGATAGCAGTGCTTGTGTGGAAGAAGAAATTGCCTCCGATGACGTAGATGTGAACGAATCAGTACCAGTAGACATCATTGATGCGATGCTGGATAGTTGTGGGGTAGAGCACACTAAAATTGATCCACCTTCCATGTTTGGAAACATTGTGCATGATGCTGAGATATCGTTATACACATGTTGTACTAAGTTTACGAAGCTTAGTGCTGTGTTGATATTGTATAAGCTGAAAGCTAACAATAGATGGAGTGACAAAAGCTTCACGTCATTGTTGTCTTTGTTGAAAGAAATGCTTCCTGAAGGAAACGAGCTGCCAATCTCAACATACCAGGTAAAGAAATTGTTGTGCCCAATGGGAATGGATGCCAAGAAGATACACGCATGCCTGAATGATTGTCTATTATTTCAAAAGAACTATGTGGATTTGAAAGATTGTCCAAAATGTGGTGCGTCACAGTATAAATTGACGACTTCGGGGGAGTCCAAAACTAGTTTTCCTGCCAAGGTGATCTGGTATCTGCCTATAATATCATGGTTTCAACACTTGTTTTCCAATCTGATAAATGTGAAGAATTTGAGGTGGCATGCAGATGTTAAGAAAAATAATGATGGGATCCTACGACATGCGTCTGATTCCCCACAGTGGAAGAAGATTGACCTATTGTACCCTAAATTTAGTGAAGAAGTCTGGAATCTAAGACTTGGACTTTGTACAGATGGGATGAATCCGTATGGGACATTGAGCAGCCAACATAGCACTTGTCCAGTCGTGCTTGTTATATACAATCTTCCTCCCTAGCTATGTATGAAAAATAAGTATGTTATGATGTCATTGTTGATGTCGGGCCCTAAACAACCTGGAAATGATATCGATGTTTATCTTGAACCTCTAATTGATGACTTAAAGAAACTCTGGGGTGAAGGTGTGATGAACTATGATGCTTCACGAAGAGAGACATTTCGTTTGCACGCTATGTTGTTTTGCACTATTAATGACTTTCCAGCATATGGGAATTTGTCTGGATATAGTGTCAAAGGAGCTAAAGTGTGTCCTATATGTGAAGAGAACACTAATTCAACAAGACTAAAACATGGTAGAAAGACTGTATATCTTGGTCATCGAAGGTTTCTTCCAAAATTCCATCCATATCATAGGAAGCGCAAAGCATTCAATAGATGGAATGAGGAAAGGAGTGCACCTAAACCTATACTAGGGGAGGTTGTTTATGAAAGAGTAAAAGACTTTTTCAATGAATTTAGTAAGAGATCATAATGTACTATGGCCACATGGAGTGACAAATCTTTATTCAAGAAGAAGTCAATATTTTGGAATCTTCCTTATTGGAGTTCTTTGACAGTCAGGCATTGTACCGATGTCATGCACGTTGAGAAAAATATATGTGATTGCGTCATTGGTACTTTGTTGAATATACCAGGTAAGACTAACGATGGGATAAAAGGCAAACTGGACCTACGTGAAATGGGAATAAGGTCAAAATTAACAGAATTATGTGAAATAGGAAATCAGAGAACATACTTACCTCCCGCTTATTACACGTTGTCTAGAAAGGAGAAGAAAGCTTTTTGTGAATGCTTGGTAAATGTTAAGGTGCCACATGGTTACTCATCCAACATCTGTAGATTGGTGTCAATGAAAAATCTGAAGTTGATAGGTCTTAAATCTCATGATTGTCACACTGTAATGCAACAAATATTGCCTGTGACAATTCGATCTATATTGCCGAAGCATGTAAGGTTTGCAATCACCAGACTTTGTTTCTTTTTCAACAGTCTGTGCAGCAAAGTTATTGACCCTGATACTCTCGATACTTTGAGTGGTTGTTACCCTATGTCAGCTTGAGATGTATTTCCCTCCTTCATTCTTTGATATCATGGTACATCTTGTTGTCTACTTAACTAGGGAAGTGAAAATGTTGGGACCATTTTTCTTGCATTGGATGTATCCCTTTGAACGATACATGAGCATTTTTAAAAGTGATGTTTGAAACCATTATCAGCCTGAAGGGAGTATTATTGAGGGTTATGTGGTGAGAGAGGTTATGGATTTTTGCAATGACTTTCTGAGTGGAAATGACACTCCTAGTAATGACAAGAATATTGAGGAGCAATTTGGAAAAGGAATTTTGGAATCATGGGTGAAAGTAATTAGCCGTGAGCAGTTGGAACAAGGTCACTTTTATATTTTACACATAATGGATGAAGTGAGTGTTTATATCGAGGAACATACCAATTTCATCAAGAGACAATATCCTCAAGCCAATTCAATGTGGCTTGCTAGATTGCATAACAAGACACTTATTAAGTGGTTTGAAGATAAAGTCTTACATCAACTATCTCAAACACCAGATGATAATACTGAAACTATCAAATGTCTCACCTTTATACCAAAATTGAATGTTATGTCTTATGAAGGGTATGACATTAATGGATTCACATATTACACAAAGCGCCAAGATGATAAGAGTTTCGTCCAAAATAGTGAGGTCACCCTTCAAGCGTCGACTATGTTTTTTGCAAGTGCAAAGGATAAGAGTCCACGTGAAGCTAAAATGTCATATTACGGTGTCATTGAAGATATATGGGAGTTTGACTACATAGATTTTAGAATTCCACTCTTCAAATGTAATTGGGTTGATAACACCAAAGGAGTTATAGTGGATGAATTGGGTTTCACTTTAGTGAACTTTGAAAAGATTGGCGAGAAGGGTGAACCATTCATATTGGCATCATAGGAGAAACATGTATTTTATATCGATGATCCTACAAATGATAAATGGTCAGTTGTTCTTCATGGTAAAAGATAGTTCATTGAAGATCCTATAGATGAAGAAGAGTACTATGATAAGTATGATGACTCCAGTCCATTCTCAGTTGGGTTGCCAACACCACAAAATATTGAAGCTAATGATGACTTGTATGTGTGCGGAGATCACAATGAAGGATTGTTAATTGATAAATGATCACAATATTAGAGGCATGCATGTTTATATTTTTTTATATGTTTCATTTTTCAATGTTTCATTTGTATATGTGAACTATACAATGTTTTATTTTTCAATGTTTCATTATCTTCTAGTTATGTCAAATGCTAAATGTTTGATTTTTTAATGAAATTTTTAGATGGTTGAGCATGGGCATGATGACCATTATGACCATGATGAGCTTGGTGAGGATACCAATGTGCCGCCTCACAATGTAAGTTTTAATAATATATCATATATTTCTATCTATATGTCCATTTATAGTTATATCCCGTAAGTGTGTTTATTTTGTCAAATTTTAGGTTGATGATGCACATGTACCCTCTGAAGCACTTGAGGCACTTGATGAGTAGTACCAAAAAGTTGACAAGAGAAGGGGCATCACTATGATGAAGAATTTAATAGTGCTAAGGGGCAATGGACCCAAACTGGTTGTGGATTTTGATAATGCAGGAAATGTAATTGGAGTGAACTGCAATTCGTTTGTTTCATATCTTGGGTATGTTACTAGTAGCCATTGTGGTTGTAATATAGATTCTTGGCATAAAGTTCCTAAGGGTAAGAAAGACTTAATATGGAAGGATTTATGCGTGAGTTATTATTATTTGCAATTCTATTTTGTAGATTACTAATTCTTTGGATACTAGTTAATAACAATTCTATTTTGCAGAGTATATTTGCGTTGGATGACAAGTTGCATCATAAATGCATGATGCAATGATGTGGGAGGGTCCCAAGGAACTATAGGACAACTCTCACCTGAGAATACATAAAAGATGGTGAGAAGAGGAAGAAGTCAGCCACTGAAAAGTGGAACTTCCTGGACCAAGAAGAATGGGACGCGTTTGTTACTTCAAGAAACATTGATGAATTCAATGTATTAGGTGTTACTCCCTATTTAATTAATATACATTGTATTCACCTATTCAAGATTCACCTTTAGTGTTACTAACCAAATCAATGTGCATACTAACTAGGCTATCAGTGAGGTGCAAAGAGCAAGGCATGCACTGAATGTGCATGACCACACAATGGGTCCAAAGGGCTATGCAGGCGTTCACCAAAGACTTCATGCTAAGTGTACTACTCAGTCTACTACTACTCAGGAGTCCTCTACTATAGGTACCGCACCTCTACCTCACCATGATGTCTGGATAGCTGGGAGGCACAACAAGAAGGGAGAAATAAAGAAGCCCACAACTGCTGAGGCGGCTGCAAAAATGGTAAAATACAACTCTTAGAGTAATTCGTTCGAATATTGATTTTTTGTGGTGTTTACTTACTTACTAGTTTTTGTTGATGGCAATTAGCGGGAGATGCATGATCTGAGAAAACAAGGCAAGTTCATCCCTGAGGGCACAAGGGATGAATTGATAGTTTCTTTGGGTAACCTAGAGCATCCTGGACGTGTTAGGGGTGCAGGTGCTGGTGTGGGCATCAAAGCGTTCTTTGGGCCATCCCAGCGCAAATATGTCCCAAAAGTGGGAATTTCACAAGAAGAGGTAACCTATTCTTTTTTTAGAATGTTACTATAAAAGGGAATTCAATAATCAGAAGCTAACGTTTCTTTTATCCATGTATAGGTAGATGCCTTAATTGATAGGAGAATCCAAGAAGCAATGGTGAAGTGGCAGGCATCTCAAACTGCCACTCAGACAGTACCTATGACGTCCCACTCTACTCCTACTGCAAAGGTTGGGAGTAATCTTGTAGACCCACCACCTAGCACATCCGATGTAAGTATTTTTACGACATAGTAGCTAGTCTTTTCAAGATGATATGTATATATGTATATAACATTCTTTACATAAATTTATAGGGATTGAAGCCATGTGTCTAAAAAGTAACGAATACATTGTTGCAGAGGCGTCGTCTTACCCATCCCTTCTAGGGGAAATGTTTCATGGGTCTCCATTACCAAATGGTTGGGTTCCTGTGAGCCCGCTACGTATATTCCCCAATTGGATAGATCTTCAATTGCCATATGCCCATCCAGATTGTGAAATGCTTGGTGAGGCAGAAGGTAGAGTGATATTGTGGCCCAAAGCGGATGTCGTTATTACTAAAATTGTATGGTAAATTTACATTACGTTAAATTGTTAGTGTGTATATCTCAGGTCAATTGATCTAAAATTATATATAGGTTAAAACGAAGACACCCAGAGCATCTAGGCCTCCACCTCCACCTCCTACATTACCAAGTTGGGTTCCACAAGACCTACCTTCCCTATTAGGTCTTAATTGTAGGGGTATGGCGGTATCGTTAGGTGAACATGATATAAATTGCCCTATAAATGTTTCTATAGATGTGGATGTTGCAGGTCAATCATACGAATCCAAAATATTTATACAAGATATTTTGGAGTTGTTTTGCTATGATTGGTTGAATACATCTGTGATAGAGCTATGGATAAGGTGAGATCTTGTTTATACATCCATATACCTTGTGTAGGATCTGGTGATCTGGTTTCTTATATATTAATGCATATGTAATACATGTTTTGCAGCTACTTAGACAAGATATGTACAGATTTTTCAATTGAACATGTAGGATTTTTTATTCCATCTTTGATTAGTGTAGTAGCTAAAGACCCTACGTCAGTTCAATAATATTGTTGTGATGCTTTTACAAATTTTGGTCAAAATAAGAAGACGGTGATAATAGCTCCATTCAATGTGGAGTAAGTTTACTTTGCTTATAATTTGGACTTAAGAAAATTACATTTTTATTGTGGATTTCGCGTTATTAATTTTTAACTTTTTTACCTCTTGGGGTACGCATTGGCAGTTACTAGTTATTTTCCATGGGACGTTCACTGTCTATTATCTAGATCCTAAGGGGACTAAATTGAATCCAAAATATGGACATGCAATGAAAATGGCATTATTCCGGTGAGAAATATTTCATTTTTATATCCATTAACATCTGTTATTACATTACTATTTAATTATGTAATTTACTGTGTTACATTAACATGTAGGGGTTTACATGAGTTCAGATAGGCTGGAGGAAAGGTCCCCCGGAAAAAGAACCAGCCAATAATTTGGGAGAACGTGAAAGAAAGTTCCCGACTCCAACGGTTGGGCATGTACATACTATGTGATGCGATTTATGCACATGATTATAAAATATGCCGCAGTGGACATCGATACCATACCTGAGGTATTATATATAGTCTCATTAGATAATATGAAATATATCAATCTTATTTATATATTATTAATTATATATACATCATTCTCTTATACATCATTCTCTTTGCAGGTGTTTAAAACTGACCACACTATAGGTAAGGCCTTATTAGATGTACATGCTTCCTATACGATGGAAGAATTAAATGATGTAAGAGAAGAATGGGAAAAAGCCATACAAGTAGTGGGGGTTTTAAAATATAATTGGGATGTTGATAGCGATAATGACTAAAGAATGATATTTTGTAAATGAATTTTTATAAATTGTCATATATGTGAATGTTTCTACATGTGTCTGAATGTTTATACATGTGTGAATGTGAAAATGAAAGAACTGCAAGTTGCTACATGAATGTTTCTAAATGTGCATGTGTGAATGTGAAAATGAAAGGAACTGCAGGTTGCTACATGAATTTTCTACATGTGTCTGAATGTTTCTACATGTGTGAATGTGAAAATGAAAGGAACTGTAGGTTTGTTGCATGTTTCTACATGTGTGTGAATCTTGTTAAATTTGCAGGTTTGTGGCCTGTTGTTTAGCTGATATCAATGGATGTCGTAAACCTGCAGTTCAGTTCCACTAAACTGCAGGTTTCTTTATCCTGTGACCAGCCACAGTAGGCCTGCAAACTGATAAGAAAAAAACTCAAAACATAGGTGTCGGTTATTAGTCAAAAACCGACAACAAAAGCTTACAGCGTCAGTTAATAGCAAAAAACTTACGTCTAATGTGGCTAGATAGCACGGCCGTGGTGGCTGGTGATATGGCGTCAGTTATTACTACAAAACTGACGTCGATGGTGTCATAGATGGGTTTGGGCATCGGTTGCCCTACTAATGACCGACGCTTATAGTGCCCCTGTTGCCGCCCTTTTTGTGGCGTGAAGGGTTATAGCGTCGGTTTTTCCACTAATAACTGATGCCTATAGTGCCCCTACTGCCTCCCTTTTTGTGGCACGAAGGGTTCTGGTGTCAGTTTTCCCACTAATAACCGATGCCTATAGTGCCCCTACTGGCGCATTTTGGGTGGCGCGAAGGGTTTTGGCGTCGGTTTTAAAACTGACGCCCAAGGGTTCACCTTTTAGTGTCTCCCACATAGGTTTCACTTTTTAACTAACACCAAAGGCCTTAAATAACCAACACCAAAATTCAATTCTGTAGTACTGAGAAGAAGGATGGGTCGCTTCGGATGTGTATTGACTATCAGATGATTAACCAGGCAACCATTAAGAACAAGTATCCTTTGCCTAGAATAGATGACCTATTTAACCAACTCAAATCAGCTCGAATCTTTTCCGAGATCGATTTGAGGTCAGGATACCACCAGGTGAGGGTAAGGAGTGAGGATATACCTAAAACGGCTTTCCGGACCTGATATGGCCATTATGAGTTTCTGGCCATGCTGTTTGGATTATCCAATGCACCTAGTGTCTTTATGAACCTCATGAATAGTATGTTCCAGCCTTTCCTTGACTCTTTTGTGATAGTGTTCATAGATGACATTTTGGTGTACTCAGATGACCTAGCCCAACACTGTGACCACCTGGGTAGAGTCCTTGATATCCTAAGGAAGCATAAGTTTTTCAGAAAGTTCTCAAAATGTGAGTTTTGGTTAGACCAAGTCATGTTTCTTGGACACATTATCTCAGGAGGAATGATCGTCGTAGATCCAACCAAAGTATCGGTAGTTCGAGACTGGCTGGCACCAAAGAACCCCTCTGAGATTTGCAACTCCTTGGGGTTGGTCGGATACTACCGTCGCTTCATAAAGGATTTCTCAAAGACTATGTTGTCGCTGACCATGTTAACCCAGAAGGATGTGAAGTTCATATGGTATGACTTATGTGAAGCTCACTTCCAGGAATTGAAGGAGAAGCTGACCACCGCCCCTGTGTTGACTCTATCTTTTTGCAATGAGGGTTTCATGATATTCACTGATGCTTCCAAGATGGGACTTGGCTATGTGTTGGAACAGAATCGACACGTGGTTTCATATGCTTCCCGACAGCTCAAGCCCAATGAGGTGAATTATCCGACACATGACCTAGAGATAGCTTCTATTATCCATTCCTTGAAGATATGGCGGCATTACCTGTATGGTGCTACCTTCGAGATCTTCACAGACCATAAGAGATTAAAGTACCTACTGACACTGAGAGACCTGAACCTACGACAGTGATGATGGATGGAGTATATGAAGGATTACAACTTCACCATCACCTATCATCCTGGTAAGGCGAATGTCGTAGTGGATGCTTTGAGTCAGAAAAAGCTTAAGTGTGCAGCTGTTTTGTCCAGTCAGTGGAAGAGTTTGGAGAAGCTCATTGAGTGGACTCCACAACCATTAGAGGACCAAGTTCATTTGGATAATATCCAGATTCAATCTGAGTTGGTAAGTGAGATCATAGCAGCACAATTGACCAGTGAGGAGTTGGACAAGATGAAAGGTTTAATGATGAAGCCATAGACTCATCTATCCATGGGAGTAGATAGAGGAATCAAGTTTGAGAATCACATATGGGTTTCGGCGGATTCGTAGATAAAGGAATGTATCTTGTAAGAGTCTCATGGATCCAAATACACAGTGCACCCAGGAACTACTAAGATATTCAAGGACCTACAGCGGTTTTTCTGGTGGCCAGGAATGAAGAAAGACATTGCGACATGTGTGGCCAGCTGTCTTACGTGCCAGATGGTGAAGGCTGAACACCAATGACCCGATG
The DNA here is from genome assembly GCA_963693085.1 of Alisma plantago-aquatica. Taxonomy (NCBI): domain Eukaryota; kingdom Viridiplantae; phylum Streptophyta; class Magnoliopsida; order Alismatales; family Alismataceae; genus Alisma; species Alisma plantago-aquatica. Next base: position 40,727,867 of record OY856415.1, on the reverse strand, counting down.
GGATTTTACAGTCGATAGAGATTCTAGAATGGAAATGGGAGCAGATCACCATGGATTTTGTGGTAGGTCTATCCCAAACCAGGAAAGGTCATGATGTGATATGGTTCGTGGTAGATCGTCTTACCAAGTCAGCATACTTCCTTGCCTTAAAGACCACTACTAAGGTATCAGAACTAGCTGAGGTATATATCAGATAGATAGTGCATTTTCATGGAGTACCAGGATCGATCATTTTTGATAGAGACCCAAAGTATACTTCTAAGTTGTGGAAGCAAGTTCAAGAAGAACTTGGTACCAGGTCAAAGTTTAGTACCGCTTATCACCCCCAGATGGATGGTCAGTCAGAAAGGACGATCCAGACATTAGAAGATCTGTTGAGAGCTTATGTGCTTGATTGGGGTGGCTCATGGGATCAATACTTGCCTTTAGCTGAGTTTGCCTACAATAATAGATACCAAGACAGTATCGGGATGCCTCCGTATGAAGCTTTGTATGGGAGACCATGTCAGTCCCACTTCACTGGGATGATGTGGGAGAGAGGACCTTGTCGAGGTCAGATGATCTCCAAGTGTATGCCGATAAAGTTGCTTTGATCAAGCAAAGGCTGAAGAGAGGCCAGGATCGATAGAAGTCATATGCTAATGCAAAGCGAACTGATGTGCATTTCACTGTTGGAGAGGATGTGTTTTTCAAAATCTGACCGCTCCGAACTATAGCTAAGAACAGAGGAAAGCTGAGTCCCCAATACGTGGGTCCATATAAGGTGTTAGAATGGATTGGTGAAGCTGCATTTCGTTTGGCGTTACCCCCTCAGTATAGCATGATGCATGATGTGTTTCACGTATCCAACCTAAAGCGATATGTGTAAGATCTGAGCCATGTGCTGAGCATTGAACCTATTGAGCTTTAAGGGAAGCTGACTTATCTTGAGACACCTTTGTAGATTCTAGATACCAAGATGAAAGAGCTCAGATGCAAGAATATAGAGATGGTAAAGGTTCTTTGGAGGCACCATGGAGAGGATGAGGCCACATGGGACTGAAGGTGGACATGGAGAAAGCATACCCTGATTTGTTTATTTGAATGTTTGAATTTTGAGGGCAAAATTCCTATGAGGGGAGGATGTTATAACCTCAAATTTCCTAAGTATGTAATGAAACGTGTATTTCTCTTTTTTTTAATGAAATCTATTTTTTATTTTTGATGGATTTTGAGTGGTTTGGCCTTAATTGATTGATAATGGGCTTTGTTGGCCATTGAGCCCAATTGAAAAGAAAAGAGAAATAAAAAGGAAAAGGATTTAATTAATAAAAGAAAAATATGTGAAATAGACATAAATAAGAGGGTAAAGGTAAATAGATATTCCTCAATATGGGAATTTGTTCCTTTAGGATTTCTTGAGGTCCAAGGGACTCAAGATAACAAGATAATGGCAAAGGGAAAAGAAATACTAATTAAATTTGGATTAAATGATGGATAACTTGGGAGGGAAGGAAACATTATCATCCATTGGAATTTTTTTCCCAAATTTAATAAATAGCTAGATAATTTCAAGATGAATTTTCCCTTAAAATTTGAGATAAAAAGGAGATATGGTTTAGGATATATGAATTTCTCAAGTTATCTCCAAAATATGCAATTATTTTGATAATAGGAAAATGATTTTCCTTTTGGATGATTGCATGCAATGAGAACCGTTGGATCTCGATCCAATGCTTGTCATTCATCATCTAAGTCCCACATGGACTAGGACTCTTCCGAGTTGTAGAGGGAGTTTCCCTCTCAAATTCCTCACGATCCGGAGCGTTAGCAAGCCAGGACTTGTTTCCTTTGAGTTCAGGAGAGGAAATCGGCGAGAACCATCCCTACTTTGTAGGGGTTTGGTCATCATTTGGGGAAGTTCCCAAATCTTACGAACCTGCCTTCAACCCTATATATAGGGGAGGGTGAGGGAGGGTATTAGCACGCCTATTTTCTACCCTAAACGTTGTGGCTAATTGCAAGGAGTGTTCTCATGCCTCCAATTGCCCCTTTCACCCTGACCTGCACCCCTATCATCTCGGCAAGCCTCGCAGGAGTCTGGTGAGTAGGAGGAGGTCACGGCGTGTGCTTGGCGCACAATTGAAACCATAGGTGAGTTTAGAGGAGGGAGGTGGAGCTCCCTGACCCTTTAGCACACTCGCAGGTGGACGAGATTTAGAAATCAACCTCGAGGTTGACTGCGGTCTCACTGTGCTTGGGTGCGAGGAAGAAGAAGACCCGATGGTCTTTTATCGAATTGCCCCTCCATGTCTTCTATCTAGGTAAGGATATTCTAGTCTATATGCATACTTCAGATCATCGAATAGGTGTGTGAATCCTGAGCCGTTGGATCCTCAGTGGACCCGCAGACCATGGATCAAACGATCCCCATTTTTCTAAGGATTAACAAATAAATCATAAAAAGGATTTTCTTTGCAAAAATCATATCTTTTACTAGAAAACTCGGATGAGAAAAGTTTATCATGAAAATTGATCAGAAAAATATGAGGGATAAGATAAAAATGGGTTGGAAGCCTAAATCAGTATCTTTTTTGCAAAAGTGTATAATTTTGATAGAAAAGTATTAATTTGTGGTTAGAAACCCTAATTGATGATAAAGGGTAGATTTAGTAGTACAAATAAGTTAATTCGAGTATGGTTAACTTTTTTAATGATAAAAATAAATCTTAACCTATTTTGTAAATGAAATTGCAAGATTTAAGGTTTTTAATCTAATATGATGGTTAATATACTTAGAAACCCTAAATAGGAGAAAAAGGAAGGAAAAGTGCTTATAATATGAAATTAGGGTTTCCTGTTGCTAAAAGATGATCTTAGGATATTTTGTGAAAGAAATATGAGATAACTAGGGTTTGTGAGTAATTTTATAAAATTAGGGTTTAAAATAATAAAAATGAAGTGAAACCCTAATTGTAATCAAAACCCTAAAAAGGACTAGTAACCCTAGGAAACAACTAGGATTAATAGACCATGATGGCATTATTAATGATAGAAAAATTGGATGCATATTTCAGGATCAACTTGTGTGTGCTTCCTTGGTTTCTTGATTGGTTGAATTATTTCTGCATTCAAGTCAGCTTGACAGGTATGTGGTTAATTATGGTTAATTGCATTAGTTTTCCCGAAGATTTTTCAGATGGTGGTCTATGTTGCATGACTATTGGGCACCATGAGAGGTGACCCCCAGGCACCAAGCTCGAGATTGAGAAGGTGGCCTTAGGTTAATGGAAAAAGAGAAACCCTAGAGGGGGTATTCCAGGGTTAGGGCAAAAGCGGTGGAGAATGACACATCAAAAATGTAAATTGGCTTGTTAATTACCTTGGTTATGATAATTAGATTGTTAGCCATATTTGTGAAATTTTGGTTGTCCCCACATACCGGCATATTCTTATATGTTGACCGACGTTTTTTTTTTGTCGGCATTTTAGGTACAACCCTGAAAAGCACAAACAGTAAAGTGGCATGTTGTGAAAATAAGAAATAAAGTGTAAGGAGGATTAGATAGAAGAGATTCGAGCTATGGATAGAAATAGATTTCCAAAGTTTTTAAAAGGTATGCAAAATTTTATTTTATACCAGATTTCAGTTTAGTTAGTAGAATTTCATAATTATTACTGATTATTTGTCGAACCTTTGATCTGATTTACTGGGATAATGGCTTTGACCTCTTGGTCTCCCTTGATTGGGGGTTACCGTGAGGCGGGGTCGTTACACGCATGCTTGCATTTTAGACATACAGTTTAGTTGTGTCATGGAGCTATTACACAAGCTAAAAAACCCAGATCATATCAGTGATCAAAGCATATATAAAGGTGGTTATACCTCATACGAGAGATCATACAATGAGAAGATGTGAATATTTTTAGAGTATCAACTAAGAATAATGTTGTTGACCCCTTGACAAAGGCACTTTCACAGCAGAATCATGATGGTCATGTTAGATCACTTAGAATAAGATTCATGGGTGATTGAATCTAAATGCAAGTGGGAGTCTATTTTTAAGTATGCCTAGAGAGACAATCATATGATGATTGTAATGGAACAATATGTAAATGATTTGATTAATAATAAAAGAAATTTTCCAATTTATTCTATTTATTCAATTATGTGACTTGAACAATGAGATCATACAAATTTTAAGAGTACATACATTCTTGTTATGTCTATAGTCGGATGTCATTGTGGAAGGTGATAGACAACAATGACACATATGACTGAAATATGTGTTGGTTGATGACAAAATATCATTAGTCATGATATGTGATATCAAACCAAGGACATAGATACTTTTTAAAGAGCGGAGTATCAGACAGACCCACCATAAGACTGATACATGGAGACCATACATTAGTAGTCAGAATCATCTCTTATAGTGTTGGTGGTGCTTTTGGTTCTTAGACCTAAAGTCACTACACTCATAAGCATGACTTTTGATATGATTTGAAATCATCCATTGTGATCCTGAATAAGGGTTGCCATAAAGGTGATGATCGAGTACACTGTGGCACATGGGGATGATTGTGAGTGATGTAGATGAGATTTGTCCCTCCTATAGGAGTGTGATATCTAAGGCCTCTTGATTAGCAAGACCGAGAAATGCATGGCCATGCACATGTGAGTCTATATGTGCTATTGAGCTTGCATATATCTCTAATGGTCTACTTTGTTCCAAGAAACAAGATTTCAATCTAGATATCGGTAACAACGGAACTATACAAACATTGAAACACCATACACATATTGTAGGTTGAAGTTGTTTTCCAACTTTCATTTACTTTTATCATTGATGTGTGACTGGCAACACTCTTTGCTTGTGATGTCATTATTGGTTATGGACATTCATCGCCAACATAATATGGCATATATAGGGTCACACACATAGAAACTCACCTGGAATAGGAGTTTATCAATGAATGATTCTTAAGTTGATTATTAAAGTTGTTTAGGTATTCAATTAACAACCAATTAATTGAATGGACTCAGAACCATCAAGTTTAAGTTTTGAACCAATTAGTTAGAGTGTCAGGTTGATTGGAAATTGAATTGGCTGATTTCTACATGAGTCAGGGTGCCAATCGATTGGCTCATTGGATACACTGATCATCTTAAGTTGGCAAGATGACCGATTCACCTAGTGAATAAATTGGCTCAATCATACCGACTGAAACTTCTGGTGATATTCCCTATAGTTTATCATTTGACTTTGTTCAATTTGATTGAAATAAGGATTAATGTTGGACATTGATTGGGAACAAATTGCACATTCAATTGTGATTAGGGAAACATGTGAAATGACTGGTTCACTGTGTGAATCGATCGGCTCAAACTGCCAACCAATCTGCTCACTAGTGAACTTAGTGGTTCCCCTGTCGCAGGTTGTGAAATTCATGAAAATTTCAAACCCTTCTACTCCTATATAGACAGGGAACCAAGACTCAAACCCCTCATATAAATAGAGAGGTAATGGGGGCTTACCAACACACACAATTGAGAATCAGTTGCTCAAACAATTGTTTTCCTCTTTGGTTGTAGTAACCAAGAGAGCCCAATCAAGTCCTACCCAACTAGGGAGGGATATCTAGGGAGAGAACAACTGAGAATAATTATGGGAGAGCAAGTTGGTGACTTGTACGCCAATAGAAGGGGACAACTCCTTCCTATCTATTCTAGTAGAATGATATGAGTTTTAGGTGGTCCACATGGACTTCTCTAGAGGCATGGATACTTTTCCTTCTAGGAAAACAACATCACACTAGACTATGTGGAGGAGCTACTGTAGACATCGTTTGAGTCTATTGTCCATTGTGGAGATCAGGAGGTGCAGTAGATGAATCCTAGTGCAACTAGAAGACAGCTACATGAGTACAATGATGAGGAGATATCACTGGACTTACTCCAGGACCAGGCATATCCTCAAAACCATCCTTTCCATTATATAGTTATTGATGTAATCCACTGGTTTAATGGGGAACATGGCAGTAAAAGTTTTGTTTCCGCTGCCTATCATGTCGCCATATTTCCCTACACAATCAAGTAAGGGATGTATATGAGTTCATCAGACCATCTTCCCAACATATCCAATCATACAACTTAACATATTCAATTGTATAAGATGGATGCTCTTTCATGCCATACAAATAATTTTCTACTAAAAAATTATTCATCAAATATGAATCTTGAATAAAATGGTATTTCCACAAAGAATAATTTACATTGTGGTTTAAAACAATTTCCCATTACCCAAGTGTCAAGTTTGCTCAGGCATGCATACACACACATGTTTGGCTAACTACGCCCTCCTATATTCTATGTAAATAAGTACTCATTGGCCTTTTAAAAATGTGATCCTATTTCTAAGTTAAGAAATGTGGGATTAAAGAGTCTCACTACTCACTACTCACAAAACAATGTTGTTTCTACTTTTATAATTATATATGTTACATTAATGAATGTATATTCATCATAGTTTTCAAGGAAATTTTAGTCTAGTTTTGCATTCAAATCTCTTAGTTTCATTAGAAATAGCTTCATATCATTCCAATTAGACTTTACACTATTTTGTTATAATTTTGATACTTTTCTTATATGTCCTTGCAATTTTGGTGTTTAATCTATCTGTGTAACATACTAGATCTCAGACCCTACCCTGGAAGTTGACATTTTAGACTTAGCCAAACAAGGTTGAAGGTTAGACCTAAATAGATGTTTAGTATAACCCCAATGAGATAATACATGTATAGATCACCTTAATGTAACCTAATGTTCTAACATTAATCTTAGGTTTATAATGGATACATAAAATATGCCACATAACTCATTTTGGTGTTAATATGAAGATAAGAAACTTAATTGGGTGAATAATTTAGATAATGGAACGTTAATGGGTCAAATGACATATCTCATAAAAATAAGTCTCAAAAGTGGAAAAAAACTTCAAATTCAAAATCTACATATCAAAATTAGGCTACATGTCAAATTTCATCTAATTTGGACCACCTTGAAATATTAGGATAAGTTTAGGAGAGAGAAAATGAGTAAAAGGAATAAGTAATGAATAATGTGATTATATAACTTAAAAATATGGAAATAATGGAAAATTCATATTCAAAACAACAAATATAACCTGTGTATGAAGTTTGGTCCAATTTGGATGTTATTTGTGCAAGTTATGCAATTTTAGGTACATTCTGGACTTTTCTACAATTTACCCAATTGGGGTGTTTTCTTTGCAAATTGTCACATGCATTATAATCCTTATATATTCCCTTACAATTCTATAGTTTTTTAACCATGGGGGACCCAGTTGCACCTTGATTTGAAGGTTTTTCTTTCTAGGGTTACCCTCTTTATAAATGAGCTTATCTTTCAAAGCTATGAACCAATGGGGTTATTTCTTTGTTTGAAGGATGGTGGGGATGGCCTAGAAGTCTCTAGGGGATTTTAGGACCGACGTTTTATATACAATAAGTCTCTACAAGCTGTCCTCTTGCATGGCTATGAAATCCTTAGGCTAAGGACACATGGAAAGCTCCATGGACACCTCATGCTTGACTTCTTCCTTATCCATAAAGGTTTGCATGTCCATAGGCACGCTTAGCAATAGACACATGGAAAGTAACTTGACACATCATTCTTGACTTCTTCCCTATCCATAAATGCTTGCATGTCCATGGACACCCTTATACATGACACATGGAAAGTCTCAAAGACACCTCATACTTGACCTCTTTCTTTATATAGCCATATCTACCCCTTCCCAACTCCAAATTTGAAAACCCTTGTTCTTCTTTCTTTCCTATAGCTTAGAGAATAACTCCTACTCTGTTTGGACATGAAGGTTCTTTCCCAAGATAAAATAAGGTTCCTACCTTGGTGAAGAAGGCTCCTAAGGTTCCAAATTTCTCTATTTAGGATTTTTAAGCTCCTCCTTGGTGATTTTGACCAAAACTAATAAGTATCCTCCTTTCCTTCACTATTTTCATATTGTTAGTCTTCCTTCCACCTTCCTCCATGTTGGAACCATGGCCTTCCATGGTGAAACACCATCTAGAACCCATAAACACCTCATCTCCATGTTCTTTTGTTAGGGTTTTTCACCTCTAAATTGGAGAAGGTGCTTCTTGCTCGAGATAGGAGCTTTGTTGGTGAAACCAGCCTCTCTAATCTTGGGAACCTTACTTATTAGACCTATCCACCTTACCTAGAGGTTCTTTGGAGGCCTAGTCTTGGATCTAGGACTGACTTGGACTATTTAGACTCTTAAGTTGAGGTATGATGTATCCCCTATTCTTTTATGTTGAACAATTCACCTATGCTTATTCATTCTCTTTGTCCTATGGACATTAGCCTATACATAATGTCTTTTCTTTTGAAAATCATGGTTCATGTAAACTACCTTATTTTATATTGATCATGTAATCATGGATATTGTTTTGAACTCTTATCTTTTGCTTTGTTCATGATGGAACTCTAAAAGATGACATGTGATGTCTTTTGCCCACTTATGAGGTGGATGTATATGTTGGTCACTTATGTGGTGACTAGTTTATATATTCTGGCTATACTTTTTACTTGCCTCTACATATAACATGATATGTGATTCAGTAGCACTAGAGTAGTGTAATTGCATTGGTTTTTATGGCAGATATGTTATTTCATGCCGAGCAGATGTGATATTTCCTGCTCTTTTAGGATGGAAAGGAACCTCATACCCAAGGAAAGATATGTGATTCTTGGTCCATGTTTTATATATTTGGGAGATTGGTAGTATTCCTTTCTTTATCAGGTTTCAAGTTTATGAGACTTGGCTGCCTTTGTATTTATATTTTTCTAGGCCTATGTTTATCTCACATGCATGTAGGTTGATGATATGGGGTGTGTGCCCTAATTCTTTACATGTGCTTGTGTGGCAAAATCTTTATGTTTTATTAATGGCAAGTGTTCTTTTGTTATCATATGATTTCAATTCCTTTTCTCTTGATACCCATTTAGGTGGTCCTTATCCTTTCTATGGGAATCCTTTTATATTTGATGTCTTTTATTCCATATATTGCTCAATTTCCTATTTAGTATGCACATACCAGACTTTGTTGATGTCATCTATTTTCTCTTCTTACTGGGGTATGCTTCCAACCCTAGGTGAAGGACTTAGATGATAAGGCATGAAGTTTTGGACTATCTTAAGGAGTTAAAGCTTGGAGACAAAGTTTTTATGGTTTAGATTTCCCTCTACTTAGATCATTATCTTGTACCATACATGTAAACCCTTATGGGATATTATGATGTAATTTTGTAATCTTTTGTGAAAATTGAATATAGTCATTATTTTTATTATGTTGCTATACTTTGGTCTTTTGCATACCATTATAATAAATTTGGAAAATTTGTACCTATTCCAACATTGCTTTGAGTGTGTTTGGAATGAATGTTAATTCTTCAGAAACAAATTAGTAAGGGGGTGATCCCGCCTCCTTATAATCTGCACCAGCCGAATGCGACCCAGGGAGTCTAGAGGAGGCTGCCTCTTGTGAGTTGTGTGCAGGGTCTCAATATGAAATGAATTTTAGGCAATTCTAGAAGACAAATCCAACAATATTTTTTTGTGTCCAAGGCCATAATTGACCTACTAATTGATCTATTGATCAACCATAAAATACCCTCATCTATAGGGCTAAGGTGATCAACCTTTTCGGTCGATAAAGACCCATCAAACTCTTGGTTGATGGAACTATGAATACACTCAATGGAAAATGATCAAGCTCCACTAATTAACCTACCAATCAATTTCTTTTGATTGTCCTTCCATCTATTAAACTTTGAGGTCGATAACTAAAGCTTGAGAAACACTTCCAACTGACATCTTCTCAAATGATATATGTCAATCAACCTTCATTCTCTACCTTTATGCTATTGACCTCACATACATTCCTTCTCCACCAAGCAATGATCTCGATAACCCATGTGGTGTGAATCCAATAATAGATACCCTGGTCTGGAGGCCTATAAATACCCAATGTACAACAAAAGATGATCTCTCGTGGATTGGGTGCTGCTAAGAGGGGAAGTTTTGTAACTCCAATCACTTCTTGAGAGATTGACCTAGTCACTTCTAGAGTGATATGCCTCTCTAGATAGAGTGATCTACCTCTCAAGTCTAGAACGATCGACCTCCTATTGCTAAGAGCAATCGACCGTTCCATCAAAAGAGTGATCGAGCTCTACGTCGATAGCACTAATTGATCCCCAACAAAGCAACAATGATCAACCTCTAGGAGATTGACCTCTCTAATTGTAACATTTGGTAATCAACCTCTACGGTTAAGGGATATCAACCTCCCTTTCCTGGGTGATCGACCTCTTCCTCAAGTTGGTGTCCATCCACCTACTCCAATCGCAAGTTAGGGTTAATACCTGGAGAAGAGTGAAGGAAGGGACTTTGTCGTCACACATTACATCGAGCTAATTGTGATGCATTCATTGCCATGATTGTGTCATCTTCATCTATGAATCATATTAATCTCTCCATGTTGAGGGACTGTCCTTTCAATGGGGTGTTGGGACTAGCATCTCTACCTATTTCTTGCAATTTTATTCTTGTTTTGATTCTTGTATGAACTCATTTAATTCATTACTAACCGCTTAATGCATGTCTTGTGTATTGATCACCCATTTTATGTGATTTATTATAATCTTAGGGTGCAAGAACTTCAACATTTATGATTTGAAGATCTATAACTTGGTGGCCTGACAAGAACTTCTGACAAGAAGTCTCAGAGTAGTGGACATTTGATCTATAAGTATCGAGACATCAAAGTTATAGGGATATCCGCTCATGCAAGTTTCTAAAGTTGAAAGGGGAAACTTACATAACTCCAATTATCACTTCATATAAAGTTTTGATTTGAATGAATGTGCATATTCATATAGGGATGGTAAAACCCAATTCCATCCTAGCATCTGCATCCATTGATAATTATAGCTTTAATCTAGATCTTTTGATTCTTGCAACCTATGTTAATTAAACCAACCTAATCTTGTGATAAAAACTAGTTGTAATTGGTTACTTCGATTAATCTATTTTTAAATACATTTCCTTTGGGTTCAATCTTGAACTAAACTATGATAATATTTCTCTACTTATAGGTGGGGTTATCTACACTAGTTAAGGTAAACTCTAGGGATTGTATCCCTAGTGAATTTTATCATGTGGTAGATCACACATCATACACAAACTATGATCATAAACTATAAATGGTAAATTTTTCTCCCAAAATAATTTTTTTATCTGGCTTATTGGATATGACAAGCGTAAACTATGTGTACAAAAGGAAAGTGTACACATCGAGTAGTTTAGGTGTATGAGGCATGAATTTTAAACTAAGGGAAACGTAGTCTAGAGACTACTACTAACTATAACACAATAAATTATGCCTAAGGAAAATATGATTGGTTGTTTGACTATAACTAATTGCAATAATAGAAATCTAAATTAAGTGGAATATGATCACAAATGAGTAGATTCCTTAGGATTACAGTTTCACTCATTGTCCACATTGCAGTTAACCCCATTTCATTAATAACCATTTATCCTAAACCCTAGACCAAGAGACCTATAGAAAGTATTACTCGCTCCCTCATCATAATAGACTACTTACACTAAAACAAACCCCACTTCCGTAGAAGTTTAAGATTTAGATAGGCACATTAGTGATATCTCTATGTTTTTCCCTTCACAGTCGTAGATCCTCTCCCAAGGCAAGGTATTATCTATGAAATAAATGACTTATCCAACCCTTAATCCCTCTTTCAAAGCAATTAACGGTCTAACCAATTGAGTGTGGTGATCAAGCACATGCAATTCATTATGTAATCATAGATTTATGCCCAAAATTTAGGAAAATATATGTTTTAACTCATAGAGTCAATTACAATGTAAAACCAGGTTACTCCCAGGTCCTAAGGAACAAGGGGATTAGCCCCACATGATTTTTATCAAAAAAATAGAGGAAAAGAGAAATAAAAAGCTAAATATCAAGAAATCTAATGAAAAACATTGGAGAAACTAGTCTGGATGATCCCCTCTTGTGAGCTCCTCAATTTGAAGCATTCTGACTATAGATCCAGTTCTCAAAGGTGCCCATATCATCCATACATGGCATATCCTTTGTCTCATACTCTCTCGGCTCCATGCTTGGTTGTAACATGATAAAACATAATAGATAGGTCTGGCCAAACTCTTTTTAGGTCTTAAGTGGGGATTTGGCCATCATTATGTTCCAATCATCATATTTGTCATGAACATTAATATGAATTGATTGTGAAAGGTTGGAAAGTTGGTGGCATAGATTTGTCGGCTGACACAAAACCTTTATGAGTCAGTACCACTGACTTGTATGTCGATAACACTGAGTTGTCTCTGACTTGTTCTGGGTGTAAAAGTTAGTACCACCGGCTAGAATATTGGTGGAACTGAGACAGTTTCGATACCATCGACTTGATAGTCAGCAACACTGAGTTTTCCTAGATTCCCTGTTGAATTTCTATATAAAGTCATTTCCACTTACTTCAAAGTCGGTGGTATCAAGTTGTATTGAAAGTTCTTAAATTTCTTGAGACGAGGAAAAACCAACATAACTTCCTAAAAAATGATAATTTAACATATTCAGTAAAAATATGTAATAATTGATGAAACATTGTGTCACATGCTAATGATCATAAACAATGCATAAATAATATCAAAAAGAATATTTTTGTATGAAACACATGAAAAAATAGCCTGTGAAAAGAAACTAAAACTCTATGTATCAAATTCCCCTAAGTTTGAATGTTGCTCATCCTTGAGAAACACTACCTTTGGATCTATTTGAGATAAGTCGGTATGTGATGACCCCGACCTTAGGGTTCATATATTGAGGATAGTTTTGAGGACCATTATCGCTCCATACACAGTTGAACACAAATTGAGAAATTGTGTATCCAATCATGGATCATTACAAGCATTAAGGTGTGATTAAAGGTGCAAATAAGCCTAACCCAGTTCAATTAGGATTTATGTCTTCGTTAATCAATTTGAGTGTTCATTAGATAAAATGCCCATTTGATGGTACATATTAATTTGAAAGGTTGTATGTGACACTTGGGAGATATATTGACCATGATAATCACATTAAACTTGTTTGATGAAGATTTCATGATTGATGGAAGCACAGTTGATTAATATGATCCTTTCCACCATACTACAAACCAACTCGTAGATGCTTGCAACCCTGACATGCACCTAGACATCTGTTGGATGATTTTGTGTGGACATGTTATGACAATGAGAGACTAGGAGGAACCCTTCTGACCTGGTCTACCTCCTCCGTAAAGAAGGGAGTGATTAGACCGAATCCACAAGGAAATATCTGCAACAAAACACACACATATATCGGATCAAGGAGATAATTTTGGGGTTATCTCATACTGATCATCATCTCTCAGCGCTCTCCAACCTAGACGAGCAATCACACCATTAACACCACTGCAACTTGCAGGTGATGGATTGAGGTTGAGCTCCTTTTCTCACACCTTGGAAGATGGAGAACTAGGCTTTAAATTTGGTCATCAATAGAGTTTCCATGGTCCCAGACACCCAATGACCCAACAAATCAGGGGTGCGATGACCTATTTTACCACTTCTATCTGTCGCTTTCCCCTATCATCTCCATTGACAAGGCTTAGGAAGGCCTCACTTCCCACTTCCTGGTTCCTACGGCCGCAATAGGAAAGTACCTAAAGTCCCTGTAGTGTCGTTCGCTTTTAGCCTTTCCTGAGGTGTGTCACCGATCAGGAGTAAAGAAGGCCCACCTCAACTCATTGCTCGCCGGAGAAAAGGCTCACAGTAGCGGCATCTTCTTGTTGATCTCAATCAGATAGGTGGTGGCGCAGGCTTGGAGAGGCCAACAGGCCAAGTAGAACCCAGATCTAGATGTTGTCCAAGGATCTGATGATGTCGGTTGTTTTTCCTGGAACCTTCCGGTCCACCCAGGGCAACAAGATGGACCCCTATCAGAGTGGTGGTGCAAGAGGCACCCATCTTGGAGGGTCGTGAAGCATCAAAGCTGGTCCATGGTCACGCCAGAGTCCTCCCAGAGGCGACGACTCTCACGCACATAGGGATCGGAGGACGCGGGGGTGAGGGAGAGGAATGTCGCCACCAACCTAATCCACATAGGAGCAGGATGCCGGCGGCGGTGCTCATGATACAAAGAAGAGAATCTGACACAGAGAGAAGAAGGAAGGACCAGGTTTGGAGCCCTACCAGAGTTTCAGCCCTTGCCGCAGCGGTGCTGGGAACCTAGAGGCAAGCGGGCAAAATGTTGCCATTGTAGGAATTGCCTTGAATCGTGATGAAGGAGAGGAGAAAGGGGATAGTGGGCCGAGGCCTCTGTGGATCCACTTGAAGATCTGACTGCCACACAAATATAAAGGTAAATATATTGTTAATTTCTAGAAAATGACCTCATCTTAGAAAATACTTTATAAATAGCTCCCTTCGCCAATAAATCCCCCCAAAATACCCCTGGATTCATAAAAACGCCCTCTTTCTTATGAAATCTCTAGATCATACTTTTAGGATATAATTGTTGGTGATATTTAGTTTAGTTTATAATACTCCTTTATGGGCTTCATATAATTAGAATAAATACTATCCAGCTGATATAAAATCTTATAATATTCCTTTTGAGCCTCAATATCATAAATACAATATATGTTGACTCAAATCTTAGTATTATGGATGCAAATTAGACTTTTCCTAATTATTGCATATTTAGGTGCTTTAAACCTCATATTAATTCTAGAAAATAGAGCAATCATCAGAAAAATATGAAATTTGAACCAGACCTCTAAAATGACCTCATGATTAGTGTAAAAATATTAGATACCATCGTAAGATTATATGGAATCTAGGTTTGACCAAACCCTAATTTTAGACCTAAATACCATTAATTATGGTGAACCTTCTATTGATGATTATTAATTATTATTATTCAGGTCATGGACAAAGTTTTAGATGATCATGGATGTATAATGAATCTCTAAACTCGGGTACGTGGGATTTATTAAGTATAAGACTAGTTTTCTGGTTGCCTATGATATGTAATATCTTGAATGCTCGTATTTGGATATGATTGCTTGGTTGAACTAGTATGAGTTATACTTCGCCAAATCTAATAGAACATAAATGAGTATGATGGGTTGTAGCTACTAGAGCACATAGCCTGGTGTGGATGTATGTTGCCTAACATGGATGTATGATTCCTTGGCCCATGTTAGATGTATGATGATACTATATTTCCCACACTAGATGTAATTCAAATGCAAGTATGTGTAGTACAACCGCATCAAAGTGAATGTAATGAAAGAAATGTTTACCTGATTATCGCTTTAAACAATGTTTTCTTTAAATCTTTCTTTCTCAAGTTATTTCAATTATGCAAACATATTAGTATGTATCTTTCTACCCACGTGCACAACACCTTGTGTGTTGATTCGTTGTTTCACGTATGTTTTAGGTTCAAAGCTAGCATGGGATAAAAGACGTGAAGTGAGCAATGTTCAGGTTGTACCTTTTGTGTAGATCCCAGTTAGCATACATGTTCAGACTTGTGAAATTCTTTTTCAATATACAATTGTAATTCATGTTGTAATAATGTACATGTACAATGCTGAGATGTGTTATGGTGTATGTATAGTTGTTTTTTCATGTATGCACAAATTGCTTCTGCATCGCTCTCTAATATAATTGCTAAGGTTTTCAGATTTTATCTTCACATCTCCATGGGGTTTTGAGAAGGTGAAAATCCGGGGACGTTACACGGTAAGAGGACAAACAATTTGAACTACATCTCTCAAATACCCCCTCCTGACGGTCCCAATTTAGCCCTGACCAACCACTAAATAAATAAACTACTTTGTAGTGAACAAAAATATTCATTAAAGATGTCCACCCTAACATCAATGAACAATATCAGTTGAGCAGTTAATATCATTATCAGTAGGGAATACACTTGATGCACCATGTGATTCCCTATCTACATTGCTCTTGTATGCCTACCAAACTACGTTAGAAGTAGTTTCCCATGTATAAATGAATAAGGGGGTCAATCATATATGTGGCCTTCCACAAAGAGAAATGGGTGGAATGAAATAGGTGGATATGAATAAGAAACCACAAGTAGAATTCGAATCATTTATGAAAAAAAACACATGGTGAACCTATATCATGAAGGAAATGATAAATGCATGAATCTTAATGCCTACTATTGTGGTGGAATGCTGAATGCACTAAAGGTCCCATCTGCTTGATCAGAGTAGGATAATAGAATGCATACATGTAAATATTTTTTGTACTCCTTAATGATTTTTAGATTTGAGTTGAAGGCATCCTTTTCTCCTTATTTATTTTATTTTTCTCTTTTCTTATTCCCTATTTATTTTTGAATTATTTATAATTTATGCTCAGGCTTTTCTTCAACATATATTTGCTTTATATTTTCATTTGGGAGGGATGTGGATGTGAATCGTTTCACTTCATATTTTAGGAGATAGATACATAGATACATGATGATAGAATGACTCAAAAAGAGAACACAATCTAGATGAAATTTATTATGCAACTAATTGTTGTGCACATCTCTAAATTTTTTAACTAGTGCAATAATAAGAAACTAGCTATCATGCCACATATTATGCTATGAATTGTAGCCAAGAGTAAATAATTTTGGGCTACTTGATAATCTTAAGGTGGTGTTTGAAATGTCATGAAAAGTGAGTAGAATCACATGATTAAGAGCCAATGTATGTCTTACACAATGATATGTCTGTCTCCTTCTCTCCTATAAAACCTTTGTACAGGGTAACCCCAGGGTTTCTTTCTAAAGATTCCATTTCAGGTCAAAATACTTATTTGGTCTGTTTGGGCTCCAACCCCACTATCATACATAATTTTTTGATAACTTAAGATTTTCCTTCATATTAGGTGTCCTCAGGCTGAATAATCCATGCACTTCCTCTGGTTGGTGTTGCCTTAGACTTTGCAAAATAAGCTTAAAAATATGTGATCATGGAGAAAAATTAATTTTCATGAAAAAGCCATGAAACACATTTTGCTTTGAAGATAGATGACATCATGATAATTAATCTCCACTATTACACTAGATAAATGTGGATCCTTTACTTGCAAATAAGAAAATTGAACTAAATCATGATAAACGTTAAAAAAATAAAGTTGTTCCAACACCACTCAAGCTTGAACCTGACTATGTCCTCATATTGAGAATTCAAACAAAGAGGTGGAATGGGGGTAACATGTGCAGTGGCGGTGGTGGTAGTGGCTGAAATATTCCCTATAGCCTCTGTGGATTCAATTCTTCCAGTGTCTATCCTTCTGTGTAGGTACCACCAACTTGTGTGTTGATGGTATCGAGATATGGCATCCTTCATCCTCCTTTGAGTTGTTTAAGTCGGTGCCACCGACTTGTGTGTCAGTGGTGTCAACAATTCTATCATGTAACTATGTCATTTTTCTGAGAAAAGTTGGTGGTACCGACTTGGCTATTAGTGATATTAACTTTTTCTTGAATTCAACTTGTCATGGATTCAATACCATCGACATGGTTTCTGATGGTATTGACTTTTTGTGAAATCCTTGTCAAACATTTTTAGCAGGTCGGTGCCACCCACAATAGTGTTGGTAGTACCACTCTGACTCAACCTGCACACTAAACAAAAACATGAAGGTACCTTTTTACATAAATTTAAAAATCTAACAAGACAAATACAAAATTAAAACAATGAAAGGTCCTAACAAACTATAAATGACAAAAATAAATTGAGGTGTCTCCCATAAGTGCCCGTGTTTGATGTTCTAGGCTTGATAAGGTGATTTTCTTCAGCCTGGCTTGTCATCGAATGGTTATGAAGACTCATCCAAAAGCCTAAAGTTCATCTATCATCGTCTATCTAGAGTGTCAAGTAATCTCTACCCATGACAATAATAATAGTAGATGTAGCTTGGAAAATCCTTCCTAACAACATCTCTAATCCCTACATCTGGTGCATATCCACAACCACAAAATTGACAGGATAGATGATCTTATAGACTTTGACTAACACATCCTCACATATTCCATACAACCTTACAATTGATCTGTCTGCCAACTGGATTGTCTTGGATGTCTTTGTTGGTTTCTTCAATCCCAACTTTTAAAAGGTGGAGAGAGGCATGAGATTTGTGCTCACCCCCGAATCACACTATGCCAATTAGAAATTCTTATTGTCTATAGAACAAGGAATGTATAAGAATCCTATGTCCTTTCTCTTCATCGACAACCTTCTCTACATCATATCACTAACCACTTCATCAAAATTGAAAACATCTATATGCTCTTGTTGTTGATGATATCCTTCAAGAATCTTCTGTATGTAGGAATTTGTTCTATCTTTCTTACTAGTGGGATGTTGATGTGGAGCTTACAGATAAATTCTAGGAATTTCCTAAACTATTTTTCCCCTATCTCGGCTTCAAGATATCTAAGAATTGTACATGCAACTTCTCTTCACGCTTATGATGAGGAATGTATGGCACCTTAGGGATCTCCTCCCCTAAGCTTACATCAACACCACCTCCTATGATAGAATATTGGATGTCTACTATGGGTGGGATGACATGTGGTTGCTCCTTCTTAATTGTGGGTGCCTCCTTGTTGACTATGATTGCTCCACTGCAAAGTAGAACATTCACATACTCTTGTTACACATGCACCATCTTTTATGGAAATGGGGGCTTGGAAATAACAATTGTGGAAGCTTGAAGTTCCTTGTCCTAAAAATCCAGTGAAGATCGGATGTCCTTGTCACATTTTACTAAACATATAACAAGTGAGGTGCATGAGTGAGCATAATCCACTAGTGTTTTGTATCTCTTGGTCTTACGTATAGGCTGCAAGGGAAAGTAACTTGTAGAACATACACCCAATCTAGCTCTAGAAGGTGCAGACCCAATGAATCCTTATAAATTACTTTAGTTCCTTGAGAATAGAAACAAATTTTACGTGATGATGTTGATGAGATGTCTCTGTATTCCTAAGAAATCCCTGCTAAATGGGTTTCTTAAGGGATGCCACCTCTACTGCTAGTTGAGAAATGTGATTTTCAATATTGTGGATCTGAGCCCCTTGATTTTGTTGCACCCTTTTTGTCTAGTCTAGTATAGGCCTCATTCTGCATCACCAACCTGCCTAACATGTTGTCAATTCTATCTATCTTACTTGGTCCCCTATCCCATTGATATTGCTGATGCGGGTATATGCACTCCTCCTCTTTGGCTCCAGATGAGGTGCCAAATTTTTCTCAAACTTCCTTGCAAGTCTATCCATATGAGGTTTAAGTTTTGTGAACTACCTTGATTCCATGTCACTTTTAATTATTGCATGTGCTTCTCACTCCTCATCCTATACTAATTCTTGGCCATGTTCTTTAGGATCTCATGACACCTGGTAGCTTTATTGTTTAGGAAGAAACTTGTTCCTACACTATCCAGACTAGTCCTCTCCCCTTTATGTAGGACATAGTAGAAGGTCTTTGCATATCCATATAAATTGATCCAATGATGAGGGATCTTCTTGAGCATGTTTTGAAATCGCTCCCATGCTTCAGAATATGACTCTTTGGCATGTTGTTTGAAGTTGTGGATTTTCCCAACCAATTCATCGGTCTTATAGGGGTGGAAAGTATCGCTCAAATAAGGCATCTATCATTTAATCCCAAGTCTCTATTGATTTTATCAGAAGGATAATATGTTTTTCCTTGTATGGAAGTGGATCACTATAGTTGGGACCCTTTCAAGCTTCAACATATTGTTGCTTCTCATAAATCTGTTGATGTGCACCATCGGGTCCTCCATACTATGGTCATGGAATGACTGTGATTTGATTAATTCCACCAAACTAGGATCTATTTTGTACATGCCAATGTTGACAACCTGCATTTTGATTGTCCCTAGTTGAGTTGTGGTTGAGGATGCTTTAATCTTCTCCTAAATAGTATGTTCTTTAGGCCTGTCTTCAACATGTTCTTCAGTATTTGGGTCCATGTCTACAGCCTATGCCTACTCTACCTGAGGTGGTGGGGTTTGGATGAGCTTCTTAGTTGAAGCCCCAAACTCTCTCACCTTGTTGAAAAATCTCCTCCTGATCTATAATGGATGAAGTAGACTCTCTGTAATTGATGGTTTGAGTGAAATATGCACTAGTACTTGAAACTTAATGGCAATGTGAGAAAAGACAATACTATTGAATTGATGAAAGAAAAATATTCAATTATGCTCAATTTTGAAGAAAATAGTTGAAATGTAAATAAAAGAAAATAAATGACCTGGAGTGGCTGGTCACAACACTCGTAGTGTTGGAGTTGATGTTTCCCTGACAATGGTGCCAAAAACTTGAGATGCCTAAACTATGTGTGCAAAATGAAGGCATACACATCCAATATTATAGGCTTATAAGGCCCAAATGTTAAACTCAAGGAAACGTACTCCAAAGACTAGTACTAACTACAACCTAATCATCTAGAACTAAGGATAAGGGCATTGGTTGTTTGATTATAACTAATTCTAGTAATAGAAATTTAAATTAAGTGGAATGTGACCATAGCTGAATGGATTCTTTAGGATTATAGTTTCACAATAGTTAGCATTGTAATTAATCTCATTTCATCGATAATCATTTATTCTAAACCCTAGACCAATGGACATGTAGCAAGTATTACCCGCTTCACAGCATAATACCCTACCTATACTAAAACAAAACCCACTTCCATAGTGATTTGAGATTTAGATAGGCACATTAGTGATATCTCTAGGTTATTCCCTTAACAGTCATAGGTCACCTCCCGAGGAACAATATTATTTGTGTAAACCTATAACTTATCCAACCCTAATCGCTCTTCTGAAACAATTAGCGGTCTAAACAATTGAGTGTGGTGATCAAGCACATGCAATTCATTACATAATCATAATTACAATGAAAATATGGGTTACTATCAGTTCCTAAGGAACAAGAGGACTGACCCCTCATGATTTCTATCAAAAAAGATATAGAGGAAAAGAGATACAAAGAGACAACATCAGGAAATCTAATAATTTTTTTGAAGAAAGTGGTCTAGATGATGTCCTCTTGTGAGCTCCTTGATTTGCATCATTTTGGCTACAGATTTGCTTTCCATAGGTGCCTAAATCATTTGGTATGTGGTCATATCCTTCTCTCTTAGCTCTGTGCTCAGTTCAAACATGATAGAACATGATAGATAGGTCTGGACGAACTCCTATTAGGTCATAAGTGAGGCTTTGTCTATCATTACGTCCCAGTCGTCAGATCTGTCGTGATCTTTAATTTGTACTGGTTGTGAAATGTTAGTACCACTGACTGGAAAGGTGGTGCCACCGAGTAGTCAGATGACTTGAAACCCTTATGTGTCAATACCATTAACTTGTATGTCGATAGCATCGAGTTGTATCTGACTTGTTCTATGTCGGGTGTACCGACTAGGATGTCGGTGGCATCAAGACATTGTGAATACCACTAGCTTGAAAGTCAGTGGCACTGAGTTTTCTCTTGCTACCTTGTTGGGTTTTTGTAAAATGTTGATACCACTGACTCCAAAATTGATGGTACTGAGTTGTACTGAAAGTGCTCAAATTTCTTTAAATGGAGAAAAGACAACATAAGTCCAAATAAAAATCGATAATTTAACATAATTAGGTAAAATTACTTATTAATTGATGAAATAGTGTTTCAGAGTCTAATGATCATAAATAATGCATAAATAATGTCCAAACGAACAATTATGCATGAAATACATAGGAAAATAGCATGTGAAAAGTGATGAAAACTTAGTGCATCGGGACATAGTAAAATTCTCACACATAATAATAGAACTAGACTAGGATTTTTGGGATTCACCACGTTTCTCATGCTTATATCTTATTAGGAATCTACCAATCACCTCTTTATTTCATGTGACATTGCTCATAACATACAAAAACACTACTTTAACACTTAACAAACTATCAAAGAAATTAAACTTGAGACTAACAAATGCATTGTAACAACCTGGATTTTCTCTCTCCTCTGACTATGCACATAATGACTTGTAATGTACTCGATTTGACTCAAATACCTTCCTAGTCATCAATTGAATCTTTTGGAATCATGTGTTGCTCAATTGTTGAGATATGATTGATAAATTATAAGTTGAACTCTTTTGTATAAGGTTGAGTTCTTAATTAACTTTGAAGATGTTTTGAATTTTTGGAACCATTAAATGTGACTATCTTGATCTAATTATGTGAGCATTAGATATATCATGAAATTTTTGATCCAACGATGAAGATTTCACCCAAATCGGATAATTGAGCTAAATGTTATGGCAAATTGATTTCCCCCCTTTTTCTAGCCCATTTCATCTTGTTTTTCTTCTTTTCTCCATGTTGGGCCTCGTCCCTTTGCTCTTCTTAAGATCCATCCCCTTAACCTGCTCCTAATGAGTTCCCTACCCACAAAAAAAGTTGGGATACCCCCAACCACTCGATCAAGCACCCATGGATCAGGGGCCGATCATACGGTTGGGGAGTCATCCCTAACCTTTGCAACAAAATCAAGCACCTATGGCTGCTAGCCATGTCTGCGACCCCCTAATTTTTTTGGATTTTTCCTCGTTTATCATTCAAAATCATCATGAATCTTCTCCCCTTGGTCCTCCCAACCTCACCCCTACCTTTTTCTTATGAAATGGGCTATGGGAGGGGCATGGGAGACCCCTCCATCCTTGTATGACAGCCATGGTCGCACCCATGATGGTGCGGCACATCCAGCCCTCTTTGATGCCTCATTTTAATCCCATAGAGTTTTAAGCACCTCGCCCTTTGATTTCCCCATCTTTTCTCTCTCTCTTGTCCCCTATACCTCGATGTATCCCTTCTTCTTCTTCCTTGGAGCTCGCCAGTGCTGCCATGGCAGAAAGCTTTGGGGCTTTCCACCTTAGCCCTCTTCGATCCCATTTTTCTCCAGATTCATATCCAAGAGAGCGATCCAAGTATAGACAGATAATTTTTTAGCTCTCTCACAATCTCCAGCCCATAGATCTCAGGTTCTCCGGTGAGCTTCTCTGCCCAGCGCCGTCGTGTGACCCCGAGAAGATGTGTGCGACCCGCCACACTATGGGCCTGTTGGAGTGACGGTGCACAATGATAGCTGGTGACCTGGGGCCTTTGGCTATCCCCACGGGGTGGTGAGCCATGACCAGGGACCATAGTTGATTTGTCAAGGTGGGCCATGTTAGACACATAGGCATCCAATAAGAGAGTTCCATACACTTTCCCATTATGGTACAATACGTCCCCCTCTCTTGTATGCATAAATGTACCCAAACTTGTAAAAATCATAGAAAATCATCCACTGTGTCAAATGGGACATGTTACATATGAACATTTATCTACACAATGAGATCTATCCAATGAAAATGTTTTTCAGAGGCTAATTCGATTCATAGCTCATGATATGTTGAAAATGGCATCTAATGCATCTCTTTTATATGTTTAATGGTGATTGATGCTCAACTTGATCATATCATGATCCCACCTAACTTTTATGACCCTAATTAGTTACGTATGCTACCTTGTACTATTTTAATTGAACACGATCATGCTTATCCCTTTTAATGACTCTAGTTCATGATATGAACCATGAAATATGCTTACCTTAGACTTTGATGCTAATGATCATTATCTTGATACTCAACTTGATTATATAAACTTCAAACAACCATGTTTGATCTAGATTAGTGACTTAACATGACTTTATCACTTAAATGACTCATGGATCACTCTTGTTCACGATAATGACTAAGTGACTTATACATGACATTGAAATGTGACCGAATGTGCATGTTGCTATATTTGGTATTTAATCTTGTATTGTAGATCTTTATGAGTTTTAATCTAGATTGATCTATCTCGTACTCTAGTGTTGACTATCTTGCATTAAAATGACTCTATATGACTTAAATTGACGTTATGATGAATAAGGCTTTAAGCTTATTCAATCTTATGATTTCCCTATTAAGATTCATGAAAACCTAAATTTGAAATCCCTGATCTTGAAAAAGATGTTTCACCTTAAGTCTAAATGATATATGATGTAGCATATAGCTTGATGATGATATTACATGAACATTGGAGATGTCGAAATCAATCATTAAGAGATATGGAACATAGATTACATGAAACATCCACTCTTTATGATATGTTTAAGATGACATAAGTCTTGTTATATTAATCTATTCACACTTGCTTGTAATGTCAGCATCTCTTTGATGGACTCTTTTCAAAGATCAAATCTTGTTCTTAATGCTAGTTTGCTCGTATCAAGGTACGCTTTATCCTCCTATTGGCCAGACTAGCAGTATTGAAATTTCTTGTATGTATGAAATATAAGATGCTTGGCTTATAATACTTGTTTGAGCTATTGTTCCCTATGGCTACTATGTTTTGATCTTGATTACATTTGTTGAACAAACTTGAAAACATAATGATAGATGTCCATTATACAACCTTGTGTACCTACATGTATTCTCGGGGTAAGGACACAAGGATGGGTGTCCTACTTGAGTTGTCATGATAGGGTGGACCATGTTGATACAAGGGTTAGCTCTTGGAAATGGCCTTGAGATCCCTTATGAATAGGGTTAACTCTTGATGTTTAGTCTTGTAGTCCCCCATGTTGAAATAGGGTAGCTAATCTTGAGCACCCTCATGGACCACTTCTTTTAAGAAGGTGGTCAAAGGCCTTATGATATTGTCGGTATAATGGAAATGAACATAAAACACACTTTAATGTTAATAAAAAAGTCTTTAATCATGTTATTGCTTCATTCTTGTTATTTACTTTATGCTTTTTCCAAGCAATATATGTTCTTAAACCTATGATTATATATGTTTGCCAGCGTACTCAGCACAGTTATGCTGATGTATACCCATTTTATGATTTCAGGTAACAGGTACACTATGAATCTCTAATTATGATCAATGCTTCCGCACTTATGATAATCTTCTTGTACTCTGATGATATATAATGACATGTAAATAGAATACACATGGTTAATATATGGGACCTAAGATCTTAACATGTATTAGTTTAGCATTCTTTTATGCTTTCTTGTCTCATACCTTAGTTGTTGTTTGCGGTTTTATTTTTGCATATGTTATGTGATTTATCCTACATATGGACGCTCGGGTCCTCTCACCTTGGGATTTCTAGCCATTAGTAGTGAGAATTGGGTAACAAACGGTTCTGTGACAGATGGTATCAGGGAAATCACATATCCTCTATGTGTGTTTAATAACCTACTTACTTGTATCAACCTTGGGAAAACCTAAGTCCATAATGGTGAAGCTAAGGTGTCTAGGCAGGTCATTACATGGGGGCTGATGCACCTCCTATCCACCTAGATGCGGTGGCTAGGGTCTCCCTTGTATACCTTCATGGCCGAAGTGAATCCAAGACTAGAATAAGGATTTTTCCCTAAAAAACATAGAGACTCTTCTAGCATCTCATCTCTTCCTTAAGGACTACCCTAAGCCACCCATTAGACTATGATTAGTTAGTTTCTCATCTCCTCGTGTGATTTATCTCTCATGACAATTAATCACATGACCTGTCGATTATGGTTAGCTTATGTATGGGGAAATAAAATTTCAATGAATTGGTAAAAGTTGATTTAAGATGAAAATGATGCCATGATATGATCTTAATTTAAAAACTAGATTATGATTAATGAAAGTACTCTTGAAGTTAAGTACTCATGCATAACATCTCAGATCATGTAAAATTGATTTTACCAAATATGACTCATGTGCTTCATATGTTTGAGGTAAATAATAATGATCCTTGAATATGATGAAATAAGGAGAAATCATGTGTTATACCTCATTGTTGATGAGGTCCCTATTAATTAAGTACATGTTTCCCTATTGTTGATTTAAGCCTCAAACATGATTAAGCAAATCATTTTCCACTTTTTTGACATGTATCATGATCATACCTTGTAATGACTATGACTTTGGGCTCTCGAAATCATGATGAAAATTTGATACAAGAGGTAAAATCCCCTATTGATTATAATACCTCATTGTTAAACTCAATTTTGAATAAATATGACAAATATGAGATCTTGATCATACTCAATAATGATTAATTGTTGAAAGAGCCTATATTGACTTCTCTATTTCCAAGTATACCCCCTTGCTCTTAATTATGAAGAGAAGGGAATCATATTATGACCTAAGATATATGGAATCTTGAACCATGGTTTCTCTATATGATAAATGATCTTTGATCTCATGACCTTGTGAAATACAAATCGATAAATGATGCTCTCCCTATTTGTGAAATACAAACTAGGGACCATGGTTGACTGGTCAAGGTGGGGCCATGGTCGACAACGGGCACCCAATAAGAGAGTGACACATCTCTCTCCCATTATGGTATAATATCTCCCCCCTCTCTCTTGTATGCATAAATGTACCCAAACTTGTAAGAATCATAGAAAATCATCAATTGTGTCAACTGTGACACATTATATATGAAAATTGATGTACTCAACGAGATCTATCCAATGAAACTCTATTTCAGAGGCTAATTTGATCCATAGTTCTTGATATGTTGAAAATGGCATCTAATGCATCTCTTTCATATGTTTAATGGTGATTGATGCTCAACCTTGATCATATCATGACCCCACCTGACTTTTATGACCCTGATCAGTTACATATACTATCTTGTCCTATTATAATAGAACATGATCATGCTTATCCCTTTTAATGACTCTTGTTCATGATAAGAACCAGGAAATATGTTTACCTTGGACTTTGATGCTAATGATCATTATCTTGATACTCAACTTGATTATATAAACTCCAAACAATCATGTTTGATCTAGATCAGTAACTTAACATGCCTTTATCACCTAAATGACTCATGGATCACTTTTGTTCACGATAATGACTAAGTGACTTATACATGACATGGAAATGTGACCTAATGTTCATGTTGCTATATTTGGTATCTAATCTTATACAAATGTCACCCTAATGGTCACACATGCTTTATTATGCATCAAATCAGTAACTTGTAGATCTTTATGAGTTTTAATCTAGCTTGATCTATCTCGTACTCTAGTGTTGACTATCTTGCATGAAAACGACTCTATATGACTTAAATTGACGTTATGATGAATAAGCCTTTAAGCTTATTCAATCTTATGATTTCCCTAATAAGATTCATGAAAACCTAACTTTAAAAACCCTAATCTTGATAAAGATGTTTCACCTTAAGTATAAATGATATATTATGTAGCATATAGCTTGATGATGATATTACATGAACATTGGAGATGTCAAAATCAATCATTGAGAGATATGGAACATAGATTACATGAAACATCCACTCTTGATGATATGTTTAAGATGACCTAAGTCTTATGATATTAATCTAGTCACACTTGTTTGTAATGTAAGGATCTCTTTGATGGACTCTTTTCAAATATCTAATCTTGTTCTTAATGCTAGTTTGCTCGTATCAAGTTACGCTTTATCCTCCCATTGGCCAGACTAGCAGTATTGAAATTGCTTGTATGTATGAAATATAAGATGCTTGGCTTATAATACTTGTTTGAGATATTGTTCCCAATGGATACTATGTTTTGGTCTTGATTACATATGTTTAAAAAACTTAAAAACATAATGATATATGTCCATTATACAACCATGTGTACTTTCTTGTATTCTCGGGATAAGGACACAAGGTTGGGCGTCCTACTTGAGTTGTCATGATAGGGCAGACCATGTTGATACAAGGGTTAGCTCTTGGAAATGGCCTTGAGGTCCCTCATGAATATGGTTAACTCTTGATGTTTAGTCGTGTAGTCCCCCATGTTGAAATAAGGTAGCTAATATTGAGCACCCTCACGGACCCCTTTTTTAAAAAAGTTGGTCAAAGGCCTTATGATATTGTTGGTATAATGTAATTGAACATAAAACGTGCTTGAATGTTAATAACAAAGTCTTTAATCATGTTATTGCTTCATTCTTGTTATTTACTCTATGCTTTTACCAAGGAATATATGTTCTTAAACCTATGATTTTATATGTTTGCCAGTGTACTCAACATAGTTGTGTTGTTGTGTACCTATTTTATGATTTTAGGTAATAGGTACACTTTGAATCTCTAATGATGATCAATTCTTCTGCACTTATGATAATCTGCTCATACTATGATGATATATAATGACATGCAAATGGAATACACATGGTTGATATATGGGACCTAAGATCTTATCAGGTATTAGTTTAGCATTCTTTTATGCTTCCTTGTCTCATACCTTAGTTGTTGTTTGTGGTTTTATTCATGCATATGTTATGTGATCTATCCTACAAACGGACACTCGAGTCCTCTCACCTTTGGCTTTCTAGCCATTAGGAGTGAGGATTTGGGTAACAAACAGTTTCATGACATGTATGGAAAGAAGAAAAACAAACACTTTTTCTAAGATAACTATACTTACAAGAATCATATTTTGGCCTATATAGAAAGAAAGAAACAAAAGACTATTGAAAATCAAAGTACCACTATTGAAAAGTACATGTTGAAGCTGAAAATTCATATTATATCTTTTCACAGTTTATACATGTATGTAATTGATAGATTAGGAAGTCAATGTCACTCAATTGATTCAAATATGAGACAATTGCATTTGTCATAGGCTATATTCAGAAAAAACAAATCCTTGAAGGGTAATGCAAATACTAAGCATCATTCATCCACCAATAAGTGGATGACTATCTAGATCTGCAATTATTCCATTTTCATGTATAGTATATCTTAGAGGCTTGTTAAGGGGTTCCTCTAACAAAATATTTTACTTTATCCTTCCTTTTTGTTCGCAAACAATATTTGTGGTTAGCATACTTCTTTGACCTAAACAAAAAGAAATGTAATTCTATCTTTTCTTTCATGAAATCCTATATCACAATTTCTAATCAATCAATGTGCTCAATAATCCAAGGGAACCCTTCGGTCCCATGTTTCCATTCGATAGCATTACGGTGACTAGGGTTTTGGGGCTCAGTTGCCCCCCTCCATCTTTAGGTTTTCTTTCTTGTAGGTCCAAGGAATTATCTACACTTCTGTGATCCCGTCGAAGCAATGACCTCAAAATTGGTTGACTAGTGTGCATGTATAATGCTAAGAGAAGACAAAGAAGATATTGTTGACCTAAATGACAATGAGGAGATAGAAGCGAAAGAACATGTAAAAGATATTGTTGACCTAAATGACAAGGAGGAGATAGAAGCGAAAGAACATGTAATCCTAGCACTTGCAACAAGACTCTTGATAGATTGATCCTTCAATTCTTCCATTGGAGAGATAAAAAGAAGGTCTTGGAAGAAAGACTCGGGAACTTTGACTATAGGTTTCTGATGTTGAAAGAGATAGAGGAGGAAGACGAATCAGGAAGATTGAATTCACGAAGACCCCTTTTTGGGTGTGCATCTATAGACTACGCCTTACACACAGGTCAGAAATAATAGGGAATTTGATTGCAAGTAGATTTGGGGAAGCACTATAGATTGACTATGTTGAACTAGGGTGGGAGGCCTTAGAAATAATACGAATCAATATAGATGTATCTAAACCTTTGAAGAGATTCTAAAAGATGCAATCAAAGAAAGGGCAAGTTATAGAACAAGAACTGATGTATGAGAGACTTGCAAATTTATGTTTCATATGTGGATATTGGGCCAGTTGACAAGGAATATAGTGCTAATGAAGAAGAAGAGGCACTAAGGCTGTGGGGGCTATGGCTCAGAGCCTTTCGATGCAAACATAGGACAATAATCATAAAAGAAATTTATGTAAAGGGAGCTATGAAACAGAAACTTCTTTTTTAGACGAAACTAGAATGAAAAGGAAAGAAATTTTATCCATGAATGTAAGATCGTTGACCTAACTTCACGGTTAAACATGCTTACTTATATTAATTGGATTCATAAAACCTTAGTTAAACCCTAATCCATGATCTAATATCATGTGACAAAGCTAAGTTTCAAGTTTGGTATAGTTTGGAAATTGTTTGATCAAGATTTGCAAATTATAAGCTTATATTGATTTTATGCATATCTAGGGTTTTATCTGTAATTTTCACATGTATGATGTGCCTCCTAAGTGTTCATAACATGTTTTATATAGTTGAATCTTTGAGAACCTAGAACCATTATATGTAGGGTGTTATCTAACTTAGAGATGAGACCTAGGGTTTCTCACCTAAAATGCTCCAACTCGATGGTTTCCCTTTATAAGATTGGGATCTGATGTTTTCATTATGTGAGTGAAGAATCCAATGGTCTTCTTGTGTTGCATGAGATTTGACGGTTCCCTCTTGAGGCACATCAGTCGGCGATCTTTCATGGAAGGTGCACCAACTAGTGGTGGTTTAGGGTTGTTATTTTGGATATGAAAGGGCATGATCTGATGGCTCTTTTGATGCTAGAACTTGATGGTCCTCCTAGGTTGAAGATTTGATGGTTCACCTAGGTACCTGATCTGATGGTAGATCTATTTTGAATGGATGGGAGGTTTTCTCCTTTGGGCACATGTCAAGCATGCTTTCAACCCTTATTCTACCTTCCTCTCTCTTTGTAACCTTATATACTCCTCTTCTTTGTCTCAAACAAACTCTTTACGCACCTTAATCTTCTTCTTGTTTCTTGAGTGGTCCGACTCACCTTTTTGGTGGAAGGAGAAGAGCTCTTGAGGATGGATCTTGTTCAAGCTTGGTTGCATGTGATATAGGGGTTCAGATCTACCCTCTCTATGATCATTTGAAGCTTCCTAACATAACCTCTTTCCCTAAACAAGAAAGATCATCTTTCTTATCTTCATTTTCCTTGTTGTCCTCCTTCTTCTCTCTTCTTCTTTGGATGAAACGTTGGTGTTTTTTCCCAATGTTTGAGCATGTGGATGAAGAACATCTTCTTTCCTCTCTTTTACCCTAGGTCTTCCTTGCTCTTGGAGAATGGATCTAGATTGGAACGTTTGGAGTACTAAAGCTAAGGTTTCTCTTCTCTCTTTCAAGTTGTATTGCTGTTTGGACCACCATCATCTTCCTTGAGGTGAGTTATATAAATTTCATCTCATTTCTTGGTTACTCATACCTTTATATATGTAGATCTTGCCTCAAAATGTAGTAACAAGTAGAAAGATGATTCTTTGGGTGAAGTTTGAACACATGTAGTAGGTTTTTTTAGTTAAAGTACCCCTTGATTGTGTGCATGTTCCTATTTTAAAGTAAGCTATCTAGATCTCGCAAGATCATGAAATGATGGTTTCATTGAAATGTTGAACGATGGTTTCATCTTAAGCCTTATGAACTGATTTCCCTCTTGAACCATGAATTGATGGTTTGACTCCTTATGAGGATCCATGGTTTATATTTGGTTGTTGACTTGATGTTTTTCCTTGTGCATTTGAAGTGGTAGTTTTACTAGTAAGAGAAACAATGGTTTTTCTTAGTTTAAGAATCGATGGTTACTCTTATTTCAAGAATCATGGTCATGTTTGTTAACCCAAGTTAATGCTATCCACAAGTAGATGAAATGATAGTTTCCCCTAGTCTTAACAAAAGATGGTTCTTCTAGCCTTGACAAACAATGGTTCCCTAGTTTGACAAACGATGGTTTCACTAGATTGACAAATGATGGTTTGGCTTCTTTTGTCAAATGATGGTCTACCTAGCACATCAAATGGTGTTCTATCTAGCAATTGAAAACAATGGTTTTTCTTAGTGTAGAAGGATTGATTTCACCTAGTGCTCACAATTGGTGGTTTGCTTAAATGTTCACAGCTGATGGTTTACTCAATGCTAAAAATTACAAGTTTTTCTATTTGCTTGCAACCGATGGTTCTACTACTCTATGATATGAATGATAACATCCAGTTTTGTGGATATTATATGCCTTATTTTATCAATATATCTCTCATGTTATGCAAACTGATATTCACTTTCCCCATACCTTGTACATAGCTTCTCTCTTCCCCATTTGAAGTTAATAGGAACATTTTCATGTAGATATTATCATAAAATAGAATCTCCATTGGTTTCTAAAACCTTTGGCCATTTTAGAAAAATCAGCAGCACGGCCATCGGATCTCAAGTGATGGTCTCTTAGGCAAGTCTTCCCGACCATTGTTGGATACCATATGGTTCTTCCCTCCCATGTAGCATCACTGATCGCACACCCACCAACTGATGGTCAATTTGAAGCATCACCCAGTGGTCCAGTAGTGTCGCCAGCTGATGGTCACACAAGACTCACTAGTCGATGGTCCAACAGACTCACTAATCGGTGGTCCAGCAGATCCATCTGCTGGTGGTCTGGCTGTCAGTGGTCTGCCTACACCAACACCCAATGGCTGCCCTAATAGAGTTTTCACTTGTGGTCGTTAAGCACGTGGCCCAAGGATGATACCTGGGACACTTGGGGTGCAAGTAAAAAACCTCATTTTGGCACCTATATATACTGGACCCTCAGCTACATCCAAGGGGGATTCACACTACTCAAGGGACACTGAGACACTTCTAGATAAGGAACTCGCCACTGCTCATCATCATCGCCACTTGTTGACAACAATAAAGGACGAGACTCCAACATAGGTTGTTCCACCACTCCTGCCTTCATATCATGCTCTATTCCGACATTATTCATATACAAAAGGAGGAAGAAGAGCAGACCAGCGCCACCATGCCAAGTCCATGAGAAGGAGAGCCAAACCCTCAGTTGTGGCCACTGCCTGGTCCCAGTTGGTGTATCCCCTATTTCCCCTACTTCCATAACTCATTTTCTCCCCTTTCCTAAACTCCTTCTTTTAATAGAGCTCTATGTTTTTATCCATTTTTTAATCTATAATGACACTCATGAAAATGAGTGGATAAACTCATTGCTTGGGTTGGGAGTAGCTACTAAGGCTCTTCCAACATGTATGTACTTACATTCATTTGAATACATATGCTCTTAGCAAAAATTATCACCTTTGGCTTGGTCTTAATGCTTCACTTGTATGATTAGCTACCATATCGTGATGTTTAATTGTTAGTGTCTCAAAAGAGTAACACTAACCTTATCTAAGTGTTTTAGAGTTGCATGAGTGCATGAGAATGTTGGAATGATAAAGCTAATGATCATATGGTTGTTGTTGTGATTGTTTGTTTGCGATCTTGAGAGAGAGACAACCTTATAATCTAGATCTATCCTACGATCAAGAGGAGGGAATAGACATATATGATGATTTCTTGTAATATTGCTAAGGGTATACAAAGGGGTAAGTATTGCATGTTGATGAGAAATCTTAGTGGGTGAAACCCAATCCAAGTTCTCATCCATACTTTGTTACCACGTGCTTGTTTACTTTTATTCTCTTGTTTTATTTCTTTATCTTTATTTTACTTGTTTGATTATTTGGAGTAACATCTTTCCATAAGGAATTCCATCTTAACCTATCCCTTTTTTTGGGTGTATTTGAGCCAAGGTTTAATCTTCTTAACACTTACTGTTACTTGTCCATGTTGTTCGACCCCGATCTACCACTTCGGAACCCATATAATAGTTGTGCAGGCCTGAGAGTTGGGTTATAACTTTATGAGTATGACTACTCTAGATCCACTCCATTTTTGGACGTGTGGTTTAGGCTGGTCAACTTTTTGGCACCATTTCCTGGGACATGGTAAACGGAACTATTAAGAACCCAAACCTACTCACTATACACTAGTGTCTCGAGTCTAAAAGTAGACACGACTGCACTATTTCTAAGTCTTCTATATCCAACTGATTAGGATACTTCCTTTTACACATTTAGTTTTCTAACTCGATTGTGCAAACTGTTTAGGTAGCTTAAGGAGAAGTAGATTTTGACGATCATCTTACCCTTCTTACACAACATTATTCCACCTCATTGAGGAGGACATACTGGAAGTGACTAGAATGTGAGGGTAGAGGATGTTTAATTTCCACTAGAAATCGAATTTGAGCATGATGATGGAAACTCTGATGGAATTGGGAAAGGGCGCATACTGATACTGTGGGATCCGACTTGTAAAACATGAGATAAACTAAGCAGAAGTGATTGTTTAACTGGTAGCGGAATATGAAAATCACTGGAAATTAAAACTTTTTAAGCAATGATCTTGAAACATAAAACTCCTTTATTTGAAACAAGATAAATAGTTTACATCATTGTGAAATCACCTCTCGAGTGATTATATACATCCAGATACAAAATCTCGAGGCTTAAAGCCAAAAATCTCAGACCTACGGACTCCTAGGACCTGAGAGTACAGAGACGACATAAGACAAACTAACTACAGGACTTGATAGTCAGTATCTTCACCTAAGATTCACTGTTGCCCTTGATGTTGCTGCTGCTGATACTGCTCACCCTCAGATTGGTTTCTCTGTCCTCAACGTCCACCTAAAAAGTTGAAACCTACGGAGTGAGACAATCTGAATAATTGTCCCAGCGAGAGTTATAACTCTCCACCAGAAGCTTTATTATGGCAATCAAAGGAATAACATAAGCAAAATAACTTAAATCATTCAGCAGCAGGCTTAAGAGTAATAAAGCAATCATTTACTTCTATAAGGAAAATGAAGAACATGTAAACTAATTACTTGATTAGATCATTTATAAATAATGTAACACCAATCATTGTTTCTCATAGTTCAACCTAAGCAGATATGCTACGCGGTTGATTATGTTTTACAAACATTATTATGCCCTGCGGAGATGAGGTATACCACTCATACTCCAACCGATCACTACTAAGTCGCATCGGTATCATACATAGGTCATCAAAAGAGCCAGATTCTTATGACCTCATCTTCCTCAGTCAGTATGAGGATCAACATGCAGGACATCTAGTGTCTCTGCTAAGATATCTTCCCAGGGTATTCTGGCACTTCGCTATTAGAGTCACAGTGGCATTATGTACTCTCTTTGCCATCGAAAGATCTCTTGTTTATCTCTCATCGATGCGTTATAAAAGTTTCCCATGGGATATTAGTGATACATCACCCCGGCATAAACACATAGTGAAGGGTTGATAGATTAAGGTATATCTACATCAATTCCTACACTAGGATGTAAGGATATTCACATCCATATTCCCCCACATACTCAAAAGTATGTGATCCAGGAGTTCCCTTAGGAAAACCTATTTCACCATCATTTAGCTTCTGACAATGATGGATCTATGATCAGGGCTCTACATGGAATAGTTATACTTGATTAGTTAGATACATTTCAGCATTCTTTTAGCATCAAGCATGTTCTCAAACATTAATTATTAGAACAACAGCTATTAAAGTAGAACACTAAATGTATCAAGCTTAACTCACATCAGTTATAATATGGATATCAATTCATCATAAGTCATCTAATTAGCATGACCTTGATCTTACTCATGGCTCTTGCAGCCCATTAATCCCATATGTTGTCACTTATCTTAAGCAACATAGCATACATCACTATCCATAAAGCCTACAACATGCTTTTAATGAATATCATATCATAATCCTTCCCTAGTTATGATTATTCTCTTATAAGGACCTGCATAGTTAATTAAATTGACAATAATAAACAATTTATTTCCAGATCAGCAATTAATAAAGCAGAATTAATCTTTCAATTTAAGGGTTGTACCTTCATGCCCTCACTAAGGCTAGGTTCCCTTATTTACATCAATTAGGGTTACCCAATCCCTTTTATTATGATTTAGGAATGATGATTCCTCATCTCATACTTTAATCATGAAGATTCATGCTTAAAAGCATAACCTAGAATTAGGGTTTAATGTACATTTTAACACATCACCCTTACTTAGGGTTTACTATTCACATTACATGTTACTACCTATTCACTTCATAGTGAATTGAGCTCATATCATCATAATGTATGAAAATTATCATCATTGATGCCCTCAAATTAGGTTAAGATTCATTAATCATCATAATTAGGGTTTTTATGATCTCACCTTAATGGATCATACCCTAATCATATACATCCTTACATATTGGAGATAGATTACTTGATTCTCATTCATATTAGAAGCCTTCTCTCTCTTCTCATTACTAGATGATGTTTACATCACTCTAGATTAGGTTAAATCAATTCATTTTGATTAACATAGGTCAAGTCATCACCAATATGGTTATAAGGGTTTGCTTGATCAAGGGATGTTGTCTACTTGAACCCTTCATAAGTGCCTTGATAAGGTTCATCATTAAACATAACATGGGTCAAGTTACTAATTACTTAACCCCTTAATGTTTTTAGGTATCATTAGGGTTTAAGTTGAACAACCATTGAACCATTTAAACCTTCAAAGCATCAAGTAATCATTATCCTAAAAGTTCCCAAACGATTACACACTTCAACCTCCAAACGGTCCTGAGACCGTTTGGGAGAGTTGACCATTTGGTTAGGGTTGACTTCAAGACTGCATGAACTTGGTCACCCTTAAGACCATTTACCCTTAAACGTTCTTGAAACCGTTTCAACTTGTTGACCGTTTGGATGAGTTGACTTTGAAACCGTTTGAAATTGAACGACCTTGAGATCGATTGAGTCTAAATGACCTTGAGATCGTTTGAGCCCAAACGGTCTTGAGACCGTTTGGTCCCAAACGGTCTTGAGACTGTTTGGATTCAAACGGTCTTGAGACCATTTGGTCCAAACATCTCAAAACCGATTGGACCCAAAAAGTGCATCAACACTTGCAATTGATTAGGGTTTTCAAGGTTGAACCCCTTAATTGACCTCATATATGTTAACCACTTATCAATTGAGCTAATTAGGGTTATCCTTAACCAATTGGGCACTCAATTGACCCTCAATTGATAGTCAATTAGGGTTGAAACCAATTCAATTAGGGTTTGTAATCGACTAACCATCAACATTGATCAACATGAGTCTAATTGAAGTTGAACCCATCAATTGACATCCAATTGGACCCAAACTTGGCCCAAACGGTCTTGGGATCATTTGGATTTTATCCAAACGGTCTTGAGACTGTTTGCCCAAAGTCCCATCAAAATCTATGTCAATTTGATAAGGGTTGAACCCTAATTAAGTCTCAAGTCAGCATTTTCAATTAATTCAACAACCTATTGTGATTGGACCTTCAATTGATTAAATTATCTTAACCCTAGACCTCCAAACGGTCTTGGGTGGTCACCAAACGGTCTTGAGACCGTTTGGGTGATTCCCAAATGGTTTTGAAACCGTTTGGGCCACTCAACCCAAAGTTCAACAAAATCGATCCTTGAAATCATCAACTGAACCCGATTAGGGTTTAGGGGATTGAAGTGCCTTCAACTAATGATTTGTTTGCAATTAGATGATGATTCCTTTTAGATGATTAATTAAATATGTATTCAACAGGCCTCTAACTGGTCTTCACTTGGTCAAACTTTCCAAACGGTCTTGGAGACCGTTTGAATCTAAACAGTCTTGCAAACCGCATGAAATCAAACGGTCTTGAGATCGTTTGATTTCAAATGGTTTTGCAAACCGTTTAGACCAAATGGTCCAAGGTCATTTGGTAAAGTTTCCTAGGAAATCACACCCATCATCTTCAACCTTAGAACAGGTCGGTTACTTTGTGGTTTTGCTTGCAAAAGTGCAAGGAAGAGTGGGGAAGAAGAAGAACTAGCTACTTATTTGCAAGAACAAGGATATGCATAAGAAAGCAAAAGGTTTAGAGTTAGAGCTCCAAGATTCCAAGCTTCAAGCCTTTAATGGAGTATTGAGCTCCACATGTCGGCCAAGGGTGCTTCTCCAAGAAAAGGTTGGGAAACGTCGGCTAGAAAGAGAAAGCTAAGTGAGAAAACCATAAAACCAACCTTCTAATCCACTTTCCTCCATGAATTCGAGCAAGATGATGGTCTCTTCTTACCTTAGAACAAGTTGGTCGTCTCCTCTGCTCCTAAGCTCTACCTTAGTCGGTCCAAGCAAGGGGATAAGTGATAGAAGTGAAGAAACGATCGTTTAGTTGTAAAGGATAGATGACTATATACCTTAGGGGGTATTTCCATGATAATGATAACTATTTCTCTTATTCTTATCTAGGTCCCTCCTTTCTTCTTTGCACGTCCCTTCTACTTATTTCTAAATGAAAACTCTTTCTAAAACCAAGGACTAAAGGCAAAGAAAGTCAACTTATTACTAAGTTGCAGATATATAAGGGTCTCCTTACTTACAACTTGGTGATTTAATTACAAAGGTGTTCCTTATTATATGATTATTCAAATGAAGCGCCCCCTTCATCATTTTTACTCTAAATGATGCCAAGAGTTATAGAAGTTATTCTAGAAGGTGTATTTTACAAGTTGCACCCCAAATTTTAGGTAAATTGCACTTTACACCAAAATTAGGGTTTTAAGCACAAGGATTGCTCCACAAGCTGCATTTTGGTGCCCAAGCTTAGGGAATCCATCACACTTCATCACATTCACTATTATGATGTCTCAAAACTAAAGGAACATATTAACATGTGTAAATTGCAAGTTCACCCTTCTAATTGGGTAATTTGCACATAGGTCCCTATATTACAAGACAATACTACAACATTGTTTAAAAAGGACAAAATGGAAACATATGTTCCTTAGGTGCTTTAATTACATGCCAAAAGATAATCACAAGTATCTTAATTACATAATTAAGCAAAACACCTAGGGTTAGTTCATAACCCAGGTCAGGGATGTTACAAATTATCCACCCCTTACAAGGATTTTGTCCCCGAAATCAACAAAACATATTAAGAGAAAAGAGCAGGGTATTTCCTTCTCATCTCTTCCTCTAGCTCCCATGTGGCTTATTCAACACCACGATGATTCCAGAGGACTTTCATAAGACTTATGTCTTTCTTTTTCAGCTTTTTAATTCTGTTATCAAGGATTGATACTGGTCCTTCCTCATAAGTTATATCACCATTCAATTCTACCTCCATAGGTTGTAGAACTGACTCGGTATCAGGGTGACATTTCCTCAGCATATAAATGTGGAATACATGGTGTAACCTCTGTAACTCTAGTGGTAACTCTAGTTTATAAGCTACCTTTCCAACCCGTTCAATGATTGGATAAGGCCCCATAAATCTAGGAGCTGACTTCCCTTTCCTTCCAAATCTTAGAACTCCCTTCCAAGGCGAAACCTTGAGGTACACTCTATCTCCAACCTGGAATTCTAAGGATATATGACGTCTATCATCATATGATTTCTATCTATCATGTGCAGTCTTAATCTGTTGTTGTATTACTTTAATCTTTTCTGTGGTTTGCTGCACAAGATCAGGACCTAACAACTGATGTTCACCAGTCTCATACCAGCATAGGGGTGATCTTCATCGTCTACCATACAAAGATTCATAAGGTGCCATGACAATGCTATGTTGATAGCTATTGTTATAGGCAAACTCTATCAAGCTTAGGTGTAGATCCCAACTTCCTGTAAACTGGAGAACACATGCTCTCAGCAAGTCCTCCAAGGTCTGTATAGTCCTTTCCGACTGTCCATCAGTCTGTGGATGAAAGGTTGTACTAAACCTTAACTGGGTACCTAAAGCTTTGTGCAGTCGCTCCCAAAAATGACTCGTAAACTGGGGACCTCTGTCTGAAACTATAGTGACTAGAACTCCATGCAGTCACACTATCTCTTCAACATACAACTGTGCTAACTTCTCAGCAGAATAGGTTGTTTTGATAGGTAAGAAATGAGCTGTCTTTGTCAACCTATCAACTATTACCCAAATGGAATCATGTCCTTTGCTTGTTCTGGGTAGGCCAACAACAAAGTCCATGGTTACATGATCCCACTTCCACTGTGGTATGGTTAAAGGTTGTATTGTTCCTGTAGGCTTCTGGTGTTCAGCTTTAACTTGCTGACACACAGGACACCTCATTACAAACTCAGCAACGTCTTTCTTCATTCCAAGCAACCAATACACATCTTTCAAGTTTCGATACATCTTGGTGCTTCCTGGATGCATAGCATACATCGAAGAATGAGCTTCTTCCAGGACTAACTTTCTCAATTTATCCACATCCGGCACAATCATCCTTCCTTGATAACATGCTACTTGGTCATCCGAGTCAAGGAAACCATCTCACTTCTCATCACCATACTCTGATCTAAACTGTTGAACTGTAGCATCAACATGCAGTGTCTCCTTAATCTGCTCTCTTAGGGTAGGTTTTATGTCCATTTCAGCCAACAACCCGGCTAACAATGACACCTTGAATTGTACATTGTCTTGCCTTAAGGAGATAAGCATGTCTCTCTTAGAGCATACTAAAGTGTTTAGTTGTGCTCTATCCATGGTTGATGTTGCTGATTTCCTACTCAAGGCATCTGCAACTACATTGGCTTTCCCTGGATGATAATCAATTGTACAATCGTAGTCCTTGATTAACTCCATCCAGCGACGTTGCCTCATGTTAAGTTCGTGCTGAGAGCAGATATACTTGAGGTTCTTATGATCAGTGAAAATCTAGAATGTCTCTCCGTAGAGGTAGTGTCTCCAGATCTTCAAAGCATGAACCACAACAACTAACTCCAGATCATGTGTCAGATAATTCTCTTCGTGTTTCTTAAGCTGATGGGAAGCAAAAGAAATCACTTGCTTATCCTGCATCAACACACATTCGAGTCCATTCTTGGAGGCATCACAGAAAACCACGTATCCTTTGCCTTGCTCAGGTAGCACAAGTACAGGTGCACTTGTCAACCTCTCCTTTAGCAGTTGAAAAGATTGCTGACACTTATCATTCCAAGCAAAAGGAACATCTTTCCGGGTCAACTTGGTCAAGGGTAAGGCTATAGAACTGAAGTTCTTAATGAACCTTCGGTAATAGCCAGCCAACCCTAAGAAACTACGGATCTCCGTCGGTGTCTTCAGTTGTTCCCACTGTAGAACATATTCTACCTTTTTAGGGTCAACACAAATACCTGAAGTAGATACCACATGTCCAAGGAAAGATACTTCCGGCAACCAGAACTCACACTTTCTAAACTTAGCATATAGCTTATATTCTCTTAGCAAAGTTATAGCCTGCCAAAGATGTTGTTCGTGCTGTTGAGCATCTCTACTATAGATCATAATGTCATCTATGAAGACAACAACGCACTAATCGAGGAAAGGTTGGAAGATTCTATTCATCAGTTCCATAAATGCAGCAGGTGCATTTGTTAGGCCAAACGACATAAATGTGAACTCATAGTGACCATACCTTGTCCTGAACGTAGACTTGGATATGTCACTATCCTAAATAAGGAGTTGATGATATCCCGACCTCAAATCTATCTTTGAGAAGATGGTTGCTCCACGCAACTGGTCAAAGAGATCATCAATCCTCGGCAGAGGGTACTTATTCTTTATTGTTACTTTATTAAGTTGTCTGTAATCAATGCACAACCGCATTGAACCATCTTTATTTTAAACAAAAGGACTGGAGCACCCCAAGGTGAAGTGCTCGGTCGGATGAAACCTTTCTCAAGCAACTCTTGAAGTTGTTTCTTGAGTTCTACCATCTCGGCAGGCGCCATCCTATACGGTTTCTGTGCTATAGGTTGTGTATCTGGGATCAAATTGATTTCAAAATCAATTTCCCGAGGCGGTGGCACACCTGGAAGTTCTTTAGGAAATACATCTTCAAATTCCATGACTACAGGAACTTTTGTAGGGTTAGGACTCTCCATGGTAGTATCTACCACATGGGCCAAGAATGCATAACATCCTTGCCTCGTCAGCTTCTCAGCAACCATAGCTGACACAAGGCAGGTGGGTAGAATCTTTCTTTCTCCTTGAAAGATCCATGTGTCACTTTCATCAGCAAACACAGCTTGCTTGGATTCACAATCCAAAACAACCCTATACCTTTCCAAGGTATCCATCCCAAGGATTATATCAAATCCTTGCATCCCAAGTGGTATTAGATCCACTTGAATGTGATGATTAGAAAAGAAGAGGATGCAGGTAGAGCATACCTCCTGCAACACAGCAGACCCTCACAACAGAGTCTCAAGCAACAAGCTATCTGCCCTATGACTGATTGTCATATTGCAGTTACAAATCACTCTTTGAGTGATAAAGGAGTGTGTAGCACCCGGGTCAATCAAAACAGATATAACACAGGATATAGACATATCAGAATATAACAACTCCATCTGACCTGCCACAACCTGAGGGTTGATCACTGCATCAGGTGGGTTCATTGCATAGAACCTTGTTGTCGCCTAAGGTTGATTCGGTGTTGATGATCCATCTTGGGACGCTTGTCCACGTCCTCTAGCTATTCCTTGAAACTGTCTCCTCTGGGATCCTTGCTGACTCTACCTCTGTGGTTGGGTTACACTTGCTGGTCTAGCTCTGTAGTCTTTCATTAGATGTCCCACCTTCCCACATATGTAACAACTTCTCTCCATTTGTTGTGGTCTTGGTGGTCCTTTGACCGACATTGATGCTGAATTGCGAGCTCCTTGTAGTGGTAGGTGTCGTCCTCTACCTCTACTCGGTGTCTGCTGTGTCTGAGCACTTGGTCTAGGTGGTGGTGGTGTCGGTGCAGAAAATCTAGGCTTCTTGAAGTCTCTAGATGAAGATCCCTGGAACAGAGGATATCTCTTATGGGTTTGCCTCTTCTCTACTACGGACCTTTCTATCCTTCAGACTGACTCAATGAAGGTAGCAAACCTTTCCCAATTTTCTAGGGCCAACACGGGAGTAGTCAACTCAGCATTCAACCCTTTCTCGAACCGCCTGATCCTTTCTTCATCTGTAGCAGCCATATGCAGACAAAACCGCAACAACTCCATGAACTTAGCCTCATACTCACTAATGTTCATCAAACCTTGCCTTAACCTCTCAAACTGAGAGATTTTCTCATCTAGGAATGTCTTAGGGAAATATCTATTGATAAATTCCCGTCGGAAGACTTCCCACGCAACCTCCACACCAGGCCTCTTCTTCTCTTCCATGGTCCACCAGTGACCAGCACTCCCCTTGAGAAGATAGACAGCATGTCTAACCTTCTCAGCTTCTGGGATGTTCAGGATTGTAAAGGCCTTCTCTAGTTCGGTTAACCACAGATCGGCATTTGTAGGGTCAGCTGTTCCAAAGTATTCAGTTGCTCCGACACGACGAAGTCATTCGAATGTCTTACTGATACCTTGTCCTTCAAGTTGGGCAGGTGCCCTAGGTACAGGCATAGGCATCCTATCTATTATGTGTGTCATGGCAGTCATAAACTGCCTGAGCATAGTTTGTACGGCTGGGTTCCCCATGTCAGCTGGATTAAACTGAGGTGGCTCAGGTACAGGCTGTTCTATCTCCGGGTTCCTTGCACCTTCTCGGGGTGCAGCAACACTACTTTCTGCCACATACTCCTCATGTGGTACAGACATCCTTATTTATCTTCTTCTC
The DNA here is from genome assembly GCA_963693085.1 of Alisma plantago-aquatica. Classification (NCBI taxonomy): domain Eukaryota; kingdom Viridiplantae; phylum Streptophyta; class Magnoliopsida; order Alismatales; family Alismataceae; genus Alisma; species Alisma plantago-aquatica. Next base: position 40,684,201 of record OY856415.1, on the reverse strand, counting down.
CTGAGGAGCAGAAGACACTATAAGATATTCTGGAAGACACTAAGAATAGACTCGACATCCTAAGTCCTATGTCTCTGTAGACTCAGCGAACCTAGAGCTCTGATACCACTAAATGTGGGATCCGACTTGTAAAACATGAGATAAACTAAGCGGAAGCGATTGTTTAACTGGCAGCGGAATATGAAAAGCACTGGGAATTAAAACTTTTTAAGCAATGATCTTGAAACATAAAACTCCTTTATTTGAAACAAGATAAATAGTTTACATCATTGTGAAATCACCTCTCGAGTGATTATATACATCCAGATACAAAATCTCGAGGCTTAAAGCCAAAAATCTCAGACCTACGGACTCCTAGGACCTAAGAGTACAGAGACGACATAAGACAAACTAACTACAGGACTTGACAGTCAGTATCTCCACCTGAGATTCACTGCTGCCCTTGATGTTGCTGCTGCTGATACTGCTCACCCTCAGATTGGTTTCTCCGTCCTTGACGTCCACCTAAAAAGTTGAAACCTACGGAGTGAGACAATCTGAATAATTGTCCCAGCGAGAGTTATAACTCTCCACCAGAAGCTTTATTATGGCAATCAAAGGAATAACATAAGCAAAATAACTTATATCATTCAGCAGTAGGCTTAAGAGTAATAAAGCAATCATTTACTTCTATATGGAATATGAAGAACATGTAAACTAATTACTTGATTAGATCGTTTATAAATAATGTAACATCAATCACTGTTTCTCATAGTTCAACCTAAGCAGATATGCTACGCGGTTTATTATGTTTTACAAACATTATTATGCCCTACGGAGATGAGGTATACCGCTCATACTCTAACCGATCACTACTAAGTCGCATCGGTATCATACATAGGTCATCAAAAGAGCTGAATTCTTATGACCTCATCTTCCTCAGTCAGTATGAGGATCAACATGCAGGACATCTAGTGTCTCTGCTAAGATAGCTTACCAGGGTATTTTGGCACTTCGCTATTAGAGTCACAGTGGCATTATGTACTCTCTTCGCCATCGAAAGATCTCTTGTTTATCTCTCATCGATGCGGTATAAAAGTTTCCCTCGGGAGATTAGTGATACATCACCCCGGCATAAACACATAGTGAAGGGTTGATAGATTAAAGTACATCTACATCAATTCCTATACTAGGATGTAAGGATATTCACATCCATATTCCCCCACATACTCAAAAGTATGCAATCCAGGAGTTCCCTTAGGAAAACTTGTTTCACCATCATTTAGCTTCTGACAATGATGGATCTATGATCAGGGCTCTACATGAAATAGTTATACTTGATTAGTTAGATACATTTCAGCATTCTTTTAGCATCAAGCATGTTCTCAAACATTAATTATTAGAACAACATCTATTAAAGTAGAACACTAAATGTATCAAGCTTAACTCACATCATTTATCATATGGATATCAATTCATCATAAGTCATCTAATTAGCATGACCTTGATGTTACTCATCACTCTTGCATCCCATTAATCCCATATGTTGTCACTTATCTTAAGCAACATAGCATACGTCACTATCCATAAAGCCTAAAACATGCTTTTAATGAATATCATATCATAACCCTTCCCTAGTTATGATTATTTTCTTATAAGGACCTTCATAGTTAATTAAATTGACAATAATAAACAATTTATTTCCAGATCAGCAATTAATATAGCAGAATTAATCTTTCAATTTAAGGGTTGTACCTTCATGCCCTCACTAAGGCTAGGTTCCCTTATTTACATCAATTAGGGTTACCCAATCCCTTTTATTATGATTTAGGAATGATGATTCCTCATCTCATACTTTAATCATGAAGATTCATTCTTAAAAGCATAACCTAGAATTAGGGTTTAATGTACATTTTAACACATCACCCTTACTTAGGGTTTACTATTCACATTACATGTTATTACCCTAGAATTAGGGTTTACTATTCACTTCATAGTGAATTGAGATCATAGCATCATCATGTATGAAAATTATCATCATTGATGCCCTCAAATTAGGTTAAGATTCATTAATCATCATAATTAGGGTTTTTATGATCTCACCTTAATGGATCATACCCTAATCATATACATCCTTACATATTGGAGATAGATTACTTTATTCTCATTCATATTAGAAGCCTTCTCTCTCTTCTCATTACTAGATGATGTTTACATCACTCTAGATTAGGTTAAATCAATTCATCTTGATTAACATAGGTCAAGTCATCACCACTATGGTTATAAGGGTTTGCTTGATCAAGGGATGTTGTCTACTTGAACCCTTCATAAGTGCCTTGATAAGATTCATCATTAAACATAACATGGGTCAAGTTACTAATTACTTAACCCCTTAATGTTTTTAGGTATCATTAGGGTTTAAGTTGAACAACCATTGAACCATTTAAACCTTCAAAGCATCAAGTAATCATTACCCTAAAAGTTCCCAAATGATTACACACTTCAACCTCCAAACGGTCCTGAGACCGTTTGGGAGAGTTGACCATTTGGTTAGGGTTGACTTCAAGACCACATGAACTTGGTCACCCTTAAGACCGTTTGCCCTTAAATGGTCTTGAAACCGTTTCAACTTGTTGATCATTTTGATGAGTTGACTTTGAAACCGTTTGAAATTGAACGACCTTGAGATCGATTGAGTCTAAACGACCTTGAGATCATTTGAGCCCAAACGGTCTTGAGATCGTTAGAGCCCAAACAGTCTTGAGACCATTTGGATTCAAACAATCTTGAGACCGTTTGGTCCCAAACTGTGTTGAGACCATTTGGATTCGAACGGTCTTGAGACCGTTTGGTCCAAACATCTCAAAACCGATTGGACCCAAAAAGTGCATCAACACTTGCAATTTATTAGAGTTTTCAAGGTTGAACCCCTTAATTGACCTCATATATGTTAACCAATTATCAATTGAGCCAACTAGGGTTATCCTTAACCAATTGGGCACTCAATTGACCCTCAATTGATAGTCAATTAGGGTTGAAACCAATTCAATTAGGGTTTGTAATCGATTAACCATCAACATTGATCAACATGAGTCTAATTGAAGTTGAACCCATAAATTGACATCCAATTGGACTCAAACTTGGCCCAAACGGTCTTGGGGTCATTTGTATTTTCTCCAAATGGTCTTGAGACCATTTTACCAAAGTCCCATCAAAATCTAAGTCAATTTGATAAGGGTTGAACCCTAATTAAGTCTCAAGTCAGCATTTTCAATTAATTCAACAACCTATTGTGATTGGACCTTCAATTGATTAAATTATCTTAACACTAGACCTCCAAATGGTCTTGGGTGGTCGCCAAATGGTCTTGAGACCGTTTGGGTGATTCCCAAATGGTTTTGAAACCGTTTGGGCCACTCAACCCAAAGTTCAACAAAATCGATCCTTGAAATCATCAATTGAATCCGATTAGGGTTTACGGGATTGAAGTGCCTTCGACTAATGATTTGTTTGCAATTAGATGATGATTCCTTGTAGATGATTAATTCAATATGTATTCAACAGACCTCTAAATGGTCTTCACTTGGTCAAACTTTCCAAACGGTCTTGTAGACCGTTTGAATCTAAACGGTCTTGCAAACCGCATGAAATCAAACGGTCTTGAGATCGTTTGATTTCAAATAGTCTTGCAAACCATTTAGACCAAATGGTCCAAGGTCGTTTGGTAAAGTTGCCTAGGAAATCACGCCCATCATCTTCAACCTTAGAACAGGTCGGTTACTTTGTGTTTTTGCTTGCAAAAGTGCAAGGAAGAGTGGGGAAGAAGAAGAACTAGCTACTTATTTTCAAGAATAAGGATATGCATAAGAAAGAAAAAGGTTTAGAGTTATAAAACCCACCTTAAGGTCGTTCCTAGAGCTCCATGCCAAGATTCAAGCCTTTAATGGCGTATTGAGCTCCACAGGTCGGCCAAGGGTGCTTCTCCAAGAAAAGGTTGGGAAAAGTCAGCTAGAAAGAGAAAGCTAAGTGAGAAAACCATAAAACCAACCTTGTAATCCACTTTCCTCCATGAATTCGAGCAAGATGATGGTCTCTTCTTACCTTAGAACAAGTTGGTAGTCTCCTCTGCTCCTAAGCTCTGCCTTAGTCAGTCCAAGCAAGGGGATAAGTGATAGATGTGAAGAAACGATCGTTTAGTTGTAAAGGATAGATGACTATATATCTTAGGGGGTATTTCCATGATAATGATAACTATTTCTCTTATTCTTATCTAGGTCCCTCCTTTCTTCTTTGCACGTCCCTTCTCCTTATTTCTAAGGGAAAACTCTTTCTAAAACCAACAACTAAAGGCAAAGAAAGTCAACTTATTACTAAGTTGCACATATATAAGGGTCTCCTTACTTACAACTTGGTGATTTAATTACAAAGGTGTTCCTTATTATATGATTATTCAAACGAAGCGCCCCCTTCATCATTTTTACTCTAATTGATGGCAAGAGTTATAAAAGATATTCTAGAAGGTGTATTTTACAAGTTGCACCCCACATTTTAGGTAAATTGCACTTTACACCAAAATTAGGGTTTTAAGCACAAGGATTGCTCCACAAGCTGCATTTTGGTGCCCAAGCTTGGGGAATCCATCACACTTCATCACATTCACTCTTATGACGTCTCAAAACTAAAGTAACATATTAACATGTGTAAATTGCAAGTTAACCCTTCTAATTGGGTAATTTGCACATAGGTCCCTGTATTACAAGACAATACTACAACATTGTTTAAAAAGGACAAAATGGAAACATATGTTCCTCAGGTGCTTTAATTACATGCCAAAAGATAATCACAAGTATCTTAATTACATAATTAAGCAAAACACCTAGGGTTAGTTCATAACCCAGGTCAGGGATGTTACAGATACCTCACTGCATACCTCACGGCGAAGACAAACATGAAGAATGACACAAAGACACATGTGAAGAATGACAGGAAGACAAACATGAAGAATGTTGTGAAGATGAACGTGAGGAGTGACTAGAAGATGAGGATTGTGAGAAATGATGTCGTGATGAATATCATCACCATTGAACAAGAAGAAACCGAAAGAACCATCATGAGCGTGGAGACAACTAGAAGATGATGATAAAGGAGGCCTTTCGCTTTGAGACTTAGCCCCTAAAAGGGCAAATGAGTCAAGATCCCTATTGTCATTCCAAGATTTGATGCTCCAAACTTTGAACTTAATCTTTCTTTCATAGCTATGATTCAAAAAAACTCATTTGGAGGAAATTCAAGAGACAATAATCATTATCACCATCTTAATGCCTAGAAGAACATTTGTGATACGGTCAAGATGAGGGGAGGGTCCTCAAGAAGTAATGTATTGAAAAGGTTTCAACTTATCCTGAAAACACAAAGCTCTATTGTGGTACTTATCTCTACCTGAAAAGAAGATTAATGATTGGGGGCCCTTAGCTAACACCTTCTTCACCAAGTTCTATCCTATGAAGAAAACTATTCAAACCAGGCAAAAGATAAACATATTCATGTAGAAGCCTATAAAAAACTTGTAGAAGCCTGGGAACAATTTCAGGTGTACCAGAGGGACTTCCCAAATCACAACTATGACAAAGGCCACCTTGTTACAACCTTCTATAACAATATTACTTCTATTGAGAGGACTTTGCTGAATGATGCAATAGGAAGCAATTTCTTGTGCAAAAACCAAAAGAAAACTAAAGATTATTGACAACATGGCTGCTCTACAAATGGGGATTGATTTTGATAGAGGAGACATGGGTTTAATGAAGAACACTATGTATGAAGGACCTTTTGTCAAATCTAAAAACTTGGAAACTATCACTGCCCAAATTTATAAGATTGTTATGGATGTCAAGCAATTGAAGGACTCTGGAGGCAAAAGAAAGAAATATAGAGAAAGTAATGAAATGTGTTACATGTGGAGAGGGAGGCCATGGAATCAATAATTGTATCTATACTTAACCCAAAGAGTAGAGGGAGGAAGAAGAAGAAACTGAGAATGTTTCCTATGCAAACTTCAAAATATTAGATCACCCTAGTTTCAACTATGGAAACAAGGATGATGCATAAAACTCTCACCAGCTAAGAGGAGCATCAAAAACACCATCAGGATTTGGAAGAGGAGGTGGACATGATCAGTTTACCAAGAATATGAGCTACCAACAAAATAGAAACAATTACCAAGGCCAAGGACAAGGTCAAGGCCAATACAAGAACATGAACCGACAAAATCAAGATCAAGGCCAACCTAAAAGCAATAATCAACCAGACATGATGGCCCAACTATTTGATTTTGCACAAAGGCAAGTCTCGTTGAATGATGAGCTAACCCAAAGTGACATCACCAATTGAGGTGTCTTAACAGCAATGCAGACCCAGATGGCCAATATGAAGACACATTAAAGACAAATCGACCAACATTTGGCACAACTGTTTGAACTGATAAAGAATCCTCAAGGAAAGATTCTCTCAAACACAAAGATTGCAAAGATGGCCACTCTCTATTCAGGTAAGGTTGTAGAAAAGAAACAAGATGAGAATCACCTTGAAGAAGATGTTTCCGCTAAGCCACAACCAGAACCTATTACAGTAGAGGAAGAATATGAGAAGGAAAAGTCCACAAAGAGGAACCAACATAAAGAAGAAGGCAAGGGGAAGAAAGATGCAATGACAAAAAAGTCAGACCCAGCTGAAGACGTCTTCACCCAAAGAGATTCTTATTCTCTAAAAGTTCCCTTCCCATACATGTTAATCAAAGCACATCTTAGAAAGAGGTACAAGAAGTTTATGGAAGTCGTGAAGAAACTACACCTAGACATTTGTTTCATGGACACCATCAAAGAAATGCCTACCTATGCTAAGTTTTTCAAGGGCCTGATCACGAAAAGAAGAAGAGGAGACCACATTGAGATTGTGAAGTTATCCAAAATGTCAAGTGATTTTAGTCAAGCCAAGATGCACACAAAGAAGAGAGACCCAGGGGCATTTACTATCCCTTTCCATGTTGAAGACAATGTACAAAGGAATGGACTAACAAATATGTGGGTGAGCATTAGCCTCGTGCCACTAACTTCGGCTCAGAGGCTTAGAATCACTGATATGATGAAGACCATCATGAGAATTTAGTTCTCCAATCACTTTCACAAAGCTGATCGGAGTAGTGGAAGATGTCCTGATTCACGTGGGATGATTCTTCATTCCATGTAATATAGTAGTGATTGATACAGTCAAAGACTCGACATGTCCAGCGATCTTTAGATGACCTTTCCTTGCAACTGTAGAGCCTTAATTGATGTGGCTGAAGGGATGATAACTCTTAGTGTTGAAAATGACCATATTGATTTTCATGTACAAGATTCTATGAGGGAACCCTATCTATTCGAGTCGGTCTACTTCATGAATATCTACACATAGTACTGCAAATAAGTACAAGAAGGTTGTGTTGTTGTTGATCCACTTATGAGAGATATGAACAACCCAAATCCCAACATAGAAGACCCCGAGGTAGTAGATATGTTGGATTATTTGAATCATCCTAAAGAAGTGCTCAGTCACGAAGAAGATATAACTTTAGAAACCACAAAGTAAGCATCACTAGAGAAGACTCCTGAAGAAAAAGAAGCACCCAAGATAAAGCCAGAGTTGAAACAACTACCTGAAGGATTGTGATATGAATTTTTAGATGATGAAGAAAGAAACTCACTAATAGTTAACTCAAATCTAACTGATGAGAAGATGGACAAGTTGTTCAAGGAGCTTAGACTATGGAGGAAAGACATTAGTTACTTAGTAGAATATACAAAGGGCTTGAGCCCAGCTGTGTGCATGCATAGAATCAATCTAGAACAGACGACTAAGCCATTAGCCCAACCTCAGCCAAAACTAAATCATATGTTGAGAGAGATAGTCAAGAAGGAAATCATAAAGTTGTGTGATGCATGGATTATATACCTGATTGGTGATAGCAACTGTGTGAGTCCTGTACATGTAGTACCGAAGAAGGGAGGAATAATTGTTGTGAAAGGAGAAAAAGGAGATGAAGTAACCACAAGGACTGTGACTGGGTGGTGAATATGAATAGACTATAGGAAATTGAATGTTGCGATAAGAAAAGACCACTTGTCGTTGTCATTTATTGATCAAGTCCTGGACAGACTAGCTCATCATTAATATTTTTACATCATTAATATTTTTACTTATTAGACAGTCATTTTGGATTCTATCATGTACCAATCCACCTTGATGATTAGGAGAATACCACCTTCACCTATATCTACGACACCTATGCTTTTTGAAGAATGTCGTTTGTCCTATGCAACACACCAGCTACTTTCCAAAGGTGCATGATATCTCTCTTTGCGGACTTCTTGGAAGATATAATGGAATTTTTCATGGATGATTTTTCCATGTAAGGCACCAATTTTGATAAATGACTCAAAAATCTATCTCTAGTTTTACAATGTTGTGAAGAAAAACATTTGGTTTTGAATTTTGAGAAGTGTCATTTCATGGTACAAGATGGTATTGTGCTAGGACATAAGATTTATGATAAAGGGATAGAAGTTGATCTAAGAAAAATAGAAGATGTATCCAAACTCCCACCTCCAAAAATAATAATGAGGGTATGGAGTTTTCTTGACCATGTTGGATACTATACGAGATATATTAAAGATTTCTCAAAAATTGCCAAGCCTCTATCAAGTCTTCTAATGGAAGATGTAGAGTTTGATTTCACAGACAAGTGCCTTGAAGCCTTCAATACTCTGAAGAATGCCTTAACAACAACCCCAATATTACAAGCACTAGACTAGAATCTATATTTTGAAGTCATGTGCAACGCCAGTGACTATTCCATCAGTGTCGTTCTTGGTCAAAGGAAAGATAAGAAACATCACCATATACTATGCTAGCAAAACATTGGATGACACCCAAATCAACTACACAACCACTAAAAAGGAAATGTTATAAATAGTATTTTCCTTTGACAAGTTCAGATCCTACCTAATAGGGTCAAAAGTAAAGGTGTATACAACAATAAAGTAAATAAGTACCTGATGCAAAAGAAGGATACTAAGCCCAGATTGTTAAGATGGGCTTTACTGTTTTAAGAGTTTGATCATGAGATCATTGATAAAAAGGGAACAGATAATGTGGTTGTAGAGAACCTTTCAAGGATAGTGCTTATAGAGGAAGACCCATTACTAGTTAATAACAATTATGCTGATGAAGCCTTGACGATGGAAACGTCCGTCAAGTCAAATTTACCATAGTTTTTCGATATTTGTAACTATCTGGCCTGTAAGCAGCTACCACCTAATATTACATATAATCAGAAAATGAAGTTATTCTCTTATTTGAAGAATTATTATTGGGATGGCCCACTCTTATTTAAAAAGTGTGCCAACAATCTATATCGATGTTGTATACTAGAGGAAGAAGTTCCTCAAATCCTTAAGGAGCCACTCTTCACCTTATAGAGGGTATCTAGGTAGAGATAGAACTGCAGCTAAAATTCTACAATCTAGTTTCTATTGGCCAACTTTACTTAAGGATGCTTAAGCTTATGTGAAAACTTTTAAGAAACGCCACCTTACAGGCAACATCTCAAAGAGGAATGAGGTGTCTATGGAAAATTGGGTTGAAGTAGAAATTTTTGATGTTTGGGGAATAGATTATATGGGACCATTTCCATCTTCAACGGGAACCAATGCATTCTTGTCATTGTTGATTATGTCTCTAAGTGGGTGGAAGTGGTAGTGACCCCTACTTGTGACTCCAAAGAAGTTATTAGGCTTTTTAAGAAAACCATCTTCCTGAGATTTGGAGTTTAACGCGCCGTCAATAGTGATAGGAGATCCCACTTGGGGAAAGACAATTTGAAACCTCATTGAAAAAATATGGAGTGAAACATAAAGTAGCAACACCATATCACCATAAAATGTTAGGACAAGTGGAGGTTTCTAATCATAAAATAAAGCAAATCCTCAAAAAAAACAATCAATAGAACTAGGAAAGACTGGTCCATAATGTTTGATGGTGCACTATGGGCCTACCGTATTGCATACAAGATACCAATAGGGACTACTCGCTATAGGCTAATCTTTGAAAAATCTTGCCACCTCCCAGTGGAATTCGAGAAAAAGGCCTTTTGGGCGATCAAATTCATGAACATAGACTTGAACCAAGCAAGAAAGAAAAGATTTATGCAAGTGTAGGAGCTGGAGGAACTCAGGTTGCATGCTTACAAAAAGTCCTACATTTACAATCAGAGGACCAAGGTGTGGCATGACACTCACCATAAAATAAAGGATGTTTCTGAAGGGGACAAAGTTCTTCTATTCAATTTCAGTATCAGGTTGTTTCCAGGAAAACTCAGGTCCATATGGCATGGCCCATTCTCTGTTGTGAAGGTCTACCCATCTGGAATGATGGAAATTACCAATGAAAAGACTGGTATTTTCAAAGTGAATGGAAATAGAGTAAAAAGGTACTATGAGGATGAGGTTTTTTGAGGAGGTCAGAACTCCATTTAGAAGAGTCCCAACCCATTCTGCCTAAAGAACAATAAATGATCAAAATAAAGATTCAAGGTAAAGACTATAAATTAGCATAGCTTGGGAGGCAACCCAAGGATTTTCCACTTTGTTTAAATTTTCAGGTTTTTCTCTTCTTTTAGTAGACTATAAGCATTTTATAAAATCTAGTCTAAGTCTAGTGTGTTTTGTTCTTACAGTAATAGACATTTTCTAATCCTGTTCTAACTTCATCCTTAGCCCATTCCACCTTGATTGGTAAAATTTATTACATAGAATAAATTTATTGAAGTTGGGTGTATGTTTTTCTTTGTAGGAGTCATTCACGACAACCATCAGTTGTTGGACCAAGCATAGCCACCAGATGACCAACTAGTCACCGCATCGAGTGTTAAGTACATCACAATGATCATTGCTTGGAACTACAATCAAAGACAACCTTATACTTCTCTAAGGTGTCCATTCCAAGGATTATATCAAAACCATGCATCTCAAGTGGTATAAGATCCACTTGAATGCGGTGATCGGAAAAGAAAAGATTGCAGGGAGAACACACTTCTCGCAATACTGTAGATCCCATCAAAGGTGTTTCTAACAGCAAGCTATCTATCCTATGACTAACAATCATATTGCAGTCATCAATCACTTCTCGAGTGACAAAAGAGTGTGTGGCACCCGGATCTATTAACACAGATATGAAGCAGGATAAAGACATATCAGAATAAAGCAGTTCCATCTGACCTGTCACAACCCGAGGGTTGACTACTGCTTCAGGCTAGTTCATAGCATAGAACCTACTTGTCTCCTGCTATTAACCCTATGCTCGATTGTTAGATGTTGAAGAACCGGCTTGGGACGCTGGTCCACGTCCTCTAGCACCACTGCCATGTTGTTGCCTCTGAGAGCCCTGTTGACTCTGCCTCGGTTGCTGGGTCACACTCATGACTTTCTCTGGACAGTCTCTCACTACATGGCCTTCTTTTCTACATCTATAACAGGTTATATTCCCCCTTGGTGGTCTGGGTGGTCCTATTACTGACATAGAGGTTGAGCTGTGAGCTCCCTTCGGTGGTAAACTACGGTTTCTACCCTTACTTGACATCCACTGCATCTTGGTATTAAACCTTGGTGGTGGTGTAGGCACATAATACCTTGGTTTCTTGAAACTCCCAGCACTTTGCCCTTGAAACTGTGGGTATTCCTTCTTACCCTTGGTCTGTCGCTTCTCAACTACAGACCTCTCTATACATCTTATTGATTCCACAAAAGTGGCAAACCTCTCCCAGTTCTCCAAAGCAGACACCGGAGTGGTTAATTCAGCATTCAACCCCTTCTCGAACCACTGAATTCTCTCCTCATCATTGGATGCCATGTGCGGACAGAACCGCAACAACTCCATGAACCTAGCCTCGTACTCGCTAATGGTCATAGGTCCTTGTTTGATTCTCTCAAACTGGGATATCTTTTCATCTAGATATGTCTTGGGAAATTATCTAGCGACGAATTCACGCCTGAATTCATCCCATCCAATCACAACTCCAGGTCTTTTTCCCTCCTCAATGGTCCACCAGTGGCCAGCACTCCCTTTGAGGAGATATACAGCATGTCTGACCCTCTCATCATTAGGAATCATGAGGATTCTGAAGGCTTTCTCCAACTCAGTCAACCATAGATCAGCATCTGCTAGATCGGTTGTACCAGCATAGTGTAAGGCTCCTACCCTCTTCAGCCTTTCAAAAGTATTGTCGGCACCATGTCTTTCATCATGGGGTGGTGCCCTAGGTGCAGGTACTGGCATTCTATCCGTCATGTGGGTCATAGCTGCCATGAACTGCCCGAACATAGCCTGGAAGGTTGGGCTCCCCATATCAACTAGGTTGAACTGGGGTTGTTCAGGTACAGGTTCCTCCCTGTCCTGGTCTCTTGCACCATTTCCCGGTGCAGCAACACTGCTCTCAGTAGTGTGTTCTTCGCGTGATCCAGACATCCTTAGTTCTTCTTCTCCTATAAGAGCAGAAGACACTATCAGATAAACTGGAAGATACTAGAACAGACTCAACTACCTTAATCATATGTCTATGTAGACTCAGCGAACCTAGAGCTCTGATACCACTTAATTTGTGGCATACAACTCATAAAATAAGATTAACTAATGCGGAAGCGTATTATTAGCAGCGGAATTACTGAAAATCACTAAAAATTAAAACCATTTATCGAGAGATCCATTCACAGGAAAACTCTTTCATTTTGAACCAAAGTAAAACATTACATCCTGGTTCATATATACATTACATGCATCATCGCACTTCGAGGCATTGATGCACAAAATCTCATATCGAAGTATCAAAACAATAACTCCTAGGACCCGAGAGTACAAAGACGACTATAGGACTATCTACACAAAACTAGACAGCCAATGTCTCCACCTATTGGATCACTGTTGTCCCTGTGTCTTCTGCTGCTGCTCTTCTCCTACAGAAGAGTTTCTGCCTTGATGTATGCATCTACCTAAAAACATTGAATCCCACGGGGGTGAGACAATTATAAAAATTGCCCCAGCGGGGGATATAACTCTCCGCCAAAACATTGTCATTGCAGTTTAATAGAAATAAATTGAAGAGTGGGATAATATGAATCAATAGCAGGTGGATCAACATCTATGCAAACTAGAGAAACATTCTTATGCAATATTACAGCTATAACTTGATTAAGCAACATGTCTCATATTCAATATGAATTAAAGGAACATAAGTACATTCATGTATCAAGGGCATGCTAAGTAGTATATCATCAATCAATATTTCTCGTATTTCAATCTTATGCAAATACGCTACACGGCTGATTATACTTTACAAACATATTTAAGCTCTGAGGAGATGAGGTATACCACTCATACTCCAACCGACAATTTCTAGAATCGAAATCGGTACCATAAATAGGTCAATGGAAGAGTCGGAATCCCATGACCTCCCACATCCTCGTCAGCACAGGACTACAAGCAGGACTGTGTCAACTACTCAAATAGCTTTCCAGGGTATACTGTAACTTCGCTATAGAGTTACAGTGTCAACTGCACTCTCATCGGAAATCGATAGCATTAATGTTTATCTCTATCGATCCGACATAAAATATCATTGGGAGATTAATGATACATCTATCCCAACCATCGAAAGATTTATGATACATCTATCCCGACACATGAAGGATTGAGAGGTTTAGTGTTTACCTTCCCTCAATCTCTTCACCCGGATGTAAGGATATTTTCGCCCATTTACCCCCACATATTCAAAATATGCGAATTCCAGGAATTCCATAGAAAACCTATTTCACCATCACCAACTGCTGACGATGATGGATCTACGGTCAGAGCACTACATGAATAGATTTCACTTGATTATTTAAGTACATTTTCATATTCATTTAGCATCAGGCAAGTTCTCAAACAAAACTTAGTATGACAATGCTATACAAAAACATGTACTATTTTCAACAATTGCTTAACAATCTTTAAAAGGTATTGGGGACTCAGTCCCTTATTTCAAAAGTGGGAATTCTCATCCCTTCACAATTTCATCACCATGATTATATGGCTCTGGGTAATTAAACCCTTGATTCATCATTAAGCATTGCTACCACTTTTCCAGGTAACCATCACCTTCAGGTCAATTGACCAAGGCAAACACGATACTTGATATTACAAGCATCACACATGGTACTTGAGGCCCATTAACTCTCTTGTTACCTCTTTACCAGGCAGCAAGGTATATTATGGCACTCAAGGTACATTCACAATAGTGAATTAAACATCATATCTCATACCTGGCCATGATCATCATTTCAACATACATGCATGGTTAGCACAGATGATAACAGTGATATCAATTGCATAACAGAACCATGCACAATAAATATGAATTCACTATTCATGGGTAACTCCACTATTCCCTCACCAGGGTTAGGGTTTCACATTTTATGTCACTCAAGAATAATCATCCCATTACCACATCAAAGATATGGTTTATCACCATATTGCCCAAGATTAGGGTTCATTAAGCAATACATAGTATTATCCTGGATTTGAGCTCCACAGAACATCAAACATCAGGGTTTCTCATGAAACCATCTTTAGTTAGGGTTTCACACCAAAATCACCCTATAAAAGGATTTACATTCATTATATCACAATTAGGGTTTACTATTCATCCCAATTAGGGTTTCATGTTCCATCACCCATAATTAGGGTTTATTATTCATCCCAATTAGGGTTTCATGTCCATCACCCATAATTAGGGTTTACTATTCATCCCAATTAGGGTTTTGGATAACCTTACTCTTAATTAGGTTTATACACATCATCACCCTAAATTAGGACTACATCCATACCTTGGATTAGGGTTTCAATTATAAATTGCCCTGAATTAGGGTTAAGGTTCAACAATCTTGTCAATTAGGGTTTAGGTTCATGATTAGGGTTTCATGATCTCTTTACTTAAGGATCATACCCTTAATCACCATATGAATCAAACTCATGTATCAAATCCATGCTATTATTTTCTCAATTTGATTAGGTCATATCAACCCTTCAATCAAGTTCATACAAATGTGAATGACATAGTGTACCAAGCCATTGATCTTAGGACAATTAGGGTTCCTTTCTTAATTGACACAAATCCCTAGGTACTATTAGGGTTTCAACCTTTGTACCTTTAATGACTAACAATCATTGGATAATTGGAACCATCATTGCCTTCAATATCCAAATAATTAAACCACTAACAACCTCCATGCGGTTTTGAAGTTTCAACATCAAATGGTTTTGAAACTGTTTGCTACCAAACGGTTTTGAAACCGTTTGACCCCCAAACGGTTTCAAGACCGTTTGGTATCAAACGGTCTCAAGACCATTTGGGCCAAATCAGTCCCAAAACCGCAAGGGCTCTCTAGGTCATTTCTTCATCAAATCGATTTCTAATTGCACCATTGAATTGATCATTAGTTATTCAATTGAAGGAATCATCAATCCAAACCATTAGATCATCATCCATGGGGTCAAGGATCAACCTTCAATACACCAAATGGTTTTGAAACCATTTGGTCCCAAAAGGTTTCAAGACTGTTTGGGATCAAACAGTCTCAAGACCGTTTTCCCCAAAAAGTCTTGAAATCATTAGGACCAATCAAGGATTTCATCAATCAATTTAATTAGGGTTTCCAATTGAAGGATTGTGCAAACATTGGATCAATCAATTGAGTCCATTGGAACATCATCCAACCTATGATTAAGTTTAGACCTCAAACGGTCAACTAAACCAAACGGTCAACCATGCCATGCGGTTAATTTGGATTTCAAACGGTCAACCATATCAAACGGTCAACTATTCCATGTGGTTTGGATTCCAACTTTACCAAATGGTTTGCAAAACCGTTTGGACCAAAAGTCCAAGACCGTTTGCTATTGTTCTTTGATTAAGGTGTGTTCTTATGAACAGGTTATCATCTTCAACCTTTAACTCACAGAAATACTGCCATTTTCCATGGCAACTTCATCATTTAAGTAAGGCTATTACAAAAATTACAATTAAATCAATTGCAAATAGAAATCGAATTCAATGACAAAGATTAAGGGTTAAAGTTATATAATCTGCCTTCAAATATGATCCCAAGCTCCAAGATTCATGGCTCCAATGGTGGTTGAAACTCTAGCAACCTCCCAAGGTCGTTTCTCAAGCTTTTGGATTGAAAGGATCGGCTAGGGTTGAAAATGGAGTGAAGAAATGAAGGAATTACACATTGTTTTATGATTTTCACCATGAAATCAGGAAGAACGAAGATCAAAGGCTTACCAATAGGTTGGGGACGTGCCTCCTGCTTTTCTTAGCCTTCTTGGTCGATTTTGCAAAAAAGGGGAAGAAAGGAATCGAAAAGACCCTTAGGTGGGTTGGAAAAGGCTCTTTTATAAGAAAATTGATGAAAGAGAAATTGTTTTATTAAAATCAATTAATTCCAAAAATGGTGCCACCTCTTCCTCCTTGGTTTGCTTTCCTGCAAAGGAAACTCAAATCCACCAAACTCCCTTCCATTATCCATGGATTAAGAGAAAAGAAATTAAGCACCTTAATCCATTATAATATTAATATACATTTTTGAGTGGAAATTCTTTTCCTTATAATAAGTTTAGTGGAATTTCACCTCCTTAAGATATTTTCGGTCCTTAAAAAGCTCAAGGACGTTCACACATACATCTGAATTCTACCATTTTAATTTTGTTTGAAGACCCTTCAATTATTTTATTTATTTTTGCATTAATATTTCCATTATGTTTAAACCTTGATTATTTTAATATCAAGATTCTCTCTCCTTCAACTTAATTCAAATGAGACGCCCGTTTCATTTTATTTGCTCCACATGATGCCAAGAAATACTAGGGACCTTTTTGAAGTGGTAAATTACATACTGCACCCTAGATTTTGGGTAAATTGCACATTACACCACAACTAGGTTTTCATGATCAAACATTGCTTTATCAGCTCTTTCTTGGGATTCAGGCTATCACAAGCCATGCCTCTACATCATCTTCATTCCCATGATGCTTTAACACATGAGGAACATATTATCATGCACAAGTTGCAAATAGACCCCTCAACTTGGGTAATTTGCACTTTAGTCCATAACAGACAAAATATTCATTTCAACAATATTCAAAAAGGACTAAAATTGTAATGTAAATTCCTCTTGAGCCATAAATACTTTTCAAAGACAAAAGCATGCATATAATCACTTTTATCAAGCAAAACACCTAGGGTTAATTCATAACCCAGGTCAGGGATGTTACATCCTTGGTGGGTGGGGTTACCACATCACAACGCACGCACGTGCGCGCGCCACACCATGTCTGGCGTGGCTCGGGCTTGTGGCTTGTGGCTTGTGGCTTGTGGATTGTGGATTGTGGAGAATGTCTTCCGTCTTCTTTTTGCACTAGGATACAACTAAGTAATTAATTACTAGTGTAATTAATTGTTTCTTTCCTATTTCGGATTTCTTAATCCTAATTAGAAAGTGTTTCTCTTTTGCGGATTATTCTGTATTGTGTACAAGAGCAACCGAGTGTTTGCGTCTTACTGGGAATAGGATTAGGGACGTGCGTGGATATATATACGCCTCCGGTCATTAGGGTTAACACACACAAAAATAGATTTCTGTCGCCGTTTCATGTGTGTTTTGAGAGCCCTAATCCAGAGAGTGAGTGCCTCCGTTCCAAGCTGCTTCGGAGTTGTTCTCTTGTGCGAAGTGTGGTGTCCTCCTTCCCATCATTGAGACGCAACTGTCAGGTGGTGGTTCCTTCGGTTGTTGTGCTGCACTGGTAGCAGTGCAACGAGGCTACGTCGAGCGAGTGCAAGACGTGCCTATTCCAAGTTCGTGCCAGATCGAGTCTGGGAGAACGGTGCTTATCCGCAAGGATTGCCGGGCACCGATTTCTTTAAGTATTACGTTCGTTTCTCAACGAAATCGTTTCTCAATGAACGATCTCGTTTGTGAATCTAACTCCTTTATTATTGTTCTCCTTCTTTGTTTGATCTTCGTTTCTTATTTTTGATATGCCTGAAATTGTTAATTACTTTGCACTTGTCGTTGTTGCATGAACGATGTTAATAAATATTAACAACACAGAAGACCATAGTGAAGAATCAAATTCTTTTCAAAGGCTCCTCTTCTTTCTGCTGTCAAGAACATAGTGAGGAATCAAGTTTTGACAAAGGTTTGACCATTGTTCCCATCGGACAACGAGGAATCAAGTTTTGGCAAAGGTTTGACCATTGTTCCCATCGGACAAAAAATGGCAGGGCAAGAAGCATCACAATGCCAATACATATGCCCTTCACCAGGCATGAAAACTCAAGGGACGTCGTCGAAAGGTTTGCAGCCGTCCTGATGATTCGGGTTGGATTATTTAAAAGGCCAAAAACCCTAAATGGCACATTTGCCATATTTTATTCCCTAAATAGCACGTTCTTGAACTTATTGCCCAAAATGGCACATTTCCAGACAAATGCGTCCCCTGCTGGGACGCATTGCTCTCTCGGGAGGCAATACGTCCCGAAGCCTGACGTATTGCTTTTTTTATTTTTTTAATTTTTTAAATTATGATACCATGTATATTATATATACATATATATGTTAAATTGCTAAATTAATATAATCTACATTAACTTATATACAATTAGACATATATTTAAAATAATATCTGAGGATAATAAAATAATAACAGAATATTATACTTATTAAAACATAATATTTATAAATGTAGATAAAAATATTCAAAATTAATAGATATAATACTAAAATTATATAATAAAGTTTAAAATTATAAAAATAAAGAAAATATATACATGTATTTATTTGTAAACTTAGAAGAAAAAAACTAATATAGCAATAAAAATAAGAAAATACTAAAATAAAAACTAATAAGGTAGTATATAAAACACGTTGGTGCATATATATATATATATATATATATATATACGTGTACATATATATATATATATATATATATATATATATATATATATATATATATACGTGTACATATATATATATATATATATACATGTACATATACATGTACATATATATATATATATATATATATATATATATATAGAGAGAGAGAGAGAGAGAGGTTAGGAAGTGTGTATCGGCCGTACATGTAACTTGCGTGTACCGGCCATTAAAATAGCATATGTAGAGTATGTTGATAAAACCCTACCATATGGATTGATTCAACTCTATATATATTAGATGTCTTTAAAAAAATCATAACCATATCTTATGTAGATCATGAGATATAGCCATACATCATTCAATGGTTTATGCAATTTCTGGAACTTACCATTGATTAGAAAATAGACATTTTCTTTTATTGTATGCTCTATGAATATCACATTGCGATGATTCTTGATACACATCTTATCTAAGGGGTATACTATACATCCATAAGGTTTGATTATTCAATATAATTTTACAATCCCCATAAATGAAGGTGGGTACATGTAAGCTACATGTACTCGGGTACATAATTCTTTTAGCCATATATATATATATATATATATATATATATATATATATATATATATATATATATATATATATATATATATATATATATATATATATATATATATTAAAGGTATGATACATAATATCAAAAATATACACATATATACATAATATATATACATAATATATATACATAATATATATATATATACGCATCATATATATATATGCACATATACATATATATGTATATATATATATATATATATATATATATATATATATATATATATGTATATGCACATATACATATATATGTATATATATATATATATATATATATGCACCAATGTGTTTTATATACTACCTTATTAGTTTTTATTTTAGTATTTCTTATTGTTGTTGCTATATTAGTTTTTTTTCTTCTAAGTTTACAAATAAATACATGTATATATTTTCTTTATTTTTATAATTTTAAACTTTATTATATAATTTTAGTATTATATCTTAATTTTGAATATTTTTATCTACAATTATAAATATTATGTTTTAATAAATATAATATTATGTTATTATTTTATTATCTTCAGATATTATTTTAAATATATGGCTAATTGTATATAAGTTAATGTAGATTATATTAATTTAGCAATTTAACATATATATGTATATATAATATACATTGTATACATGGTATCATAATTAAAAAATAAAAAATAAAAAAAGCAATACGTCCTGTTTCGGGACGCATTGCCTCCCGAGAAAGCAATGCGTCCCAGCAGGAGACGCATTGGTCTGCAAATGTGCCATTTTGAGCAATAAGTTCAAGAACGTGTCATTTAGAGAATAAAAAATGGCAAATGTACCATTTATGTTTTTTAGCCTATTTAAAAAGATGAACAGACTCACGGACTTTCGCTTTGCACTGGGAACCGGAAAATCATGGTGAGCAAGTTACTGCTAATCAGAAGCGCTGTGGGTATCGCGTACATCGCTTTCCTCCAAAAGAACCCAAAGCTTCATGTAACCCGTGTTCCCGTACATCATGTTTGTCTAATCTCCCCAAGATGTCCATCCCTGGTCCTACAGGATCGCAAAAAATCACCAACTTAAATCCGTCGACTGTCATACGTCCCGCCTCCATTATTGGCTTATTGCTGGTCGGGATCGACCTAAGATCAGGTGCTGACGGGTCACTTGGGAGGACGTCCTGAGGCAATCTCGACCCCCTCCTAAAAAACCACCGAACATAAGTTGGTCGGCAGCGGGATGCGTACTTGTTCGCTTTGTTTGAGGTGTCGTGACTCGTAAGTGTACCTATATATCATCCAAGATAGGTTGATCGCTTTGTTTCCTATATGAGGCGGCCCATCGTGACCTCTCGTCGCCTTTCAAATTGAGTTAATTTTTTTTTGTACACTCACTCGTCCGTGAAGTGTGTTTTGACGCGATGGGGAAACCACCCCACGGCTTCTCAGCCCACTTGTCAGTCCTCTGTCACCCTGCGCCTACCACATGTTAAAGTGTCAGATTTTTGTTTTGTTTTTGTGTTTGTTCTTGTAACTTTTACTTGTAACTTTTAAACCAGAAGGAATATTTTAATAAAATAAAATACGTTACAATCTTTATAAAAAATGCATTCCAACAAGAGCAATATTGACATATTTTTTAAGAAAAAGAAGAAAAATATTGAGGGAATAAAAAGAGAGGGGAGGGAAGTAAAAAAATATTAAATAACAGATTTTTGCTTGAATTAACCCACTATAGACCTCAATATACATATTCTTTATTGAATGTGTCCATTATTTACTTCACCCGATTTTATTTGAATGCGCCGACTATTTTTTGAATGTGCTCACTATTGCGTCAAAACACCTATTTTTATTTGAATGTGTCGACTATTGTTTGAATGTGCCCACTATTGCTTCAATTACACCTACTTTTACATGAATGCATTCACTATTATTCTGAATGCGCCCACTTTAACTTGAATGCAACCACTACAGCTCAATGTGCCCACTTTTATGTGAATGCGCCGATTATTGACTTGAATGCACCTATTTTTGCTTGAATGCTCCTACTACACCCTCAATGTGCCCAATTTTGCGTGAATGTGTCCATTATTGTTTTGAATGCACGTACTTTTACTCGAATGAGCTCATTGCAGCTCTCAATGCGCCCATTATAACTTATATGTGTCCACTGATTCAATGCCCCACTATTGCTTCAATGACCCACTATTACTTGAATGCGTCCACTTTTACTTAAATGTACTTATTATTGTCCAGAATACACACAATATTGCTTGACTGCTCCCACTTGTACTTGAATGCGCCTACTATTGTTCAGAATGCACCCACTATTACTTGAATGTGGCCACTATTGTCCAAAATATGCTCACTATTTCTTGAATGCTCTAACTTTTACTTGAATACGCCAACTATTGTCCTTGAATGCATCCACTTTTACTTGAATGTGTCCACTTTTATTTGAATGTGCCCATTGTTGTCCAGAATGCATTCAATATTGCTTAAATACGCCCACTTTTGCTTGAATACACCCACTATTATTCAAAATGTGCCCAATAATGTTTAAATGCGCCCAATTTTGTTTGAATGCGTGCACTATTATCCAGAATGCATCCACTTTTATTTGAATGCGTCCACTTTTACTTGAATGCACCCACTACATCCCTCATGCACACGTTAGTGTCCTCAATGCGCCCACGTTTGCTTCATTGCTCCTACTACATCCCTCAATGTGTCCATTTTTTTGAATGTGTCAACTATTATTTGAATGCGCCCACTACTTCCATCCTCAATTCTTTTCTCTCCTCCCTTCACTTTCTTCCTCTTTTTACTTCTCACGTGTCTGTTTTTCATTTATTTTCTCACTTCTCTTACTTCCCTTCTCATAACCGATGTGTATTATTTTAAAGGAAATATGATAATATTGGTCGTGTTAAAATACAATTTTTATAACAAATCCAACAATTTTTATTTCGTCAAAAAAGTCATCACGGATCAAAAGTTATACACAAAATAAATTTTGACTTCTAGTTTTCCTTATATACATGTGTATTATTTTCTCAAAAATATGTTAGTATTGGTCTTGTTGAAATGTATTTTTTTATAAAAAAATCTAACAATTTTTATGTTGTCAAAAAATTCATTATATATCAAAAGCTATACACAATAAAATTTCCTTTGAAGATCTCTCCACAGACCTATGAAATCGGTCAACTTGTCATCCCCCATGCCACTTCAATTCTAAAACCACCCACTGTCAATCAAAACAATCCTATCCCGAGTCCCGTGTTGGAAAATCAGCCACATGAGTGTGTTTTCACGAGTGTCACACCCCAGGCGTGTCTTGGGTCATTTTCCTTTAAAATTCACCAAGGTTTGTGGATTTTCTTTGTTCGATGTTTCCTGAGTTTCTTTTTTAAATATGATAACATTTGTCTATTCGTATTATAAGATTAGATGTTATTATAGAAAAAAAATGTTAGTATTAAGATTTCATTTTTCTCAGTACACGTTGAACTATATCTTGACAACAAATTTTAATGATGACAGTTTCTGAGAACGATTTTTCTGTATGGTCCATGTAAATACAGCGACATAAAGCAGACCTATAGAGTGCGGGTTACTGCTGTAATGCTTCCAGACCGAGTTGCGACCCATATAGCTCAATGTTGGTGAGGCATTTATGTTTTTTTTGATAGTATAACATGCTATAGAGATGACAAAGTAGTTAAAAGACGCTATCAAGTATATATTGGAGGTCAGGGTCGTAAGTTTGAATCCTTTATTTGACAATATTAATTTTACTTTTATTTACCAACCCCTCAAATGCATGTAGTGATGAGAATTCAATAGAAGGTATACTAGCAGTGGCGTAGCCATATGTGGGCACGGGAGGGCACAGGCCCTACCCGTTGCCAAGTTAAAAAAAAGAATCTGCAGGTAAAATTTCTGATTTTAGCGACCGCCAGAGAAACGTCAATAGGAGTGCCCTACCCATCCCGGATCCGCAGGAAACGTTCTCGTGTGTGTGATCCCAGCCGTCTCTGCGTCCATTCAGCTTCCCACGTACGTCCACTCCCAAGTCCCAACGAAGACTCCCCATTTCTCTCTAACTCCTTGTTCCTCTCAAACTGCCAATAGATATAACTCTTTGTTTCTTTGAAACTGTCAATAGATAATCGACATATGTTCTTGATTCATATTTATACGGTGCCCCCTATAAAAAATTCCTGGCTTCGCCTCTATGTACTAGGATTCAAATACGATGGTATGTCTACAAGAGAATAACTAGCAGCTGGTATATACACAAAGATTAGAAATTGTCTAATACGGTGGTATGTGAAAATTAATTAAAAACAGCAGGTGTATAAATATTCAAAATCTGGGGAAACGGTTGTTAATTGGCATTCAAATGTGGATAATGATTAGTGTATCAGGTGTGTAAGGATTCAAATACGGAGTAAAGGGTGGTTAAAGGAGCGCTCACATGTATGCAATATTAGGAATAGTAGGTGCACAATGATGGCAGAGTGGTTATATGGCACTTTCAAGTATTGGATGTCATATATTCGAATCCAACATTTTTTAATGTCAACATCTGCCAATATTTTTTTCCTTATGTCCCTCAAATGGTTGCCAGGATTCAAATTTGAGCCAATGGAGGTCCTACGTCTGAGTCCTCCATTTGAAAATATTAATTTATTTTTACCAACACCTCAAATACGGTGATCGGGACTCAAATTTGAAGTGCACCGTGTTTGAAATACCAGGTGCACAAGTGAGACTTGTGAAGGAGCACTTGGATTCAAATCGGGGATTCAATAGAAGGTGCACCATAATTTGAATAAATCAAATGCATATGTGTTGGTGAAGAATCAATAGAAATTACGTCAGGAATTCAAGAAAAACACGGTTAATGAGTATTCAAGCACGCTGATGTGTTCATCAGGATAACAAAATTGCAACTGGTACGTGCACAAGGATTAAAATAGTTGAGTAAGGTGGTAGTGCAAAATGATCAAAAGAATTGGTGTATTAGGATTCAAGTATGGGGTAATGATGATCCACAAGAAGGCGCACCAGGTTTAATATCATAGAACGACTAGAATTCAAAAGCATCATATTTGTACAAGGATTCACAATTTAAAGGACACCTCTACTCGAATGAATATGTGGTAATGGGGGTTTAGTAGGTGATGCAATAGCATTCAGATGAATACATTGTTAACGAGGATTGATATGAGATGGTATGTGGACAAGGATTTCAAACAAAATATTATGGTGGTATCTAGACAAGAATTAGAAACAATAGGTGCATAGAAATCCAATTACGGGGTAACCAGGGTTTATTAGAAGGTGCACCAAGATTCATATGAAAGGCTAACGAGATTCAAATACAATTTTATGTGCACATGTATTGATAATCAAATGTGCACATGGATTGAATTGAATACAATAATGAGGATTCATTAGAAGTTATGC
The DNA here is from genome assembly GCA_963693085.1 of Alisma plantago-aquatica. Taxonomy (NCBI): domain Eukaryota; kingdom Viridiplantae; phylum Streptophyta; class Magnoliopsida; order Alismatales; family Alismataceae; genus Alisma; species Alisma plantago-aquatica. Next base: position 40,659,087 of record OY856415.1, on the reverse strand, counting down.
TGGGATTAGAGTGAATTTGTGGTTAATGAGTATTCAAATATGGTGGTTTATGCACAAGGTTTAGAAATAGAAGATTGTACATGAAAACTGACTCAAAATAGTTGAATACAGTGGTATGTGTAGAAGGATTAGAAATATCAGGTGCAGAAGAATTCAAATACACGACAATGAGAATCCATAAAAAGGTGCATCATGATTTGTATGAGAGGTTAATGAGTATGCAAATATGTTTATGTGTGTATAATAATTGATAATAGAAGGTGCATATGAATTTCAAGTTGCAATGTGGTAATGAGGATTCAATCGAAGTTGCACCTGCACTTGGCAGTTAGTTCAATTAGTAAGCATGGTTGGCTTGTTAGACAGGGTTGAGGTTTTGTACCCAAGTGGAGCACAAGGATTGAAAATATAAGGTGCACTTAGATTCAAATGAATACATCGTAATGATGATTCAATTGAAGGTGTCACCAAGTTTTGAATCAATACTAACTAATGATAAATTAAATATGGTGGTATGTTCTGAATGATTAGAAATTACATATACACATATTAGCTATAGTCAAATACAACTATTTGTGCAAAAGTGTTAGAAATAGTAGGTGTAAAAGGATTCAAAGACGGGGTAATGAGAATCCAAAAGAAGGTGAACTATGGTTGGTATGAGAGCTCAATAAGGATTAGAATACATTGGTATGTGAAGAATTATTCATAACAGAAGATGTATGTTGGTACCTCTCTTTTGATTAGCATAAATGCCAACCATTTGAGAGAAACCCAAAACCTAAACCCAAATTATGATACAAAATAACTAATTCCTGACAAATGCGCTTAACACAATACAAGAAAAACACAAGTAAAATCTCCTTTTCCTTTTTCATTGACTTCAGAAATAATGTCACATCAAAGGACAAATTTTAATAGTCAAAAATTGTATTCAACTCCACTAAAACAAGAATAAAAATCTTGTTACACATATGTAATTAAATTTACATTAGTGAAACAACAAACTCTGTATACTACCCATCTCGGGGAAGAGAAAGTACGATGACATTCTAATCTATCTAGATTATTCTATTTACATCTTCCTTGTGACTACCTCTCTGTTGGATAGTATTATACCTAAAAACATTTGAAACAACCTCATTAGACTCATATAGAGCCCCAACAAGTGGATATGTCCCACTCAAGCTGAGTACATGCATCAATAATATATTAAGTATAATGAACTTAAAACAAACTTGAAGATATTAAAAGGTCTACCAGATTGTTCTAGAATCTAGTCTGATCCAGTTTATGATAATAATCTAATTAATTAGATAACGTATTCATTTAGGACAATTCCAAATTCAAAATATCCATAATGGCATGTCTATGAATATATCAATATATATTGCATCAAATGACAATTAAATTGTAGGGGTAACAAGTCAAGATCTAAACAATTCGAATCAAGACATAACAATAGCATGATCTTAGTGACACTCCACCAGCTGGACCAAGAACAATGGTTTGGCAATAGTGGACAAGAGATCTCTATCATTGGATGTGACAGACCTCAGGAGGACGATTGAGTTCTCAGAGAAAACCCAATAGCATCAGGCGTGGAAAGGTTCTTGGCAGAGGAAAGCACACACACTATATATAGGCATAGGGGTATGAATAGACCAATTACAGTGATCATTGATGAGGAGAAATGGCGAGGGTTGGAAAGAAGGGGCAGAGAGACTGAAGGAGAGAAGGTATTGGGTTAACTATGGAAGAGACATTGGTTCTCTATAGCACGGGTGGGGGAACATCAAACAAACAAGTGGATACCTGAGTCTTCACCCAGGCATGGGAGAGACGAGATGAGTGTGAGTCTATGTTCCTATAGGATTGACACGCCCCGGTGGGAAACATGATGGGTGGAGGGGGTCGAGGGGAATAGGGGCAGTGTAGTGTCAGACTTTACACAAGTCAATGAATGTGTAATTGAACTCGTGGGAGAGTTGTTGTTTAGATTTGAACCGGTGAATAATGCGAAGTTTGCTTCATGGTGGGTGATGGGGATCAGACCAACAAACAAAGGAAAAAGGCAGGGATGGAGCATGTTGAAGGCGATAACGAATGACACCATATAGGGATTGGTTCCTATTTCAGTTCACGACCGGAGACAAGAGAGAGAGAACTAAAGACCATCTAGAAGACATGGATACTAATGAGGATTTTTGCACAAAAACAAGGAGCACTCACTCACAACAGCTGACTCTATAAAGTAAGTAACAGGTAGTGGCCCCCCCACACCCGTGAATTGCAATGAAGATCCTATGTTGAAACATTCAAGGATTTCACACCGCTATATTGGTTCCATGACACAAGTCCAGATGTTGGAAGGAGATACATGACTTGGTGTTCTTGATGGAGACAATGTCTCAGAGTAGGGAGTTGGATAATAGCAGAAGGAGATGTGGTATGGATGGGGGTTTTGGTGTTAGTAGTGTGGGAAGAGCAAGCAACCTCTATTTATGGTGAAGGGGGAAAATGGTCACAATGAAATCATTTTTTGATCATCATATCTATGTGGAGGTTGGGAGCCTGAATACAGAGGAGTGTTTTGGGTTCATGGGGATGTATGGGTGGGCGGAAGTGGGGGAAGACATTGCACTTCTGACCTTATGCATGAGATATGCACAACATCTAATGTACCTAAAATCTTGGGAGGTAACTTCAATGAAATTCTTAATTCTTCTAAAAAGAGTGGTGGTCAGGCTAGGGCAGAGTGGAATATGTGTAACTTCAGGGGAGTGATAAACATGGGTCAACTATGAGAGACATGAAAAAAATGTTTGGGGTTTATGTGGAGGTGAGGAAAAGGGAAGGGCAATGTAATACAAGAGCGACTGGATAGGTTTTTGGTAGATGTGGGGTGCATGCTTCATTTCCTATCCACAAGGTTACACACTTCCCAATTCTATACTCAGATCATGCATCAATCCTGATTAATGCGTTGAAGGAAAAACCAAGAGATCCATATGACTACAAGTTTAAATTTGAGGCACTTTGGCTGTCCTCACTAGAGTGCAGAACTGTAATTGAAGGGGATTGGAGATGGCATAATGGGGGATTACAGGATAGAATGAGGCATGTGGGAAAAAATTATCAACATGGGCTTCACAAAAGTTTGGAAATATAAGAAGCAGATTAGAGAAATCGAGTGAAGACTTAAGGAGGCACAAGAGCTACCACCGGATAGATATATGCTGGAGCAGTGCACTCACTTGGCCAAGAAATTATAGAGAATGGATGAGAGCTTTTGGCATGCAAGAGCAAGGGTAAATGAGATGCAGGATGGTGACAAGAATACTTGATACTTCCATTACAGGGCGAGACAAAGAAGAAAGAGGAAAACAATTAATGGTTAACTCAGTGCCAATAATTGTGGGGTGATGAAGGATGATGAAGTATAAGGCACTATTATTGGGTTTTCAATGATCTTTTTACATCAAGCAACCCAACTGACTAGGAATTTGTTCTAGATAATATGTGGAAAGTCATCAGAGAGGAAGAGGTCGTGAGGTTGGAATCCCCTCCTACAGAATTTAAAGTTTGGGAAGCTCTTTCCCAAATGCACCCCAACAAGGCCCCATGTCCAAATGGCATGAAGGCAGTTTTCTATCAAGTTTTTCTAGGATTTGGTAAAAAAGAAGCTTTTATCCTTTATTTCTGAATGGTGGTAGGGGAGTAGATCAATGGAGGAAATTAATAAGACTGACATTGTCCTCATAGAAAATGTCCAAAACTCGAAAAGAATTTATGGTATTTGACCCATTATCCTCTGCAATGTATTGTATAAGATAATTACAATGGTTATGGCAAATAGAATAAATACTCTATTGGATGGCATGATCTCATAAAATCAAAGAGCTTTTAGCAAAGGTAGGTTGATTATTGATAGTGCTCTGGTTGCCAACGAGATGATATAATGAAGAGAAGAACAAAAGGGAAGGAAGGGTTCATGGCAATAAATATAGACATGAGTAAAGCTTATGATCGGATTGAGCATTCCTTCCTAGAGGGAGTGATGGAGAGGATGGGTATTCCATTTGCATGGCCGAAAAAGGAAGGTGAATTCATCTCTAGTGTCTTACACTGAGTCATCATCAACAGAGCAAGAAGAGGGTCCGTAAAACCAATGAGGGGGCTACGCCAAGGTGATCCTATTTCCCCTACCTCTTTCTATTTTGTGCAGAAGAACTTTCTTTGTCTTTTATTAACACATCATAGGAAGTAAAAATTCACTGGACCCGTGCAAGCAAGTGGGGTCCTCGTATATCACATATTTTCTTTGCATATGATAGCATTGTTTTTATGAGGGCACTGAAAGAGTGCTCATTGTTAGCTTCCATGGTCAGCTAATATGAGAGAGCCTCGGGATAGAAAATTAATTATGAAAAAAGTCTAAAGTGGCCTTCAGCAGTAATGTGAAACTAGAAAGGAGGGAGGTGTTAATGACCATTATATACATCATCAAGGAGGAACGACATGCAAAATACCTTGGGCTTCCCATGGATATGGGTAGGTCTAAAAAAGTTGTTTTCTCCTCTATAAAAGATAGGGTGGAAGAAGCTAGAGGGGTGGAAGGAAAAGATTTTGTTGTGTCCAGGGAAAGAGGTGCTAATAAAAGAAGTTATATAGGGGATACCTATATATTTCATGGCAGTGTTTAGATTACCAGAAGGAATAATAGAGGAAATGTGTAGGATGGTAGCGAGGTTTGTGTGGGTCTCCAAGGAGGGTGAGAGAAAAGCATAGGTTGAGATGGAAAAATTGTATGATGTGAAGTAATGCGGTGGTATGGGGTACCAAGAGCTCAATGATTTCAACATGGAAATTCTCTCTAAATAGGGTTGGATACTACTTACAATCCTGGACTCAATGGTCAGTAAAGTACTGAGAGAGATACTACAAGGATGGATACATTTTCGACACCAAGGTGGGCTTTGGTCCAAGTTATACTTGGAGGAGCATCTGGGGAGGGGTGCAGATGGTGAAGAGAGAACAATCTAGTGGGTGGGGAATGGGGATATCGTTAGAATATGGAAGGAAATATGGGTTCTAGGCCTTATTGGTACTCTAGATAGATATACTGAGCCAAGGGGAGAGGGTCAGGAAGTGGTTTGGGAGATGCTAAACTCGAAGGAGGGACAGTGGGAGGAAAGGGTGGTTATCGATTGGTTTGTCCCTCACTTGGATACGAGGATCATGGATATGCCCCTAGTGTCCAAGAGGGAACCGAACACGATAGGATGGGAACCAGATGAGCGAGGTGAGTTTTCAGTGAAATCGACATATAATTCTCTACACTCGAATACCCACAGGGTGGATGTTGAAGCTTCGAGGTTCCTCAAAGACCTATGGAAAAGGAAGTGGCCTCCCAATATACTACATTTTCTATGGAGAGTTTACACAGGCTTCCTATAAACACAACATCATTTAAAACTCATCTTGTGTTTGAAGATGATATTTGTATATGGTTCTTAAATGAGAAAGAAGATAATGTCCATGCTCTCTTTGAGTTCCTTTAGGAAATGAGACTATATGCAGTGAGCAACCTCAAAACCATGGCATGGCTTGCTATTGATACATTAGTATTGTCCTTTTGTGGAAGGATACTGGCAGATGAGGATGAGGTATGAGCGGAGGATTACGTGGCAATGTGTTGGGTGGCCTAGACCCTAAGGAACAAATAGGTACATGAGGACTGGCAGATAGTCATCCCAGGACTGGATGTTGGTTTCAAGAATTTGATAGTCGATCACTATCATTACAAGGAAGCTTCAATAAAGGTGACAACGACTCAAGCTCAGAGAATGTCTATTTGAAGGTAGGAAAGAGGAAAGGAACCATTGAGAGTCCTGGTTAAGGCAACCATGGATGCACATGGAAGAATGAGTCAGGGTGTGGCATTGAGGTGGTTGTCAAAGGCCAACGAGGCACCCTATTGCTGACAGTATAATCATTCATTTCATCATGTCTGTCAGTGCTAATGTCAAAAGCTCTAGTAATGAGAGAACATGTGATGACATGCGTTCACTATGGCTTTGATGTAATATAATTTGAGTCTAACCGTGAGCACCTACTATGAGCATCAAGAAAGGTAGTCAGGGTAGAGCACATGCAGATTTGTCTATCATTGATCTTCTACGTTCCCTAGAAGGACATGAAGAGATAAACATCTCCCATGTCTATAGATAATGTAACTTAGTGGGAGATGCTTTGGCTAGAGAGATGACTGAACTGCAAGTGTCTCGTACGTCCCAAGGTCCTTTAGATAAGGAAATCCTTGTATTAGTTAACACAAACTTGATTTGACTAATACAAGTTTGTTTGCTTTTAAAAGAAGCACATTTCATTTCATTAGACTCAATTTCTCATGGATATAGACTTTGGCAGAAAGAATTTAGGGCCAGAGCCTCAATGACTCACTCCTAAATCTTGGTAGTCTAACCTTTAAGGTCTCGATCCAAACTCCAAAAAATCCTTCTCATAATTATTTGATTACTACAAGGAGATTTATTTTGTTTCCCCAATGTGGACCTTAGTAGAAATTCATGGCATTCAGGAGATGTATCATCATTACACTTGTTATTAATCTCTTTTACTTATCTTAAATGAATTCAAAACATCATCTATCAGATGTGTTTATTGTCATGCAATTAGAATGAAATGAATCAAATTAGGTTTATCAAAAAAGACAATAACTAATACAAGAAGAAGAATAATTTGCAATTTGCAACATAAATGATACTTTCTATTTCTACACCACTAATATAAGTCATTTTTAATGGGCTATCAGCCCGAGACCATCTCATTATCCAACATTTACCTTAAAAAAGGTTTCTCAAATGTAGTCATTGTGTGTTAATTCAGTCTCAACATTATTGTTATCCAGTCATATCATATTAGAATTCTCATCAAGTATTAAGGGAGACATTATAACTAGCAACAATATAAACATATAGACATCTCATTTCATTTATCATGCTTAGAATAATCTTTTAATACAACTTATAATTGTTTCATTCAATTTCTATCCATATAAATAAATCTCAAAGGATAAACATACATAACACACTTATTACATTTCTCTTACTATTTACCACTCTTCAGTCAAGGCTACTATTTAACGCATAAGTGATCTCATTTGAAATCCATTAGAGAAGCCCATTCTCATAATACAAGTATCCTACAATAAAATTACAATCCAAGAGAACATTCTTATAAACCAATTCATATCCTTGAACTTCATCTTGTCATTGAATTAAACTACACTCATATGCATTCCTTAATCTCTCATTTGGGGTCATTAATCATCAACATTGCATAGTCATCATTTTAGGGTTAGGGTTAGGTTTTTAGATGCATCTACAAATTTTCATCATTTTCCTTTCATTTTATATTCATTAGTATAAACTTATCTCATTTCATGTTCATAAATTATTGGAACCAACCATTCTTAATCAATGTTTCCCTCTCATTAGCATCCACAAAAGTCTAATTTTAGTGTATCTCGTTCAATTTAGGTTGACCCACATGTAACTAAAATAAATATTTTATAGACTTCATCATTGTCAATTCATTAAATTCATCCTTAACTTGCCATCACCATTCAATTCATTCTTATTAATTTCCTTTCTTATATTTAGATGAGTGTACCTTGCCATTGACTTCCAGTGACACTTTGGTAATTCAACAATTCTTCAATTTCTTATAAGACTACTCACTTTAAGAAACTAGAACAAATTAGGGTTAATTCTTCGTACACTGTGATCTTTAGTCATCTTCCCTATTCATTATTACATGACTTGTATAAAGACTTGCTTTTATGTGAGAATTTACTCATTATTCCATAAATTATACTAAAATAGGTGCATTAGATTTATATCATATTAATAAGACTTATTGTCATCAATTGATCTCATAATACTCTTTATTTAGCATTTTTCACATTTAAATTGTAATATATTAATTTCTAACTTTATCCTTCATACTTGCCCTAATGTTGAGTTCTACAACTTTCAAGAAGATGTCTAAGTTCAAAACATCATTGGGCCTTATCATTTACTAATATAATCAAGTTGTGTGTGGTGGTTCATCAAGCCTATTTACATACATGGAAACTACAGTTTCCATTTCCACACATCTTATTAATCATTTTCAAGTATACATCGATTTAGTGGCTCATTTTTGTCAATCCCTCAAAACAAACCCTAGATAGGGAAATAACCATAACAAAACCTCATACTAATCCCTGTGTACATGTCATGTTAAATCGCAATAAGATTCAAAAATACACTCTAGTAGTCCATTCTAATGCAATTCAAATATGATTCTATACATCCCAACTCAATTTCCAAACAATCATTCAATAGGTGGATTCTAGGAAGTATTCATATAGAATAGCATAATATTATATCCATGGGATTCTTCCTGAAGTAAATAGATCTGGAGATACAAAAATAGAAATCAAAGAGAAAGGATCTAAATTAGTAGCTTTTAGTTCCTCAAAATCATCCCAATTGATTAGAACTTGCATACAAATACTAAAAATGATTTTGATTATTTTAGCCAGATAGAATTAGGCTTTCAACATGATTACAAGTCTTAATAGGGATATAAACACTCACCTAGTATGACAAGGAACTTAAAAACATAAGTTATATATTGAATTGTAGAAATCTAATCAAACTCTAGCAAATGAATCCATTTCTTATTCCTCTCAACTTAGAAACTGTAGAAAAGGACAATAGAAGAGAAAGAAGAGAAAATATGGTAATTTTCTATCATTTTGATTCAAATCATAGGAGGGAAGAAATTAATATAGATGAGAGAATATTCACCATGAAAATGTATCCAAAGAAGCTAAACTTACTTGATTTCATCATTTCTTGAATGGTCAAACCCTAGATCATCATCTCCACCTTCTTCCTCACTCAAGCCCTAATTCTCCCTCTTTCTCTAGGATTTTGTTTCTCTGGAATGAATCAAAAAATATGGGAACTCCTTGTGTAAAATTTTACCCATATAGAGCAATTAAGGTGGTTGGGTTAATTGCAAATTGTTTCCTTGCACTTTCTCTTATTTTAGTAGAATTTTTTTATCATAAATAATGTTACTAAAAATCATTTACTAAATAGGCCAAAGCTCTTCCAAAAATTATGAAAATTAGAATGTTGTCTGACACAACGTTTTGGAGAATCAGTAGAATTTCAGATCATTCGGAGTTATCAATAAATAAATTCAAACCAAACACTAAACTGCTATATTTCAGTCTGTAGTTTGGTCGGTCAAGTTGTTACTGATAAGAAACTTGACCGACACCACACTCTATAAAATTCAAACATCATCTATAAATTATGAATATTTAAAATAATGTCTGAATAGAGTTGAAATCTATAGTTAAAATTTCATGTCTATTGGAATTACCAATAAAAAGGAGAAAAAATAAATAATAAACTGTTATATTTTATCCATAATGCATGGTCAGTTGGGTTTGATCAGGTGACAAATAGGTTAGAACATTATTCAAAAATTATTATATTTTTCAAGCACACTTAAATTTGAGTTTTGAAAACTATATCCAAATTTCAACAAAATCATAGTTTTACATAAAATAGTACAAATCTTTTACTACACCACTATATTTATCAAATTATATATTCATATGCTACCAAAACCCTAATCTTGGCCGATTAGGGTTTTTCATTCTGAAACCCTAACTATCTGAAATAAAAGTATGGTTTGAGTTTCTCATTATGTTTAAAAAATCATTATTAGGCTACCATTATTAATCAAGCTTTGAACAATGATCAATCTAGTTAAACATTGAATCATCCAAGTAAACCCTAATTTGATGGAAATTTTGAAAATGGGTCATTACAAATTCTCTCCTCCATTTAGGATTTCATCTCAAAATCCTAGAAAATATGTGAATGATTTCATGTCATATAATCGTTCCTCTGTTTCAGCACAAAATTAGAATGATTTTCAGTTTATGGTTCTTTTATATTACATCATTTTCTTACTTCTTGGATCTTTTATATTGGAATTCTAAATTTACTAGCATTAGACATATATTTCATCCTTTGTCATCATCATATCTCTCTTCGAGTACTGCAAACACTTATTTCACAAATTTTAGTAATAAATCACTTATTAATGCATGATTCACATAACCTTTTTTATTCTTTTTGAATTTAAATTAAGTAACTTATTGATCAATACTTATGGTGCGTTCTATATTATTGTCCACATCCATGAATTTTATTTATAAAAAATATTATTTAGTGAATGTCATTCTTACTTATCAGCGTTTCTTTTCTTACAAATTTCAAATTTATACTCGTGTTCAATTTCATTAGGGATTATCTTCATAATCCATTAAATTTATTTATTTGTTACATATGATATTATCATCTTGTCTTAGTCTCCATATTCATTTATATAATCCTTTCTCTTTCTCCATTTTATACTTTCATTACAATCATGCATTTTCTTATAGTCCCAAACTGTCTTCATTTGAATGCTTGGTCAAGGCATCCATAAGAATTGTAATTGGAAGTTCCATACTAGCTTATCCTCATACTCAGATACTTGACTAGAGTAGCTAAATATTGAGTCTAAGCAGTATGCGTGTCATTTCAGTTGTTTAACATCCATATTATCATTTAACTCTAGATCCTATTGTCCCTACATTGTCATCTAACCTAAGCTATGATACCACGTTGTGGGACCTCTCTTTTGATTAGAATGTGTGCCAATCATTAGAGAGTAACCCAAAACATAAACCCAAAGTATGATGCAAAACAACTAATTCATGACAAATGAGATAAAACAATACAAGAAAAACACATGTAATTTTTTCCCTTTTCCTTTCTCATTGACTTCCTAAACAATGCCACGTCAAAGGACAATTTCACAAGACGTATTCAACTCCACTAAAATCAAAATCTTGTTACACATATGAAGTTCAATTTAAATTAGTTACATGTACATGAAACAAAAAACTTTATATATTGGACATCATGGGAAAGAGAGAGTACAAGGACATTATAATCTTTCTAGATTATTCTATTTACATCTTCTTTGCCACAACCTCTCAGCTGGATAGCATTATACCTTAAAGCATTTGAAACAACCTCATGAGAGTCATATAGAGCCCCAATGAGAGGATGCCTCCCACTCAAACTAAGTACATGCATCAACATCATATTAAATATAATGTACTTTTAACAAACTTGAAGATATTAAAAGGTCTCGTAGATAGTTCTAACATCTAGTCCAATCTAGTTTATGATAAAAATCTAAATAATTAGATAAGGTATTCACCTAGGCCAATTCCAACTTTCAAATATCCATAAGAGCATGTCTATGAATAGAGCAATATATGTTACTAGATTCACAATGACAATCCGATATAGGGGTAACAAGTCAAGATGTAAACAATAAAATCAAGACATAGTAATAACATCACCTTTATGACACTCCACTAGCTGAATTAGGAACACATCCTATAGTCCTGAGGCTAAAATACTCATAAGAAGCTGTATTGAAAAGGACTATTTAAATGATAAGTAAATCTAAATCATATTTATAGTGGATATTAAATCCCAACATCAACCACTTGTCAACATCAAGATCGTATTCCAAACCAAACAAATAATAATTTAGAAACACATAATATTTATGTATGAATGATTACTTTCTACAATAAAAAATATAATCAACAAAATTAAATCAATGAGTAGTAGTAAAAACTTTGCAACAAACATTCAACTCGTATTGGCTTGTCATCTTTAATTAACCTCACCAAGTTGAAGTCGCCACGCTTGATTCTCGTGTCAATGACTTACAGTCACTATCTTAGGGTTTAGTCAGTCACCCTATGATTTCAACAACAGACCTTGGTCCACCGTAAGGTTGCCTAAAGAAGCTCATATCCTCACTCTGGTGCATGTGATAGGAACTAGAAAAACAATATATCACATATCACAAAATTTCTCATATTTTTGTGTTCCACATATATTCATTTCATCAAAGTCAATCCCTCATGTACATAGACTTTGACAGTAAGGATTTAAGGCCATAGCCACACCAGATGACTCACTCCTAAACCTTGGTACTCTAACCTTTATGGTCTCAATCCACACTCCAAAAATCCTTCTCATAATTCTTTAATTACTACAAGGAGATCTGATTTGTTTCTCTAGCGTGAACCTCAGGGGAAACCCACGGTGTTTAGGGTACCTAACTAGATGTATCATCATTGCACTTGTTATTAGTCTCTTTTACTCATCTTTTAAGAATTCAAAACATTATATATCATATGTGTGTACTATCACGTAACTAGAATGATACGAATCAAATCATGTCTATCAAAGAACACAATAATTTATACAAGAAGCACAACAATCTGCAATTTGCAACATAAATGATACTTTATATTTCCACATCATTGATATATCAGTGGGCTATCATCCCTATACATCATTTCATTATCCAACATTTACCCTAAATAGGGTTTCTCAAATGTAATCATTGGACATTAATTCAATCTCAACATTTTTATTATCCATTCATATCATATTAGAATTGTCATCAGGTATTGATAGAAAAATTATTACTAGCAAAAATATAAGCATATAGATAACTCATGTCATTTATTATGCTCAGATGAAGCCTTTAATACATCATATAAACGTATTCCATTCAATTTCTATTCATATGAATAGGTCTCAAATCATAAATGTACATAACACACTAATTACTTTTCTCTTACTATTTATCACTCTTCGGTCAGGGATACTATTCAATGCATAAGTGATCTCATTTGAAATCTATCAGAGAAGGCCATTCTCAGAATACAAGTATCCCAACATACAATTACAATCCAAGATGACATTATTATAAACCAATTCATATCATTGAACTGCATCCTGTCATTGAATTAAAGTACATTCATATGCATTCCTTAATGTCTCATTTGGGATCCTTATTCATTAGCAATGAATAGCTCATCAATTTAGTGTTAGTGTTAGGTTTTTAGATCAATCTAATAATTTTCATCATTTTCCTTTCATTTTATATTTATTAATTTCAACTTCTCTCATGTCATGTTCGTTACATTATTGGAACCAATCATTCTTAATTCACTTGATAAATCAATGATTCCCTCATTAACATCCATTAAATTCCAATTTTAGTATATTTCATTTAATTTATGTTAACCCACATGTAATTAAAATAATTAGATATAGACTTCATCATAATCACTTCATTAATTTCATCCTTAACTTGCCATCACTATTCATTTCATTCTTATTAATTTCACTTTGTTGTATTTAAATGAGTGTACCTTGTCACTGACTTCCATTTGCATTTTGATCATTATCAACAATCCTTCAATTTCTTATAAGACTTCTCACTTTAAGAAACTAGAATGGATTAGTATTAATTCTTATTACACCTTAATCTCACCCCAACTCATAAATATATTCTACCACAGTGTTGACAATGACACTAAAGTCTTTCTTGATTCCTCATCCAGAGGAAATTTTATGTTTTAAAATCTTGATAGTTCTTGGGAGGTAGTTAAACACAGCTCTGAAACCCAAACACGGCGAGGAACTGGTGGGGTCCTCAAGTTAGCTAAGTCTAAAGATAATTCTAACACTAAATATATTCTTGATGGCCTTAAGATTCTTGTTTTTCAAAGGATTTTGCCCAGAGTCTTCTTAAATTCCTATGAGAGGAGAGGGCAACCTCAAGAAGTCCAGGTTGTAGACTCTATCTGTGATATCTGCCAATGGTATTATCACACTACACTGCAATGTCAACTTCTTTACAATGCTCCCATGTAACTAGAGGTTGGATAGGAAATGGAGGACATCATCTCCATTCATATCATTTTAGTCAAGCCTATTATAACCTGAACTAGGCTAGAAACCACCCCAGGTTCTTATATGAAAACCCAGTGGGAGCTGAAAATGCTTCCTAACAAATACCCCTTTATCCTCAAGCCAATAGTGCAAATCATCGACCACAAGGATTTCCTTATAGTAAAAATAGAGGAACTTTGGGATCTAAGGAAATCACAGGGGTAATTTCCAAAACTGTGGGCCCTATCAGAAACAACAATGCCAAAATCTGAACCAACCACCACCACAGACGTAACAGAATGCCCCTATTCCCACTAGTGATGATAGAATAGCTTCTATGGAGAAGATCATCCTTTCACAACAAGCTAACCAAAAGGCAACTGATGCTCAGTTGACCCAAGTACTTGCTAGCCAGAAACCTCCTACTGGGACTTTTGTAGGGTAATCATAAAATAATCCCAAATGTCCTGATCAACTTAAAGTTGTCTCCACCCATTTGGGAAAGACACATGCTCCTCCCCCTCCTCCAGAGAAGCCCCCTATTGTGCCATTGGACTTTGAGGATGACTGAACTGTGATTGTTGAAAACCAACCCTCATAAGAATCTCTCGTTCCTACCGCTGAAGCTTAATAAATGTGTATATATCACTTTTTTACATCTTTTAGATATCTTTTTATGATTATTTTGTTGTTTATTTTATTAGTTTTATAATTAATTATATTATTTTATATTTTCTCTCTTTATTTAGAGTTTTCATTATATTTTGTAGGATTGTTTTTGGAAAATGGCCTAATCACTCCAATAATTAATTTCTCTTGGAAGATGTTTTGCACAATTCCTACAGTTCCTAAAATTTATGTATAGGTGGAATCAAAACAGTCATAACTCTCACAAACAAATCCAACTTTGGAATTTAGATATGTTTTGAGGAGATAATTTCAATTGATACATGAAAAATATATTTTCCGATGATTTTGGTAGTCATTTGACTGTCCAACCAACCAGTGAACTTGCATGTTCATTTTCCCACAGTGCCTAATTTAAATATATACCTTGCATCAAAATAGTCATAACTCTCACATATGAAGGCGAAAGTTAACATTCAAATATGCATTGGAAAGAACACTCGAAGGCCTACATGAAAAATGAATTGTTGGGTGCACTTTAGAGCTTGTTATCATCTGAAATTCGTACTAAATATAGGAAACGATGATCTGTAGAAGAGAGAGTCAGAATTTGAAGGGAAAAAAGAAGGCAATCAATGGTTTTCTCCATTTCCTATTGAGGAAGAAATTTCTCTTGACCAAGACATTCAATATCTTCCTCTTCCTCTTCCTTCTCCTCCTCTTTCAGGGTTTCCACCCCTCCTTCCCCTATAAAAGGAGGGGGACTCTACTAGAAAAAGATTATCGAGTCTTAGTTGTAAATCGAGTCTTAGTTGTAATAGAGTCTCAGTTTGTGGTCTCAAAATATTATACTTGTTCAGTGATGAAACTATGTTATTTTCCTTTCTAGTGTAATTTTACATTCAAAAGCAATGAAGTTTGTTCCTTTCTTCAAAATTTGGATGCTTCTATTCTCATTCTTCCTTCTCGTGTTTTCTTCTTGGAGTGAGAGATAAAGTTGCTAAGTCATTTAATCATCACCACCTTGGGCTCTTTGGAGACTTTGGATCATGTTATTAGATATGCTATCATAATGAGTGGTCAGACTAGTTTGGCGAAGGTTCATGTTACGGGTCAAAGGGTCTTATTCCTTCCTTCTATTCTTTAAGCATGGGTGATCCCACTCCATCAGTAAATATTTCACATAGGCCAAATAAAATAATAAGCTTGGTCATCCTTCCATTCTCCTTTCAAAATGTCCATAAAATCTAGATATGAGAACCACGACACTCCTGTGATGAACCTCCTATTGAAGCCATCAGTTCTCTTTGATTTTAGAAAACTGGGGTAATGATCAGACTGTATGTGTGGTAAGTGTTCTAGAACCATGTCAAGATGTTGTTTAATTAATTGATAGTTCACAATGGCTCAGTCAAGTCTTTCCTACAAAACATCATGCTTTTAGGTGGACTTCATTCCTGATCCTAGATCAAATAATTTGGTTTCGATTAAAGTTTCACTGAAATTTCTGGTTTCATTCGCGTAAAAATGGCCACTTCCAAACTTCTCACTAGGCTCCATCATTTTAAAATCTCTTAGTACCACCTAAGGTTCTTGTATTCTCTACTCATATCTATTAAATGCCTCCACAACATCTTGTGAATAGATGGGTGAGTACTAGCATAAATAAGTGTTATAGATGTAGAGTTTTTAGTAATGTAGGTGATAAACTGAAGATGGATCTGAATAATTTCCACTTTACATTATGATGGGTCCCATCCAAATCGTATGCATCTTGCATAACCTCATGCCTCTACACAGTGAGAACACCTAAAACCAAGTTTCTTTTTCATGGTCATGACGTGCCTTCAATTGATATGAGGTTCCAATACCACAGTAATTTTTGTCTTCTTGAGTTCATGAACTCATTAAGAGTGTTACATGTATCATCATTACCATTACCTTTGACATTCCAAGATAGAATATACACCATCACAATTAAGATAAAAATTATTATTGTATTATCTCTCTATTAATGCCTTCTTCAATTACCTACTCAACCACCTTTTGAGAACTCACGAAAACAGTGCTTAGTTCTATAGATCCCACTGTAGCAACAACCTCCTTAGAGAGCGATCTCCTCAGAATATGTCTCCTCATTTTAGGTGAGGGAGTTTCTTGACCTTTATTTCTCATTTGAGTGTCATTTCCTTTGTTACAAAGTCCTATAAAACTAGACACGAAGGCAGATACCTCACCTAGTGCTACCTCATTACACATTTGTGTTTGCATGCCTTAGAATCTGGTGTGGGAGCTTTGATAGCCTAGAATCTGGTGTGGGAGTTTTGATAGCATGCATTTCATTAGCATCAGAAACTTCAACAACTTCTACGACCTCAGCCACCCTAGGGTGAACCACATTATGAACTACATTTTCATTTTCATTTTCAATAGACGTATTTTCTTTGTTTGCATGCACCAACTTAGTCATTGGAATGTTAGTTATATCTCTTGGAGAACTGTTGGGTTCCCCCTCTCCATTTGATGCATCTGCATTCTTCTTTTTCCTCCATATCTTCAGTGGCCATTTTGTGCTTTTCAAAGTTTCCCGCATTGTATTTTTCCTGCTTCCATCAATATTGCCATCAATCTCCTATAGTAAACTCATGAATCTATAATTTGATTCACTTACCTTTGTATTATCCTTGATCGGAATCCCCCGTCAACTCCTTTCTCATCCTCCCTTCCTTTTTTGAGTTTTCAAAGCATTGTCGGTGACGTGCTCACCATTTTCACCTTTATGGTTTTGTATCCCTCCTTCATCTACATTGGAGCTAGTCTTAAGACCATCTTCATTGTCCAGAAAATCCTTTAATATGTAGCCCTCTTCCCCACAAATAGCACAGACCCAGGGAAAGCCTTCATATTCCACCTCATATTCCACATCATCAATCATTATCAAAGGGATTACAGGGTGGATATTGTTGAGTTCCAAAGCTAGTCTAGAGAATTTGCTTCTTGGCCGACTTGTAGTATGGGCATCCACCTTTATCGGTCTACTTAGAGACAAATCAATGTATTTGAAGATGGTTGGCACATATAAGTGCAATGGTAATTTTACAATTCTTACCCATGATACAACCAATTCTAGATAACTCTCTGATGGGATGAATGTCGGGTACCACTCCCACACAGCCACATTTCTTCTTAATAGCTTCCACGGTCCCTCAGTCAAGAATATTTTTAATCTATAGCACAAGATAATTAGACAACAAAGTTTCCCACATTTATCTCATACATATTGAATCTTCCAGTGATCATCCATAATAGTTCCAACATGTCTCTGAGTGGCATATATCCTACGTCTGTACCAATCAGATGAACAACTGCAGCATATAACCATGGCTTCACAAGCATGTCCTCTTCCTCTGGCATGATCTTCAAGGTCAATTTATTATCTAATTCCCCCAAATTAACATATTTAACAAATAATTTTTTATCAAATAGTTTGCCTAAAAAGTAATCAGTTATCTCTTACCAATTCAACCCTACCACCACACTACTAAAATAATTTTGTCCCCTGGTCGGTCCCCCCTCCCCCCCACATAATTAGAACCTTCATGTTAGGGTTAGGGTTTACCTTGTCTTAAATGTTGTTGGTAGCTAATTCTTAAAAGATTCCTTTCTCTACGTTCTAGCTTGAGAAATCCATTGTCGACTCGTCTGATCCTCCTCTCATGTTGGTGAATTTCAATTTTAGACCTATTTTTGGAACTTCCAATGCTACTCACTGACTTCTTGGAGAATGTGGTTGCTCTCTTCTAGAGTCTGACATCCTATCTCTTCTTATACCACTTTGATCATCCAACCCTCTACCATGATTTCCACCCCCTTGGTAACAAAACCACTATCTCCCCCGTCGTCACCCCTTCCCCTTGATCCCAAGATTTCGCCATTGTCTTATTTGCATTTAGTATCTAACTATGACTTGTATAGTTAGAATTAGCATTAAGATCATCTGGTTTGAAATTTAAGTCATATGATTGTACAAATGATGCACTTAGATAATTAAGTGGCTTGCTAGGTCTTGTACCTAAACATGTGTGAGTCCAATCCGACGCATATCAGATACACATATTTGATGAATGTACATGGCCAGACATGTATGATATCATAGTAAATGTGGTCACCGAAAAAGCACATTGAATTTTCCAATGATTTCATCCTAAGAAATGTGTGAACGTGTGTAAAATTTTTAAATACACACCACAATTGATAGGGTTATACACAAATCCTCAATCCTAATATGTGTGATGGCTTCTACATCTATTTAGTTCCAGACTTGATGCATTTTCTTTCAGCGAATGATACTTCTTGTTCTTCCATCGGGTCTAGGAAACTAAGGCATGGTCAATGTTCAGTCTAGATAATGGTCATATTTTTTATTGCATGAATGTTGTAACCTAGTAGAAAGGACATAGGAACATGCATGAAATGTAGAGGGCACAATCATCTCTAAGTCTAGGCCTAATAGATGGCTCATTCAGAAAAATTCATGATCATTGCTTGTTTGTTTTGATCTACTACTACTCGTTTCTTATCTTCAGATAGATCTCTACTTCATATGCACCTATATATTAACATCATTTGTTGCATTTGTATTGTTAATGCATATTATATGAATTGAATTTTTAACAACATTGTGAAAGACTAAGAGATAGATCCATTAGTGGTCACATGGAAAGCATAAAGAAATGTGTAGTAAGGGAGAGACACCAAGGGATGCCCAAGATTAGAACTTTTTCACACACTACAATCAAGTGAGGCCTTTTCCAATAAGGTTAAGAAAATTACTAACAAGGAACAAACCCTCCTAAGAAATGGAAGGGAAAAAATAATAAAGGGAACGAAAAATATAGGGGGATACAAAGAGGTTGAAGTATGTCTAGTATGAAAGGACAAGGAATGTAATCATTTATAAAACCTGACATGAGGCACTAGGAGCCTTACTTTTCCTCTTAGAGAAGCTATAAATCATGGAAATATACACCATGGACTTTCGAAATACATTCTCCCTCCTATAGAACATAATTTTATGGGCATAACATAATAGGAATTTAGGAAACCCCATTGTCACATGAAAGGAAGAAAACAATTCTTTAGGAGAAGAGGTTTTGAGATTGAAATCCCCCTCCCCCAAGTTGGAAACTATCATGTCCATTTATGAGGACAAAACCTGACATTATGTATGGTATTGTATAAGGAACACATCTTGGTGCTTAAGGGAAAGAGATTTTCCAAGAGATATGTCAATATTGGACTTGTCCATATGTGGAAATCCATTATTTATTGTTGATTATAATGGATATTGTTTCTTGGTAATAGAGGCCAAATCGGATAGGTGTAACATCTACTACATAAAATAGGACTTATCCTCTGGGAATGAGGATTCTTTCCATAAAAAAGGCTATTTTTGTCATGATCATGTATTACACGTCAGGTATAACACTGTCTTTATGCCTGGGGAGTCTTTTCTTGTACCATATTTTCTTCCTATTCTCTCACAAGGCAACAAAGGAGATTAATTGATATAGTCTTCATGAATCTAGTGGACCAAAAGGGAGTACTTGTCCCAAAAGTTCCAAAAGTTCTTGATTACTTTATCCTTTATCCATTTGATAACATGTACAAGCTCATGCCACCATTCCATTTTGGGAAATAGATATTTATTGAACTCCATCAGAGATAGTCATACTTGGGATCTCTCGTCAATTTTTTTTGTTAGTGAAGTCAAGAGGATTTCTTATTCATCTTGCCCTCCCCTAGCAATAAAATTCATATTGGTTCTATAATTGATAATTAAAGTGGAATTATTAAACAAGGAAGTAGTACTACTACCATTACATAAGTCTTGTGCTAAGAGATAATTTATCGTTAGAGAAAGGACATAATAAGATCTTTACTTCCTAGGTTTTTTTAGTTTGAACTTAGAGAGCATGTCTACAACATTGTTACCCTCTCTTTCAATAAATTATATAGTCCACATAGGGGTTCTTCATCTTCTTTATCTTTGCAATCCACTTCACATACCTCAAATTCTTATTATGACTTTACCATCCTTACAACTACCTGAGAATCATATTCAGTGCACACATGTTGTCTTTGATTGTATTTAGCATGCTTCATAGTGAGGCTAATACCATCTAGTTGTACTTCCATCACAAATGATGTTTTGTTATGCTCCATGGCGCCACCCATCCACCATCCTTGGTCGTCTTGAATCAAGAAGTTGCATATTGCATATTTGTTCTTCACAGCCGCATCAGGATCAATTTTCACCCAACCACTTATAGGGGTTAACCAATGCTCAACTATTTCCTCAAGAGTAGAAGGTTCTTCCCTTACCCTTACCTCCATTTGGTACCAGACTCCCATCTAATAACACGTACTTGTTGATTTTTGTGTTTCTTCTCATTATCAAACACTTACTTATTCTTGCACATCTAAATATACCAACATGTTGTTAGGAAGGTGATGTTTACATCCTCATTCATCATTATATATGCATTGATCTAGGTCTTTACATTGCTAAAGGAAAAAAAATCTATTATGTCCTTATACAATACCTCCTTCCAAATATCCCTTTCATAAGAGCATTATCGAACTAAATGAAGAGTTTATTCCTCTTCAACCTCCCACCTAGGGAAAATATTGTGTGTAATATGTCTATTAACACACCTTTTATTGTGATAAGATCTTCATGAGTCAAGAGTGTTATAGACATTTTTATCCTTGCAGCCACTTTTGCCTTCCAGATTTCATCCCAATTTCCACTAGTGCTGATTTCTTTTCCTTTTATCAGCTTAGTGTGTGTAGATTATGTAGAGTATTAACTATTATTAGTGAGATACCAAACTCTAATATCTTCTCGATCAGTTTCTTTTGGTACCCTAATTCTTTTTATGGCTTGCACGATGTGTCTAGTATCCATTCCTCCAAGAAATCTATATCCCAATCGCCTTGGGGATTGATCATTCTCACAACTATGAAGTCCTGAAGTTCCTCTAGTATAGGTTTTAAGACATGTTCCCTAATAATGGAGCCATACTCCCACCATCTATCATTCCAAACCTTTATTCTTATACATTTTAGAGGAATAAGGTAAGAATTGTACTCAATAAACTCTTTACCAGTCAGTACCGTTGTGCCTCCTTTGCTTTGTAGGGAACATTCATATCATTTCCATAGACTAGAACACCATGAAGTGCCTCTATGTTGCTCAGATCCCATGCATGCTTCCATAATAGCACTTTATTCTGCTCGTGCATAGTCTTCACTCCCAGACCGCTATTATGCTTGTTACTCATTACTTTATTCTATGCAACCAAGGCAAGGGGTTAAGCTTTGTGATTGCCCCCCAAATGAATCTTCTAAACACTCCATCATATTTTACACAGAGTTTTAGAGGTACGACATATGTTTGCATTGCGTAAGTCATCATCATAGAGAGTTTGGCCTGAGCCAAACACACTCTTCCAACGAGAGACAGGTTGTTGGCAGACCATGCAGTAAACCTAGTGGTTACTTTCTACAGAACATTAGAGTAAGTGTGCTTGGTGACTCTTGAGTGGAGTATAGGTACTCCTAGGTATTTTCCTGGATTATTAGTAACCTGATATCTACTCACCCTTTTAATTCTTCTTCTCAGCTCTCGAGTGACACTTTTTGCAAAGAAGTTCCTTGTCTTTGCCATAGAAACGGATTGTCTACATAACTTCTCAAAGTCCCTAAAGCATCCTCTAATAGTTTTCATTTTTCTTGTTCTAGCATGTGCAAATAGGATCAAATTGTCCACAAAACATATGTGGGATGTATGTGGGCCATCAGCTCCAAGTTTCATTGGTTTCCATTCCTTTTGGTTGACTTTTTGTTGATTATTTGACTCAATTTTTCTAGACATAACACAAGTAAGTATGGAGATGAAGGGTATCCTTATTGAAGGCTTCAGATAGCTTTTTAAGCATTAGATTTCTTAGTCTTAAGAAAAAATAAAGAGATCTGGTAGTTTGAAATAAATAAATGTTTCGATGGAACCTTCTCACAAGGATTGACCATTGAGTTGATATACAATCCAAACCATTAATTCTTCTTTTTAATTCGTTATAATCCATATGATAGAGGTTTCCCCTCCAGTAATAGATTCCACAATATAATTTTTGTTGTTATCAGGAAAGCCAAAACACATAATGGTTTCCTCTATGAAGTAAAATGAAATATAAACATAGACTTTGGTGAGGCTTATCTTTATGGCCATCATGTTTTCACCCCTCTTCCTCTTCACAGTACATATCAATTCTTGGACAAGGACAATATTATTGATAATTTTGCATCCAGGTACAAACTTCTATGTGCAGGAATACCCAATGTGAATTGAACACCTTTACCCTTTCAACCATGGTCTTGGACATAATTTTTAGAGCAAACTTATTTAGGATATTGGTCTCAAGTTCTCACATTTTTTGGTTTGTAATCTTCAAAATGAGGATAATGGATAAGTGACAGATATTGTCAGGTAGAAAGCCTCTCATTAGGGCGTTAATGACCATTTTGATGATGCTTGTCCCTACAACACTCAAATTCTTTTGCAGGAATAGGCCATTAACCCCCATATGGACATATGAATTTTACGAGGTCGAGAGGTTTAACAACTCTAAAGATTTCTTCCCTACATAGGTTGGACATGTTAGCTTGCTAACTAAGCACCAGATAACTTAACAAAGTGACCAGCGAAGGGATTATAATCTGGCCTAACCGTACTTCTTAGCACAGTAAGAACCTTTTCAAAATGTTTTATAACCATCTCTAATAGTGCATGATCATCAATACTCCAATATCCATCCATGTTTCTTAGGGTAGATACAATATTCCCTCTCTTTCTTTGTTTAACATATGTGTGGTAAAAGCTAGTATTGTTATCACCATTCTTGAGCCAATGAACATGGTTTCTCCATCTCAGATCATATTCCTCTGCTTTTAGGATCTTGTCCAACTCATCCTTCATATCAGAGCACAAGCCATTAGTAATATCATTACAATGTACTGTAAGATTGGTTTGGAGTTGATTTATGTTCTTTATAAGCATGTCTTTCCTCTTTCATTATTCCTTCATTTGTTGCATATCCCATGCTCTGATTTTTCCCTATGATTCACGGAGGGCATCATTTATATTGAAATTTCTATTTCGGTTACTCTAAATCAAAGTGGCAAACTCCTTGTTAGAGTACCATGAGGCTCTAGTGATGAATCTCGATGGATCAGTTTTGATGGTCAAGAATTTGACAAGTAACCGCCAATGATCGGAACCCATTCTCAGAAGGTGTTTGACCATTGCATCTGCATGATCGCAAATGAACAGACTACTTATTGTATCATTATCAAGGCGTTCCTGCAAGGTAACATGTTTGTACGTTTCTCTCATACCAGAGAAGATGAGGTTAGAGAGATCCACTTTCATTGGGGTGTTACTAAATATGTTGGCTTCATTGTAGTTAAAAACCTTGCTACTGCTTTTCTCACATGGATCAAAAGTTGTGTTAAAATCACCCAAGTCAATACACAGGGTGTCATGAAATGTCTTCCCGTATCTATCATATGCTTCCATAAAAGTTTTCTGATCTGAATCTGTGGGCAAGTGTAGATGAAGGTTACATAACATTCATTAAAAATCCTACACAAGATAATTTGTGTATGGCAACAAATTACTTCCACATTGCGTAGTATTGCATCCTAACACAGCCAGATTCCTCCAGCAAAGCCTCTAGCCTCTACTCGATGAGAATTTTAGAAACCAAAATTCATAATAGTTTTAATATTAGACCTTGCACTTATTCTAGATTTGAGTATTGTAGTGAGTTTAGGTTCTTAAATTGCTATGATTTCTTTGAGGGCATAGCATCTACCATAATTGTCCATTTGTAAGGCATTTCAACATAAGATAAATTATCATTAAAAACATGAAATAAATAAGGATGAAGAACAAGTCCCCATATCAAATAGATCTATAAACAGATCAAATACGGAGTGGTACTGCTATATTTGATATCTGAATAAAAATAATAATTCGAGATATGATCCGGTATCTGATGGATATCATGTAATAATATTCGGATCCAATCCAAACAAATAATATCTGAACTCGAATAAATATCTAATCCAAATCAAAAATTATAAATTAATTGTTGATAAATATTTTGTATATAGAAAATAGTGATATTACTATGAATATATATGATAAATATCTATATATTCATATTTTTATATATAGATAATATAAATTTAATAATATATGTATAAACTTGTCAGATTCATATTTTTTTGGGTGAATACAACCATATCTGATATCCTAACCAAAAAATTCAGATCTAAAATTTGATACCCTAAATCCAATATTGATTATGCGGATGTCGGATTTTTTCAAAATTTCAAACTCGAATCCAGATCAAATGTGTAGATTTTGGATATCTATTTACAAGCCTAGTATCAAGCAACATGGGGTCTGTAATTAACTTCCTTATTATTCTCCTCTTTAACAATAGTATCACATTAGCTCTCCTCTAATGCTGGGATATTCAACCTGGGGCTCTTTCACCTTTTTTCATATAGCATCTTGGTTCTTGGAGTTTTTATTTTGAAAGTATTCCCTTTTATCTTCCTCTTGAGAGGGAGGAGTTTTGGGTTTATCAGGTTCGTGACTTCTTTACTAGAGACATGACTTTTAGGGTCAGGTTCCTCCTTAATCCCTTCTCCCTCGTCCGTCTAGACTAACATATCAACATCCTCATCACCTACCATCGTAGAAGTTATCTTCTTTGTGTTCACCTTAACGGACACAACAGCCGCGGTGTCCTAGTATATATGCATATACATATATTTATACTATATATATATAGAGAGAGAGAGGGAGAGATAATTAGGCTAGAATAAACTCGAGTGTACATATTGTACCATACAATCAAGTGGTGTTTATATATTGCCACCATTTTTTTGGAAATTCAATCCTTTGATATTCATTGTCACAACAAATGTAGGACACATGAAAATTTGAGGCCAATAGGTTACTTTAACATCACTCATCCAAGTACTACATGATCAGCATACATGACTAATTTCAATGCAAAAATTTTACTTATTAAATGCATGATATATATATATATATATATATATGTATATATATATATATATCATGTGTGTATGTATATATTTGTGTAGTGTTTATATATATATATATATATATATATATATATATATATATATATATATATATATTCATGTATGTATATATATATATATATTTGTATGTGTGTGTGCACATATATTTACATACATAGTTACATTGATACATATTTATACAAATATATACATATAAACATGCATATACATAGTGCATTAAAGTGATGTTTACAAATAAAGATTGATTTTTTGGAAAATTATTGATAATTATTATTATGCTAAAAATAGATTGTGTACAAATTTGAGCTCATTTGGATTCTTCTAAGGAACTCCAAAAAAAGAAATAATACACTTCAAAATTTTCAAGTGTGTTGATTTTTTTTCGTTGAATGCATGGCCTATATAAGTCCAAATAAGTTACCAAATTTGTGTAAAATATTCAAGTGATATTTATGAAAAATTAACATTTTAAATGTTAAAAATAATTAATGGATTATACAAAATCTTATGTGTTGAATCATTGGTACACTCAATATAATATTTGCTAGCATAATAGTCAACTTTATTTGGTTTGCTTCATTAGGATTGACATGCCTCTCCTACTCAAGACCACTAGAATCAGTCAAGTTTATTATATTATGTATGCATGTTCATCATACCTTGAGTCATGTCTCCATATGAAATTCAATGTAATCTTGTTATGTTAAAAATGAAATTGCTCTACAAGTTAATTAATGGTATCAAAGCAAACCTAAACCCTGAGGGTTTACAGAGTAGCCACTAAATATAGGACACTCATAGGTAAGAAACAATACCTCAAAGGTCGTCACCCCTTCCCTCCTCTAACACTCCACTTTTCACAACATATCAATACCACTGAGCAGAAGTATTTTACGAAAGGGGGGTGTCACAATATGTCAATCTTTGCAAATAAAGTAAATGAAACACCTTGCATTAATTTGAAATGAATTCATACATATTTCATAATCGTGAAATATGAAACTTATTCATCATGAAATCTAAATCTACCAAACTTGACTTGAATGAGATAACATAGATACGATGTAAGTGATACCTAATGACATTGGATCGACTTGGTAAATGGCACCCCACTGGGCAAAATCTTGAAAATCTTGTAGCTCTTAATTGGTCTTTTTATCCTTCACTTGCTCCATATCCTATGGACATCGCATCCACAGACATGCCAAAAACCATCATATCAGTAAAACAAACATCATGTCCCCATACACTTTATATGACACAGAGTAAATATAACTTGACATGAAGTAAAGTTGACATGAAATAAATCTGACATGAACTTGACATAAACTTGACCATGAACTATCTTAATCATTCTTTGAATATATTAACATGATTAATTAGATAAGTATATATATGTTGTCTCTCCTAATGCCCCATAGGAACCCATAATTGTTAGGAATCCCATCATTCTAGGAAAGCCCATAATAACCTGCAGTCCATGATTGAGGAGCATATAAAAACTTAACCAATTCCTTCACTTTGTTCATGATCTTGACTTAATCATTAATGAATCTAATCTTAATATTGACCATAACTGGATTTCTCCCTCTTGGTGTCATAACGGAATTTCTCCCCTTAAATAATAATAGGATTTCTCCCACTTAGTGTCTTAATGGGATTTCTCCCTCTTAATTCTTAACAGGATTTCTCCCTCTTAATGTCTTAATGGAATTTATCCCTCTTAATATCTTAATGGGATTTCTCCCTTCTTTGAACATGATTTGTTATTCATTGATCATAATCACAGATAGGGTTTATACAATACAACATAAGTAGTCAGTCACACAATGATATCTATACATGATCTTCTCTTAGAAAGCATTCATAATTTCATGAATCATGTTAATGTGCATAATCATAAAAAAACATTCAATAAACTAAATTTACTTGTGAAAGATAATGGGCCTCTTACCTATAGTAAACCTCCTTAGGTCAAGTACTATGACTTGTTTGAGCCTTTAATCACTTGTAATTCAATTATAATCATATTATGTACATGAGTTCATAATCATTGAACTCTAATATTGGTATTTGAATTATTGAAGGGATTGAATATGTAAAACAACATTTAGAAATATGTTAGATTGATAGAGAATAAAAATACTTTCTAACCCATATTTTCCATCATTTTCTAAGGTCATTTGCAAAAGTTATGAATTTTGCAAAATAGGTAATTATAATTTGGGAATATTTATGTGTGACATCGAATAACCTAAAAAAATTTGATGTAAATGAAGGGTGAAAAGATCAAGAAATCTTAGGCACGTGTGACACATGAATCAAATGTGTGGAGGAAAGTTTGCATTCACTCATTTAAAATTGTCATGGTAGATAAATCAAATGCGTGCTTAAACCCACCCCCCCAAAAAAAGTCCTTGTGACATTAATCTCTCTATTGGGAGTGCATGGGTAGATCAGGGATTTTATCTCGTGGCACCTTTTCCTTGAGTCATGACACTCAACGATCTGACCAGAAGGTCCAAGCTTTGGCCAACACGAGAGAAGGGAGGTTTTTCATGGGAAGTTGGGATCTCTAGTGCCCTCCATGCAAATGAGCCTAACCTCAAGCCATGGGGCATATTGGAGCACCAGATTCCATGGTACAACCATGGCTGTCGAAAACATAGAAGGTCAAGATACTAAAGCATATTGAAATCATGAGGGAAAATAAGGAGAGTGCATCCAAGAGGAGTCATCAAGGCTAAAACAACAAACTCATTTGTGAAAGAACAACTATGGCCTCGAAAAGACCATCATAGCAATAGAAACATGGGAGTAAGCTCGACACATCAAACCATAGACAGAAATAAAAGGGGAGCTCGCTGAGGGTTAGAAAATTATTGTAAAGATCAAAAGAGGGTTTGGGATTAATTACCTTGGCCAGAGGGTCCCTGAGTCACCATGGCATCAATCGACAACATGGATAGGTGTTGTCCCTTATAGGGTACAATGGTTGGGGCTAACACAGAGTGAGGAAACTATTCGAAACCATAGAAGAGGCGTAGAGAAAGCTTAATGATTCTTCAGTTTCACTAAGGGTAGTGGCAATGGCTGCTAAGACGCGGTGGTTGTTGGAGAAGGAAAACCAAATAGGTGGTGGTGAATCAGGACAAAAGTGGTGAAATCATCGATGGAGGAGCCAAGGGTCTGAGAAAAGTATCATTTTTTATCCATACAATAGGCATGAGACACGTCAGAGCACTCTCTACAACTCGAGAGGTGTGAGAGATAGGGAGACCTAATTTAGGCATTTCATCCTCAATCTA
Organism: Alisma plantago-aquatica; assembly: GCA_963693085.1. Taxonomy (NCBI): domain Eukaryota; kingdom Viridiplantae; phylum Streptophyta; class Magnoliopsida; order Alismatales; family Alismataceae; genus Alisma; species Alisma plantago-aquatica. The sequence goes on along the minus strand of OY856415.1, from coordinate 40,630,028 downwards.
AGAGGGAAGCCAAGTAAACCATCATTGGAAATGGGGAGAGAAGCAAATTCATAGGTGAAGAAATATCATGGATTGATGGAAGGATGAAGGAGAGCGAGATGGACAAATAGTTGTACTGGAACCTGGTTTAGTTCTGCAAAAATATGGGGGAAGGTGACGATGCAGTAACCTTAAGATGGCAAACAGACGGTGGTGGTGGTGTGCGTGAAAATAAAAGAAAAAGAAGGCACGTGACAGACACTAAATAATCAGATCGTAGGTTAAATGTGTCGCATGAAATGAATTTGCATTTAAATCTTAGTCAAAACTATATGGTAACTTTCACAATTAATTTGAAGGGTCAAACATGGTCAAAACAAACCCAAAATTTGACCACATGCTAATAAGACATTCTAGATCCTTCTTGGTCAATTCAATTTAGGTTTTGCACATGTCTTGGACATAGTTTCCATTTAGTTCATTTAACTTTAATTTAATGCATTAATGGATGAAATAAGTGGAAAATACTTGCCTTTGTGAGTACCTAATTCTATCTCAAGATAATCACATATTAGTCACTCAAAGGCGATGTCTTATATATTTTATGCCTTTTTGAAAAACTTTCTTGGAGGAGAGAGAAAAGAGATCATTTATACTTTCGTATAATATTAAAATCTATAAAGGAAAAATGAAAACTTCTTGCACAAAGTTTCTATTCATATGAATATTTTTAGATTCCACTCCTTTTATCTTTCTCTTTTATTTATTTTTTTAAACACTTCTAAGATAGGAGAAAGGAAAAGGAAAGGGAAGACTAATTTTCATCCTTTTGAATTAATTGCAATACATAATGCATAGATGAAATAGAAAATGTACTTTGTAACTCGTTTTATTCTTCTCACTAAATTATCCTTTAAGAGATTTTGTTTCATGGTCTTTTTAAGGTCCCTATATTATTACAATTCAAGAATAACCTCATTCTCAGACTCAAAGAAACTTTAAAAGTTTAGTATGTTGCAATTCTACCCATCCTATAATTGGTTTGGTCCTAAAAAATTTCTTTAGGCTACTAACCACCTTAGGGTTTTTACTTACCTCTTCATTTAATGACATTTAGTACTTCTAAAACTTTACATGGAAAAAATATATTATATGAGATTCATGTGTACGTGAACTAATGATCATTTTGGTCTACCTTTCAACTTATACTAGGGTTCATGAAATGAATCTTATCACCATACTTAGGGCATCTACCTTTGATGTTGTTATGACTCTCTATCATTAGGTGTAGGTGACTATCTAACCTTAGGTCGTTAGGTACCTCCTACATTCCTAGATATGTGGTGATCATACACATACCCAGAGATGTGGGATATTGTCATGCTACCTCTCACTAACCTATTTAACACGTGTCCCATACTACATGAACTAGTAAGAAAGGATAAATGCTTTAAAATGTCTCATTCTTATGTCATACCTCTTCAACTCTCAATTGGCTGGCTATGGCCAATGAGAATGGAGAGTCTACGTTATTAGCTAGGGTTAGGTTGATACTTGAGGTCCAAACTAGGTAAACATCTATCTTTGACATTTCTATCTCTTCTAAGGTGAAAAATCTAATCATTCTAGGTCATGGTATCTTTCCTTGGGAATCCATTCCTATACCTATCCTCATACCTTTATTATAGGGTGACTATGAGAATAATATTTGCCTAGTGGATATTTACTAAATTACTCTCATACCATGGTGAAAATTCTAATCATTCTAGGTCATGGTATCTTTACTTGGGAATCCATTCCTATACCTAACCTCATATCTTTATTTTAGGATGACTATGAGAATCATATTTGCCTAGGGGATACTTACTAAATTTCTCTCATACCATAATATAACACCCCACTTTTCACAACATATCAATATCACTAAGCGGAAGCATTTTACTAAAGGGGTGTCCAATATGTTGATTTTTGCAATTAGAGCAAATGAAGCATGTTGCATAAATTTTTATTCACAGTCATGAAATCTAAAACTTATTCATCATGAAGTCTAAGTCCATCTAACTTGACTTGGATGAGATAACCTGGATATGATGTAAATGATAACTAATGACATTGGATTGACTTGGTAAATACACTCCACCAGGAAAATCTTAAAAATCTCCTAGTTCTTTATTGGCCTTTCTATCCTTCACTTGCTCCAATTCCTATGGTCATCATGTCCCCAACCATGCAAAACAAACATCATATCAGTAAGAGGCATTTGGCACTTTGTATGACACAAAGTAAATATAACTTAACTTGAAATAAATTGACATAAATTTGAACATAGATTGTCTTAAGCATCCATCGAGTAACTTAAATGTGATGAATTGGAAAAGTAGATATATGCCACCTCTCTTAATGTGCCATGGGAGCCCATAATTTTTAGGAAGCCCATAACACTAGGAAATCCCTTAAGGACCTATTGAGATCTGTGAACTAGGCACATATAAAACTTAGCCAATTCCATGCTTTTCATCATTAACTTAGATCTTGACTTAATCATTTCATGTTCTTAATCTTAATCTTAACCATAATGGTATTGCTCCCTCTTAATACCATGATGGGATTTTTTCCCTTACAAACCATAATCAGGTTTCCCTTCTTAAGCATGATTCATTAATCTTAATCATAATCATAATTCGGGTGTTACCATATACTATAATTAAACAACCAATCAAATAGTGGTAGATGTACATGATGTCTTTTTGAGGAAGTATTCATAGTTCATGAAATCATCTAATGTGCATATTCATAAATAATCATGCAATAAACCAAAATTACTTGTGCCAAATATGCATGGCCTGCTTACCTAGAGTAAAAACCTCCTTAGATCAAATCATATGACTTGGTTGACCCTTTAATCACATGTAATTCAATCATAATCGTAATATGTACATGAATTCATAATCATTAAACCCTAATATTTGTCTTTAAATTATTGAAGGGATTGGATGTGTGAAACAACATTTGAAAATAGCTGACATCATTAGAGAATCAAAAGATCTTTTTAATGCATATTTTTCCATCATTTTCTGAGGTCATATGCAAAAGTTGTGAATTTTGCAAAACAAACCAATCAAAATTTAGGAAAAATTATGTGTGACATCGATAAAACTCAAAAATAAATCTGATTTAAATGAAGGGTGAAAAGACCATGAAATATTAGGCAAGTGTGACACATGAGTCAAATGTACGGGGGCAAAGTTCGCATTCACCATTCAAAATGGTTGCAGTATATAAATTAAAGGAGCATCTAAAACCCCCCAAAAATTCCTTTTGACATTTATCTCTCTATTGAGAGTGCATGGGTATATCAAGGATTTTATCCACCAATACCTTCTCGTTGATTCATGGTGCTCAACAATCTGATAGAAGGTCCAAGCTCTAGCCAGCATGGGAGAAGGAAGTATGTTCAGGGGAAGTTGGGATCTCTAGTGCCCTCCAAACACCAAGATGAAGCAAATGAGCCTATGCCCATGCAATGGGGCATGTGGAGAACTAGATTCCATGGTACAACCATGGATGCCAAAAACACAAAAGGTCAAGGTACTAAACTGTACTGAAATCATGATGGAAGATAAGAATAGTCCATCCATGACAAGTCATCGAAGGTAAAACAACAAACTCGGTTGTAAAAGAACAGCTATGGCCCTGGTGTTGGTATGTATGCCCAGAGAGCCAATCATATGATGGTTGTGATGGCATATTACATAAAGTAATTGATTAATAATAATAATAAAGGCAAGATTCGAATACATTCTATTTCACTCAGTTATGAGATTATGAGGAAACATAATTAATGTCTAGAGAATGACAATTACTCAATGACATATGTCTTCTAGTACATGACTTGAACAATGAGATCATACGTATGTTAAGAGTATGTACATTCTGATGTCCCTGGTCAGTTCTTACTTTGGAAGGCAAATAGACAACAGTAACATTAAAGACTCGAGTGTGTGTTTGTTGATGATATAATCTCATCAATCATGATATGGAATATCAAACCAAGCACACAAATACTTGTTATAGAATAGTGTATAGGACAAACCCACCTTGAGAGTGACATATGGAAACCATACATGGTGGTCATAGTCGTCTCTCATAGTGAAGGCGTTGATTGTGATTCTTAGACCTAAAGTCACTACACTTGTAGCATACTGAAATCTAGAACCTTATCCTATTACAAGGTTAAGAGGTTAGAGACCTTATTCTTTGGTCTTAGCCAAACAAGGGTGAGGATGTTGGCTAAATTGGACATTATTATAATCCCTTTATTTTGATGATGACAAACATTTCTTTCTTGTGGTTTTAACTTTTTATTTGAGTGTTTTAGGGACAAGCATATAAGGTGGTGGATAGAGAAGACTTGGAAGATCAATTCGCTAAAATTGCTTTATTTTCATGATTGTAATTAATGTAAAAATGTGTACAAGTTTATAATGTACAAGTACTTAGATATCATGTAAATCAAGTGTTTAGATCTTCCCTATCCACTCACAACACTTAGATAGGACATCCCCCAAGATAGTATCACAATTGCACGTTGATACACACACTTAGTAAATGAATACATTGAATCCGTGATATTCTCAATCGACAAATACTTCGACCGAGACACTCTCGGTCGACAAACTCCTCGATCGAGAATAGACCCTATTAGCCGTTAGACTGAGTTAGAAAAGTGGTTGGCAGTTGAGTTGAACGTTGCAATACACTTTCCCTAGACTCACCCTCGGTTGACAATTTCCTCGACCGTGATACACTCAGTCAAAAAACTTCTCGATCGGGAAGAGTTCTGCCTGCACTTTTTAGAATTAATAAACTAGTTGTTGCTAAAGCAATTAGTGGACACCTAACGACTAGTTAAGCACTTATAACCCCATAGAAAGTGTCTAGAACGTCCTTAAGCATTCATAGGCCATTCCTATAAATAGGACACGCCTTAGGACACCTAAACACACTTGTGCAACACTTGAGCATACACACTTGCAATTGAAAATCCATTCTTGTGAACAATTGAGCAACTCCAACATTTGCTATTCATTTCCATTACTCCAATTTCGTGTCCTATAGGATAGCATCTCCTACCCACTGCACTTACACTTTCATACACATTGGTTAGGAGATCAAAATGCTTGATATAGGATTCAAGCCTTGTGCCAAAGTGGTAATTGTATTTTCCTTTTTCCTTTATTGTTCTTTCTTCTCTCCTTTGTACTCTCCTTGCTACTCCTAGGTTGGAGGCTGCGGATTGGAGAGGGTTTATCTTCTCAGGTGGAGAAGGGTCTTCTCAGGAGGAGAAGGTGGACTTTGGACTATTTCTAAAAGGTCTCAACGGGAAGCTACTTCAAGGAGGAAGGCTACTTCAAGGGGGAGCTTGAAGTCACTTCAAGTGAAGGTTGCTTCAAAGTTGGTGAGATGACTTCAGGGTGAAGGTTGTCCAAAGGGTTTGGGAAGGTAGTTGTATTTTATGTAACATCCTTGCGAGGTAATAAAATATAGGTACGTTCAAATCCCAATTGGAAACAATTGGGTAGTGGACTGACTCCCTTAGTATTTGCTAAGGGTGGAACCACTGTAAACCATGTGTCCCCTTATCTAATATTTTATGATTGATTGTTTGAATTATTATTTTTAAAATCTTCATAAAAACCCTATTCACCCCCCCTCTAGTGGTTTTTCAATTGGTATTAGAGCAGTCTTCAAGGAGCTCTAATCGAGTCCTGAAGAATGGAGGGTGGTGGTGTCTACAACCGCAAGCAAAGGAGAAGCTTGGACCAATCTTCAACAAGTTGTAATTGGTGTTTAGGAACAAGACACACAACACCTAGCTGTCCATGGAGGTTAAAGAAGGAAGATGAGCATAAAGAATGCCTTATTGCTACAACAGGTGAAGAAGAAGAGGTAAGCATTTTTTATTTATCTAAAGAAGAGTTAATTGCTAGCCTTTAAGAGACACATGATAAGTATATTGAGTGCAAGAAGAAATTAAATAAATCTAATAAAGAAAATGATGAGTTACAAGCTAAACTTCTTGCTCTCACATCTGAAATGAAGATATGTATGCTAAATTAAATGATCTTGGATTTGAAAAGGATAGTATTATTTCTGAAAATAGTACTTTGAAATTATCTCTAAGTGATTGTAATGTGAAGATTTTTACTCTAGAAACAAATTATGATATTCTTTCTCAAGAAAAGGTTGGACTGCTTGCAAAGTTCAATGATTTTCAAACTCAACCTATCCTATGCACTCATCTAGATTATGATAATATCGTGAAAGAAAGAGATTATTTATTATCTAATCTAGATCAAGCAAAGTTAGATATCAAAAAGAGAATGGATGAGATTTCTAAGTTACAACAAGAAGTTAGTAGCTTAAGAAACAATGATGTTCTTGATAAGATCTTAAATGATTCTCATGGTCAAATTGGAAGGAGAGGACTAGGTTACAAGCCTAAAGGAAAATCCTATCAAAAACCTAGTAGGGGAAGGACACAAGTGCCAAAGACTCATTCTATGTATGTACCTAAAGGCAAGTATACATATGTACCCAAGAACAATCTAGATCAAACTCATAAAAACAGAAATGAGATTGATTCTATATGTTGCCATTATTGTTTGCATCTTGAACATTATTCCTTTTCATGTCCTTCCAAGAAAAAGGATGTTGAGTTGGTATGGGTTCCAAAACTCCCAAACTAAATAAATAAAATTAAGTTGAGATATGACCAAAGACTCTAGATTGTATATCTTTATGTCTATCTCAACTTAACATAATGAGATAACAAATTGATTCAAGTAATTAAAATTTCTAACTTGAAAATACACATTTTTAAATAAACCTGCAGAGACACATCTTTAATAACTTATTTTAGTTTGGGCTCCTAAAACCTAGAGATTTGAATATGATTAGTTGAGATTTGACTTAAATGTTACTTTGATACTTAAATGTTTTATCTCAACCAAACTGAGTTTTAAATTGCATACCTGAATTGGAAGTGATCTATGTTTTACTTGGAAATAACTACTGAAAATAGTATAGAAACAATCTCGGTCGACAAAATCTTCGATCGAGACAATATCGGTCGAGAAATTGGTCGACCGATAGGATTTTTGCCTTAAATCTATATTTTTTATGGAGAAACAATAACATTCTCAGTCGAGAAAGTTGTCAACCGAGACAATGTCAGTTGAGAATTTTATCGACCGAGTGAAACTCTGACAGAACTGTTTAACAAAAACAAGACACTTCAAATTGCAATCAAATTAAGTATGTAATGAACTTTACATATTCTTGTGCTTTAAATATTTGAATGATCTTAATCAAAAGGAATAATATATGAGCATCAATACTTAATACTTTTCATGATTAAATTGTATCTATCAAATATATAAGAGAAAAAGATTGATTTTACTAAAATTGCAGCAAAAACGTTGCTTGCAAAGAAAAATGATGTTGATCTATATTCTTACTGCAATCAGACATGCTCTATTAAAAAATCAACGCACACATTGTAAAACCCTAAATTGCTGCTGAAATTATTAAGCATGGCTTGTCTTAAATTTAAAAATTCATGAACCATGTTGGTTTAATCAAGGAAATTACGGTTTTATCATAATCCACATGGTTTGTCCTAAGTATTCATTGGTCTATCTATATAAAAACCATGTGTCTTGAAATTTGCTTTTAAATTATCATAATCACTATATTTCATGAAATTATGGATATGCTTCTATTGTTCTATCATGATCATTGTGTTATGGATATTGTTTTCAAAATGATCATTGTGATTCAGCTCATTACATATAAAGATGATGTTATCATTGAAAATGCCATTTTGCATAACAGTAAAACTCTATGGCACGAATGCATCTTGACATGATAGATAATGATTATCATGTGCATGGCTTGTATCATCCCGTGTAATAAATGAATGATTTTTGCTAGATGACACTATGGCAAGCTAAATAGTTTGTTTTTAGAACAAGAATATTAATGTCTTATCTAGTTGTTTGTTCTAAGTAATAAAAAGCAAAATATTTATTTTAAGAACTTGAGTTCTATGAGATATAAAATTTGTTCTTAATTTATGCTCAAGGATGATAGATTCTAAAGAGTTAATCTAAAAATAAGTTTAAAATAAGAGACTTATTTATAATAAAGAGCTATTTAAAATCTATTATAACCAAATCAAGAGCAAGGTACTAAATTCATATATTGCTTAAAATTCTACACAGGATTGCTCTTAGGATATAATTTTGCATCATGGTGGCAACATGACTTATGGAAATTTCTATTGATGCAAATAATCTTGCTTATAAATAAATGATTGAAAGCTACATTCTTGCTATAATTGAACATGTTGTAGATGTAGTTCAATTGCCTTTTTGCAAGAAGAACAATCACTGTGGATATCAAAATTCCTTATTTCATGAAGAACATACATTCTGAAAATTTGCTTTGGATATAACTTGCTCTAAGAAAATCAAGAACAAAGACTTCATTGTGATTTATATATTAAGTTTTCAATTGATAAAACTTCTTCAAAATAGGTATCACTCAAAGTGCTTCAAATTGATATACATTTGATCATATTACATAAAGACTTTATGTTTCACATATTTTAACATTAATGTGTAACTCAATGAGAGTGCTTAAACTATAAATCTACAGAAAATGCCTCTCGGTCAAAATAAAGTTCGACCGAGGGGCGCCCTGGTGGAAGTCAAGGTCGACCTAAAATAAGCTTAACCAAATGCTTATTTGTAAATAATTTTCTTGCAATCAATCTTAGTATATTGAAAACAAGACTTTAGTGCATAACTCTCATAAAAGGTTAATTTATTATGATCAAATGCTTATTATGACCTTAGAATCCTTAAATTATCTTGATTATAAGATTAAGGGGGAGTTCACAAAAACTTTGTAAACATCTTAAAGAAAATTTGAAACAAGTTATGACCTTAGTATTTTTAAGGTAATCTTGGCTATGAAAATAAAGGAGCCTAAAATATTCATAAATGTGATATATATCTTGTTCTTAATGGAGTTCTCTAAACAAATTTGGGATTAACATCCCATGTATTTGGTTAGAGATACATTCATGTACTCTACTATAAGCTTAAAGGATTCTCATGTCATCTTCGGGGCTTTACATCCCTTGAAAAATGGATGAGAAATCAAAACACATATGCCATGAATCTAAAACGATCTCATATCATTTCAAGGCTTAAAATCCCTTGCAAATGATTGAGAAATAAATTGTGGAAAAATTTGACATAAGTGGCTTGCTTTGAGTATCAAATTATCAAATTAAGGGGGAGAAATAAAAGTCATAATTAATGTTTAGCTTAGTTATCTTTTTGAAATGACAAATGGGGATAAACAATATAAATCAAATGAAAAGAGTTACATAATCTCTTGGTTTTAAAAATAATATCGTTTGAACAAAAGAATACATGAAAAGGAAATGCAAAGGAAATTTCAGGTATGAAACTCATATGATTTACATTACTTTGATTTATATAGGAAATGTTTGCCATCTTCAAAAAGGGGGAGGATGTTGGCTAAATTGGACATTATTATAATCCCTTTATTTTGATGATGAAAAACATTTCTTTCTTGTGGTTATAACTTGCAATTTGAGTGTTTCAGGGACAATCATATAAGGTGGTGGATAGAGAAGACTTGGAAGATCAATTTGCTAAAATTGCTTTATTTTCATGATTTTAATCAATGTAAAAACTTGTACAAGTTTATAATGTACAAGTACTTAGATATCATGTAAATCAAGTGTTTAGATCTTCCCTATCCACTCACAACACTTAGATAGGATATCCCTCAAGATAGTATCACAATTGCACATTGATACACACACTTAGTAAATGAATACATTGAATTAGTGATATTCTCGGTCGACAAATACTTTGACCGAGACACTCTCGATCGACAAACTCCTCGACTGAGAATAGACCCTATTAGCCGTTAGATTGAGTTAGAAGAGTGGTTGGTAGTTGAGTTGAACGTTGCAATACACTTTCCCCAAACTCACCCTCGGTCAAAAATTTCGTCAACCGAGAGACACTCGGTCGAAAAACTTCTCGACTGAGGAGAGTTTTGCCTGTACTTTTCAGAATTAATAAACTAGATGTTGCTAAAGCAATTAGTGGACACCTAATGGCTACTTAAGCACTTAGAACCCCCTAGAAAGTGTCTAGAACATCCTTAAGCATTCATAGGCCATTCCTATAAATAGGGCATTACTTAGGACACCTAAACACACTTGTGAAACACTTGAGCATACACACTTGCAATTGAAAATCCATTCTTGTGAGCAATTGCACAACTCCAACATTTGTTATTCATTTCCATTGCTCCAATTTTGTGTCCTATAGGCTAGCATCTCCTACCCACTACACTTACACTTTCATACACATTGGTTAGGAGATTAAAACGCTTGATATAGGATTCAAGCCTTGTGCCAAAGTGGTAATTGTATTTTCCTTTTTCCTTTCTTGTTCTTTCTTATCTGCTTTGTACTCTCCTTGCTACTCCTAGTTTGGAAGTTGCGGATTGGAGAGGGTTTATATTCTCAGGTGGAGAAGGGTCTTCTCAGGAGGAGAAGGTGAACTTTGGACTACTTCTAGAATGTCTCAATGGGAAGCTGCTTCAAGGAGGAAGGCTACTTCAAGGGGGAGCTTGAAGTTATTTGAAGTGAAGGTTGCTTCAAAGTTGGTGAGACGACTTCGGAGTGAAGGCTTTCCAAAGGGTTTGGGAAGGTAGTTGTATTTTATGTAACATCCTTGTGAGGTAATAAAATACAGGTGCTTTCAAATCCCAATTGGAAACAATTGGGTACTGGACTGACTCCCTTAGTATTTACTAAGGGTGGAACCACTATAAACCATGTGTCCGTTTGTCTAATCTTTTGTGATTGATTGTTTGAATTATTATTTTTAAAATCTTCATAAAAACCCTGTTCACCCCCCCCTCTAGTGGTTTTTTAGAGGATACACCTAATAGTAGCCCTAATATGTTAATACACGACTCAATCACCCTAACATATATGCATGAAAACAATTATGACCTAATTCTCTCATAATAATCTTTAGTCCAATAAAATATGTCACATGTGATAATGATGATTAAGAGAAATAATATGCATAGAAGGATAAGGTGTCCATAATTGAGAATATTGATACATAATTCAAATAAATAACAAATCAATAAATTTAATGAGTAAAATAAGAAATATAAAGAATATCGTGCACCATAATAATATATAATCCTTTTGGTTGTAATATGATGGTATTGGAAGAATGATAATACGAATGATGAAATAATATGTTAACTAAAATAATAATGGACTACAAATGTTAATAATGTAAGACTCATAAAAGGAAGACTAATTAGATAAAAATAACTTCATATTCATTTTCTCTGAAATGTTTTGTCATGGAGGCCAAGATTCACAAATTTGGGGTTATAATAATTATATCAATTTTATTTAGAAATGAAAAGGTGTTTTTCCTCCAAAATATGAAATAAAACATTTTGACTCCAAAAGAGAAAATTAATCTTGGATTCGTAATCTAAACATTAAAAATAGCCTTTGGGTAAATTTTAATGTCATTTGGATAATCATGAATGTTCATATGTAGATTAGGAGAGAGAAAGTGTAAATAAAACCTAAAATGTTAAATAATGTGATAAAAAACTTCAAGGGATAAAATTAATGCTCATTTCATGTTCCATATGGTTTAGTTTGCTTGAGGGTGAAGTTTCACCAGAATTTGGTAATTCTAGAAGTCTTCAATGTGATAAGAAAGATAAAATATGAATTATATTAAAAGAATTTAATAAAATATCTAGATCATTCAAAATCAAAAACTAAGGACATATTCAGATTCTTCACATCCAACTAAGGCTAGGTGCCAAATTTCATTTAAATCGGAGGTTGTTTGTACCCTTTTTGGAAGAGAGAGAAATAATCACATAATTTACTCATCACTTTATTCGAATCGGAATATAATTGCATTTATTTTTTTACATGGATTATTTTCCATTTGATTTTCTAGCATGTGATATGGGACATTGGATCTTGATCCAATGGAGGACGCATTGTCCTCTACCCCGTGTTGAATCGGGAAATAATGTTATTCACACAATTACTTCTAATCGAGATTTCTTGATCATTACTCGATCCTTTCTCAAGATTTTTGCTCATGTACATTCCTTTTTTGATGACACATCTATTGATCCCTAAAACTTGTTGGTTTTTCAAGTAATTATAAAACACCCAATTCAATTTCTCAAACTCTCGAAGCACAACCACCTAGAACCCTAAGATCACCACTCCACCTACAAATAGTGGTGCATACTTTTCCACCGTCACCCAGGCTTTCAAAACCCTACTTCAATTTTCCCAAAGATCCTTCATACACCAATCCCTGAGCTTTTCCCTTATGCTAAACTAGGAGCAACAATACTAAGAACAGAGTGATACCAGCATACAAATCCTTTGGCTCGATGAGTTCGACTTCTACTTGGCTTTCTTTTTCTGTCTCAATTCTGTCTTTTATGTCGATCTATGAATTTGCCTAAATCCACTCGACTAGATCAATTCCATGACTGGCGTGAGGTAGGGAAAGAATACCTGAGGTGCTTTCCCTATTTTACCCCTTCCTTGTCCTCTTTTCTTAATTTTTGCGCTAAGGGGCATAATCATCTTTTCATTGGTTGTCATCGCTTGACCGGCCAGAGCCACACAGGCTTTGACCCGTGACTTGGCTGCTCATGATTGGGCCAATTCACGCAGGCCCAGTCTATTTTATTTTCTTTTCACGGATTTTATCGCCTACATGGATCAATCTAATTATCTGATTGGTCAGAATTATAAAAATCATACCTTTTAATCCGTTTGTTCAAAAACTATAAATAAATATGATTTGGAATCAGAAAAATGTGATATTTCTAAAAAAATTCCAGAGTTTGATTTCTATGTTTTTAAGGTTGATTTTTGGATGTCTATTTAATTATGTAAAAATCATTAAAAAATTAACTAATTCATAAAAACTTCAAATTAAATAAATAAATATGTTTTCTTGATCATGAGAATCTAATAAATCGTTTGGTCTGGATTTTATGACCGAAATCTGAGGTTTTTCAAAAGGGACTAGATTTAGGGTTTCTTTACATGTTATGCATTATAAACCCTAATATATATGTGAATAAATTGTAATTAGGCAAAAGAGACCTTGGAAACAACTAGGTTGGTGAAGAGTATTTCTAGGACTCTAAAATAAGGTATGTTTGCATCTCTTATTATTCACATTGAGAAATTAGACTACTTTTATCTTTCTCTTGGTCCAATAGGAAAATAGTCTACACAATATCTCTTTCTTTTGAAATGTATTTCAAGTGGAATACTTCATTTGCCTCTGATCTTGTGATCATTCTACTTTGATTGGACATTCTTTTGGACTCTATCCTATACATTATTTCATAATGGAACTTTACATGCTGATACATGTTCTTTTTGCCCACTTTTGTGGTGGTTGCTTATATTGTCATTTATGTGGTGACAAATCTTGTTAAATCTGATTATACTTTTTACTTGCCTTTACATTAAGCATGTTATGTGATTCAGTAGCCCTAGAGTAGTGTAATTTCTTTTGTTTTTGGGTTATGTGCCCTTACAATATTTTTGGGATGGAGTTTATGTGCCCCATACCTGTAAGGACCCTGACCTCCGTTTAGGGTTTACCCTGTTTGCTTTGCTTAACCCTGATGCTTTGTTGCTTGCTAATCACCTTTAATGGTGATTAGGGTTTGGTTGTGCTTTGTTGAGAGTTGGAGGTGCTACTTGCAATTAACCCAAGTCTAGGGTTTTTGGGCAAGTTTGCCACCTTGTGAGGTGTTCCTCCCTCTCCTTGCTTCCTCTAGTGTTGAGAGGAAGGTTTGGGCTCGTTGCTTGAGTCCCTTTGGGCTTGGTTGAGATTGTTGGGCTTTGTTGAACCTTGTTTTTGCCTCTTTGGGCCCTTGTGTCGGCCAGGTGTTTCTGTCGCCCAGGTGTGTCGCCCATGACCTTTGACCATCTTTAACCCCATTTGTGTCACCACTAGTGGACACTTGGTGCTTGATGCTAGCATGCGGACAAGTCCGTGGACATGTGTTTAGACATGCTAGAGTGGTTGCTTGTGCTCTTGGACAAGTGTCCCTAGGTGGGCGACACCTTGCCATATCTTTCCTTGTTTTCTCCTCCACCCCCTTCTATATATGTGTTTCCCTTCCTTTACTAAGGATTCCTTTGGTCCCTTAGTTCCTTATCCACCTTGGTGCACGATACCCTTCTGCTTTGCAAGCTTGGTGGATGACACCCTTGGAGGAGCTAACTTGGTGGCCGATCCTCTTGGAGCTTTCTTCTTCCTTGGTGTTAGGAGCTTGGAGCTTTCTTAAGGCGGGTTGCATAACTCCTAACCCTAACTATTTTACCTCCTTTTTCTATGTTTCTTTGATCATTACGGCTATATGTGTTGCTTTCTTGCTTAAGTTCTTCTTGTTGGCCGAACCATGTGTTCTAGGGTTTCTTGGTGAGCAACACTCTCTTCTCTCCTAGGTCTTGAGGAGTGAGCTTGAGTTCTCGTATCATGAGCAACACTCCTCTCTCATTTAAGTTGAGAGGTGATCTTGTGTTCTAATAGCTTGAGCAACACCCTCCTCTCACCATGGACTTGAAGGGTGAGCTTTGTTAGGGTTGTTCCTTGTGTTGCCCGTTTGGTGATAGATGATGTGCAAAACCCCTCTCTCATTTAGGTTGAGAGGTGAGCCATCTTCTTGACCCTTTAGGGTTTTGGATCCCTTGTGCTTGAGGTTGGTGATGATCTTGGGTGAGGTGTTGCCCGATAACCCTCTTGACCTAGCACCTTGGACGATATGGGTAGTGGCTATGTCGGACGATACCCCTTGGTCCCTGACCTTATGACGGGCATCACCAGTGGTCCCTGCCTTGTGAGTGTGTCGGACACCATCCTTTGATGAGAAATCTGCCTGATACACACAACCTAGGGGTGGCTTGGTATCGTTATACCCTGGTGTTGGGATGTGTTGTTAGCTAGTGCTGAGGTGGGCATTGCCCCTAGCCTTCGTCTTGTGTGTGTGTAGGCTGATAGCCTGTGGCTAGATGGGTGTTATGTTTCCTTGCTGCACGTTATGCCTCCTTGGCTGAGTTGCACGATAGCAGTTGGTTGCACGCCACCCTGAGATGGTAGTCTAGTGCCCCGTTGCACTCTTGGACGACATGGAGTTCAATAGGTTGCTGGATGTCAGGAACGTTGCATGATACTCAGTTGAACGATACACCTTGCACAGCACGAGCATAGGCTCAGCTCCCGATAGGCTGGTGGTCGTCACACCCTATGCTGCACATGCTACGTTGCCCGACACAGAGATGCACAACACCCCGTTACACGACATGGTCTGAGTCGCACTTTGCACCTGGATACCCGATACACCCCTTGGGCACAGTTGTGCAATGGACCCTGCAACACAGCATTGCGTTTTATCCTTAGTAGTGCTTGACCGTCACATGAACGATATGGTTGGACGATAGAATGAGCCCTACGCGATACCACTTGTGGTGAGGGTAGTGGGCGCATTAGTGAGGGTCTTGTTCCTCGTTTGAAACTGGATATGTTGAATTCTATCATGTTTGGTTTATTATGGTAACTATTGATATGCTTGATATAGTAGATCACGTTCATGAATTCTAAAATTACATTTCATGTGCATATGATCATGTATAATGATAAGAAAATGATAAGCATGTAGAATGCCTTGCTTAATCATGTAACCTATGCTTATGATCACAAGTTGAGGCACGATTGATAAAGTTTAAAATCATTAATGTCACCCTATATTGATAACATGGTCTTTTTGTTAAGCCTATGATTATTGTGTATACTAACCATGCAGGTGATTCATAGCCAGGTAAAAGGCTATGAGGTATATATGATGAGTAACATTGCTTTGATAATTACTCTTGATGATGAGATAACATGTATGATGTGTTTGACTAAAGTACTTGGGATTGCTATCCCATGATGATGATGTAAGATGAGATCCCATGGCAATGTGATGATCCTTGAGATGGATCTAGATGATTGGCAAGAGGCCAAGTGATAACATGTAACGTTGGATCCTTGTGATGGATCAGGAAGATGTGATTACAATAAATGCATAACATTGAGTTTTATGTTGTTTATTCTTATTATAGTTTGCCCTGGCCATAGATCCATCATCGTCAGCAGCTGGTGATGGTGAAACGGGTTCTCTAACGGGTTAACCTGGAAGCACATATTGTTGAATATGTGTGGTTTCTCCTAGCCTAAAATAGAGAGGAAAACGAGTGCAGCTACGGTTGCAGACTCGGATATATTTATATATGAAGAGCAGGGTGAGAAAGCCCAGGGCTCAGTGTGTTGGAGCATGAACACGTTCATGGCTCAGAGCATGGTGAACTGGCCTGTGGCTCAGATATACTAGCGCCGAGACCTGTACCAAGGTGGGCTAGAAAGGGTAGCCTATGAAGTTGACCCATTGGCTAAGGCCACTTAAGCATGAGACTACAGTCCTACTTTAGTTTTCGTGAACTGACAATGAAGGGGGATGTCGTGAAGTCCGGCTCTTTCATTGACCTTGTATGGCACCGGCTCCGGGTTTCACAGCCGTCAGTTGGATTTGAATGGTACGGTTCACTTCCTCAGGGCATAATAATACGTAACCCAGCCGAATAGTATTTATTGCTTAAGGCAAAACACGGAACATTGGTTGAGGCCTTGCTTGTGTAGTTAATTCTGTTATATCTTGCAGTTACTTATATGTTCCACATGTTATGTGCTAAGATCTTATGAATCTTATCTTGTCAATCAAGTTCCATAAAGAGATAAGTGGTGATATGTCTTATGAACAGCCTGGTAAGCATGATGGTACAAATAGCCTTGCTATATATACTGTTATTATTCTATATTTTATTGGTTATCTACTACTGTTGCTTTATCCTTCTGGTTTTATAGTTTTGGCGGGGATTTATGCTTCTCGCTGGGACAATGTTCAATTGTCTCACCCCACTGGTTTTCAGGTGTTCGAGCTAGATGTGGTGGTGGTCGCGGAGTTGCGGCTGAGCAGTAAGACGAGTAGTAGAAGGCAAGAGATGGATATGCTGTTGTTTTGGTGTTTTGTAGTAGAGTCTAGAGTCATCCCTGTACTCTCAGGTCCTTGGGAGCATTTTGACATTGTTTCACGATGTATGTTTGTTGATCCTCTGTATATCCTGCTGCTGGTCGGATGTGGGCCGTTATGTACATATGACAGGTGATGAACTTATGTGATGACAAGATAGTTTCTCCACTCAGTTGGGGACACGCATCAAGACTTGTATATGCTTATATAACATGTTTCCTTGCAGGATGAGGACCTATATGTTATAGTTTCACAGTTTATCTATTTTCCGCAATCGATTTTAATTAACCTGTGTTTTTGGTAATCTGTGGTTATGGTGATTTCCGTGCGTTTTCACGTAACAACTCACTATCTGTGTGATAGTGGGATGTGTTGCCACAAGTTTTGGTATCAAAGCTCTAGGTTCGCTGAGTCTGCAGGGATTTAGGACTAGGTTGTGTCTGTTCTTGTGAGTTGCCCAGATTTTCTTATCATCGTCTTCTTCCCTCAGCAGAAGAAAGGTCAAGATGTCTGGAAAGCATGAAGAACACACTACTGAGAATAGTGATGCTGCTTCAGCTGGTGGAGCTGAAGGACAGGCACATGGAGACCGGGTGCCTGAGGTCCCCCAACCTGACCCAGCCATTCTTGAACATCCTATCTATCAACAGCTTATGGGGAAGATGATGGCTACGATGAATCTCATGGTAGAAAGGTTTCCAGTGCCTCAGCCAAGGGCACATGCTCCCCATGGTGAAATATCGGGTATTGGGAAGACCTTTGAGTGTCTTCGCCGAGTTGGAGCTTTGGATTATGATGGAACGGCTGATCCAACGGATGTAGATCTGTGGCTGACAAGTCTTGAGAAGGCTTTCTGGATCCTTGACATCCCCGAAGTAGACAAAGTTAAGCACACTGTCTACCTTCTGAAGGGTAGTGTTGGTCACTGGTGGACCATCGAGGAGGAGAAGCGACTTGGTGAGGTGATCGGTTGGGAAGTTTTCCGATGCGAGTTCGTCAACAGATACTTTCCGAATACGTATCTAGATGAGAAGATCAACCAGTTCGAGTGCTTGCACCAAGGAACGATGAACATCACCGAGTATGAGGCAAAGTTCATGGATCTATTGAGGTTTTGTCCTCACATGGCAGCAACAGAGGAGGAGCGGATCAGACGTTTCAAGAAGGGTTTGAGTGCTGAGTTGGCAACACCGGTTTCTGCATTGGAGAACCGTGAATGGTTTGCTACAACTGTTTAATCTGTCCGGATAATCGAACGATCAGTTAGGGAGAAAATAGAATCCATGTCTAAGAAGAGGCCTGCTCAGTTCTAGGGTCGGGGGTTTAGTGGCTTCAAAGAGCCAAGGTTTTCAGTTTCAGTGGTAGTGACAGGGCCATCTAGGTCACGGTTTGAGGATAGGGCATGCTATCGTTGTGGTCAGATCGGGCATCTGAGGTCAAATTTCCCAGATAGAGATGTTGAAGTAACACAGCAGCCGAGGCAGAATCAACAAGGATCAGATAGGCAGCAGCCCAGTAGTAGCAGAGGGCGAGGACGTGGTCAAGCGTCGCAAGCTGGATCGTATGCTCAAGGAAGCAGAGGACGTGGACAGCAAGCAACGGCTTGATTCTACGCTATGAGACAGCCGGAGGCGATAGTCAACCCGCGAGTGGTGACAGGTCAGATGGAGTTATTTCATTCTGATATGTCTTCTTCTTGCTTTATATCTGTTCTGGTTGCCCCGGGTACTACACACTCTTTTATCACCTATAGTATGTTTGAAAACTGTCGTTTACCTGTTAGTTGTAAGAAGGATAGCTTGTTGTTAGAAACCCCTCTTGATGGTTCCTCGATGCTTCGAGAAGAGTGTCCATCTTGTGTCTTATCTTTTTCGGAACACAGTATACAAGTGGACCTCATACCACTTGATATGTTTGGTTTTGATGTGATCCTTGGGATGGATACCTTAGAAAAGTACAAGGTTGTTTTGGACTGTGGCTCCAAGCAAGCTATGTTTGACGATGGCGGTGAGAAGTGGATCTTCCAAGGAGATATGAAGATTCTCCCGATGTGCCTGGTATCACCTATGGTGGCAGATAAGTTGCTACGACAAGGATGTGAGGCATTCTTAGCTCACATGGTGGATACCGTTGTGGATACCAAGGTGAAAGGTCCTAGCCTTGAAGAGGTTTCAATTGTCCGAGAGTTGCGGATGTGTTTCCTGATGAGTTTCCTGGTGTTCCTCCACCCCGAGAGATTGATTTTGAGATCAATCTGGTCCCAGGTACGCATCCAGTTGCACAGACACCATATAGGATGGCTCCAGTGGAGATGGCAGAGCTGAAAAAGCAGTTGCAAGAGTTGTTGGAGAAAGGTTTCATCCGACCGAGTACGTCGCCTTGGGGTGCTCCAGTGTTGTTTGTCAAGAAGAAGGACGGATCGATGCGGTTATGTATAGATTACCGACAGTTAAGCAAGGTCACGATCAAGAACAAGTACCCATTTCCGAGGATAGATGATCTGTTCGATCAGTTGTGTGGTGTGATAGTGTTTTCAAAGATCGATCTACGGTCTGGATATCATCAGTTGAGGATTAAGGTGGATGACATACCAAAGTCAGCTTTCAGGACGAGGTATGGTCACTTTGAGTTTGTGGTTATGTCGTTTGGGTTAACCAATGCCCCTGCTGCTTTCATGGACCTGATGAACAGAGTGTTCCGTCTGTTTCTAGATCAGTTTGTTGTAGACTTTATAGATGACATCTTGATCTATAGTCGGGATAGACAAGAGCACACGCAACATCTTCGATGAGCGTTGACTCTTCTTTTCCAACATCAGTTGTATGCCAAGTTCAGTAAGTGTGAGTTCTGGTTGGAAGAAGTAATTTTCTTAGGTCATGTGACATGTGCAGATGGAAGTTTCCTTGCTAGCTAGACTTTTAGCACAAATTCAAGTCAAGTTACGCTGAAACAACAGATCAAAGATGAACAACAGACAGATGATGCAGTATAGATGATCAAGTCAGAGTTTGGCAGCAAAAAGCATGATGGGTTCCATGAGTCCGAGGATGGACTAGTTTGCTATCGTGGTAGGATGTTGGTCCCCGATGATGATGATCTGAGAAAGCTAGTGCTCGAAGAAGCGCACATGTCAATGTATGCTATGTATCCAGGTGTCACCAAGATGTATCATAGTCTGAAGGACTTGTATTGGTGGCACGGTTTGAAGAAAGATGTAGCCGAGTTTGTGGCTAGATGTGTGGTATGTCAGCAAGTCAAGGCTGAGCATCAGAAGCCGGCAGGTACGTTACAACCCCTGCCAATACCACAGTAGAAATGGGATCATATAACCATGGATTTCGTAGTTGGTCTACCCAGGACAACTAGGAATCATGATTCCATTTGGGTGATAGTGGACCGATTGACGAAGTCTGCCCATTTCATACCGGTAAGGACAACGTATATAGCTGAGGAGCTCGCTCGAGTATACGTGGATCAAATAGTACATTTGCATGGTGTGCCAGCGACGATAGTCTCAGACAGAGGTCCTCAGTTCACGAGTCATTTCTTGGAACAGTTGCACAAAGCGTTGGGAACGCAGTTGAGGTTCAGTACCGCTTTCCACCCACAGACAGATGGACAGTTTGAGAGGACTATTCAGACTTTAGAAGATCTCCTTCGAGCTTGTGTTTTGCAGTTCCTAGGAAGTTGGGATGTACATCTCAGTTTGATAGAGTTTTCCTACAACAACAGTTATCAGCAGAGCATTGACATGGCTCCTTACGAAGCCTTGTATGGCAGGAAGTGCATATCTCCTTTATGTTGGTATGAGTCTGGGGGATATCAGCTTTTGGGTCCTGAGTTAGTACAGCAGACAACAGAAAAGATCAAAGTGATACAGCAATAGTTGAAAGCGGCACAGGACAGGCAGAAGTCTTATGCAAACAATCGTCGATGACCTTTGGAGTTCCAGGTAGGAGACAAAGTGTATCTTAAAGTCTCGCCTTGGAAAGGTGTGCTAAGGTTTGGCCAGAAGGGTAAGCTTGCACCCAGGTACATGGGGCCATACCCGGTCATAGCACGTATGGGAAGAGTAGCTTATGAGTTAGAGTTTCCGCCAGAGTTGCACAGGTTACATCCAGTGTTCCACGTCAGTATGCTGAAGAAAAGTCATCCAGATTCGGGAACAGTGATACAACCAGTAGAGGTTGAGCTTGATGAAGATGTGACCTACGAGGAAGGTCCTGTGGCAATCCTTGACAGAAGGGTTAAGAAGTTGAAGGGGAAGGACCTGGTTCTTGGAAGGTTCTTTGGCATCATCGTGGCATTGAGGAAGCCACATGGGAGCTTGAGGAAGAGTTGAGGAGGAAGTATCCCTCACTTTTCTCTTTGGATTTCGGGGACTAAATCCCTTTGTAGAGGGTTAGTTTGTAAGGACCCTGACCTCCGTTTAGGGTTTACCTTGTTTTCTTTGCTTAACCCTGATGCTTTGTTGCTTGCTAATCACCTTTAATGGTGATTAGGGTTTGGTTGTGCTTTGTTGAGAGTTGGAGGTGATACTTGCAATTAACCCAAGTCTAGGGTTTGTGGGCAAGTTTGCCACCTTGTGAGGTGTTCCTCCCTCTCCTTGCATCCTCTAGTGTTGAGAGGAAGGTTTGGGCTCATTGCTTGAGTCCCTTTGGGCTTGGTTGAGCTTGTTGGGCTTTGTTGAACCTTGCTTTTGCCTCTTTGGGCCCTTGTGTCGGCTAGGTGTGTTTGTATCGCCCAGGCTGTGTCACCCAGGTGTGTCGCCCATGACCTTTGACCATCTTTGACCCCATTTGTGTCACCACTAGTGGACACTTGGTGCTTGATGCTATCATGTGGCCAAGGTCTTGGACATGTGTTTAGACATGCTAGAGTGGTGGCTTGTGCTCTTGAACAAGTGTCCCTAGGTGGGCGACACCTTGCCATATATTTCCTTGTTTTCTCCTCCACCCCCTTCTATATATCTGTTTCCCTTCCTTTCCTAAGGATTCCTTTGGTCCCTTAGTTCCTTCTCCACCTTGGTGCACGATACCCTTCTGCTTTGCAAGCTTGGTGGACGACACCCTTGGAGGAGCTAACTTGGTGGCCGATCCTCTTGGAGCTTTCTTATTCCTTGGTGTTAGAAGCTTGGAGCTTGCTTAAGGTGGGTTGCATAACTCCTAACCCTAACTATTTTACCTCCTTTTTCTATGTTTCTTTGATCATGACGGCTATATGTGTTGCTTTCTTGCTTAAGTTCTTCTTGTTGGCCGAACCATGTGTTCTAGGGTTTCTTGGTGAGCAACACTCACTTCTCTCCTAGGTCTTGAGGAGTGAGCTTGAGTTCTAGTATCATGAGCAACACTCCTCTCTCGTTTAAGTTGAGAGGTGAGCTTGTGTTCTAGTAGCTTGAGCAACACCCTCCTCTCACCATGGACTTGAAGGGTGAGCTTTGTTAGGGTTGTTCCTTGTGTTTCCCGTTTGGTGATAGATGATGTGCAAAACCCCTCTCTCATTTAGGTTGAGAGGTGAGCCATCTTCTTGACCCTTTAGGGTTTTGGCTCCCTTGTGCTTGAGGTTGGTGATGATCTTGGGTGAGGTGCTGCCCGATAACCCTCTTGACCTAGCACCTTGGACGATATGGGTAGTGGCTATGTCGGACGATACCCCTTGGTCCCTGACCTTGTGACGGGTGTCACCAGTGGTCCCTACCTTGTGAGTGTGTCGGACACCATCCTTTGATGAGCAATCTTCCCGATACACACAACCTAGGGGTGGCTTGGTATCGTTATACCTGGTGTTGGGATGCGTTGTTAGCTAGTGCTAGGTGGGCGTTACCCCTGGTCTTCGTCCTGTGTGTGTAGGTCGATAGCCTCTGGCTAGTTGGGCGTTATGTTTCCTTGCTACACGTTATGCCTCCTTGGCTGAGTTGCACGATAGCAGTTGGTTGCACGCCACCCTGAGATGGTAGTCTAGTGCCCCGTTGCACTCTTGGATGACGTGGAGTTCAGTAGGTTGCTGGATGTCAGAAACGTTGCACGATACTCGGTTGAACGATACACCTTGCATGGCACAACCATAGGCTCAGCTGCCTGACAGGCTGGTGGCCGTCACACCCTATGTTGCACACGCTGCGTTGCCTGACACAGAGATGCACAACATCCAGTTGCACGACATGGTCTGAGTCGCACTTTGCACCTGGATACCCGATACACCCCTTGGGCACAGCCGTGCAACGGACCCTGCAACACAGTGTTGCGCGTTATCCTTAGTAGTGCTTGACTGTCACATGAACGATATGGTTGGACGATAGAATGAGCCCTGCCAGATACCACTTGTGGTGAGGGTAGTGGGCGCATTAGTGAGGGTCTTGTTCCTCTTTTGAAACCAGATATGTTGAATTCTATCATGTTTGGTTTATTATGGTAACTATTGATATGCTTGATATAGTAGACCATGTTCATGAATTCTAAAACGACATTTCATGTGCATATGATCATGTATAATGATAAGGAAATGATAAGCATGTAGAATGCCTTGCTTAATGATGTAACCTATGCTTATGATCACAAGTTGAGGCACGATTGATAAAGTTTAAAATCATTAATGTCACCCTATATTGATAGCATGGTCTTTCTGTTAAGCCTATGATTATTGTGTATACTAACCATGTAGGTGATGTATAGCCAGGTAAAAGGCTATGAGGAATATATGATGAGTAACATTGCTTGGATAATTACTCTTGATGATGAGATAACATGTATGACATGTTTGACTAAAGTACTTGGGATTGCTATCCCATGATGATGATGTAAGCTGAGATCCCATGGCAATGTGATGATCCTTGAGATGGATCTAGATGATTGGCAAGATGCCACGTGATAACATGTAATGTTGGATCCTTGTGATGGATCAGGAATATTTGATTACAATAAAAGCATAACATTGAGTTTTATGTTTATTCTTGTTATAGTTTGCATGTTATACAACATGGTTGAATCTTGCAAACCATATAAAAGATACTAATTAATCACAGAGGAATATATCACGTAGTTGCCATGTCCATAGATCCATCATCGTCAGCAGCTGGTGATGGTGAAACGGGTTCTCCTCTGGGTTAACCTGGAAGCACATATTGTTGAATATGTGTGGTTTCTCCTAGCCTAAAATAGAGAGGAAAACGAGTGCAGCTACAGTTGTAGACTCGGATATATTTATATATGAAGAGCAGGGTGAGCAAGCCCATGGCTCAGTGTGTTGGAGCATGAACACGTTCATGGCTCAGAGCACGGTGAACTGGCCCATGGCTCAAATATACTAGCACCGAGACCTGTACCAAGGCGGGCTAGAAAGGGTAGCCTATGAAGCTGACCCAGTGGCTAAGGCTACTTAAGCATGAGACTACGGTCCTACTTTAGTTTTCGTGCACTGACCACGAAGGGGGAGGTCATGAAGTTTGTCTCTTTCATTGACCTTGTATGGCACCGGCTCCAGGTTTCGCAGCCGTCAGTTGGATTTGAATGGTACGATTCACTTCCTCAGGGTATAATAATACGTAACCCAGCCGAATAGTATTTATTTCTTATGGAAAAACACAGAACATTGGTTGAGGCCTTTCTTGTGTAGTTAATTATGTTATATCTTGCAGTTACTTATACGTTCCACATGTTATGTGCTAAGATCTTATGAATCTTATCTTGTCAATCATGTTCCATAAAGAGACAAGTGGTGATATGTCTTATGAACAGCCTGGTAAGCATGATGGTACGAATAGCCTTGCTATATAGAATGTTATTATTATACGTTTTATTGGTTATCTACTACTGTTGCTTTATCCTTCTAGTTTTATAGTTTTGGCGGGGAGTTATGCTTCTCGCTGGGACAATGTTCAATTGTCTCACCCCGCTGGTTTTCAGGTGTTCGAGCTAGACGTGGTGGTGGTCGCGGAGTTGCGGCCGAGCAGCAAGACGAGCAGTAGAAGGAAAGAGATGGATATGCTGCTGTTTTGGTGTTTTGTAGTAGAGTCTAGAGTCATCCCTGTACTATCAGGTCCTTGGGAGCGTTTTGACGTTGTTTCACGATGTATGTTTGTTGATCCTCTGTATATCCTGCTCCTGGCCGGATGTGGGATGTTATGTACATATGACAGGTGATGAACTTATGTGATGACAAGACAGTTGCTCCACTCAGGTGGGGACACGCATCAAGGCTTGTATATGCTTATATAACATGTTTCCTTGTAGGATGAGGACCTATATGTTTTCGTTTCACAACTTATCTATTTTCCACAATCAGTTTTAATTAACCCGTGTTTTTGGTAATCTGTAGTTATGGTGATTTCCGCACATTTTCACGTAACACCTCGCTGTCTGTGTGATAGTGGGATGTGTTGCCACAATACCCAAGTTTCAAATTTGTGAGGCTTGACCTACATTATATATTGGGGAGTTAGGTTATGTTCGATTCTCTATCAGGTTTCAAGTTTATGAGGCTTGGCCTCCATTGTCTTTATATTATTATAGTGCTATGTTTATCTCACATGCATGCACGTTGATGATGGGTTATGTGCCCTAATTTCATGATATTTGCTTATGTGGCACAACTTTATTGTTTATTTATGGAAAGTAGTTCCTTTTTTATATCTTGTTGCAAATCATTTCTTTTATGCCCGATTGGGCGGTCCTTGTCTTTTCTATGGGAAGCATTCTTTACATGTTCCTCTACCCCATATATTGCTCTATTATATTTTAGTAAGCACATACCAACTTTTTTTTGATGTCATCTTCTCTTTTCCTTTTGTTGGGTATGCTTCCAACCCCAGGTATTGATCAAGGAGGTGACGATCATGTTTAAATAGAAACCTTGTGGGAGACTTTCTTGAATTGGTTAGGTGATCCTCAACTAGTCACATGTTTAGTTGTTTTCCTTTTATTTCACCCAACGTGGTGAATGACTAGTGATGATAACAAGCTTTGTAATGGTTAGATACTATATAAATTCCGTTGCTACTTTAGTTTTATGATTCTAACATGTTGAATGAATTGGTAATCATCCCTTTTGCAAAAAAAATGTTGGTGTTTGGTTATACGAGATGATGCATTTTTATTTTAGTAGGGAGTGGATCCCCTCTGGGATCCCACTCCTTACAGCATGGTATTAGTGCTAGTGGTTGTTGGTTATCTAACTATTTCAATATCATCTCCCTTAAGATGTTTACCTTTTTCATAGGTTGTTTATTGATGCGATGATTTTGAGTCGCAATTATAGACCTGTTTCATATGTGTTTTATGCTTTTATTAGTCATTTTTATGGTTAATGTGGCATAATTCATTCACTTTGGTCTTTGCTATTATTTTATGTCAAATCCCCTTTAATTCATCGTTTTGAGCATTAATTGTCAAAATATTATTATTTGCGTGAACTTATGTGATCTTGTGTTTGAATTTTAGGACAAATGAGTATTTTCTTCCGTCGATACCATCGAAGGAAGTCGATACCATCGACATGATCACAGGTTGCCAGCCGAAAGGAGCAGCAAAGCGTCGATACTATCGACCTGGATGTCGATGGTATCGAGATACCAACAGGTTGCTGGCGAGAAAGCGGTCGATAATATCGACACCAGGTCGATACCATCGACGCACGGAGGCTACAGCGATGCAAAACGACAAAACTGTCGATACAGGGTAGTCGATACCATCGACCCGCGTCGATGGTATCGAGACTACATCAGGCACTCGGACGAAAGGAAAGAAGGGTTGCCGCTACCATACTGAGTCGATACCATCGACTCTCGTCGATGGTATCGACACCGTAGGATATGAGTTGGCTTCCTAATGATCTCAATCGGACGGCTACGGTTAATTAGCGACCTAATGAGGGAGATATACCTAATGACAGCCGCTGGAACGTGAGGGGATCTGAATTTAGCCATTGCACGAGTACCGAGGAGGAGGAAAAAGGAGAACGGAGGCTAGAAGCTCATACTTGTTGATCCGGAGGCCAAAGGAGACGGATTCCACCACCGAGAGGCAGTAGAGCACGCATTCTACACCAAGGATCAACCGGTTCTTCTCCGTTCAAGGGTTTTCCCTTTCATTCCACTTTTTTCACATGTTTTCCCCTATTTCTTCCATGTACTTGTGTGAGATGAACATGCGGGGCTAATCCCCTTCATCTTTAGGACCGGGAGTAGCCTGGGAATTCATTGTATGACAATTTTATAATAGTAATTCATATTTTATCTCCTAAATCTGTGGTATGATTTCATTTTCTCAACATATTGTTATGTTTGATCACCATAATAATAACTTAATGCCTTTAATCACTTTGAAAGAAGGATTAACGGCTGAAAAGAGAAGGAATTCACATTAATCGACAAATCCCTTGAACAAGGTGGTGTAAAATTAATGGTGGATACTGAGAGATCGTTCATAATGCACCTAGTTTAGGGTATAGGTTACTACGACGGTGGAACCGACCTAGACTTAGGTAGTGAATTGCACCACGACAGTGGATAATTTTGTTTCAGGCCACTACCCGGATAGAGAGATAAAATTGAGTAGCTATATAGAATTTAATACAATGAAAACCCGCGGTGAAATAGTAACCCTAAAGATCTCCATTTTGAATTGATTAAACCAACATTTAATCGATTGCTTGTTTTGTTTTGTTTTTATTTTTCTTTTAATTTGAACAACAACTGTCAACTTGTTAATCGGCTTAGCTGATCACGAGTAGTTAGTAGGAGTCCCCAACAATTGCACGTATCCCTGAGTTTGACTCGGGCCTCACAAAGGCTTGTACTACTCGAAGCGTTCACTTGCGTTTCTTCGCACAGTAAAATTGCGTCATTTATACCTAGTGCCCTTTGCTTGTAAAGGCAAAACCCTCATGGCGTAAGATAACTCATCTGTTGATAACCAGTTTGGTTATGAAACACCTCAGAACCCTAGGTCTTAGATTCCAAGGATGAATCCTCCCTTTACCCCTCCAGTGACTCAAGTTACTCCTCAAACTGGAAGTGGACCATTAGTAGGTTAGGAAACCCCAACCTCTACTGTTGCTAATGCGGGCATAGTCGTATCTTTGAGCAAGAGTTGGCCATGTTCCGACAACTTTTAACCACAACTATGACAGGGAAGCTGAACAACCCACATGTTCATGATAAGCCTAAGGAGTACTCAATAATGGAATTCATGAAGATGCAACCACCATATTTCAAGGTGAGGGTGAACTAGAGATGGTCAATAAAGTTGATGACTGGGTGTTAGCTATATAGAGGACTTTTGATGGTATGTCATGTCCTCCACACCAAAAGGTTATGTTAGCTTCATATGTTTTGGATGGACCAACTCGAGTTTGGTGGAACAGGATAGCAAGGACTTGTAATATCTCTACCATGACGTGGGACCAGTTTTTGGTGATTTTTTGTGGGAAGTACATCTGCATTGTAGTCCTAAAGAAGAAGGAAGAAGAATTCTATAGTTTTAATCAAGGTCCCTATCTGTTTCTACTAATGTAAAAAAGTTTATGTTGCTTGAGTGCTATGCATTTAGACTCAATGAAGAACGTAGAGTTGACCTATATCTCTGAATCAACAACAATATGGGTCATGCTCATATTCCACAACTTCCCCTAACCTTTCAATAGATGGTGGATAAAGCTTTGGCTATAGATTCTTGCCCAGGGTTTCAACCAAGGGAGCTTGACAAGAAGAGGAAGTTCTCCAGTAAATATCAGAAGAAGGATATGTGTTCTAGATGTGGTGGAAATCATACTCCAGGGAAGTTCTCTCAAGATAAGAATCAAGCCAAATATCAACCTGACTTCTTTGTTTTTTGCCATCATTGCAATGAGCTTGGACATATTTTCCCTAGATGCCCCCAACTTCATAATGGACATGTACTAGCTCAACCACAACAACAACCTCAAGTACCTCCTCAGAATAATGGAAACAATAATAAAGGAAGACCTATGGAAAGGCCTTCTAGAAGGATCTCGGCTTTGGATGGCCAAGAATTCTATGAGGATGATCATGTGGAAGGTAACCCTTAGTCCCATAGTTATACTTTAAAGTTATGTTTCATTTTTGCATGATACCTTTGTGAATGAATGTAAGGAAGTGTTTGATGTTATCCTTTTACCTAAAGAGTTGTTTGACTTTCTGAGGTGAATCTTTTTAAGGGGTGGTAAATAGTTGTTTATTAAACATGGACGTTTAGATTTTGAGGACAAAATTCCTTTAAGAGGTGGTATGCTATAACATATCAAAATCTAGAACATTATCTTGTTCTAAGGTTAAGAGGTTAGAGACCTTAGTCTTTGGGTTTAACCAAACAAGGGTGAGGACATACCTAATAGTAGCCCTAATATGCTAATACATGATTAAATCACCCTAACATATATGCATGAAGACAATTATGACATAATTGATGTGTGCATTTTATATCATATTTTGGACCACTTTTGGCTGCATTTTCCAATCATTTTAACTCAATAATCACTCTTAATCATGCTAGATTTTCCATCTTTATTGTTGTTTTTACTTGCTCCATGGTTTGGTTTGTAGGTACAACAATTTGGCATCAAAATGGGGAGAAAACACCATTATAATATCCATAAATACATTCCCCAATCATCTAAACATTCAGAAAATCAATGTTGCCAAAACTGAGAAAGACACCCCATGTCTTAATTAAGACACCCTGTGTCTTAAAAAGATATGATGTGTCTTATTAAAGAAACCCCTTGTCTTAGCTTAGAAATTGAATGCAGAACTCCAGATTTGCAGCAACACGTTGTGTTTCATTAAAGACATGTCATGTCTTATTAAAGACATGTCGTATTTTATTAAATACACATCATATAACCTCCCAAAACTCGATCCAAACTTCAGTTATTGCATAAGACACGTCATGTCTAATCAAAGACACGCTGTGTGACCTACAGATTTCACACAAACACGAATGTAACGGTCTCACACTTATATATATGACCCCAAGCCATCTTGGAATAGTTATCACAGACTATTTGGGACATTTTAGAGTGGGAATCAAGCAAGGGAAAGCAAGGAAGAGTTGGAGGTATTCCAAGGGAGAAAAGTTGGTTTCTCGGGAGGGAAACTTCTTCTTCTTCCTTCTTCTCCAACAATTACAGCAAGGATATCTGTTGTTCTCTTTTCTCTACTCAGAAGTGAAGATTTCTGGTGTTCTTCCAGCAGCAAGGATGGATTTGTGACTCCTTGACCGGAGTTCCAGGTCTATCTTCTTTCTTTTACGAACATCCAAGTTTATTTCCTTCTATTATGATGTCTAGCACTACTTTCTACTATTTGTATCTACTTTCTACAGCCATGGACGAGTAGATCTCTTGTTCTTGGGCATGGGAGAGTAACTCCCATGTCATAACATTGTTGAATATGAATTTCATATATAATGCTAGTTGTTTCACTATTCTATGGTTCATCGGTGTTTAATCCCTTTTACATACTTTGTTGGACACTTTGTATGTATGATTCCTACTCTTTGTATGATCTGGGAAGATGTGCATAGGAGTAAGGAGATGTACCTTAGCTACACTACCTTGACCATGGGAGTGGTTGGGATGTGCTGGGGAACAAAGGTTTGTAGTCCTAAACTAAGTACATCCACGGGAGTGGTATACAAAGTTAGGACTATTCTGCACTACAGGGAGGTGGGTGTAGGATACATCCCTCCCTTGTGTTATTGCTAGTGTTAATGATCTTTGTTGTTCTTCATGTTATGATGTGGATGTGAAATGCTATCCTTAAGAATCTCTAATCCAAATTGATCCTTTATACAAGTGGTTTCTATTTTAGTTCATTTCCTTTTAATTTCTTAGTTAACATAACAAAACCCCTCTTGTTAAAAAGATCTAGATTGTTGAAATTCAATACTCTTGTGTGTAGCAATACCTTGATCCTTGGACGACCTCAATAATACTACACACACTCGTATACTTGCGGGGTAGTGTTGGATTTTATAAATATTAACACTTATGCACACAACCAACAAGTTTTTGGTGTTGTTGTTGGGGAGCATCGGTATTTGTGTTAGAGTAAGTAGTATTGAATTTGTAAGCAAGACTAGATCACACAACCACCTGCCATATCCACCATTTTTTTTCATCATGATCATCATCATCATCATTATCATATTTTTGTATCTTCCATTTTCTTTTATGTACTTCACTCGCCTTGTTTACTTGTAGGACTATACATAGAAATCCAAAAGGAGTCTTGAACCTTCCACATTTCTAGACCCCAAAACTGAGCACACCATTAGCAACCTTCAAAAAGTAAGGAGGAGTGAACTTCAATCAGATTTAGAGAACTTACAACAATCATCACCAATGTCTTCACCACCATCCTCACCATCCCAACAAGAAAAACAAATCATGGAAGATGATCGTCCCCTAAAGGACTTCATTGTTCCAGCTACTACAAGTATCAATGGGGCTATCACTATCCCACTAATTGAGGAAAATGACTTTTCCATCAGCCGCACAAGTATACACATGATATAGTAGAACCAATTTGGAGGGACGCCAATGGAGGATCCAAACCTCCACATTGCTGAATTTCTACAGTATCTTAGCATTATCAAGATAGATGGTGTTCCTACTGATGCAATTTGTCTTCTTATTTTCCCCTTCTCTTTGAAAGATAGAGCCAAGGCGTAGTTCTATTCATTGCCAAGAAACTCTATCAACAGTTGGGAGGAGCTTCTCAAAGTCTTTTTTGCCAAGTACTTCCCACCAAGCAAGACCGCACAATTGAGGAGTCAACTCATCAATTTTTCTCAAAGGCATGGAGAGACCTTGTATGACACATGGGAAAGGTTCAAAGACCTTCAACGTCTTTGTCCACACCATTGTTTGAGCAATTGGCTTCTATTGTAAATTTTCTATAATGGCTTATTCTACAATACAAGGATATCTATTGATGTTGCTGCAAATGGTGCTTTAATGAACAAATCATACAAAGATGCTTATGCTATTATTGAAGGCATGGCACTTTATAATTGTCAATGGAGTCCTGACTGGAGCATCCAACCTTATTCTTCAAGCTCTAATTTTTGGAAAGCAAGCTGATGAAGTAACTTTTAATGCATGTGGGTCAATGGGACACAGTCCTTCATGTTTTATGACACCATCACAATTAGAAGAGATATCGGAGCTCCACAACAATGCCAACTGCAATTTCATCCAACAAAAACAACATTTGCATCCCAAGTCGAG
This sequence comes from Alisma plantago-aquatica, assembly GCA_963693085.1. Classification (NCBI taxonomy): domain Eukaryota; kingdom Viridiplantae; phylum Streptophyta; class Magnoliopsida; order Alismatales; family Alismataceae; genus Alisma; species Alisma plantago-aquatica. The sequence continues at coordinate 40,597,517 of OY856415.1, read as the reverse complement.
TTTGGTGTCCATGTTTGAGACCTTTGTCTCAACTCAAATTCTACAAAATGATGAGCTTCACCAACAAAGGGAGCTACTAAAGGATGCTATTTCACAACTTTCTTCTAAGGTGGATGGAATTTCCACTCACACTAGGATATTAGATAATCAAATTGCTCAACAAGATCTTTCTAATCAAAAAGCACCCTCTGGTTCCTTGCCTAATCACCCACAAATATATTCAAGGGAGACATTCACATCAGTTACGTTGAGGACTGGATCTGCTATAGAAGAACCTCCTTCACCATCACATACAATATCATATGAAGTTGTTGATTCCAATATAGGCAATGATGTTGAAGATCAAAGCAAGAAATGTGCATATGCTCCTAAGGATGATATTTCAAACAAGACAAGTGCCCCTTCACAACACATATTTGACACAATGCTTGGTGATGACAAAATTCTCCTTGAATCAGATGTTGATTATTTTGAAGAAGAGAATGCAGAGACCAACAATATTGATGTTTAAAAGACCATTTCTACTGCAAATCACAAGTGTCAATCTTCGGGCCAAATAAAAGATGTATTGACAAAGAGGCATAGATGCTTAACACAACAATTTCTAGCCTCAAATCAAAACAATGGACCTCCATCTCCATCATTCACCATGACAGGTAACCATTTGTAATCATCTTGAGTTTGTTATATGCAGTGAAGACACTGCAAATTTCAAGCTTAGGGGGAGAGCAACCAGCCGGTAGTGTAGTTTTATTTCCTTTTTATTATCTTTTTTTAGTTGTTGTTTGCAATTCTTCTCTTCTCATAGAAAATCCAGTATGATATGAATCTTATCTTTTGTATGTGGGTTAAACTCCTATGCTTAACTGATTGCCTCTTTTGATGAGAAATATCATGTGGAGAAATTGTAAAAGGCATGCATTAATCAAATGAAACATTTTGGCCATCAACATGGGCTTAACTCTCGTTTATGCTTCTACCCTGAATATTCATCTTTCACATCCTTGATTGCTCAAAATAGGTAATGGTTTCAATTTCTGTGAGTAAATCAACTTTACAACATTATTTAGAATATGAGATGCCCTTCCCAGGATATTAGTGCATTTTCAACCACTTTTTCAATGAAAAACTTTCAAAACAAATGAATAAAATCTAGCTAATGTTGCAATTTAGTTGACTCACCTACTTTTTGGAAAAAGTTTAAATTTTTTTTGGCTTACCTCATCCTCATACCCCATAAAAGATGGTTAAATCACCCACATATCATGCTAGCCTAGTGTAATTCTGATCTGGACACGATGGTTAGGTGGCATGTCTTAAAAGAGGGTAAAATACCCCAACCGACACTCCACGTGTCTATAAGCCTACATTAGTAGGCGAGTGTCGGAACCCATAATCCATTATCATATAATTTTTTAGAAAGGAGAGTACAATTAAAATTGTTAATTTTAAGTAAGATTTCATCATGTGTGTCCTTAATAGCTGAGAGTTTGAGTTGCACATCCACTAATTGTTTGGCTTGGTCATCCAAGTGCTACTTAGTGTTTTTTAATTGATTGATTCATTTAATTGTGACTGGGCCTTTTGAACTAAAAATATCTTTCATGGGTGTTTAAGTTGAATTGATGGCTATGAGTATAAACATGTTGATCATGGTTAGTTTGATCTTACATACATCTTTCATTTCATTTAATCTATGCATGAACTTGACAATTCCTTCATTTATGTTTCTATGCTCTTTTTTCTTGAGGACAAGCAATGGTTTAAGCTTAGGGGGATTTGATGTGTGAATTTTATATCATATTTTGGACAACATTTGGCTACATTTCCCAATCATTTTATCTCAATAATCACTCTTAATCATGCTATATTTTTCATCTTTATTGTTGTTTTTACTTGATCTATGGTTTGGTTTGTAGGTACAACAATTTGGCATCAAAACGGAGAGAAAATGCTAATATAATATCCATAAAGACATTCCCCAATCATCTAGACATTCAAAAAATCAATATTGTTGAAACTAAGAAAGACACTTCATGTCTTAATTAGGACACCATGTGTCTTAAAAAGACATGATGTATCTTATTAAAGACACCCCCTGTCTTAGCCTAGAAATTGAATGCAGAACTCCAGATTTGCAGAAACACATCGTATTTTATTAAAGACACACTGTGTCTTATTAAAGACACATCGTGTAACCTCCCAGATTCGACCCAAACTTCAGTTATTTTATAAGGCACATCGTGTCTTATAAAAGACACGTCGTGTGACCTATAGATTTCACACAAACGTGAATGTAACTGTCTCACGCTTATATATATGACCCCAAGCCATCTTGGGACAGTTATCACAGACTATTTGGGACATTTTGGAGCAGGACTCAAGCAAGGGAGAGCAAGGAAGAGTTGGAGGTGTTCCAAGGGAGAAAAGTTAGTTTCTCGGGAGGGAAACTTCTTCTTCTTCTTCCTTCTTCTCTAACAATTGCAGTAAGGATCTCCTCCGTTCTCTTCTCTCTGCTCAGAAGTGAAGATTTCTGGAGTGTTTCCAACAGCAAGGACGGATTTTTGAATCCTTTTCTGGAGTTCCAAGTCTATCTTCCTTCTTTTACGGACATCCAAGTTTATTTCCTTCTATTATGTTGTCTAACACTACTTTCTACTGTTTGTATCTACTTTCTACAGCCATAGACAAGTAGATCTCTTGTTCTTGGGCATGGGGGAGTAACTCCCATGTCATAACAATGTTGAATATGAATTTCATATATAATGCTAGTTGTTTCACTGTTCTAAGGTTCATCGGTGTTTAATTCCTCTTACATGCTTTTCTGGCCACTTTGTATGTATGATTTCTACTCTTTGTATGATCTAGGAAGATGTACATAGGAGTAAGGAGATGTACCTTAGTTGCAATACCTTGACCACGGGAGTGACTGAGATGTGTTGGGAAACAAAGGTTTGTAGTCCTAAACTAAGTATATCCATGGGAGTGGTATACAAAGTTAGGACTATTCTACACTACCGGGAGGTGGGTGTAGGATACATGCCTCCCTTGTGTTATTATTAGTGTTCTTGATCTTTGTTGTTCTTCATGTTATGATGTGGATGTGAACCCTATCCTCAAGAATCCCTAATCCAAATTGATCCTTAATACAAGTGTTTTCTATTAAAGTTCATTTTTTTTACTTTCTTAGTTAAAATAAGAAAACCCCTCTGATTAAAAAGATCTAGATTGTTGAAATTCAATACGTTTGCACCTAGAAATACCTTGCTCCTTGGATGACCTCGATAATACTACACACACACGTATACTTGCGGGGTAGTGTTCAAGTTTATAAATATTAAAACTTGCACACACAGCCAACAATAATGTTCTCACAATAATCTTTAGACCAATAAAATATGTTACATGTGATAATGATGATTAAGAAAAATAATGTGCATGGAAAGATTAGGTGTCCATAATTGATAATATTGATACATAATTTGAATAAGAAAAAGGAATTGATGAATTTAATGACTTAAATAATAAATATAAAGAAATTTGTGCACCATAATAATAGATAATCCTTTTGGTTGTAATATGATGGTATTGGAAGAATGATGATACTAATGATGAAATAATATGTTAACTAAAATAATAATGGGACAAAAATGTTATTTATGTAAAACTCATAAAAGGAAGACTAATTGGATAAGAATAACATCAAATTCATTTGCTTTGGATATGCTTTGGCTTGGTAGCCAAGTTTCACAAATTTGGGGTGATAATAATTATATCAATTTTGTTTAGAAAATAAAAGGTGATTTTCATACAAAATATGAAATAAAACATTTAATGACTCTAAAAGAGAAAAATAATCATGGATTCGTAATCTACACATTTAAAATAGCCTTAGGGAAAATTAGCACGTAATTTGGATAATCTTTAATGTTCATGTGTAGATCAGGAGAGAGAAACTATAAATAAATCCTAAAATATTAAATAATGTGATAAATAACTTCAAGGGATAAAATTAATGGCCAATTCATGTTCCATATTGTTTAGTTTTCTTGAGGGTGAAGTTTCACCAAAATTGGATAATTCAAGAAGTCTCTAATGTGATAAGAAAGAGAAAATATGAATTAAATTATAAATAAGTAAAATATCTAGAGCCTTCAAAATCAAAAACTAAGACCATATTCGGATTCCTCTCATCCAAATTAGGCTAGGTGCCAAATTTTGTTACAATCAAAGGTTGTTTGTACCCTTTTTGGAAGAGAGATAAATAATTACATAATTTACTCATCATTTCATTCGAATCAGAATAGAGTTTCATTTATTTGTCACGCATGTTATTTCCTATTTGATTTTATCACACCCAATCTAGGTTGTTGGGTCTTGATCCAATAAAGGATGTGTAGTCCTCTACCCCGCGTTGAATTGGAAACCAGATATATTCACACAGTTACTTCTAATCGGGATTTCTCAATCATTACTCGATCCTTTCTCGAGATTTTTGCTCCTTTGTATTCCTTTTTCGGTGACACATCTATTGATCCATAAAACTTGGTGGTTTGTCAATTAATTATGAAACACCTAATTTAGTTTCTCAAACTCTTGAAGCACAACCACCTAGAACCCTAAGATCTCCACTCCACCTATACATAGTGGTACACACTTCTCCGCCGTCACCCATGCTTTTGAACCCCTACTTCAATTTTCCTGGAGATCCTTCATACACCCATCCCTGAGCTTTCCCCTTCTAACCTAGAAGCAACGATACTGAGTAGGGTGATACCAGTATACAAATCATTTTGCTCAGTGAGTTCAACTTCTACTTGGCTTTCTTTTTCTGCCTTCAATTCTATCTTTCGTATCGATCTATGAATTTTCCCAAATCCTCTTGAACAACTAAATGCCATGACTGGTGCAAGGTAGGGGAAGAATCCCCAAGGTGCTTTCCCTATTTTACCCCTTCCTCGTGCTCTTTTCTTTGTTTTCACGCTAACGGGTATAATCATCTTTTCTTTGGTTGTCACAGCTTGACCGGAGAGAGCCACACGGGCTTTGACCTATGACTTTGCCACTGATAATTGGGCCAAGTCACGTGGGCCCGACATGCATTTCTTTTCTTGTCACATATTTTCCCGCCTATGTGGATTTATTTAATTACATGATTGGTCAGAATTGTAAAAATTATATCTTTTAATCTGCTTGTCCAAAAATTATATATATATATATATATATATATATATATATATATGATTTGGACTCTTTCTAATAAATTTCCATAGTTTGATTTCCATATTTTCGAAGGTTGATTTTTAGAAGGCTAATTAATTATATAGAAAGCCCTAAAAATGTAACTACTTCATATAAACTCCAAATTAAATAAATAAATATGTTTTCTTGATCAGGAGAATCTAATAATTTGTTTTCTCTAGATTTTTTGACTAAAATCTGAGGTTTTCCAAAAAGTTCTAGATTTAAGGTTTCTTTACACATTATACACGATAAAACCCTAATATATGTGAATAAATTGTAATTAGGCAAAAGACACCTTGGAAACAAATAGGTTGGTAAGAGTATTTCTAGGACTCTGAAATAAGGTATATTTACATCTCCTATTATTCACATTGAGCAATTGGCCTACTTTTATCTTTCTTTTAGTCCAATGAACAAATAGCCTACACAATATCTCTTTCTTTTGAAAATATATTTCAAGTGAAATACTTTATTTGCCTCTAATGTTGTGATCATTCTACTTTGATGGGACATTCTTTTGGACTATATCCTATATATTGTTTCATGGTGGAACTTTACTTGGTGATACATGCTCTTTTTGCCCACTTTTATGGTGGTTGCTTATATTGTCATTTATATGGTGACAAATCTTATTAAATATGACTATACTTTTTACTTGCCTCTATATTAAGCATGTTAAGTGATTCAGTAGCCCTAGAGTAGTGTAATTCTTTTGGTTTTTGGGTTATGTGCCCTTATAATATTTTTGGTGTGGAGGTTATATACCCCATACCTAGGTTTCAAGTTTATGAGGCTTAGCCCACATTATATATTGGGGAGTTTGGTTATGTGTCATTCTCTATCGGGTTTCAAGTTTATGAGGCTTGGTCGCCATTGTCTTTATATTGTTCTAGTGCTACGTTTATCTCAATGCATGCAGGTTGATGATGGGTATGTGCTCTAATTTCATGATATGTTCTTATGTGCCACAACTTTATTATTTATTTATGGCAAGTAATTCCTTTGTTATCTCTTGTTTCAAATCATTTCTTTTATGCCCGATTGGGTAATTCTTATATTTTCTATGGGAAGCATTCTGTAGTCAATGTTCCTCTACCCCATATATTTCTCAATTATATTTTAGTATGAACATACCAGCTTTTTGTTGATATCATCTTCTCTTTTCCTTTTGTTGGGTATGCTTCCAACCCCAGGTATAGGTCAAGGAGGTTAGATACTATATAAATTATGCTGCTACTTTGGTGTTACGATACTTACATGTTGAATGAATTGGTTATCATCCCTTTTGTGAAAAAAATATGTTGGATTTTGGTTATATGGGATGATTCCTTTTTATTTTAGTAGGGTGTGGATCCCCTCTGGTATACCACTCCTTACAACACTCATCATATGTCGTTTGGTATACTTTGACATCATCCAACGTAACCTTGAATAAGAATTTCCATAAGGGTTATGATTGGGTAGTTGTGACACATGGGATTGTGTGTGAGCGATGTAGATGGGATTTGTCCCTCATGCTGGAGTTTGATATCATGTCCACTTGATAAGCGAGACTGAAAAAGGCATGTGCATGCAGATGTGAATCAATATATGATATTGAGGTCACATATATCTTGGATAGTCTTCTCTAGGTTGAAGGAACATGGACTGAATGTTGAAGAGGATGATGATTCCATGACTCAAGTTCATTCTAAATATTAGATACAAAAGAATTATACAATCACTACAACAGTTTACATAGATTGTACGTTGAAGTTGTTCTCTAACTTTCCATTAACTTGGGTAGCACCGATGTGTGACTGGGCACCACTCTTTGCTTATGATGTCATAAACCAGTTAAGCACATTCACTGCCAACGTGATATGGTACCTATAGGGTCACACACATATGAATTCACCTAGAAGAGGAGTTTATCCATGAATGATGTTTACTTTGATTATTAATGATATTTAGGCATTCAATTAAACATCTAATTAACTAGCATGACTCATAACCATCAAGTTCAAGTGTTGGACTGACTAGTTAGGGTGTCAGGTTGATTGGAGATTGAATTGGCTAAATTCTACATGAGTTAGGACACCAACAGATCAGCTCATTGGGTGAACTGATCGGCTCAGGGTTGATGATATTACTAGTTCACCTGGTGAACTAAGCAGATCATTCATGCCAACCAAAGCTTTTGATGATTTTCCCGATTCATGAGAATAGTTGATCATTCACTTGTTCAATTTGATTGGTACAAGGAATTACTGTTGTACATTAATTAGAAACGAATTGTCAATTCAAATTTTGATAGGGAAACATGTGAAATGATCAGCTCACTGAGTGAACCGGTAGGCTGACTATGCCAGTCAACAGGTTCACCTATCGTAGGGCAATTAGTTCATGGAAACTCCAATCCCTTTCACTTCCACACAAACTGGGAACCCTTACCCTAACCCCTCCTAATTATAGAGGGGTATTGGGGGCTTTTCAGACACATCAATTTCCTTTGACTATTGTTTGTCTACTTTGGTCGTAGTAACCAAGAGAATCCGAGCAAGTCCTACCCGATAAAGGGAGGGATAGTAAGGGAGAACAACTATACGATAGCAAGTTGGTGACTAGTACACCAATGGGAGGGATAACTCCTTCCTGTTTGTTCTAGTTGAATGAGAGGAGTTCTAGGTGGTCTGTGTAGACTTCCATAGAGGTGAGGTGGGCTTTACCCATAGCGAGGTGGACAACATCATCCTGTAGTCTTTGGAGGAGCTACTGCAGATGTCGTCTGAGTCTGATGTCTATGGTGGATACCAAGAGTTGTTGCAGATGAGTCCTAGTGAAACTAGGATTGCGCATCTACAATAATGAGTTATATTCGTTGGACTTTCTCCAGGATCAGGTATGAACTTGTTAAACCATCCTTCTCATTACATAGTTTTTGACACGATCTTTCTGTTCTAGAGAATATGTATGGATAAATTTTTGTTTTTGCTGCCTACTTTGTGCCCATATTTCCCTACAATGGTATTAAAGCAACATCAATTTACTATGTTTTGAGATAATTGATATGATTGTATTTTTGGTTTTCACCATTTATTTATTGCATACGATGTGAATACTTAAACTGCTCAATGTGAATATCTGATCAAAGACCACATATAATTCCAAACTAATATATATATATATATATATATATATATATATATATATGTATGAAATTTATGTGTGTCACCCTAAAAGTGAGTTTTGATGTTGGATGTTTAGTGTGGTTATGTCCAATAGCCCTAATTATCTGTGCATGGTGGTTGCGTGTTTATTTCCTATTTTATCTCGATTTGCATACCGACCCTCTACCTTCTTCTTCCCATTATAAAGTATTATTCTTTCCTACTTTTTCTCCCCTTGAATGTAACTCGAGGTTTCTCATTACCATGTAATAATTTTAATAGCAATATGATAGTTTCTTTTCTTGCAACGACGAAGATGATAATCAACGTCAGGCAAGCCGACCGTTTCACATGACGAGCCAACCGGCTGGAGGACCGAGGAGGGCAAAGCGCAGGAAGAACGAACCGATCGGGCGGTGTTTCCAACCGACCATCTGGAGGTGTCTAGAAACCGGTTGGAAAAAAGGTCAACTGATTGTTTCAAGAGACCAACCGACATGCCAAGAGGTGAGATGATCATTTTAAGGGTTGAACTAATCAACCCAAATTAGCAAGCACAAGTCTACACCAACATCAAGTTTCTACATGAGATGTAGACCTAGTTGGTATTAATTCCTTGTGGCTCCAAGGAATTACATTATATTGGCCATAACCATCACTTTTTATTTTATATTGCATGTTTACGTTGTAGGATATAGCATGTATATGATACATACTATATATATGTGGTGTGGTTGGATAAAGTATATGTATTTATATATATACTAACTCCCTCAAATAAAATATTAAGTCTTAGATGGTTTCCATTAGTGACACATGAAAAGATTGATCGACTAAGTGTGGGCACCCCAAGGATGGTGTGTGACTATCTCATGGAAGTGAGATGGTTACAATGTGGGCATGCCAAGCAGGGTGCCTTATTATCATGTTGGCTTTTGGGTCGGTCTTAACTAAGTGACCTTAATGAGATTAAGTACCAGAAGCATACAAATGACTATGGTAAAAGTTATGCATATCATATATCCAAGAATTGCATAAGATACAAATGAAAAATGTTGTCTACCTTAATGATTGACTATGGACACTGACGTTGGCTAGGTAATAGTCAAATTATTTTGGATCTTGCCTCACTAGAAGATTGTATGCTGCAATCTTCCAAATTGATATGTGAGGGATATCACTTTGAATAAAATAGTGAGAGTTATATTTAATTAAATACCTAATAAACATCGTCAAATTTTAATCAAATCAATCAAAAATGAGTTTTGACAAAATTGCAAATATCTTTTGTAGAATCAAATGGCAACACACAACAACTTGTATTTGTGATCGGTCCATGAGAAGGACAAGTTAAATGGGAATAACTTCCACGACTGGTTTAGGACGTTGAGAATTGTTCTCACACATGAGCACAAGCTCTATGTCCTAGAGACACTAGAGCCAGGTGAACCCCTTCCCACCGCACCTAATGTTGACAGGGATGCTTACAAGAAGCATATTGAAGATGTCGTTGATGTCAAGTGTTGCTCCATGAACTATGAGTTGCAAAGGCAGTATGAGAACATGGATGTTATTGAGATGGCCACTCATCTTAAGAACATGTTCGAAGATCAGGAAAGACATGAGAGATTTTATGTCTCTAAGGCAATGTTCAAGTGTAACATGACAAAAGGATATCCATTAGGTCCTCCTATGCTCAAGATCATTGGGTATGTGGAGAACTTTGCTAGATTGGGATTCCCCTTGGGTGAAGAGTTGGCCGATGATGTGATTTTGTAGTCTCTGCCGAAATTGTATAGTTAGTTTGTCATGAACTACAACATGAATGGCATTGACAAGACATTGACAAAGTTATTAGGAATGTTGAGAGCAGTTGAGAAACAAATGAATAAATACAAGACCAAGTTGGTGATGATGATCAGCAAGACAAATGCAAAGCTAAGAAGAGTTATAAAGCTATCCAGAAGCCCAAATCTTCATATCTCAAGGCAAAGGGAGGAATAAAGAATGGAGGCAAATGTCACCATTGTCACAGGGTCGGACACTAGAAAAGGAATTACCCCCTATGGTTGTAGGAACTAAAGAATAAGGAGGAGGAGATAGAGATCTCCACCTCAGGTATATACATTATAAAATAATTCTAAATTACTTCTTCACTGGTATGCGATACCATATGTATATCTGAGATATGTTGATGTGCAGGATCCAATAAGAAGTAAAGCCTTTATGCAAGGACAAGGATGAACTATAGAAGAAAGAGTTGTTGAAGCTACAGTCTACATTTAGAATTTTATCTTATCCCACAGGGCATGTAATAGAGTTAGTTTAACTACTATTTTATTATGTCAAAATTAAAACATTTTACTTTATGCACCTTGTATGACAAGGATGTGATCTTGTATGGAAATTCCCCAACATCTAGTGATCTTTATATAAAATGATCTAAAGATTAATATTAATAATGTAGATACCAAAAGGATTATAGTTTGATAACTCAAACAATATTTAGCATTGTCATCTTAGGAACATATATAAGAAATGCATATCTAGAATCCATATTGATCTTTATCTAGACTCTTTTGGTTATTGAACCAATAAGAGACATGCAAGTCTTAATTATGAGCAATATGATAAAATACGCTTCACTAAATGTAGTAGGAGGATAAGCTCTCTATTGGAACTTATACATGTTAATGTATGAAGATCTTATAGAATAGATGCTAGAGGTAGTTGTTTGTAATTCCTTATATTCACTGATAATCTCAGTTGACATAGGGTTTGTTTTTGGTGAAATACAAACATGGATCTCTTGAAGTGTTCAAGGAGATTACAAATGAAGTATAACTTTGATAAAAGTATTAAGAAACTTTGATATGATCAAATGTTGAAACACTTTACTTCAAGAGTTTGAGGTCCTTCTGGAAAGGCAGTGATAGCGTATCACAAGTCAAATCCACCTAAAACATGATGATGTATCAGTAAGAAGGAATCACATCATGGTGAGTCATGGCATGATGATGTATCAGTAAGAAGGAATCACATCATGATGAGTCATGACATGATTATCATTTAATCTAATCTTCTAACTTCCTTTAGAAACATGCTTTACACTAAATATGATGTACCTACTACAATGGTTTAAAATGCATCATATGTGATGATATTGAATGTCCAAATATGTCTTGAGGGTTGAAATCTACATTAAAAAAGCAGAGTCTAAAAAGGTTAATCCACAAACCATGATCCTAATCCAACAACAAAGTGTTTATTGCTAGGATAACTGAGTTCTAAAAGAATCAGTGGGACTAAAGTAGAACTCAAAAAGTTCAAGGTCAACAAGGAGGTACAATGGGAATAAAGAGAATCACAAGTTGTTGTGGAATCTCAAGTTCCTTATGTAACACAGAACTCATAGTTTTAGTAAGAACACATCTGATATTAAAAGATTGTGAATCCAACAACTTGGATAAGTCGGTCATAAGATGATGAGCCAACAAAACTAGAACATAATATGAGAGATGGCCTAATAGCCATTAGGGAGTCCATGTACACTAATAAGGTATGATCTCAGTAATACCACCTAATGGGGTAAAACCCATAGGGTGAAATTGAGTTTTCATTGGGAAGAGTGACATGGATAAACTAAAGGACAGATTGGTTGTGAAGAATTTTCTTATCAGTTCAAATTTTTAAACATGAAGAAATTTCTTTACCAATCACCATGCTTGTTGTTGTAGCTAGTACGAAACGTATGAAGATCTAAACTAGATTCTATAAAAGGAAGATTTGAGTGGATGTGTAAGTGACATAACTTAAAGGTTTTATAACTTCATGAATGCAAATAAAGTCTATAATCTACAAAGTTCAATCCAAAAATTGAAACAAGCATCTTAGAGATTGGATCTTTTGACTTGATAGGACAGTCAAATAATTTGACTTGAATCAAGATAAAAGATGAAATATATGATTACAAAAGATTTAGTGGGAGCATATAAAAATATTCCACATACTGACTGGGTAATAACATCTCAATATTATAACTATTGAGATCTGGCATGGGAATCACCTTCGGTGATGAAGGATTAGGTGAAACGTCCTATATGATAGGAATTGAGATCTATAAAGATAGATTTGGAAAGTTTCATAACCTAAAATGAGCACATAGAATAGCAAGGTGTTGATAGAGTTAAGCATAAAGGATTCAATGAGAGAGAATTTGACCATGATTCATGAGATTAGTCTCTCAAGAACCCTAAATTATGATTCTTATAAAGAATGGAAAATCATGAGTAAGATTACATATGCACTAGAAATTGGATCTATCATGTATGCTATATAATGTACTCATCCCATAGTCGTGTATGTATTGGACATGACAAGATGGTATTAATTTCCAATGAGGGTCATTGGAATGTCATTAAAGATATCCATTAGTACTTGAGAAGTACAAAAGGATTAGTTTCTAGATTCTTGGAAACAAAGAAGAGTTGAGTGTAAAGGGTTACACATGCAAGCTTCCAAAATGATAGAGAATGATTGTAATATTAAAAGTTATGTGTTTAATTTTTAAGAAAAGAGTTGTAAGTTGGAAGGGTTCCAAACTACAGAACATTAATTCAATTCTATAATAGACGTCAAGTATCCTGGTGTTGTGGACACCATAGTGGATACTATATGGATCTAGAAGTTCATATGAATGAACTTGAAGATGTTCCAACCATTGATAACTTAGTACGAATATTGTGACAACAATGGAGATACCAGTTAGGCAAGGAATATCAGAAAGCATATTACAAAAATTCCATCTCCGAAGATGTGAAAAACATGCAATATACATACTAAAAGCAAAGTTTTGCTAACCTACTGGATTAGCACATGCACAGCAGAAACATGATGAACATGTTTAGATCACTATGAATTAGATTCTTCGGTGATTGGCTCTAAGTACAAGTGGGAATCTATTGGTATGTATACCCAGAGAGTCAATCATATGATTATTGTGATGGCATATTACATAAAGGATTTGATTAATAATAATAAAGGTAAGATTCCAATTCATTCTGTTTCACTCAGTTATGAGATAATGAGGAAGCATAACAAATGTCTAGAGAATAACAATTACTCAATGACGTATGCTTTAAGTATGTGACTTAAACAATGAGATCATATGGATGTTAAGAGTATGTACATTCTTATGTCCCTGGTTGCTTATTGTTATGGAAGGCAGATAGATAGAAGTAACACTAAAGACTGGAGTCTATGTTGGTTTTTGACAGAATCTCATCACTTATGATATGGTATATCAAACCAAGCACAAAGATACTTGTTAGAGAACAGTGTATCAGACAAACTCACCTTGAAAGTGGCACAAGGAAACCATACATGGTGGTCATAGTCATCTCTCATAGTGAAGGTGGTGATTGTGATTCTAAGACCTAAAGTCACTACACACATCACATGTCATTTGGTATACTTTGATATCATCCAATGTAACCCTGAATAAGGATTGTCATAACAGTGATGATTGGGTAGATGTGACAAATGGGGATTGATTGTGAGTGATGTTAATGGGATTTGTCCCTCCTAATGGAGTTTGATATCCTCGACACTTAATAAGAGAGACTGAGAAAGGCATGCACATGCATGTGTGAATCAATATATTATATTGAGGTCACATATATCTCACATTGTCTGCTCTAGGTTCAAGGAACATGGATTGAATGTTAAAAAGGATGATGATTCCATGCCTTGAGTTCATTTCAGATATCAGAGACAAATGAATTATACAATCACTACAACACCTTACATAGATTGTAGATTGAAGTCATTCTCCAACTTTCCATTCACTTGGGTAGCACCTATATGTGACTAGGCACCACTCTTTTCTTGTGATGTCATAACCCAATTATCGAAATTCACTGCCAACGTGATATCGGATCTATAGGGTTACACACATAGGAATTCACCTAGAAGAGGAGTTTATCCATGAATGATGTTTAAGTTGATTACTAAAGATGTTTAGTTAAACATCCAATTAACTAACGAGACTTGGATCCATTAAGTTCGAGTGTTAGACTGACTGGTTAGGGAGTCAGGTTGATTGGAAATTCAATTGGTTGAATTATGCATGAGTCAGGACACCAACTGATTGGCTCACTGGGAAAATTGATTGGGTTAAGGTTGGTGAGACAACCGGTTCACCTGGGGAACTAATCGAATCAGTCATGCCAACTGAACTTTCTTGTGATTTTCTCAATTCATGAGAATAGTTGATTGTTTCACTTATTCAATTTGATCGGTACAAGGAATTAATGTTGGACATTAATTAGAAACGAATTTTCAATTCAAATTGTGATTAGGAAACATGTGAAATGATCGGCTCACTGAGTGAATCGATCAGGTCACTATGCTAGCCGCCTGATTCACCAATGAACCAACTGGTTCATGTGTTGTAGGGTAATTAATTTGTGGAAATTCCAATTCCTTTCACTCCCACACATACTAGGAACCCTGACCATAACCCCTCCTATCAATAGAGGAGTATTGGGGGCTTCTCAGACACATCAATTTCCTCTGACAATTGTTTTTCTTCTCTGGTTGTGGTAACCAAGAGAACTTGAACAAGTCCTACTCGATAAAGGGAAAGATAGCAAGGGAGAACAATTGTGGGAGAGCAAGTTGGTGACTAGTACACCAACAGGAGGGAAAACTCCTTCCTATTTGTTCTATCTAAAAGATAGGAGTTCTAGGTGGTCCATGTGGACTTCCATAGAGGTGAGGTGGCCTTTGCCCGTCTCTAGGAGGACAACGTCAGCCTATAGTATGTAGAGGTATTGCTACAGACGTCGTTCGAGTCTGTTGTTCATGGTGGAGACCAAAGTTACTGCAGACGAGTCCCAGTACAACTACGAGTGCATGACTATTGCAATGATTCATAGTCACTGGACTTGTTCTAGGACTAGGTATGAACTCATTAAACCATCCTTCTCATTACATAGTTGTTGATGCAATCCTTCTTTTCTGGGGAATATGGATAGATAAATTTTTATTTCCTCTTCTTACTCTGTGCCCATATTTCCCTACACATAAAATAGACTGTCAGAGCAATGGAAACAGGCGAGTAAGCTTGACACATCAAACCTATTTGTATAGTATGCCCAGAGAGCCAATCATATGATGATTGCAATGAGGCATGTTGTAACACCCCTCCCTAGGGTTACATACATAACCAGTGGAAGCACAACCTAATCCCCAACATTATCCATAATGTGGTGTACTTGGCATTTTAGGGAGGGATTGTCACATGCATGATCTCATCTCAAGAAACAAGTAACACTTGGCATTATTGAAACATAGATTCATACATAAGTTCTTGGAAAGAAAACTACATCATGATTCTAAAGCTACACATAATCTATATGACATATGAAAGATAGGATCTCCATAGATGGACGTCCCACCAGGAAATAACTTCTAAGGTCTTGGATCCTTGGAATCTTCTCAAGATGTCTCCTTCCCTTTAGCTCCAACGTCTGTGGACATCTCAGCCCCAGCCATGCAAAGGAAAAACAAACATGGTAAGTAAGCGACATTGGCATGTTATAAAGCATAAAAGTAAACTATAAAGGTGACTTGACATAAACATGGACATACATTTAACATTAATCATTTCTTGACATCTTTTACATAAGGAACTTGACTAGAAGTATATGCTCCTCTCTTAATGCCCCATAAGGAGCCCATAATGCTCAGAAAACCCATAATTGCTCGAAAAGCCCATAACAAGGTACATATAAATCTAAATCAATTTCCATTAACCATGATCTTTCTTAGACTTAATGGTCTTCTTAATAACTTAAACTTGATCTTAATTGGGATTTCTCCCTCTTGAACATAATTGGGATTTCTCCCCATGATCATAATGGGATTTCTCCTTCTTAAGCATGAATGGGAAATTTCTTCCCTCTTAACCTTGGTTTCATGTATCTTAATAATAATTCATAACATTAATCAGGTTTCTATACTTAGACTTAGATTATAGAAATCAACATCCAATAACCATATACTTGAAGAAAACATGCATTAATCATGACTTTAATATAAGGTTCTTAACATAAATCATAAACATTCAATAAATCAATTATTATCTATGCCAAGGGCATGGCCCGCTTACCTTGAGCTAAATCACCTAAGTCAAACTTGGTTTGATTGATTGGATCCTCTTAATCACCTAAAATTAACATGATTATCCTTTGTTATTCAAATTAAACACTAATATGTGTTATATAATTATTGAGATGTGAAAACAAAAAAATCAGTCAATAAAAACCACAAAATCAGATTCCTCATCGAAAATCCTTTCCAAAACCTATTTTTGTAGATTTTTCTGATAATCAAGCGATTTATTACGAATTTCCAAAGAACATATCAATAAAAATCAAAGAAAAGTCATGTGGCATTTTTGAAAACCCTAAAATACCCTTCGCGATTTAAAGCGTCGAATTAAACCGACAGGGGTACCAAGGTCATTTCATGACCTAGATTCTTCACCCCTCAGCCATGGCATCGTGCCATTGCCTGGAGCTGAAAGCTCCTTGATCTGAGGCGAAAGGAGGGAGTTCACGGGAAACTAAGGCTACCAGTGGCCTCTTCGCATCCAAATGAATCCATCAAGCCATTGGGGGACCCTGGCAGGTACTAGAGTATGAACTCCATGGCCATGGTGTGAGGCGTCGGGACTCTGCTTGGAGGTGTGCCCATCACGGGAAGCTCAAGGAGAAGACTGTCCCATGCAAAAACTGAAACCAGAGATAGGTTCCTGGCCTCACGATGAAGGCATTGACCCAAGCTAAAGGCTGGAATAGCACTACCTCACCGGAGAGGCAGGAGACAGAGAATCGCAAGGTAGAATAGGGGTGGCGGTCAGGTATCGGAATCCAGCGATAAATCACCCGCCAAGGCCATAAGGGTGTTCCTTGAGGTGCGTCAGAGTCCCAGAAGGTAGAAAGTGGCTCGAGAGACCATTGGGAAAGGACGGTGGTGAGAAATTGAACCAAGGTTAAACACGAGGTTGCAGGTTTCTATAGGACCCATCGATTGGGGCGACTTCAAGGCAAATCGAGAACGTGAAAACAAAGCTTAGGTGCCAAGGATGCTCACTGTAAGAGAGATTTGGTCAGAGGAATCGGAGGAGTCGGGGAGAAGCTTTGGTCACCAGAGAAGGAGGAGGAGAAGGTCAGCAAGAGTCGGGGCTCTCCGGGCCAAATTGGAAGTGGAAGAGTGCAGCTCGAGGGCCGGAGATGCTCTTGGAGGGTTTAGGTGGCCGCTAAGGAGGCTAGATGGCTGTCTATGCAAGGGGGGTGTGAGCCCTATATTGGGCGTTTCTTATATAGGTCGAAGGAAAAGGCGAGTAAGGGATCACTGGGTTCATATTGACCTTACAGTTTCTTAGGTGAAAGAATCAAGAGCAATGATGGATTGTGGAGTGAGAACAAGATCGGGGAAAGACAGCCTATGAAACGGTCGTTGGCTTGCGTGATTAGTGGAGGTAGAAGAAAATAGGCGCGCCATTGGATCTTGATCCAACGGTTGTCATGTACACGTGCGAGAATTAAAACAGAAGTAACGCGTGACAATTCAATTAAAATGAACCATAGGTTAATTGCTTGTATTAATGAAATGATATTCAAATCTTGGTCCATCTATATACAAATCTTTCTCAAATTAATTGGGAGGTCAAACATGGGCCAAACGAGTTCAAATTTGAACCATAGGCAAAATAGAGGGTCTAGAACATTCCCATATAATTAGTTTTACTGCTTTTACACGTTTTAGGCCTAAAATAGCAAAAACCATTATGTGCACTTAAATGACCATGATGAATGTAAATAAAGCCATTAATTTCTCAAATAAGAATTTCAAGATATGAAAATGTGCACTCAACATTATTTCTTTTCAATTAACAAGATGGAGGCCATTAAGAAAGCAATTAAACATGTAAATCACTAATTACCATATGAGAGAGAAAATTTGACATAAAAGTATTTATTCTCATTTTCTTAAACAAAAGAGCATAGATATATATGAAAACATTTTCTTTAAATAAAACAAGGATAAGAGAGTAATTGGACACAATAAAATGAATTTGCAAAACTAACATGGGAAATTTGGATTTAAGTCCTCAATAATTATCTTATTAGAAAAAGAGCATGTAGAGAATAAAATATTTTTGAAAAATGTGCATAGAAAGAGTGGGATGTTACACATGTAATACTTGATTTGATAATAATAAAGGAAATTTTCGTCTATATGTTTTAACTATTTTGAGATAATAGTATAACATGTTAGATGTGTAGAGGATGACAATGCTCAATGACGTATGTCTTTAGGTTAAGGACCTGAAAAATGAGGTCATATGTATGTTAAGAGTATACATTCTTGTTATGTCCCTAGTCGCTTGTTATTGTGGAAATAACCATAGACATCAATAACACAAAATACTAGAGTGTGTGTTGGTTGATGACAGAATCTCATCAATAATGATATATGATATCAAACTAAGCACATAGATACATGTTCGAGAACAGTGTATCAGACAGACCCACCGTAAGAGTGATGCATGGAAACCACACTTGGTTAGTTAGGATCATCTCTTATAGTATTGGTGGTGATTGTGGTTCTTAGATATGAAATCACTTCACTCATCACACGTGGTTGGGTACACTTTGACATCATCAAATGCAATCATGAAACATGGGTTGTTATAACGGTGATGATTGGGTGACTTTGACACATGGGGACTTGAGTGTGAGTGATAGATATGGAATTTGTCCCTCCTAAGGGAGTGTGATATCCCGACCACTTGAGAAGTGAGACTAAGAAATGCATGGCCATGCACATGTAAGTAAATATATGATATTGAGCTTACATATATCTCAGAGAGTCTATTCTGAATCAAGAAACATGGATTGAACGTTTTTAGAGGATGACCAGTCCATGCCTTGAGTTCAATACGGATATCAGTGACAAAGGAACTATACATTCACTGTAACACCAATAACAGATTGTAGGTTGAAAGTTGTTCTCCAACTTTTCTCTTCACTTGGGTAGCACTGATGTGCGACTAGGCACCACTCTTAACTTGTGATGTCATAAGTTAGTTATGGACATTCCTTGCCAACGTGAAATGGAACCTATAGGGTTACACACATAGGATTAACATGAAAGAGGAGTTTATCCATGAATGATGTTTAGATTGATTACTAAAGTGTTTAGGTACTCAATTAAACATTAAATCAATAGACTTGACTCAAAATCATCAAGTTCAAGTGTTGAACCAACTGATTAGAGTGCCAGATGGATTGAGAATTGCATTGACTGAGTTCTGCTTAACCTAGAGCACCAACTGACTGGTTCATTGGGTGAATCGATCAGCTCATGGTCAGTGAGATGATCGATTCACTCTAGTGAACTGATCGATTCATAAGGGCCAAACGAGCAAGTGTTGGGCTTCTCAGTTCATAAGAAAAGATCCTCATTTCACTTGTTGAATTCAATTGGGACAAGAATTAATCTTTACATTAATTAGAAACAAATAAGGAAAGTCAATTGTGGGCAAGTCTGGGAAGTTAAATGATCGGTTCACTGGGTGAACTGATCGGCTCACCTTCCCAAATGACCGGTTCTCCTGCCGTAGTACAATCAGTTCATGGAAATTCCAGATCCTTTACTCTCGCACAGATTGGGAACCCTGACCCTGCCCTCTACTATAAATAGAGGGGTATAGGGGGCTTCTCAGAACACACTACTCAGAACATCAGTTGCCCTACAAAGTTGTTGTCCTCACTGGTTGTGGTAACCGAGAGAGCCCAAGCAAGTTATACCTATCTAGGGAGGAAATGTGAGGGAAAGACAACTACAAAAAAGTGACTGGTGGTGGGAGAGTGTGTCGCTGACTAGTAGGCCAACAGAGGAGGACGACTCCTTCTAATATGTCCATCAAGATGACTAGAGTTCATGATGGTCCGTGTGGACTATCTATAGAGGTGGGAGATTTTTGTTGCTTAGGAGGACGACTGTCAACCACAGTCTGGGTCAAGACCAGGAGCTGCACAGACGCCGTCGAAGACTAGGTGGTTGAAGGTCACACTAGTTGTGAGGTATTTTCCCTGAGCAAGCCTCATGACCCGGTATATCTCACTAAACCATCTTTCCTATTGCATAGTTGTTGATGCAATCTGCTGGTTATGGGTTTTTGGTTAGATAAAATTTTTGTTTTCGTTGCATGTTTTGTCTCACAAAACCCAACAGTGGTATCAGAGCCACGTTAACATACTATATTTTAGGATTAATTGATATGTTCGAATTTTGGTTTTTCGCCATTTATTGATTACATGCGATGTGAATACTTTAACTGGATAATGTTCATATCCGATTAAACACCACAAATCCCAATATACATATATGATATGGTATATATATGCAATCAATATGTGTCACCCTAAAACTGTTTTGATGGTGGATGTGTAGTGTGGTTATGGCCTATAAGCCCCTATGTGTGTGCTTGGTTGGTTGTGGTTGTTTGCATCTCAGTCTGCATACCGAGTCCTTTCTTCTATTCTAGATGTAACTCGAGATAACTCGAGCATTCTCTTCTACCTTTGCTCCCCCCGAATGTAATTTGGGGTTTCCCAAAGATATATGTAAAGGTAGGATAGTTTTATTTATTGTTATGTCGAAGAACGGAGGGTGCCCAGACGAGCGATTGGAGGACTGAGATGGTCGGATGATGGTGTGGACGAGTAGCTGGTGGCCTGACGAGGAGCCCGACAACCTGACGAACCGACACTCTGGAGGAGCCAGACGATCAGTTGGTGACAACCAACTGACTGGCCAGGAGGCAAGTCGATCAGTCATAGGATGATCTGATCAACCCAAAATGGCCCAAGCATGGATCTTCATCAACAATAGGTTGATGCATGTGATGTAGACCTAGATGACTATAATTCCTTGTGGCTCAAGGAAATACAAATAGGATGGCCATAATCATTGCTTTATCGCTTCGCATGTTTTCTTGTGAGATATTGCATGTACATGATACATACTATATATGTGGTGATTGGATATGTATATGTATATAAATCTCAAACCCCTCAAATACAATATAAAGTATAAGATGCCTTCCATAAGCAGCACACATGAAAATCTTGATAGACCAAGTATAGGTTACGCCAAAGCGTGGTGCACGGTCCATCTCGTGGAAGTGTGATGGTAGACATGTAGGTTCTACCAAAGTAGGGTGCATGTTTATCATGTCGGCTTTTGGGTCAGACTTAACTGGTGATTCTTAGAGAGTATAAGCTCTAGAGGCATGCAGATGATCATGAATAAGAGTTGAGCATGTCATTATCCAAGAGTTGCATATGATGCAATTGGCATGATGGCCTACCTAAATAATCAAGTTGTGGGCGATCAGCCAAAGCTGACTCATAATTTGATGAAATATGGATCTTGGCTCACTAGAAGGTTGTATGGTGTAATCTTTCAAATTGATGGTGAGGTCTATCAATTTGATCAAAATAGTGGGAGCGGTAATTAATTAAAGACCTAATTAATATCGTCAACTTTATCAAATCAAACAAATCAAATATTTTTTTGAAATGTTGCAAAATTCTTTTGTAGAATCTAAATGACAAACACAAATATATTATCATTGTGATCAGTTTATAAATGGGATAAACTTTAAATCTGGTTTGGGACCTTTGAGAAGTGTTCTCAATAGTGAGTGTAAACTCTGAAGTCCTTGAAAGACCAGAGCCAGTAGAACCACTCCAAATGCGCCTAAGGCTAAAATTGGATGCTTACTTGAAGTATGTCAATGATGCCTAAGAAATCAAGAACCTTATGTTGAGTTATATGAAATATGAGTTGCATAAATAGCTTGAAGCATGAACATTCTTGAGATGGTTATATATCTTAAAGAATCATGTAAAGTGTGAAAGGTATAATGTCTTCAAAGTGATATTTGAGTATAATCAGACAGATGGAGATCATAGTATAATCTCATATGCTCAACATTTATTGTGCGTATAGATCAACTGCGATTTCTTATAGGTCAAGATTTGACCAAACATATGATTCTACAAATCGTTGTGTGAATCAAATAGCCAATTTATCAAATGTTGAGAAACTTGGAAAAACCATTGTCTGAAGTGCTTGGCATATTGATGCTAAAGCATGAATGAAGAAAGGACAAAACCTGTGATAATGATCAGTAGAGTGAAGTCCATAGACTAAAGTAAGGTCAAGAAGTGTTCTGAATCCAAGCTTAGGTCCAAATCTTCATCACTCAAGATATGGAGAGGAGTAAGATGGAAAGGGAAATAACCTCTTTATAGAGGATCTCAGGAAGATGAAAGAGAGACAAGATCTCTACTTTAGGACCTAAGAAGAAGTAAGTTAGAAACTCTGCGGAGCAAGAGTTGCTACCATTATAGTTACAATGTGACATTCATGGGCATATAATAGAATTAGTGAATTTCTATTATACATCTGCCATCAATGAAATCATCATACATCTTGTATGGACAAGAGTGTAATGAACTGATGTTTCATTTCAAAGAAATGATCTTTGATGGCAATGTCTATGTCTCATCAACTATACTTGATAGTTAAAGAGACAAATGTGTGTGACACATGTAATGAATGATAAGATAATGCAAACTTCAATGCCTATACCATAGTCATCTGTAGTGCATAAATGAGAATTGCATTTCTAGAAATCCATATGATGGTTATCTAGACTCATTTTGGTTATTGAACCAATACAGACATGCTAATCTCATTCATTGTGCAATATGACAAAGGTTCTTCACTAGAAGTAGTGGGAGAACGATTATTCTATTAAGGATTATACATATTGATGTATATAGACCTTTTAAAATAAATGCTAAAGGTAATCAATATTACTTCAATATATTTACTGATGGCCTCAGTAGATATGGTAGTTTGTATTTGATAAATACAAACATGAATCTCTTAAAGTGTTCAAGGAGATCATAAATGAAGTACATTACAAACTTGGTATAAGTATTAAATTTTGATATGATCGATATGAAAATACTTTGAACCAAGAGTTTGAGAACCTTCTGAGAGATCATGATAATGTATCATGATGGACTCTACCTGAAACACAATGATAGTGTATCATGAGAAGTGTATCAGAAGAAGGAATCACACCTTGATAAGTCAGAGTGTGAATACCAACTAAACTTCAAATTTCCTTTTGGGCACATGCTTAACACTAAAACAATGTACCATTAGTTTAAAAGACACCAAATGAGATATGGAATGGGAAGTGTCCTGATATGTCTTTATAAAGATTAGGATTGAAAGCCTAAATAATAAAATTGTTTCTTAAAAGGTTTTGTCCACAAATCGAGTAAATGTTATTTTGTTGAATTCTACTTTAATATCCAAATCCAATAACAAAGGTGTTTTGGATGGTTGCATTCTTAGAAGAGAACCTAGTTCTAAAGGAATCAGTGGGAGAGAAAAGTAGAACTCGAAATTTTTAAGACAAACAAGAAAAATATTGAACTTAAAGAGGTACAATGGTAATAAAGAGAATCACAAAATGTTGTGGAATCTCAAAGTTCCTTAAGTAACACACAGAACTCATGGTTCTGGTAGAACACGCCTAAATCTTGAATGATATATGATATCTTATGGACAAGAAGGAGGTGAGTTGATCATATGATGAGTCAACAGTCTACCTAGAAGATAATGAGAGCCAGAAATTGAGATATGTCTTGAAGCCATGAATTCCAAGATGGACTCCATGTACATCAACAAAGTATGACCTTGGTTGATTCACCTGAAGGGGTAAAACCCATTGGGTACTTTTGGGTCTTCCAGAAGAAGACTGACATAGAGGGTAATTCAGTTGCAAAGAGTTTGTAACAAGTTCAAGATGTTGAACATGATGAAATCTTTTCAGCAGTTACCAAGGATAAATCCATCAGGATAATGCTTGCTAATGTAGCTTAATGGAAATAATGTCCATGAAGCTTCATAGATCAATCTTTGGATTGAAGCGGGCACCTCAAAACTGGGATCTTCTATTTGACAAGATAGTCAAAGAGTTTGACTTGAGTCAAAATAAAGAAGTAATGTGTGATTACAAGAATTTAGTGGGAGCATATGTATATTCCACATATTGATGGGGAATAATATCCTTATACTACAAATATTAAAACCTGGCAACAAAGTGCATTCTAAAGTTTTAAGGAAGCATCTAATGTGATAGGAATCAAGATCTATAGAGATAGATCAAGAGTTCTTCTTGACCTAAGAAAGAGAACATACATTGACAAGATGTTGAAAGGCTTCAACATGATCAGAGAAAACTTGTCTATGTTCCATGGAGTTAGTCTCTCAAGAGCCAAGTGTCCCAATTCTTATGAAGAATGAGGAACACATGGATAGACGCCATATGCATTCACAATTGGATCTATCACGTATGAACTCATCTCATTATTTTGTATGTATTGGACATGACAAGAAAATATGAACTAATTATCTTGTATGTATTGGACATGACAAGAATATATGAACTCATCATCTTGTATGTATTGGACATGACAAGAAGATATGAAATCCAGTTATTTCATATGTATTGGACATAACGAATGGATATCTATCGAACTCCAATAAGTGTTACTGGAATACCACGAAGGACATCTTTCTACACTTGTGAAGTACTAAAAGAATTAGTTCTTTAGTTTTGGTAATAAGGAAGAGTTGGTTGTAAAGAGTTACATCGATGCAAGCTTCTGAAATGACAAAATTGTATTTGACCTTGGAATAAGAATTGTTAGTTGGAAATGTACCAAACATAAGACAATTGATTAATTCTACAATAAGAAGCCAAGTACCTTAGTGTTACGAACACTTTAAAGGATATTGTATGGATCTAGAAGTTCATATGGATGAACTTATGGGAGGTTCCGACCATTACTGACTCAGTAGTAATATTGTGACAACAATGGAGCTACTAGTTAGGCAAAGGAATTTCATATAGCATACTACGACACTTCCATCTCATATGAGTTGTCGTACAGTGAGGGAAAGTGAAAAATGCAATATACCGACCTGAAGCAAGTGTTTCTTACCCTCTATAAAAGCACTTGTGCAGCAGAAACATGATGGACATGTTAAGATCACTTGGAATATGATTTGTGGGTGATTGGCTCTAAGTGCAAATAGGAGTATGTTGGTATAGTATGCCTAGAGAGTCAATCATATGATGATTGCAATCAGGCATGTGATACTCATTTTGATAATAATAACGGCAATCTTTGTCTATATGTTTTAATTGTTTTGATATAATAGTCTAACATGTTAGATGTCTAGAGGATGACAATTCTCAATGATGTATGTCTTCAGGTTAAGGGCCTGAACAATGAGATCATACAGATGTTAAGAGTATACATTCTTGTTATGTCCCTAGTCGGTTGTTATTGTGTAAATAACCATAGATATCAATAACACAAAAGACTAGAGTGTGTGTTGGTTGATGATAGAATCTCATCAGTCATGATATATGATATCAAACCAAGCACATAGATACATGTTAGAGAATATTGTATCAGACAGACCCACTATAAGAGTGATGCGCGAAAACCACACTTGGTTAGTCAGGATCATCTCTTATAGTATCGGTGGTAACTATGGTTCTTAGACCTGAAATCACTACACTCATCACATGTGGTTGAATATTTGACATCATCAAACACATTCTTGAAACATGGGTTGTTATAATTGTGATGATTGGGTGACTTTGACATATGGAGACTTGAGTGTGAGTGATAGATATGGAATTTGTCCCTCCTAAGGGAGTGTGATATCCTGGCCACTTGAGGAGTGAGACTAAGAAATGCATGGCCATGCACATGTAAATCAATATATGATATTGATCTTACATATATCTCAGACAGTCTACTCTAAATCAAGAAACATGGATTTCACGTTTGTAGAGGATGACAAGTCCATGCCTTGAGTTCAATCCAGATATCATCGACAAAGGAACTATAAATTCAATGTAACACCAATAACAAATTGTAGGTTGAAAGTTGTTATCCAAATTTCTTCTTCACTTGGGTAGCACTGATGTGCAACTAGGCACCACTCTTTGCTTGTGATGTCATAAGTTATTCATGGACATTCACTACCAACGTGAAATGGAACCTATAGGGTCACACACATAGGATTAACCTGGAAGAGGAGTTTATCCATGAATGATGTTTAGATTGATTACTAAAGTGTTTAGATACTCAATTAAACATTCAATCAATAGACTTGATTCAGAATCATCAAGCTCAAGTGTTGAACCAACTGATTAGAGTGTCAGATTGATTGAGAACTGCATTGACTGAGTTCTGCACAACATGGACCACCAACTGATCGGTTCACTGGGTGAACCGATCGGCTCATGATCAGTGAGACAACCAGTTCACTCTGGTGAACCGATTGGTTCACATGGACCAAATGAGCAAGTGATGGGTTTCCCAGTTCATGAGAAAATATCCTCATTTCACTTGTTCAATTTGATTGGGACAAGAATTAATCTTTGCATTAATTAGAAATGAACAAGGAAAGTCAATTGTGGGGAAGTCTGGGAAGTGAAATTGTAACATCCCAGGATTTGAGGCCTCGGATAAAAAGATCTTATAAGGAATGATTGGACTACCCATATCACCAAGGTGCATCTGCTTTTCCGGGAGCCCATCACTAAAGAACTCTATAGTTAAGTGTACTCAGCTTAGAGTAGTACTAGGATGGATGACCGGTCGGGAAGTTGATCCTGGCTTGCGCGTCAGTGTGGACAAAGTGCGCAGTTAAGGCTAGTGGTGGTCTGTGGGGCCATTCGTCATTCCTGAAACTCTACTAGAGCCTTGGGCAGTGGGCCCATGCATTTACAAATGGTATCAGAGCCAATTCCCCTCCAGTAGGTGGGGCCCACATGGGCATGGCATGCCAGTCTTAAGCCGTGCGGTCTAGGCATGTAGGAAAGGGTTGTCCATGGTTGACGTAGCCACCCTTACACTGGTATTCCGTGATCGGGAGCTGGGTGTCCATGGGTCATTGTGGGTCTGCACTGAAATGGGGAAGAGATTATGAGGCCTTACAGTTGAGCCTTGACGAGGACGTCAAGAGTCTAAGTGGGGGAGATTGTAACATCCCAGGATTTGAGGCCTCGGATAAAAAGATCTTATAAGGAATGATTGGACTACCCATATCACCAAGGTGTATCTCCTTTTCCGGGAGCCCATCACTAAAGAACTCTATAGTTAAGCGGGCTCAGCTTGGAGTAGTACTAGGATGGGTGACCAGTCGGGAAGTTGATCCTGGCTTGCACGTCAGTGTGAACAAAGTGCGTAGTTAAGGCTAGTGGTGGTCTGTGGGGCCAGTCCTCATTCCTGAAACTCTACTAGATCCTTGGGCAGTGGGCCCAGGCGTTTACAGAAATGATCGGTTCACTGGGTGAACCAATCAGCTCACCTGCCGAAATGACCGGTTCATTTATGAAATGACCGGTTCGCCTGTCGTAGTACAATCAGTTCATGGAAATTCCAGACCCTTCTACTCCCACACAGATTGGGAACCATGACCCTGCCCTCTACTATAAATAGAGGGGTATAGGGGGCTTCTCAGAACACACAATTCAAAATATTAGTTGCTCTACAAAGTTATTGTCCTCTCTAGTTGTAGTAACCAAGAGAGCCCAAGCAAGTTCTACCCGTCTAGGAAGGAACAGTGAGGGAAAGACAACTATAGAAAAGTGACTGGTGATGGGAGAATGTGTCGGTGACTAGTACGCTGACAGAGGGGGACAACTCCTTCTAGTCTATCCATCAAGACAACTAGAGTTCCCGGTGGTCCGTGTGGACTATCTATAGAGGTGGGAGATTTTTGTTGCTCTGGAGGACGACTGTCAACCACAGTTTGGGTCAAGACCAGGAGTTACACATACGTCGTTGAAGACTAGGTGGTTGAAGGCCGCACTAGTTGCAAGGTATTGTCGATGAGCAAGCCTTAGGACCAGGTATATCTCGCTAAACCATCTTTCTTATTACATAGTTGTTGTTGTGATCTGCTGGTTATGGGTTTGTGGTTAGATAAAAAAATTGTTTCTGTTGCCTGTTCTGTCCCACAAAACCCAACAAAACCAGAATCTTAAATTGAAAGGGAGCTTGTTGAGGGTCAAAACATGCTTGCGAAGATCAAAGGAGGGTAAGAATTGGTTACCTTGTCCAGAAGGTCCCTCATTCTCCATGGCATCAAGCGTTGGTGTGGGTAGGTACCATCCCTTACAGGGTACAACCACTGGGGATAAAACGGAGTGGGGAAACTATTCGAAACAACAGAAGAGGCGTTCGGGAAGCTTAATGATTCTTCAACTTCCCCAAGGATGGTGGCGATGGTTGTCGTAAGGTGATGGTTGCTGGATAAGGAAAACTAAATTTGCGGTGTAACTCGAGACAAAAGAGGTGAAACCATTGATGGAGGATCCAAGCGTTCGGGCCAAGGATCATTTTTGACCCATAAAATAGGCATCAAACATATTTGAGCACTCTCTACAACTCGGAAGGTGTGAGAGATAGGGAGCCCTAATTTGGGCGTTTCATCCTCAACCCAAGAGGGAAGGTGAGTAAACCATCATTGGAAATGAGGGAGAGAGGGGAATTCATAGGTGAACAAATATCAAGGATTTGTGAAGGGATGAAGGGGAGCGAGGTCGACGAATAGATGTATTAGAAATTAGTTTATTTCTGCAAAAAAGGGGAGGAAGGTGATGATGAGGTGACCTTTAGATGGCAATCAAACGGTGACGGTGGCACATGTGAAAATAAAAGACAAAGCAGGCACGTGAAATCTGCTAAATAATTGGATCTTAGGCTAAATGTTTTGCATTAAATGAATTTGCATTTAAATATTAGTTGAAACTATATGGTAGCTTTCTCAATTAATTTGAAGGGTCAAGTATGGTCAAAATGAACCCAAAATTTGACCACATGCTAATAAGGCAATCCAGATCCTTCTTAGTCAATTAGATTTAGGTTTTGCACATGTCTTGTCCATATTTTCCATTTAGGTTGTTTAACTTTAATTTAATGCATTAATGGATGAAATAAGTGGAAAAATACTTGCCTTTATAAGTACTTGAGTCTAACTTAATATAATCACTTATTACTCACTCAAAGGCCATGTCTTATTTACTTTATGCCTTTTTGAAAAACTTTCTTGGAGAAGAGAGAAAAGATAACATTTATACTTTCTTGTTATATTAAAAGTTATAAAGGAAAATCAAAAACTTCTTTCCCAAAGTTTCTATTTCATATGTATATTTTCAAACTCCACTCCTTTTCTCTTTATCTTTTATTTCTTTTTTTAGCACTTTCAATTATTGGAGTGAGAAAAAGGAAAGGGAGGACTAATATTCATCCTTTTCAATTAATTACAATACATAATGCATAGACGAAAGAGTAATATTTTACTTTGGGTATCATTTATTCTTCTCGCTAAAATATCCTTTAACAAATTGTATTTCATGGTCTTTTTACATTAGGTACCTCAATTATTATAACTTCAAAAAAATCTCATTCTCAGGCTTATATAAATTTTAAAATTTTGGGATGTTACACCTCCCCTCTCTTTCTCCCCACCACCTACATACCCATACTCCTCTCTTTATTATTTGTCATCAGATGTAGGTTGCCACATTCCGGCTAGCCAGGCAATAGCTTATGTCAGGTCATCAGTCTTGGATAGCGCATATGCACTCACTACAACGACCGCTGCCACCACCCACTCAAAGGTAGGAGTATAGGCTTTTGCACACCTCCAAGGGGGAGTAGCGGGTTGCCATATCCATTGGAGTTGTAATCATTTTCACCTTAAATGATAGCAAATCGGCGTGGAAACCTATAAGGGAGTCTATTCGGAACTACTATCTCTCCTTTGTCACCAATTCAAATATAATGGCAAAATTTTGATTCAAGTACATGTGTGGTAACATCTAAAAACCTTATAACAGCACCATAGTTCTCTCTCACATCCTATTCCTCCCCCTATACCTTCCCTACGGACATGGATGAGTGATTATAAAATAGGGAAACATCTTTTTTCTTCCTATCATGGTGCATCTTCCTTGAAATTGTGCATAGTGATGCATGTTTCCATCCTTCTCAATCCCTTCGTGTTCCATATTGGTAATTTATTCTCTATCTCTTCATGCTGCATACCAGTGCATCTTCATCCATCATGATTCTACCAGTTTGATCCTCTCTCAAATGGTGTATGAAGGAACACCTCAATGGATTATTTAGAATGACAAATTTCCAACCTCACCAAATTAAATAGAGATAACTACTCACTCTGTATGAACTCAATTTATACGTTTCTTGAATATAGAGATAATATTAAAACTCATTGAGAAGTGTGTCGAAGACACCCCCGAATGGAAGAGAGGATACGACCAAGTCAAGAACTGGATATGGAGTAGTATGAAACCATCTATTGCTTCAATTTACATGTTCCATAAAAAACATGAAATAGTTGTGAGAAGCTTCCCCTTGACACTTCATGGAAGAAAAAAAATTCAATGATCACTTACAAGATTTGGGAAAAGCTCTTTGTTGAGCACCACGGGGCCAAATCATTGGATGAGTACAACGTGCCATCGACACCTTGTCACAACGACTCAATTTTTTCCAAAATGTCAAATTTCATCCCCAACATAGTTGGGACTGAGGCTTATATGATGATGATGATGATGATGATGATGATGATGATGATGATGATGATGTCAAATTTGATGAACAAACCAAGGAGCATGTTAGCATCGTCAATATAAAGTTCCTAAATGTAGTGCATCATGCCTTCATTCATGTCTTTAGTGTCATTCTAGCAGGAGACCCTTTCACACCTCAGAGGATGCTTTCACTCATCTATAGCAATCATATGTACGTTCAAAACAAAGTTTGGCCATCTTAATAGGCTCGCAACTAGTCATGGTTTTTGTGGCTCAAGGAAGAGGGTGTGGACATTCTCCAGACCCAAGTGCATCTTCTGTAATAAATTTGGACATCTTGAGGAAAAGTTTTACCAGAAGCAAATACATCCTATTGGCAAGAAAGAGGAGCAAGAATTTCCCATGTTTCCCAAACTACTAATGCCTCTTCCATCACCATCTCTTTGGTAGAGTATGAACAACTTCTACAAGCATCCCAACAAAAGGCTGAATTTTGTAGACTCTATGACTATGGAAAATTATGTAACCTCTTCGACACATTTGGCCTCTAACCAAGGTAATATGAGGGCCTCCATGGTAGTATCAAATTTTTTTTGTATAGTTGACTCTAAGGATACACAACACATGATTGGTGTGAGACACCTACTTTTGACTATTGAATCCAATACTCCCAACTCCTCTATCACACTTGTGGATGGATCATTTAAATATGTCCAATAGTGTGGCGGTGTGAAACTATCACCAAAAATTCAGACTTCAGTCTGTGCATTTTTTCCCCTCATTTTTCATTTTATTTTTTGTTTGTTACCAAACTAGTTGATTCCTTTAAGTGAAACTTAACATTTCGTAGACATGGCTTTCTGTTATAGGATTCTTGAAATCTAAATATATTTGGGTCAAAATATAGAGTTAGTGATTGTACTACTTTGGCGATGGCACACCTTAGTTTACTCTTGTTTCTTGTTCACCCCTTCAGCTTCATTGGTGCTATGGTCAGCCCTCCCTAGAAAATCTCCCAGTGAGTCAACTTTCAAGTCTTAAGGGCATGTGTTATAACTAAATCTTCTCCTTGAATCTTCATAAATCATTGTGCAAGCATGTTAGCTAGAATATTTGCTTCGCTTCTTATTTTGATAATAGTTTTTTTGTGAAACTCCTTCCTCTTAATGTTTATTCTGGGGACAAGGGCCAGGTATTTGGACGAGAACCATCGGATGTCCTCCAAGTAATTGACAAATAATTTTGAGTAAGAAGTGGCCTCACAATTCCTCCATGGAAGATTACTTGTTGTTTGAAGGACTCTAAAAATGGCTAATGATTCCCCCTCAAGAGGATCTTTTCATGCATGCATTTCTGAGCCTCCGACCACCCATTCTCCACATTCATTCAGCATGATAAAACTTGTGCTCAGCAAATTACTATGTATATTGAGAGCAGTGTCAACACTGACCTGGATCCATTCATGTTGTGGAGGTTTCCACCCAATAGGATACATGGAGGCTTGAGGGTAATGTGGCACTTGATTAGTCTTCCAAGTTTCCATAATGTTGACAACATAGAACCGAACATATACAATAATATCTCGCAATGGGGTAGTAGTATTGTTGAAAATAAAAGAGTCTTAGCTTTCCAAGCTTCCCAGTCATCTTAAATGTATATCTTCCCTCAACATTCCCATTTTGTAGTGAAGTGTGAGCACAAGATCTTTGGTGGACAACTTCATTACTAGAATAAAATGATTTCATGGATCCAAAGAAATATTCTGAAGCATTTTCAGTTCTTAACATCTAAAATAATTTACCAAATTGTGTTAAATCATTTTGTAAATGGCTCTAGAAAGATAAAATCTAACAAAGTTGGTTTATCTAAATGAAGATCAAGTTTGTCTGCATTTTAATTAAAGTAATGAACAGAGGCTATATAACCAAAAATAGATAAGGGAGATAAAATATTGTCTTCTAGAAAAAAGTGAGAATGGAATCTTATTTTGATGAATAGAGGAAATTTTCTAATTGATAAGGTAGCAGACAGTGAGAACAGCTTCAAACCAATACAGTTTGGGTAACTGGGCTTGGAAAAGAAGAGCTTTTGGTCAGGCTGGTATGTAAAGGCTTCACCCAGACGTATGTTGTGGACTTCTTAGAAACCTTTCAGCTAGTCACTCATGTTGCATCTATTTGACTTGTAATATAATTAACAACTCAAAAAAATTGGCCGTTATATCATCTGACATCAAAGTTACATTCCTTCATGGCCACCTGGAGGAGGAAGTTTATATGCAGAAACCATGGGATTTACTATTGATGTGGAGTTTTCTCATGTCATCCGCCTCAAATGTTCCCTCTACGGACTCAAGCAGTCACCTAAAGAATGGTTCAACAAGATTAGTGGCGTCCTTGCCTCCAGAATTTTCCAGATCTTATAGTGACCACAATATCTTCTTCTACATGACTACGTCGGGAAACATCATTTTAGATGTTTATGTTGATGATATTATCATTACCAGCGGACAATATGAATGTCTTTTTTTATTCGGTTAGACAATAGGAATGTCAACTTTAAAGAATCTCTAAAATCCCATTTCTACATCAAGGACCTAGGACAGCTTCACTACTTCTTGGGCGTTGAAGTTTTACATTCCAAAAGTACATCTACCTCTCCCAGTGAAGATATGTCCTATATCTCCTTATTGATCCAAGAATGTTGTACTCCAAACTTGTCTCCTCTCCAGTGAACTACCACACCAAAGTCACATATGAGGGGGATTCTTTATTGATACTAAAAAATATCAATGCAAGATTGGGAATTTGATTTACCTGACCATCACCCACCCAGACATTGTCTTTCTAGTTAGCATGGTTAGTCAACACATGGCTAAACCTCTCATTAGTCACCGGAGTCAAGTACAAAGGATTTTGTAGAATCTGAAAAGTACACCATGAGGGGATCTTCTCTACAAAAAGCCTTCTTATACAAACATTTCCCGAACCTGCTATGTTGATGTTGATTGGGTCAAGTACATCATTGACATGAGATCCATATGGTTACTATGTTCTAGAAAAACCATCAAACTGACAAAGTAAGAAGCAATCAATTGTCGCTTGTTCCAACAGTGAGGCGGAATATTGGACTACGGCACATGCTTATTGGGTGACACAAATTCTCCATGAACTTGGCATTCCTATATCATCTCCAGTTGTCTTTAAATGTGATAATCAAGTTGCATACTATATAGAAAACAACCTTGTGTTTCATGAGCACACCAATCACAGAGAGGTTTACTGTCACCTTGTATGCAACTTGATCCGGTCAGTCTAGTTCATCATATTTTGTTTCGCATGTCATCATACTTTGATCATGTCTATATATGGTACTCATTATACTCATGCTTATCTTAAAACGAAATTGCACTCCAAGTTACTTTACGCACAAATTTGAGCTCATTCAGATTCTAATAGGGGGTCGTCGAAAAAGAAAAGAAGAAAAAGAAGAAAAAGCAACACGCTGAATTATTTTCAAAAGTCTCATTTTTTTTTACTTTAAATGCATGGCCTATATAAGTCCCAGATATGTTGAAGCTTTTTATGTAAGATATTCATATGATATCTATGAAAAACAACTATTTATTTCAAAATTAATTGTTGGATGATACAAACCTCATATATAGCATCATCTGTACACTCGATATGATCTCAATAGCTAAAAGATATACACGGTCTGTTATCTGACACCGGATTTTTCTTAATTAAATATGCAATCTTATAATTTCACAACACTTTCGTTTAGCAATTCAAACCGATATAATCTCAATAGCTAAAAACATATACACAGTTTGTTATCTGACACGGATTTTTCTTAATTAAATATGTAATCTTATAATTTCACGACATTTTCGTTTAGCAATTCAAACCCCACGGAAGACAATAAAACACAAGCAGCATTTACATCAGATGCTGAGGGGAGAACATAATTTTGGTTATTAAACGTCGACCCAGCCTGTTTCTGAAAACCATGAATGGTTCCCAGTTTAACAGGTTACGGTAGGGGTCGCCTGGATAGGATCCCGATTCAACAGGTTCCACCCGGTACTAACAACAATGCAAAAAGCACTGCGAAAAATAATCATTGTATTGTGCCATTCACAACAGCGAAAGTAACAGTGGCTGGGACCGAAGTTCTGTATGACTTCTTAGCAATGTCCTGACATAACAATAACCACACCACAGCAATCAAAGTTCTGTATTTTTATTCCACAGAATCAATGTGGTAACAAATGGCATGTACAAGTGAAAACAATTGTTTAGGAGGGGAGGGGGAGACGAATGCTTTGTGCAATCTACTTACAGTATACTTTCTAAAAAAAAACCTGTCTCCGGGTATTCAAATTCAAGCTGTGATTTGCAATATCCAGTCCAGCCATTAGGAAGATGATGCAGGCGACTTGCAGATCGGGCACCAATTCTTTAGCCGGAACCACTGCTGGACACAGGCCGTATG
This sequence comes from Alisma plantago-aquatica, assembly GCA_963693085.1. Lineage (NCBI taxonomy): Eukaryota > Viridiplantae > Streptophyta > Magnoliopsida > Alismatales > Alismataceae > Alisma > Alisma plantago-aquatica. The sequence continues at coordinate 40,561,814 of OY856415.1, read as the reverse complement.
GTAGAGATGGCCACAGCCGGACAGCTTCGCGACTTCATCACCACTTGCATACTCTTCCTGCAAAGGGAACAGAATCGAGATTCAAAACCATGCTGAAGTCAGGAACTGTTCTACGTTGATTAATTTGATAGCTATAGAAAGAACAAGTCGCGGCTGATTTAATTGATGTTTTTCAAATTAAACATGCTTAAATTGCTGAATTGAGCATTAACATTCTTAAAAGGATGATTTCGCCAGGACAACTGGCCATATCAGGATGAACTGACGAAGTGCTGCACAAAGAGTCCACAAATTTTTTTAGCATTTGTGGTAATGGATACAGAAGTACAGATAAATACGTAGGTTTGAGGACAGGATTAGGACAAACAGATGTAAAGCATCTATATTTTAGAGGAAGAGAAAAATATAATCCAGCTATAGGCATAACTTTGGGTAAAACTGAAAGGACATGTTGCCTTACATAAGAGCTCAACCAACATTTCAAATTCACAAACTTCACAGATGTAGAGGACAGGTTCAGCACCACAACGTTATTCAATAATGAAAATGCACAATAGGGATGGATGATACCTGGCATATGCAGCACTTAACATCATCATCACTATCATCAGACGTATTGGGCATAATGGAACTAGAATCATAAATGCCTCTGTTGAGGCATTTGGACACTTCCTCCTCACTAAGTGCAGTTGCAACAGTCCCTATGTGCTCCCCTAGAGCTAAAAGTTCCTGATAAAAAGAAAACAACACATCTTCAGACTATGAGTCGTTCAAAAGTGGGAACAACAGAATCGGAAAAAAAATTATGAGTAGCATCAGACAAGGAACTGGTTCCTGTGAAGAAGATGGCACATAGCATTAATGATTTCTATCCCGCTTTTAAGGGTTTTACTAGGTTGTCTTGAATCAATACATATTTCATTTTACTACGTTCACTTCAGTGTTGGTGAGAGAACAGCTTTCATTGGTTGGCTTCCTGTTTTTGCTTTTCATCACTCAGAATATAGTGTCTACTGTTCTTTTTAAAGGTAGGCATGTATGACCAACGGATTGTGAAAACAGAAGCAGACTAGCTCAATTTGTATAACTTTTAACAAACTACATAACAGATTAGGTGTCGACAAATTTGTGCCCGCATACCATGACATGTTATATGGAAAGAAGTAATTTTCATGGTATAAATAAACAAACCTCATACGACATGTTATCTATATCTAATCTCATCTCCCTATGACGGTCAGGGATGCCAAGGCCACCCAATAGCAAATTGGTCTCCAATAGCAGTAGCTGCTGCAAGTGAAGAAAAAAGGTAAGAGAAAAGAAGAAAGATATTTGGAAGCGATAGTCGAAATTCAAGAATGAAATAGCATAAGGCTGCAGACCTCGTAACTCAAGTCTGTGTCTTGTTCTATCTGCTCTAAAGCCAACAAGACCTGCAAAATATTGAAAATCCATTTTCGTAAGCCACAAGTGATAATAAAAAATAAAAAAAAATTATACTATTCATCCTAACATCCAACTGACCCAAAAAAAACATAAAATTGTATGAATATAACAATTGTCTAGAAGAAAACCTCAGCAACTCCACCCATGTTGAATTGTTGATAGCCACTTCTGTCTGCCAAACGGCCAGCAAGACCCCTTCTACTTCTATCAGAGAGCTGACTAGATGGCCTAGCATGAGCACTTCGTAAACTCTGAGCAGCTTCACTTCTGCCTTGGCGATGTGGGGCTGATCCTCTGAGCAATGCATTACTACGGGATGAGCGCACAGATTCGATTCCAACGGAAGATGATTGTGTTGGAGGTGATTGAACTGGGTCTGGTAGCAAGAACATGTCATTCTCGTGAACACCTGTCCTCAGCCCCTCTACTCCACTGCCCCTTCCTAATCTAGCAGAGGCAACTACAGTTGTAGAAGAAGCACGTCTACTACCGGTAGTGCGTGAAGTTGGTTGGGAACGAGAAGGCCTAGTCTGCTGAGAAGTAGAATGCTCCTCGACTGAACCCTTTCTACTCTGTCCTCTGGAAGAGGAACTCCCTTGAGAAGTGTAGCTCCTTGTAAGAGAGCGGGTCCCACTGTTCAAGGAAGTTGAAGCAGAACCAGGAGGAAGGACGTCTGACATAGATGAGCAGCCCAGGTTCCTGAGTCCGTATCTCTGAGAATTACTACTGCACTGCCTTTGTGAAGGCCTAATTGTCTGGACATTACTAGCAGTTTGTCGAACAGAGGACGCAAATGAAGAAGTACCCTGGTTTCTCCTTTGAATTGGTTTCTTGATGTTTGGGCAACTGCCTACGGAGGAGCTAACCGAAGTATCACTCCCATCTTGTGAAGTCCCAACAAGACCATCAGACTCAGGGCAACAGCTGCTTGCATCGTCGATGAGCTCAAGAAACCCGCTGCACTCATTAGTAACCTGTCTTGACTGGGATAGTTGGCTCTTCTGTTCCTTGGATTTCCTGATGATGCTCGTAGACGATGATGCTACTCTAGAGGGGCTCGATACCATGGCTCTGCTTCTAGAGTTGAATGACTTGCTTGATGAGCTTTTAAGCTTCTCAACGCTACTGGTTTCAACCCCTTTCATAGAATTATACCTCGTGCTGCATCCCAGCCGGTTGCAACTGTGGGTGCTCGTACCGTCGTGGTTGGGAGCTCGAGGAGTAACCGTCGGTCCTCTCCTCCCAAAACTGACGCTTGGAGTAGCTTTCTTGATGGAGTAATCCATGGAGAAAAATCAAGTCCCCTCCACAAAGGAGAAACAGAAATCTAACCCTGAAGAGGCGACGGAATTATTTCTGCAGACATGTTGAAGAGCAGTTAGAAGTTGCAGAAAGAAGAGAAACAATAAAGTAGAATAGCATAATCAAGTTTTAAAAAAATAAGAAGCAAAATTAACAACAGAAGCCTTTGGTATAATATAATAGGCCGGTCATGATATTTCCATTGGTTATCAAGGGGATTGCTTTTTTTTCAGAATAAGCACACATGCGGTCAGCATGAAAGCTCGTCATATTCATAATCAACTACACATATAAAACAATTGCAGAATAGAAAATGGACATGGTTGACAGGTCAAAGCATGTCACAAGTCCAAGGACACAGAGAGCTGATGCCACCTCTTTAGATACCCTTTCATACTGATGAAAGGGGCTAATTACTAGGCCACTACTGGACCAAGTTAAGCATAAATCACAAGCACAGAATGCACCACCATATCATAATATAAAACAGAGAATTAACAAAAAAAATTACAGATATAGATAAATTAGACTACTATGGAGGGAAAACCAAAAGTTTTGACGGACTCAAATAGCTGACACGACCCCTTTAGAGAGCTGGTGGTGACTGGGAAAGGAATATCAGAAGTCGAAGACTAGAGAGAGCTGATATACCACCTCTTTGATACCCTTTTACATACTGTTGAAAAGCTGCACGGTGTCATAGTTCTTTTTTTAATAGCGAATCACAAAGCCGCTATCTCAGACCAGTGTAAGCATAAATCAAACGCACAATAGCATTTTGAAAGAAAAAAATCGGAGAAAATTAATAAAAGCCTTGAAGAATTATGTGAAGGTGGGATCAAATATTTTACGGAACCAATAGTTTTGGGAGTGACTCAAATAGCTGATACCACCCAGGTAACTGGCCCAGAGTTTGGAAAACTGAACGGGCCGCCACTTTGGCAAAAGGGAAGAAGGGGTTGCTCATCGTACCCACCCATGTGACGAGAATATAACAAGACAAGAGAAAATCGAATCATAACGGGATCCTGTGAACTAGTGGAGAGTTATCCAATCCGACATCCACCAACAAATATACACATGAGCAGACGAATCTAATAAAATTCCAAACCGCCTAACTTTTCCAAAGGTAATATAGGATTCTCTCTAGCTTGGCCCGTGAGAGTTGAGGACAATCATAATAAAATAAAAAAACAAAAGATATCAGCTAATACGGAGCAGAGAGCAGCCAAGTAAGGAAACACGATAAAGGACCCAACGAAGGCAGGCCCATCGATCGAAAGGTAGACAGCCTTCGATTGGAGCATAAGGCAGTACTTATATGAGCCTATGATCCAGGACGATACTGGCCTACACAAAGGCATCACGAATATCGGAAGAAAACAGAAAGCATTTAATGATGTGAGGCAATCAATGAATCAATCGTGAATTCAGGAAATTTCCAGTTTATCACAGGTGTTGTAAATAATTTATATACTAAGCAACAGGGAGGAGCTGGGGAGAAAGAGATAGGACCTGTGCACATGCATCCGGCACACACATGCCATCGCCACAGACAAGGGTCAGATGAGCCGCGGCGCTAGGTGCCATGAGGGAGGATCAGATTAGGGAAAGAGTGCAGGAGGAGAAGGAGGAGCTGGATTGGGGCAAGCAAACAGAAGGTGACAGAGAGCGGAAGAGGATTGGATTGAGAGAGGGGGTGAAATGAATGAAAAAGTTCCTTTTTATAGGTAAACTGCCGTGTTTGGCAATCCTGGTGGGGGATTTGGCCTATTCCCCCCTCTCTCTTTCCCGCGGTGTCACGCCCCGGTGGGGAAGACGCGATCAAACAAAGAGACAGCCGAGCGTAGCGGGGGAGCCGGGTTTCACTCTGCGGAATCAGTGATCACGCGAGAAGTAAGAGGAGGGGGAGGGAGAGCACGAGGTCCCGGAATCGAACACACAGCACAGACGGACGGGGTTTCCCAATTCGGAAAACATTGGGAAGAGTGAGGAGAAAGGAGAGAAGGCTGAAAGCCAGCGATAGTTAGTTTTCCGGAACGAGAGAAGGCAAGGGAATCAACCGGTGTACCTACTGGAAACATTCAATACCTTGGACGGGACGTTCAGCCTTCCAAAGCTACCGATCAAAGATGGACCGAACTCAGCACAAGCGTCGATGTAGAACCGGTAGAGAGAGAGGGAGGGGCACCGTCGACGACAGCTCTTATTCCGGTAGTCGGAGTCGTGCAAGAACAGCCGGCCGGCCGGCTGGACTGACGGGATATAATCAGCCAGGGAAGAACGTCTCCGGCTACAGGCCGTGCCTTGCCTTTATCCCCTTGAAACGACCTTCAACTAGAGAGAGTGGAGACAAGGGGAGAGAAACCCGCGGCGCTTCCTCTATAAACAATTTGCCTAACCACGCGGATAACAGTGCGCGAGAAGAGAAGTACCCACGCGGATAATAGTGCGCGAGAAGAGAAGGATTGTGCTGAAGGCCAAAAGCAAGCCGGCAATGGAGGCCCTACCGCTAACCCCTTTGGAGTTTGGGTAGAAAGCACAATCCTAATAAGAAATCGGTCGGGGGTCAGCGGGTTAGAGAGAGAGAGAGAGAGAGCCCGTGGTGGTATGGTATGGTGGAGTGCGTGGTGGGTGTGCCCCTTTTGCCTTTGGCCACGTCTCGTCGTGGTCCCCTGGTTCTTATTCCATCTCCGCCATGGCGATTGACGACGCCGAAACCAACAAGGGTTTCAGGGGGACCACTACTCAACTCTCCCCCCACCCCACTTCTGTGCACCAGCCGAGAAGGCGCGAGGAACGTTTACCCGTGGCGGCCGAGCCCGACCTGGCTCGTTGATCGAGGGAAACAGAAACGGAGATGGGAAAGCCGCCCGTACTGACCTGGCTTTCACGAAGAATTCTTCACCCACAGGCCACAGCCTTAGCCTTCGTCGTCCCTTTCGCATATACCGACGACGGAGCCCGGAGGGTTCACGGGGCCGGCAGATGTTGCCGGAATGTTTGGCGGGAGGTTGCGCGCACGCGACTAGCCAAGACCAATCCGGCACGGAACCTGTAAATATAGATCGGATCAGGCGAGGATTACGTCGGTCGACGCGGTGTCTCTGATCGCTTCGCTTGGACCTTTATCAAAACCTGAAACGGGTTGCGACATGCGCAGAGAGAAGAGTGGTTGGCGGGTGCAGGGTGGACCTAACGCAACAGACTGTAACCAGTTACATTACTGCACCAATTTGTTACAAAACGGTGTGAGACTCTACATCGAATCCTAATTTTATTGTGATTATCGGATTTGAGGTCCGTCCCAAACTCAGTCTAAAATAATTTTGGAAATCGGAGTTTTTAAATTGCTATGCATCTGTAGTTCTGTTTTCACTTTTTTTTTTCTGTTTGTTAAACTATCCTCTCTGGCTACCCTTGAATAAATCTAGTGAAATAAGTAATTGTCACTCTGGATTAATCCATTTTGAATTCACCATGTAAACTGAAGAGGTTTACTATATAGACTCATTTTGGAGGTCATAACGGACTCATTCTCCACACATATTTCAGAATATAATAAATAAAATATATATTTTATTTGTTATATTCTCAAACATGTGGTGAAGAATGAATGGAGTTTTACTTTGGGTTCCAAAATGGTATCTACTTAACATATTTATGTGAATGCGTGCTCGTTTTATTCCACTTATCAACACAAGTTTTCACAAACAAAGGGATTTAATATATCGCCAACGGAGCATGTCACATGTCCCACAATCACACACAAGAACGGGGATAAGAAATCACATGAAAGGTCGACCTGAAATAATTGTTGTGCATGTGTTTTGTTTAACAACTATTACTATCAAATACAATATGTGGATTTAGGTAACAATATGTAATTAAGTTGATTTAGAATACAATAGAATAGGCAGAGGACCCGACAAAAAAATACAAACATAATAGGTATTAGACTTTAGATTCATAAGAACAGATGGCAAAATCTTGATTTAGGTGTTGATACGATGCTTGCTTTTTTTTACTTTTGGTTGAAAGTCGTGTGTTATTTTATCACTTACAAATAAATATGTACCATGTTACTTGTGTGGTTGGCATGGATTTCATTGAACTTGTAGTTGGTTTGACTACCCCGGGTTATTGATTCCAAGTATATACGTAAATGGGCCGAGGTGTACTCACATACCCATAAATTTATACCTTTTGTAATATGTCACAAGTGTAAACTTTTGTAGTCACATAACCGTGGACCAACATATCTAAAGAATCGTATTTAAAAGGATCCACGTGTAAGTGTGCTTGAACCCGGACCAGCTATACCCAAATACTCTCTCTATATAAATACTTTTAAATATGTTATTTATATTATATTTTATTATTCTTGTTAATATAAGATTTGATATTATGTAATACTCTAATTAATATAATAGCTATAATTATGTCATCTAATTGAGAAGTAACCTCTCATGTCACGAACCTAAATTAAAGTATGCTAAACTTGAAAAAAGATAGTAATGTAGTATGTTACGCAACTTAAATACTACCATGTTGACTAAAAATATATCAACAACAAACGTGTCTCCTCTTCAACATATAAAGTATTGCATTATGTACTATAATAATATGTCGTTAATATCATATATGTAACAATATCTTATTGTATTAAAATAAATACAATATATTGTAACTTCTTTTACATATTGACGTGAATGTCATGAACAGACCCGCACCATTTAACCCCAAACTATGGGACAATGTGATTGGCCCTTTCTACTTCCATATGCTAATGTATTAGTGTGCCAACGGGGTATTTGGATAGTGATTAAGATCCTATGTTTGAATCGTACTAGGAGGATTTTGGGGAATTTTTATAAAAATTGTCTAGTATATGCTACTTCATAGGCATTACCCTTGATTTAACTATCTTAAACATATAATGGGACGATAGTAAGCATATTCTACATGATATTTGTGGGTGAAATAAAACTTAACCTACCATGTCTTACATACAAGCATTCTCCTGCAACTATGTCCAACTTTATCTCATTGTAGGGCTTATAATTCTTATCTAAGACTCATGGTGGAACAAGCACCAGAATCTTATAGTGACTTTGTAGAAGGAGATGTTGGATTGTTTTTATGTCGATACCAAGAACTCCAGCTACAACCCCAAATTGTAATCTTGAGGTATGGGTCCTCTTCATCTTTATTATATTTGAGGTAGCTAAGAAGCAGTTTGTGAATCATGAGGTACTTTTGGACCACCGTGGGTCAAGAAAATAGCATGTTGTGTGCATAAGATATCCATCATATTTTTTATACATTGCTTCTGATAGTTGACAACCAAAGGTGATTCATGATGTATGGCCACTTGTGATGCCCAACCCAGGATCACCACATCAGCACACCTTAGGAGCTGAACCAATCACGGGAGAAACATCAAAACCTTAAAGAATATTATAAACCACACAGGTAAAGAAATGTCAAAAAAAATCTACATAAAAAATCCACATAAAAAAATCCACATAAAGAAAATATGTATTTTATTTATTATACCCTCAAACATGTGGTGAAGAATGAATGGAGTTTCACTTTGGGTTCCAAAATGGTATCTACTTAACATATTTATGTGAATGTGTGCTCGTTTTATTCCACTTATCAACACAAGTTTTCACAGACAAAGGGATTGAATATATCGCCAACGAGCATGTCACATGTCCCACAATCACACACAAGAACGGGGATAAGAAATCACACGAAAGGTCGACCTGAAATAATTGTTGTGCATGTGTTTTGTTTAACAACTATTACTACCAAATACAATATGTGGATTTAGGTAACAATATGTAATTAAGTTGATTTAGAATACAATAGAATAGGCAGAGGACCCGACAAAAAAATAGAAACATAATATGTATTAGACTTTAGATTCATAAGAACAGATGGCAAAATCTTGATTTAGGTGTTGATACGATGCTTGTTTTTTTTTTTACTTTTGGTTGAAAGCGTGTGTTATTTTATCACTTTCAAGTAAATATGTACCATGTTACTTGTGTGGTTGGCATGGATTTCATTGAACTTGTAGTTGGTTTGCCTAGCCCGGGTTATTGATTCCAAGTATATCTGTAAATGGGCCGACGTGTACTCACATACCCATAAATTTATACCTTTTGTAATATGTCACAAGTGTAAACTTTTGTAGTCACATAACCGTGGACCAACATATCTAAAGAATCGTATTTAAAAGGATCCACCTGCAAGTGTGCTTGAACCCGGACCAGCTATACCCAAATACTCCCTCTATATAAATACTTTTTAAATATGTTATTTATATTATATTTTATTATTCTTGTTAATATAAGATTTGATATTATGTAATACTCTAATTAATATAATAGCTATAATTATGTCATCTAATTGAGAAGTAACCTCTCATGTCACGAACCTAAATTAAAGTATGCTAAACTTGAAAAAAGATAGTAATGTAGTATGTTACGCAACTCAAATACTACCATGTTGACTACAAATATATCAACAACAAACGTGTCTCCTCTTCAACGTATAAAGTATTGCATTATGTACTATAATAATATGTACATAATAATATGTCATTAATATCATATATGTAACAATATCTTATTGTATTAAAATAAATACAGCATATTGTACAAACCCGCACCATTTAACCCCAAACTATGGGACAATGTGATTGGCCCTTTCTACTTCCATATGCTAATGTATTAGTGTGCCAACGGGGTACTTGGATAGTGATTAAGATCCTATGTTTGAATCGTACTAGGAGGATTTTGGGGAATTTTTATAAAAATTGTCTAGTATATGCAACTTCATAGGCATTACCCTGGATTTAACTATCTTAAACATCTAATGGGACGATAGTAAGCACATTCTACATGATATTTGTGGGGGAAACAAAACTTAACCTACCATGTCTTACATACAAGCATTCTCCTGCAATTATGTCCAACTTTATCTCATTGTAGGGCTTATAATTCTTATCTAAGACTCATGGTGGAACAAGCACCAGAATCTGATAGTGACTTTGTAGAAGGAGATGTTGGATTGTTTTTGCCTCGATACCAAGAACTCTAGTTACAACCACAAATTGCAATTTTGAGGTATGGCTCCTCTTCATCTCTATTATATTTGAGGTAGCTAAGAAGTAGTTTGTGAATCATGAGGTACTTTTGGACCATCGTAGGTCAAGAAAATAGCATGTTGTGCCCATAAGATATCCATCATATTTTTTATACATTGCTTCAGATAATAGACAACCAAAGGTGATTCATGATGTATGACCACTTGTGACGCCCAACCCAAGATCACCACATCAGCATGGCTTAGGAGTTGAACCAATCATGCGAGAAACATCAAAACCTTAAAGATGAATCAATTTTATGTAATATTATAAACCACATAGGTAAAGAAATGTAAAAAAAATCCAACTATATTCATATGATAGATCACATAAAGGCCCATTATATCCATTGATGCATAAGCAACTATACTAAAATTCCACAAAAGTGACCAAAGTCATCACCCTTTATAGAAAGATCTTCCTTTCATATATTTACAACATTAGTTTCATATATAGGGCTATACAAGATAAAACTTTGTTATGTAGATACAAAATGTATAAGGAACCCTATCATAGACCTGAGCATATAGGGACAACTCTAGACAACACCATAAGACTAAACTCCCTCCTTCTCACTATCACAGTGGAGGTGGATCCTCATTTCTAAACCCATGGTGTGGGTCTTGAGAGTCTAAAAAGCATATATAACCATGAGAGTGAGAATGAATATTCCAAGAAGGATAAAGCATATACATATCATTGTTAGTTTGTGAGTTTAAGTATATATGTTGAATTAAGAATTTATATATATGTAGGTGAGGAGCAACCAAGTGGTGTGAATCCCTATGAAGGGCACCCAAGTTCAACTCTCAAAAAAAGTCATCCTCAAAAATGTTTCACCCATACCAAAGTTGACCTTTGTGGCTCTTAATTAGGTATAAAAATTCTCACAGTTTGAGGGGACCCTAGGGTTTACCTTCCAAGTGGTACACGAATGTTGAAATAATGTGGAAGGGTTCCTCATAGCTAAAAAAAGTAGTTACATATTATGAAACAATTTCTACAATACAAACACGAGTAGTAAAGACATGATACAATTAAGGTGTGTAATGTCCCAAGATTTTAGGCCTCGGATAAAATGATCTTAAAAGGAATGATTGGAATATCCATATCACCAAGGTGCACCTCATTTTAAGGGATCACATCACTAACGAACTTCTTTGTTAAGCGTGCTCATCACGTAGTAGTACTAGGATGGGTGACCAGTCGAGAAGTTGATCCTGACTTGTGTGTGAGTGAGGACAAAGTGCATAGTCAAGGCCAACTCTATGGGGTCAATCGTCATTCCTAAAACTATACTAAGTCTTCCCATGATCAGGAGTTGTGTGTCCATGAGCCATTCTGGGTCTGTACTAAAATGGGAAAATATTATGAGGCTATATAATTGAAACTTGACGAGGTGGTCAAGAGTCTAAGTGGGAGAAATTGTAATGTCCTAGGATTTGAGGCCTCAAATGAAATTGACATTAAAAGGAATGATTGGACTACTCATATCACCAAGGTTTACCTCCTTTTTAGGGATCCCATCACTAATGAACTGTATAGTTAAGTGTGCTCATCCCAGAGAAGTACCAGGATGGGTGACTAGTCGGGTAGTTGATCTTGGCTTGTGCGTGAGTGAGGACAAAGTAAGCTGTCAAGGCCAGTGGTATGTGGGATCAGTCGTCATTATTAAAACACTAATAGAGCCTTGGGTAATGGGAATGGGCATTAAAATGCACTACTACAGAAGTGCCTTTTAGTGTCGGTTGTTTAACCCCCTTTGGCGTCGGTTTCTGAACGACGTCTATGTGGGCGCCGCTAAAAGGTTGGACACTTCAGCGTCGGTTAAAAAACCGACGCCTATTTAACATAAAGGTGTCGGTTTATTATAAAACACCGACGCCAAAAGGGTTCGCGCCACAGAAAACAGCGTCATCTAGGACGCTTTCTGCGTCGGTTATATACTAAACAACCGATGCAGAAAAGTGTCCTAGATGACTCCCATTTCCTGTAGCGCGAACACTTTTGGCGTCGGTGTTCAACAAAAAACCGACGCTGTAAGTCTGTGCTGACGGTTATCGGTAAATAACCGACGCCTATATCTTTTTTTTTTTATAAATCTGTTTGCAGGCCTGCTGTGGCTGGTCAGCAGGATGAGAACCTGCAGTTCAGTTTTCTGAACTGCAGGTTTACGACATCCATTGATATCAGCCTACAAACAGGCCACAAACCTGCAAAATTAACATAAAAAGATTCACACAAGTAGATACATTCAGACATCAATTCAATTGTCACGTTCACACATATAGAATCATTCAAATACATGTTTTAACATTCAGAAACATTCAATTACAAAGTATCATTCATCATCACTATCAACATCCCAATTATATCTTACAGTTACCACTGTTTGTACAGCTATTGCCCATTCTTCTCTTACTTCATTTAATGCTTCCCTCGTATATGGAGCATGTACATTTTTAAGCGTTTGCCTATAGTGTGGTCAGTTTTAAACACCTGCAAAGAGAATGATGTATATATATAAGTAATAATATAAAAATAAGATTGATATATTTCATACTAACTAATGAGACTATATATAATACCTCATGTATGGTATCGATGTCCAATGCGGCATGTTTGATAATCATCTGCATAAATCGCATCACATAGTATGCGCATGCCCAGCCATTGTCTTGTGTAGCGCACTATAAATTAAAACATACAAAATAATACAACTAAGCACAATTCACATCAATAATATATACATTGGAGTCAGGGAGTCGGGAACTTACTTTTACGTTCTCCCAAGACAATGGCTGGTTCTTTTTCCTTGGGACCTTTCCTCCAGCATTTTTGAATGCATCTAAACCCCTACATGTTAATATAACACACTAAGTTGCATAAGTAAATAGTAATGTAATAAAAGATGTTAACGGATATAAAAAATGAAATATTTCTCACCAGAATAATGCCATTCTCATTACGTGTCCAATTTTAGTGTTTAATGTACTTCCTGCGGGATCTAGATAATAAACAGTGAACGTCCCGGGGACAATAACTAGTAACTCCCAATGTCTACCACTAGAGGTAAAAAGTTAACAATTAATAACTCAAAATGCAAAATAATAATGGAATTTTCTTAAGTCCAAATTATAAATAAAGCAAACTTACTTGACATTGAATGGAGCTATTATTATCGTCTTCATTTGATGACCAAAAATTGTAAAAGCATCTATACAGTATTGTTGAACACTATCAGGGTCTTTAGCTACCATACTAATCAATGATGGAATCAAAAATCCCACATGATCATATGCAAATTGTTTGCAATGATCTTCGATTAAGTAGCTGCAAAACATATAGACGTATGCATTAATATATAAGAAACTAGATCACCGGATCTTACACAAGGTATATGGATGTATAAACAAGATCTCACCTTATCCATGTCTCTATCATTGATGTATTCAACCAATCATACATAAACAGCTCAATAATATCTTGTATAAATAAAGAGCTGTCGTATGATTGACCTGCATAATCTGCATCTAAAGAAACAATTATAGGGCAAAGTATATTATGTGCCCGTAGCCAACATGCCATTCCCCTACAAGCAGGACCTAACAGGTATTGTAGGTCAGTTGGAACCCAAGTTGGTAATGCGGGAATTGGAGGTGGAGGCCTAGGTGCTCCTGGTGTCTTCTTTTTAACCTGTATATATAATTTCAGATCAGTTGACATCATATATACACATTAACAGTCTAAATCAATGTAAATTTATCTTACAATTTCAGTCGTGTAGAGGACATCTGCTTTGGGCCACAATATGACCCCGCTTTCTGCCTCACCAAGTGTATCAATATCTGGGTGGGCATATGGCAACTCAACTTCCCTCCAATCGAGTAATACATGTATCGAGCTCACACGAATGTAGCCCTGCGGCATTGGAGTCCCATGAAACGTTGCCCCAGGAAGGGACTGGTAAGCTTGCGCCTCTGCAACAACATAGTTTTCCATTCTTAAGCGGCATGGCTTCAATGCCTACAAATTTACGTAAAGAATGTTATACATATATACATATCATCTTGAAAACATATCATCTTGAAAAGACTAGCTACAATGTCATAAACAATACTTACAGCAGACGTGTTAGGCGATGGGTCTCCAGGATTACTTGCAGTCTGTGCACCAGGAGAAGAGTGGGTCGGCATAGGCTGATTGGAAGCCTGAGATGCCTGCCACCGCAGCAATTCTTCCTTGACCTTCTCAGCAACCACATCGTTGAGCTTCTTAGCAACTATATCCTCGACTCTCTTATTCTCCTATACATGGATAAAACAAATATTAGCTTTTTATTAATGAATTTCCTTTTGCAGTAACATTATAAAAATAGAATATGTTACCTCTTCTTGAGAAAGTCCCGCTCTGGGTTTGCGCTGGGATGGCCCAAAGAATGCTTTGATGCCCACACCAGCGCCGACACCTCTAACACGTCCAGGATGCTCTGGGTTACCCAGAGCAACTGTCAATTCATCCCTTGTGCCCTGAGGGATGAACGTGCCTTGTTTCCTCTGCTCGTGCAGCTCCCGCTAATCACCATAAACAAAAATTGGTAAGTTAACACCACAAATAATCAATATTCAAATGATTGCTCTAAGAGTTGTATTTTACCATTTTTGCAGCCGCCTCAGCAGTTTCGGGCTTCTTTATTTCACCCTTCTTGTTTTTCCTGCCAGCTATCCAGATATCATGGCGAGGGAAGGGTGTGGCCGCAGACTCCTGAGTAGTCGCAGACTCCTGAGTAGTCGCAGACTCCTGAGTAGCCACAGACTCCGCCTGTAGTCTTTGGCGAACGCTTGCATAGCCTTTTGGACCCATAGTATGGTCATGTACATTCAGTGCACGCCTTGCTTTTTGTGCGTCACTGAGGGCCTAGTTAGTATGCACATTTATAATTAGGTTAGTAGCACTAAATGTTAATCTTGAATAGGTGAATACAATGTATATTAATTAAAATGGGAGTGACGCCTAATACCTTGAATTCTTCAGATTTTCTTGAAGCAACAAAATTGTCCCAATCTTCTTTGTCCAAAAAGTTCCATTGTTCAAGGGTTGACTTCTTCTTCTTATCACCCTGTCTTATGTATTCTCTGTTCAGATTTGTCCTATAATTCCTAAGCATCTTTCTAGCGTGTTGCATCACACTTTTACGATGCAACATCTCATCCAATGCAAACAGATTCTGTAAAATAGAAATGTTATTAACTAGTACCAAAAATATAATTGCAAATAATAGAATTTGTAATCTACAAAATAGAATTGCAAATAATAATAACTCACGCATAAATCTTTCCATATCAAGTCTTTCTTCGCCTGAGGAACTTTATGCCAATTATCATACTTAACACCACAATGGCTTCGAGTGACAACCCCAAGATAGTTTATAAAATTATTGCGGTTCACTCCAATTGCATTCCCTCCATTATCAAACTCCACAACCAATTTGGATCCACTGCCACTCAGCGCAAGTAACTTTTTCAACAGAGTGATACCCCTTTTCTTGTTAAGTTTTTGTTGTTGCGCATCAAGTTGCTCAATTGCTTCAGTGGGTAGCTGTGCATCATCAACCTAAAATTTGACAAAAATAAACACACTGAATTAAGCCAATATAGAAATACAGGATATATGACATAACTAGAAGATAATGAATTTTATAGAAATACGGGATATGTTTTTAGAACTTACGTTGGTATCCTCGCCATGCTCGTCATGGACAGCATGCTCATCATGGACTTCATGCTCATCATGGACATCATTCTCATCATGGTGAGCCATCTGAAAATTTCATTAAAAAGGAAAACATTTAGCATTTGTATCAACTAGAATAAGGAAAACATTTAGCATTTGTATAAACATACATGTCTCTAAAATTGTGATCTTTTATCAATTAGCAATCCTTCAATGTACAAGTAATATAAAAAACAATGATTATTCACATTCTAGGCCAACAAACACATGTGATGTCATTCTTATATATAATAAATGTGTACCACCTATCCCATCCTTGAACACCTAATCTCACTAGTAAGTGTATAATGTGTATTGGGTTTTCAAGAAAATTTCGGCAGCATTTCCCCGCTGTTCTCTAAGTACATATGTACTTAGAGAACAAACGGGGAAATGCTACCAAAATTTTCTCGAAAACTCAATACACATTATACACTTACATCCTAAGTGAGATTAGGTGTTCAAGAACAGTCCCAAACCGGGGACTATCCAAGATTTACTCCTAATGAGTAAATCTTGGACGGGTTTCTAGGCCAACAAACACAATAATAGATATCTACAATGAAGCCGGACTCCATACAAACAGTATATAATTTAGTGATTGTTCATTCTAATTTATATCAATGTACAAGTAATATAAAAAACAATGATTGTTCACATTCTAGGCCAACAAACACATGTGATGTCATTCTTATATATAATAAATGTGTACCACCTATCCCATCCTTGAACACCTAATCTCACTAGTAAGTGTATAATGTGTATTGGGTTTTCAAGAAAATTTCGGCAGCATTTCCCCGCTGTTCTCTAAGTACATATGTACTTAGAGAACAAACGGGGAAATGCTACCAAAATTTTCTCGAAAACTCAATACACATTATACACTTACATCCTAAGTGAGATTAGGTGTTCAAGAACAGTCCCAAACCGGGGACTATCCAAGATTTACTCCTAATGAGTAAATCTTGGACGGGTTTCTAGGCCAACAAACACAATAATAGATATCTACAATGAAGCCGGACTCCATACAAACAGTATATAATTTAGTGATTGTTCATTCTAATTTATATCAATGTACAAGTAATATAAAAAACAATGATTGTTCACATTCTAGGCCAACAAACACATGTGATGTCATTCTTATATATAATAAATGTGTACCACCTATCCCATCCTTGAACACCTAATCTCACTAGTAAGTGTATAATGTGTATTAGGTTTTCAAGAAAATTTCGGCAGCATTTCCCCACTGTTCTCTAAGTACATATGTACTTAGAGAACAAACGGGGAAATACTACCAAAATTTTCTCGAAAACTCAATACACATTATACACTTACATCCTAAGTGAGATTAGGTGTTCAAGAACAGTCCCAAACCGGGGACTATCCAAGATTTACTCCTAATGAGTAAATCTTGGACGGGTTTCTAGGCCAACAAATAATGTGTTGTCATTCTTATACCTAAAATCCTAGTTCTTCAAATTAGGGTGATTATTGATGTCTTTAAAAGCATGATTGGCAATTTAGGGAAAAGTTCATCATTTAAATTCCAAGCATTCACATGTGTGCATTACAGTTCATCATTAAGCAAGAAGGGTGATTAGGATTCTCAATATACTCAACAATAAAATAAGTTAAACATGTGTGCATTACAGTTCATCATTTACATTCCAAACATGTCACATGTGTGCATTACAGTTCATCATCAAGATATCTATAACTTACTTAAACATTCAATTATGAAGTAAATATACACTTAATTAAGAATAGCATGACACACAAAGTTGCAGTCAACATCATTATGTTTTGTTCTATCATGGACTATCAGATTGGTATATCACATATGTATCAGTACATTATTAAATAAACACAATCAGTAAATAACTTTTAGCAAAAAATCCACTAGACGTGCAGCCTAGACGTGCCCTGGCGCCGCCCAAGCATCTGCCCAGAGGCCTATCTAGGCAGGGCACCTGGGCTTGGGACCCTAGGCGTGCCCTGGCACCTACTTAGGCGCTGCCTGCGTGAGTTCTAGGTTGGCGGCGGCAGAGAAAAGCAAGGCAGAGGACAAAAAAGGTGGTGAAGGTTTGTGGGTTACCTTGCACGAGGACAACACGAGTAAAGCTGCTTCTACCGGTGGGGGCGGAGGTGACGACGACAACACCGTAGCTGCTTCTACTGGCGGCGACGACTAGAGGAGAGCAGGGGCGGTGGGAAACGATCGGCGGAGACGAGCGGATAGCAGCAGTAGCAGGGGCGGCGGAGAAGAAGGGCGCCGGAGAAGAAGGACGCCGGAGATGGGGCGCCGGAGAGAAGCGCCGGAGAGCAGCAGCAGCAGAGAAGCGCCGGAAAGTCGCCGCAATAGGGAAAATCGCCGCAATAGGGTAGCAATGAAACAGAAGAAAGGGGAAGAGTCGGGCGATCGTGGGGGGTTATAAGTTCCCAAATAGCGTCGGTTGTTTACAACAACCGACGCCTAAACATCTTTAGCGTCAGTTGGTTGAAACAACTGACGTCCAATTGGACGATATTTTCATGGAAATTTTTGGCGGGAACCACCTTCAGCGTCGGTTAGAGAGGGATAACTGACGCTGAAAATGACACTATTTTTTTATCGAAAAATGGATTTCGCGGGCGACTTTAAGCGTCGGTTGTTTATAAAAAACCGACGCTTAATACAAAGCGGTACCCGTGTCTGGCTGGTCTTCAAATATAGACGTCAGTTTTATTAAACAACCGACGCCTGATATGTTAGGCGTCGGTTTTCCTTAATAACCGACGCCCAGAAAAGCGACACTGAATGCTATTTCTGTAGTAGTGATGGTATCTTATCCCATTGTAGAGGATATACCTACCCCAACATTCCCCATAATACTGGCTAGTCACCACAAAGTCACTATCCAATTGTAGAGGATATTAGGATTATTCTGCCTCCATACGATCCTACCACATCGTGATTGGTGTGAGTATATAATAAGTAAGGGTTCATTAGATTGTGACCTACATATAGATGTCATGCATTTCCTGGTTACTCATGTCACGACATCTTTCATATCAAATAAGCAGGCATGTCTTTTAACTATCATATGACATGTTTCTCAATGACATTGGCAGAAATGCCATATGTAGTAAGTAAGAGTTCATTATATTGCAGCCTACATATAGATGCCATGCATGTCTTGGTTACTCAGGTCATGACATCTTTCATATCACATAAGCAGGCATGCCTTTTAGCCATCATATCACATATTTCTCAATGACATTGGCAGAAATGTCATATGTAATGGAAAATATAACCTCATTGCACCCAGGGCACCAAGGTGACCATAATATGGATTCTTAATAACTCATATATAATCAAAAAATATGACTCCAAGTACCTTCTTACAATCTGGCCCTAAATTGCTAACAGAATACCCATTTCACTCTATAGACTTTCAAACATTGGGGTGGCTATACTGTCATCTGGAACTACAAGAATTAGGGTTTCACTTGATTAATTAAGACATTTACTCATATTTCATAGGTCAATAAGGTTAAATTCAAAACATGGTACTAATGTCTACACAACTAGAGCACTAACAAAATATGAAATTTGAATCCAAACTCTTCGTGCACATATATAGCCATAATTTCACCATTTCTCCATACAAGGTTCACATCACAAAAGGGGCTATGAACCACTTTTAGTAATCTCTTCTCATAACATTAAGGCCAGGACCATTTTTTCAATACAAAGGCCATGATAGTTTTTGTTCATAAGTTCCATCATATGAGTTCAATGTGGGACAAGTAGTAAAAATGCCTACATTGGCCATTATAGGGCAAGATACATGTAAAATTTTGTAATTTTAGCAATATGGTAGTAACAATGTAAAAATTCCGCATATTCAAATAACAAGTATGATGAAATAGGATGATCATCCTAAAGCTCCTCAAACTATAGACAAAAAAACCATAAAATTTTATCTTTGTCATTGAACATGCATTCATGAGATTTAGTGGTTACATGTAGGGATTGCATTCAAAGGAAACTCTACATAGGCTAAATCACTTGTCTTAAATGAACATCATGAACTCTAGCAAGTGAATGCATTAACCTATATCCAAGGATCTACAAGTAGCCCAAAAATATCCACTCTTGTTGGCTCTAACTCCAACTAGGCCAAAGAAGGGGAAATCAATAGATTTTTAGGTAGGGAGAAAGGTTTCCACAATAGATAAGAACTAAGAAGGTAGAAAAAACAAGAAATCATAGATAAAATGAGAGAAAGAGGAAGAAATTACATAGATTCACACAAATCAAGGATAGGAAGAATATTATAGGATTTTACCTCCAAAAATCTTACCAAAACACCAACATATACCAGCTTCTCCACCTAGATCGCCCTTCTCTAGCTCTGGTAGCATTTTCGAAGCTTCAAAACATACTAACAAAACATAGGATAAGTAGTTGCATTTTCAACACAAAATAGGTCACTGCGAGCCCTCCTATCAACCGAAGTGGCCAAACACAACCAAAGAATCAACAATAGACACCAAAAATATGCACCACTCCTCTCCCGACCTGCATCAGGCACCAACAACATAAATTGACCACCAACACATCCTGACATGGTCACATCAACCCAAGTTCCTGACCAAAGTGATTGTAGTGGTCCACATCCAAAGAGGTCACATAGACTGCATGTGGTGACTAAATAGGCCCACCATGGTCCCATCGGGTGAGCAACGTTGATTCCCTTGCATCTATTGATCTAATACATCAATGCAAGCTCCATGGTACATAATTTCTACAATAAACAATTTTAAAATTTGATTGAATTAAAATTTGAACGTAGCACCTTCGCATCATTTAAAGTATGTGTGCATTATCACATTGCTTGTAGGAATTGTGGAGGTGAAAATTGTAGCAAAAATAACAAAAACAATTCTTGGCGTATCCTAAGTAGATGTTGTAGACAACAATATATTTTAAAGGAGGGTGTGTGAGGTATACCTTTCCATGGAGAAATTCCAATGACATTCTCCTCATATCATGGTGTGTGTTGCTCCTCACATGCACAGATGATCCTCGTCAACATCCTCTGTAAATAATCGCTCATCGCCTGTATCTCTACGAAGTCTACGGGGATGGATTGGAACTCCTCATCATGAAGAACTCCTCGTAATGTTGTCTGAGCTGGAGGGAAAGTGAAGTCTCTCGCTTGGTGACATGCTAGCATCATAGTCATTCTCCTTCTCTCTCTCTCTCTCTTATAGAGATGATGACGACTAGAGTTTACATATATGAGCATCTTTATGTGACATCGTCATCATGCCCTTTTAAATAGGAGAGGAAAGTAAGGAGAGATTCCAAACCCCTAAGAAATTAAAGGTTGCAACTTCATTTAAAGTGGGCCTCTAGTGGATAGCAAAATAGAAAATTAGAATATTCTAAAATCATATTGTTAATTAATTAATTGTGTTAATTGATTAACTAATTTTCCGTCACCTGACTTTAAACTCTAAGCGATCGATCGGGGTTAGCTAGTGGACTTATCATACAATTCAATAATTTAAATCGAAATAATTGTCTTAAACCTTTTAACCAATTATCTTGGATTAAATTTTAATATTATCCTAGTTGATTATGTAAATATTTTAGTAATCAGTTTGACTGGGAACATTTCCGATCATGTCCACAAGTATACTCCTATTCTGATGCATCTATGTGTATGACCCTATAGGCTCCAAATTATATTGGTTGTGATGTTTATAATCAAATTATGACTTCACAAGCAATGATTGATATCTAAAAAGACTTCATTTCCATCCAAGTATTCGAGAAGTTAGAGAACAACTCTATACTAGTATTGTGACTAGTGTTATAATGATTGTAAAATCCCTTTATCTCTGATATCCATATTGAATATGAGACATGAAAACATCATCCTCTTAATGTTAAATCTTTTTTCTTGATATATAGTAAACTACTTGAGATACACATGAGCTCAATATCATATATTGACTCATATGAGCATGGTCATGCATTTCATAGTCTCACTCATAAAGCGGCCATGATATCTCTCCAACATGATGGACAATTTCCACCTATTCCACTCATAGTAACCTACATGTGTCACAATACACTTAAGCACTACTTGTATAGAAACCCTCATTCAAGGTCACATTGAATAGAGTTAAAGCACACTAAATGATATGTGATCATTGTAGTGACTTCAGGTCTAAGACCACTATCACCATTATCACTTTGAGATGGGATTGTAAACACCATTATTGGCTTCCATGTATTACACTCAAAATGGGTATATCCAGTACACTTGTCCATAACAAGTACCTAAGTGTTTGATTTGATATCCAATATCATGACTAATAAGGCATAGTCATCAATCAACACACATACTAGTCTTGATGTATCATTGTTGTCCTAATGTACACAATAACATCTAACTAGGGACTAAGACAATAATGAATACTCTTAACAAACACATGATAGCATGTTCAAATCCTCAATCTGAACTCACATGTTATTAAGTCTAATATTCTTAGGACATTATTATATTTCGTCATTATCTATATATTGAAACAAATATCATTATCAAAATTATCATGATTAATAATCAAATAAATTACAATATGTTCCATCATCATATGAATGACTTTCAGGGCATATCACCAACAATAGCATGATTTTTAATATTTAAATAATTCCAATGAAATTCTTTATAATTTGAATAGATCATGCAATCAAGGAAAAATAAGGGAATGTGTGTGGTCTTAAACTAACTCTCCAAATAGGAATTCACAACTAAAATTCTAAAACAAATATGAAGACATCTGAAGCATCTCCTCCACCAAATCCTAGTTGGTTTCATTATCCTGGTGATAGCAGAGATATCGAGACATGTAGATCCAACACCGACCCTCACCCCTATCTTGGAGTGTGGGAACCTCAAGTAAGGAGTTGGAAAGAGTGGTTGGGACCAGGCCCAAATAAGTCTTTGAAGAGACTAATTGTGTAAAGGGGACTCCTTACACCACTTGCATTGGTGTCTTCTAAGAGTTACAAAGATAATCTCTTCTCCCTTCCCACCCCAAGACACATCCAGTCGCATGCTTGCTACTATTTTCATGCATTGATGGAAGGAGATCAATGTTTGAAACACCACAAAAACAACAAAAAGTCTTCACACTCATATTCCTTTAATATTATTTTTACCTTTCAAAGTCTTCATTGTTGTTGTGGAAAATATTTGGGGATCAACAATTTTTCCAATCACATTCATACTATCACTTGTCCTCTCCTGCATGGCTAGCTAATGTCCACAAGGCATTGGATTATTCTGATGTTTAGCAGTCCTTAAATATTTCTTTATGTGGTTGTAAAAATTGGATGTGTGGTGTGTGTATCTGCATACAACCTTGGTCTAAGTATTTCTCCCATAAAGAAGAAGATTGCTTGACACAACTGTCATTCTCCCACAATGTTCTTGCTCAGAAATACTAGATGTAATTATTGGTATTCCTCCAGCTACAAAAGTTGTGTCCCCTTTTTTTTCATTGCAATTTGACAGTTCGTCAATGCATTGAACCGCCATTACCTCCAGGAGACCGGTTAGAGCTATGTGTCAATCTTCTTGATAAATTTTTCTAAGTGGGTATGTGTCTTGCTCCTTTTTTGCCTTCCTTTTGAGATGTTTTGTGGGCAGATCCGAATCAGGTTGCATCATACCCATCCTCTGTTGATACATGGATACATATGTTGTTGCTTCCTCTATATGTTATTTATCATTTTACTACACTATTCTAGCAAACGCTCTTCCTAGAAGCATGCTTCTTTGCAACAATTGATTATTCTTAAAGCTTTAGAGACTTGGAACTTAGGCCCAGATGACACTCACCAATTTTTTATCCATATTTTGCAGCACCAACAACCTATCATTCATTTTAGACATCAAACCCAAATGTTTCTCATGCCAAGTCTAAGATCAAAGATGGCCAATTTGTTGTAGCTGTCCATATTCTCTCTTCTAGTGGCATTGCACCAAATAATATTATCACACATATGCATCTAGAGTCCAAGCATCCTCATCTTTTGCCTCCAATGGTGCAACCAACCTCTGAAATATATTCTTATCTAATTTTTGCTTCTCATAGTATGGTTGAAAATGTTATCTTGCCATTTTATAAAGACACAACTTGTTCACGTGATAGCCTTTGTGTGTGACATCTTTTTGATACCATTCGGATGTGGTTGCTACAATGAAGGACATGTTATTGGATGTTGTATCTATTGTTGTAAATTTTTTATTGGATGGATATTTCCCTATCTATTTGGTGCCTTATATAGCTAGAGATCCCATGACACCTCCTCTTAAGACTAATAATGGCATTCGTCCCATTGCAGTTGGGACCATTTAACGTCGTCTCATTTCTAAGATCGCAACACCAGAAATTGTCTCTTAAGTCCAGGAACACCAATTTGGTGTTGGTATTTC
The DNA here is from genome assembly GCA_963693085.1 of Alisma plantago-aquatica. NCBI lineage: Eukaryota > Viridiplantae > Streptophyta > Magnoliopsida > Alismatales > Alismataceae > Alisma > Alisma plantago-aquatica. The sequence continues at coordinate 40,537,634 of OY856415.1, read as the reverse complement.
TGGAGGCGCTCAAGCCCTTTTGCATGTCGTGACACACCTCGTCCATGAAAAGAGACATGTTCATACCCATGGAAACAAGATTTTCTAGTGGCAGACTGAAAAAGACCACAAACTAGGGATGGGTAGGGTGGGTGGGTTCCTCAAGTGTTCTTACTAGAGTCAAAGCAGGTCATGTGGTGGAGAACATATCTGGCCCACTTAACTATGATGTTCTTCAGGATATAGAACGTAATCACAGTGGTATTCTCTTCAATTTCAGTTTGGTTTTTCTTTGGATAAATATTGCAGTTGACTACCAGGGTGAGTATGTGGTTTTTAAGGTTTAAGGCTGAGGAGGGAAGGGTAGAGTTCTTCCTATAGGGAAACTTAGGCTTCTTGAGGATTTCTCTAATGCCTTCAATATGATTGAAAAGTCCAAAATTTTTCATGAGGTTTGTCTCCAGTGCCCAGCTATTGTATGTTGGCTTGAATTCATCCATTCTTTATCTGATCATAATTACTTAGATAAGGGTGAGTCTATTTTGTCCTCTGTTGGGGTCCAACAAGGTGATTCACTTGGGCCAATTCTTTTCTAATTGGCTCTTCATCCCTTGTGTTGGGGAATAGGGATGACAAAGAAGGCAGTGGAAACAAAAACTTTATTCATATTCCTTGCCAAAAGATAGCGTCAACAACAATGTATATAGGAAAGAAGTTAGCAAGAGGTATATCTAGTCCTAGAGCAAGTTCAACGTCTAGTCTTGCTTGGTGATGTACATGCTTTACAAGATGCACATGAAAAATTGCCAGGGACGGCCTCCTGGTGCAACGCCATAGATGGTGGCAGTTGTTGTCCTCCTAGCATGGTGACAATGGCCTCCACACCTCTACATAGTGTTGGTATGTATGCCCATAGAGCAAGTCATGTGATGATTGTAATGGGATACTTTGTAAATGATTTGAATAATAATAAAGGCAATTTCCGATCTATATGTTTTAACTGTTTCTGAGATGATAGTCTAACATGATAGATGTCTAAATAATTATTTACTCGATGACGCATGCTTTTAGGTTAAGGACCTAAATGATGAGATCATACGGATGTTAAGAGTATACATTCTTGTTTAGTCCCTAGTTGGTTGTTATTGTGGAAATAACCATAGACATCAATAACACTAAAGACTAGATTGCGTATTGGTTGATGACAGAATCTCATTAGTCATGATACAATGATATCAAACCAAGCACATAGGTACTTGTTAGAGAACAAGTGTACCGGACAGACCCACTGTGAGAGTGACACATGGAACCATGGTTTGGTAGTCACAGTCAGCTCTCACAGTGATGGTGGTGAATGTGATTCTTCGACCTGAAATCACTACACTCAACACATGTCGTTGGGTACACTTTGACATCATCAAATGTAATCCTGAAACATGGGTTGTTATAAAGGTGATGATTGGTGACTTTGACACATGGGTCTTTTGAGGGGTGAGTGATAGATATGGGATTTGTCCCTCCTAAGGGATTTTAATGTCCATGTCCACTTGATGAGTAGGATTGAGAAAGGCATGCACATGCATGTGTGAATCAATATGAGATATTGATGTCACACACATCTCACCCAGTCTGCTCTGAGATCAAGGAAATGGATGAACGTTGAAAGGATGACTATACCATGCCTTGAGTTCATTCAGGACATTAGTGACAAAGGAATTATACATTCACTGTAACACCATTCACAGATTGTAGGATTGAAAGTTGTTCTCCAACTTTCTATTTCACTTGGGTAGCACTGATGTGCGACTAGGCACCACTCTTTGCTTGTGAAGTCATAAGTGTTGTGGACTTTCACTGCCAACGTGAAATGGACCTGCAGGGTCACACACATAGGATTTAACCTGGAAGAGGAGTTTATCCACAAATGATGTTTAGATTGATTACTAAAGGAATTTAATAGTTCAATAAAACACTCAGTTGATTGATAGCTCAAAATCATAGTGTTCAAGGTGTTGGACCAATTGATTAGAGTATCGGATTGATTGAAACTGTAATTGACTGATTTTGCACAGTTTGCACTTCCAACCGATCAGCTCATGTGATGAACCGATCGGCTTAGGTTGGTGAACCGATCGGATCAACTGGTGAGACGATCGACTTATGTATCAATGAGACGATCGGCTCAATTGTTGAACCGATCGATTCATGTGACCAATGGAGATTGTTTGGAAAGTCAATTTTGCAAATACAATTTGTTTCACTTGTACACATTCGATTTGGACAAGGATTAATATTTGATTAATCGAAAACAAATATGAAAGTCAATTTGAGTTGGACCAGGACCACGAACTGATTGGCTCAGAAGTGAACCGGTCAGATCAGGTGTCCCAAATGATCAGTTCAGATGTGAACCAATCGATTGAGGTCACCAAACGATTGTTTCAGGGTTGAAATGATCGGTTCAGCTGGCGTAGTTGGTTGTTTTGTGGAAAATCTCAAACCCTTCTACTCCTGTTTAGTCTCGCATTGCCCGGGGTAGAGAACCCTGTCCCATGACTCTCCTATATATAGGGGTATTGGGGGCTTCTCAAAGTACAACTCAGAACATTAGTTGCTCTACAAAGTTGTCGTTCTCTCTAGTTTTAGTAACTGAGAGAGCCCGAGCAAGTGCTACCCGATAAGGGAGGCACAACAAGGGAAAGACAACTACAGAAAAGCAACTGGTTGTAGGAGAGTGTGTCGGTGACTAGTACGTCGATAGGAGGGTGCGACTCCTTTTGATTCCTTGTGGGACAAGGAGGTCGGAGTTCCAGGTAGTCCGTGTGGATGACTGTAGAGGTGGGAGACTTCTGCCGCTCGGAGGACAGCTGTCAATCCTGACAGTCCCGGTGAGACCAGGAGCTGCACAGACACCGTCCAAGATCAGAGGTGAAGATCATGCAAGCCACGAGGTAACATCACCGAGCAAGCCTCGGTGTGGGCTCTGATTTCCAAACCATGACATAAACACGATTAAAACTTAGCGGAAGTGAATCGGTAATCAGCGGAAGACAAAAATCACGGGAAATTAAAACTTTTCGAGATAAGAACTTGTATCCATAAAAACTCCTTTCATAAAGAGAGGTAACTGTTTACATCTCAGGATAATTACTTCTTGAGTAATTATATACATCAAGATACAAAATCTCAAGATCACATAACACAAGACTCCAAGACCTGAGAGTACAGAGGACACATAGGACTGACTCTAACTACACCACATGGCAGGACAAATCTCCACCTGAGATTACTGCTGCCCCTGGTGCTGCTGCTGCTGAGACTGGTCACCTGTAGGTTGGTTCCTTCGTCTCCGACGTCCACCTAAAAAGTTGAAGCCTACGGGGTGAGACAATTATACATAATTGTCCCAGCGAGAGTTATAACTCTTCGCCAGAAGCTTTATTATAACATCAAAGAATATTTTAAGCAGTAAAGCCTTCAAAGCATTCTATAACAGTTGCAGGTATAATAAGATCTCTACAATTTAGGAGATATGGAGAACATCAACATTATTGCAATGTAACATCAATCAACTAACTTGGAGTCATCTCTAACAAGTTATACTACATGGTTAATTATGTTTTACAAACAACATTATGCCCTGTGGAGATGAGGCTTACCACTCATACTCCAACTGATCGCTGAGAAGCCGCATCAGTATCATACATAGGTCATTAAGAGAGCCGGATTCTCATGACCTTCACCTTCCTCAGTCAGTAAGAGGATCACTTGTAGGACATCTCGTGTCTCTACTACTATAGCTTACCAGGGTAAACTGGTCCTTCGCTATTCTAGAGTCACAGTGGCGTTCTGTACTCTCTTCGTCATCAGGAGGTTTCATATTTACCTACCACTGATACGGATATCTGTGCTTTCTTCGTCATCAGGAGGTTTCATGTTTACCTACCACTGATACGGTATGGAACTATAGTGAAGGATGGATGGATTACACATCTACATCACTTTCCTACACTAGGATGTAAGGTTCTACACATCCATGTACCCCACATACTCAAAAGTATGTGCTCCAGGAGTTCCCTGAGGAAAACCTGTTTCACCATCACTTAATTTCTGACAATGATGGATCTATGATCAGGGCTCTACATTATACTTGATTAGTTAGGTACATTCAGTATTATTTAACAACATACATTGTTCTTCAAACAATAACAGTAGCATAGCAGCTATAAAAGAAGAATACTAAATGTAACAGGCCTAACTTATATCAATCATCATTTCTCATTATCCTCATCACAAGTCATCTCTAAGGCATGACCTTGATGGTATTCATGGCTCTCATAGCCCATTTTCAACATAGGATGCCACTGACAAGGCATCAGATTACTTTACTTATTCATAAGGCTAACAACATGCCTTTAATGAATATAACATCAACATCCATACCTGGATATGATTACCTTCATATCAGAACCTGCATGGTTAATATATCTGATAAAGGTAATACAACAATAAGGAATGTACTTCCTACTCTTGTCATAAGAGTTAAATCTTTAACTCAAATCAAATAGAGTTTAATACTCAAAAGCATGCCATTACCCTTGAATTAGGGTTTACTATTCACATCAAGGTGAATTAAACTCATAACATCATCATGTATGAGTAACATCTTCATTGATGCTCTTGGATTAGTTAAAGGTTCATCATTTATCATAATTAGGGTTTCTATGATCTCACACAGGTGGATCATACCCTAATTATGCTCATTTCTGTGTATTGGGGATGCTTCAATTGAGTTTCCATTTAAAAAGGGTACTTTCTCTCTCTAGAAGTACTTTCTCTCTCTAGAAGTACTTTCTCTCTCATCATAAGGTTAGGTGATGTCAACATCACTCTAAAACAGGTTGGGTTGAGTCATCATAGGCTTATATAGCCAAAAACATCACCATTAAGTGATTAGAGTTACTTTCTCTCTCTAGGGTACTTTCTCTCTCTAGAGTACTCTCTCTTTCATCATACTAATGGTTGATGATAACATTAGACTAGATCAGGTTAGATAGAGTCATTATGACTAAAAACATCATTCTCATGTAATTAGGGTTTGAAATGGGCAAGGTATAACTCAATTGACCCTTCAGGGGTATATTGGTAATTCACCCCATTGATCATCATCCTGGTCAAAAACCTTAGTCAAATAACCCCTTACTATCTTAGATTATCATTAGTGTTTGATTTGGGCAACATTGAACCATCAAATGATTGAATGTGGTCAACCATGAGTCACATTGATTAATTCCAATCATTAATCATTAATTGAATTGAGATCGGTTGAAAGTGTTGACCGTTTGCCCACTTTGACCCTCCAAGTCCGTGAGCCCCTTGTCTAGCTCCAAGACCGTGAGCCCCCTCATGGTCTTGAGACCGTGAGCCCCCTCATGGTCTTGAGTCCGTGAGCCCCCTCATGGTCTTGAGTCCGTGAGCCCCCTCATGGTCTTGAGACCGTGAGCCCCCTCATGGTCTTGAGACCGTGAGCCCCCTCATGGTCTTGAGTCCGTGAGCCCCCTCATGGTCTTGAGACCGTGAGCCCCTCATGGTCTTGAGACCGTGAGCCCCCTCATGGTCTTGAGTCCGTGAGCCCCCTCATGGTCTTGAGTCCGTGAGCCCCCTCATGGTCTTGAGTCCGTGAGCCCCCTCATGGTCTTGAGTCCGTGAGCCCCCTCATGGTCTTGAGTCCGTGAGCCCCCTCATGGTCTTGAGTCCGTGAGCCCCCTCATGGTCTTGAGACCGTGAGCCCCCTCATGGTCTTGAGACCGTGAGCCCCCTCATGGTCTCAGCCGCTTGGTCCTTCAACAGGGCTCAAAGATGCAACCGATAATGTCAACCCATGTTGAAGCCCTCAAATGGTCAAAGCTATGTTGACCACTTATGGGTTTAGTCAATTAAGGTTATGCTTGATCACTTGGTCATTCAATTGACCCATAATGGTTAACCAATTATAGTTGAAATCGATTCAATTAGGGTCTATCAATGTTCACCCATCAACACTCAATAGTGTGCATCAACACAAAGTTGAACCCTTCAATTGAGCTCCAATTGGGCCCAAACTTGGCCCAAACGGTCTTGAGATCATGTGGGTGAACCCCACATGGTCTTGAGACCGTTTGCCCAAGATTTTATTAAAGTCTAAGGTGATTTGATAGGGGTTGAACCATGATTGAACCACAAAACAGAATTTTGATTAAATTGATAACTTATTTGCAATTGGGTCCTCAATTGGTCAACTATCCTTGACCCCAGACCTCCAAACGGTCTTGGTTGATTGCCCTCACGGTCTTGAGACCGTTTGGTGACCCCCAAACGGTCTTGAGACCGTTTAGGTCAATCAACCCTAAAAACCCTAATTAGATCACCATAATTTCAGTACTGATTTTATCTAGGGTTAGCCCTAGTATTCACCCTTCAACTCTTAGCCCGTTTGGAATTAGACCATCAAACTTGGTGAGTTGTTAATTAACATAATTTTGAACAGTAATCTCATGGGGTCAACGCTTAGTCAACGACCTTTCACGGTCTTGAGACCGTTTGCCCAAAAAGGCAATTTCAGACTGTTTGAAAATCAGCAGTTAATTCATTTAAAGTTGTGACTTAAAAAGGTCATATCTCCCGATTCCTTTGGCGTTAGTCTCCCAAATTTTGAGGGTAATTAGCTTATATAATTAGGAACAGGTTTCTTATACGGTCCATGCTTGGACAACGGGGCCAAACGGTCTTGAGACCGCGAGCCCTCTCACGGTCTCGAGACCGTTTGCTCACCTCGCGGTCTTGAGTCCGAGAGAGAGCAAACTGTTAGGACCGTTTAAGGAAAAGAAAAGCGGTGGGTTTTTCTTGGAAATCACGCCTTCATCTTCTAGCTCAAGAACAGTACAGATATCCCACGGGTTTGCTTGCAAAATAGCAGGGAAAAGTAGGGAAATACTAAGAGCTATCATCAAATCGCATATAAAGATGCACATAGTAAAGCATAGGTTTAGAGTTATAAAACCCGCCTAAAGCTTGCTTCTTGAGCTCCAAGCTTTCAAGCTCCAAGCTCTAATGGCGTCCTTGAGTTCTTACAGGTTGGACAAGGTGAAAACTCCAAGGAAGGATGAAAAGAGACGGCTAGAAAGATAGGGTTTCGAGAATTAGCCATGAAGCTGACCTTGAATTCGAGTTTTAACCATGGAATTAGGCAAGAAGAGGGGTTTAAACCTACCTTGCACCCCTTGGTCGTCCCCCTTAGCTCCAAGGAAGTCCTTGGTCGTCTTTGGTGAAATGAAACAGTAAGGGAACGAAGGTTAAGTTCCCTTGCAACTAAGGGAAGGAGGGCTTATATACATGGGGTAGGATTTTCAACATTAGTTCATAAGTTTCCCTTAATTCCAACTAAGTCCTTCCTTTATTACTTGCTCGTCCCTTCCTCTTTATTCTAAGGACAAACCTTATCTTAATGTTATAGAAAAGAAGGCAAGGAAGAACAATCTAATAATAAAGTTCATACTTAAAGGGATATTGCACATGTACCCTGATTATTCAATCACAAAGCCTATTTCTTAACTTGATAACTCAATTGAGGTGAATTCCTCATCATTTCTTCTCTCAATGATGGCAAGAATCTAAAAAGATACTTTAGATGACATTCTTTACAAATTGCATCCCATCATTTGGGTAAATTGCATTTTACCCCAAATTAGGGTTTCAAGCCCTGGGATTGCTTCCACAGCTGCACCTTGGTGCTCTAGCTTGGGAAATCCCTCAAACTTTGCCAAAGAGATTCTCATGATGTCTCAACATCAGAGGAACATCTCATCATGTGCAAATTGCAAGCTAACCCTTTTAACTGGGTAAATTGCACATAGGTCCCTGTATATCAAAACAATGCTACAACTTTAAATAAAAAGGAGCAAATACTGAAATATACGTTTCTGAGAAGCTTAATTACATGCTCAGAGTTAATCACAAAGATTTAATTACATATTTAGGCAAAACACCTAGGGTTAACTCATAACCCAGGTCAGGGATGTTACAAATTATCCACCCCTTACAAGGATTTCGTCCCCGAAATCGATAAAACATATTACGAGAAAAGGGCAGGATACTTCCTTCTCATCTCATCCTCTAACTCCCAAGTGGCTTCTTCAATACCACGATGATTCCAGAGGACTTTCACAAGACTTATATCTTTCTTCTTTAACTTTTTAATTCGTTTATCAAGGATTGACACTGGTCCCTCTTCATAGGATATGTCATCATTCAATTCTACTTCCATAGGTTGTAGAACTGACTCGGTGTCTGGGTGACATTTCTTCAACATAGAAAGGTGAAACACAGGATGTAACCTCTGTAATTCTGGGGGAAGCTCTAGTTTATATGCTACCTTTCCAATCCGTTCAATGATTGGATAAGGCCCCATATATCTAGGAGCTAACTTCCCCTTCCTTCCAAAACGAAGGACCCCTTTCCAAGGTGAGACCTTAAGATACACTTTGTCTCCAACCTGGAACTCTAAGGGTCTACGACGTTTGTCGGCATAAGATTTCTGCCTATCCTGAGCAGTCTTAATCTTATGTTGTATAACTTTAATCTTTTCTGTGGTTTGCTGCACCAGGTCGGGACCTAACAACTGGTGCTCACCAGTCTCAAACCAACACAAGGGTGATCTACAACATCTACCATATAAGGCTTCATAAGGTGCCATATCAATACTATGCTGATAGCTATTGTTATAGGCAAACTCTATCAAGCTTAGGTATAGATCCCAACTTCCGGTGAACTGGAGAACACATGCTCGCAACAGGTCTTCTAAGGTTTGTATGGTCCTTTCCGACTGTCCATCAGTCTGTGGATGAAAGGCCGTACTAAACCTCAGCTTAGTGCCTAAGGCACTGTGCAACTGTTCCCAAAAACGACTTGTAAACTGAGGACCTCTGTCCGAAACTATTGTGACAGGAACTCCGTGCAAACGCACTATTTCTTGAACATACAACTCTGATAACCTTTCAGCAGAATAGGTTGTTTTGACAGGTAAGAAATGTGCTGTCTTAGTCAACCTATCAACAATTACCCAAATGGAATCATGTCCTTTGCTTGTCCTGGGTAGGCCAACAACAAAGTCCATGGTCACATGGTCCCACTTCCACTGTGATATGGGTAAAGGTTGCATTGTCCCTGCAGGCTTCTGGTGTTCAGCTTTAACTTGCTGACACACAGGACACCTCAGAACAAACTCTGCAACGTCCTTATTCATCCCAGGCCACCAATACAGATCCTTCAAATTCCGATACATCTTGGTGCTCCCTGGATGCATAGCATACATGGAAGAATGGGCTTCTTCCAGGACTAACTTCCTTAAGTTGTCCACATCCGGCACTATCATTCTTCCATTATAACAAGCTACTTGATCTTTTGAGTCATGAAACCCATCTTGCTTCTCATTTCCATACTCAGATCTTATATGTTGAACTGTAGCATCATCTAGCTGTGCTTCTTTAATCTGCTCTCTTAGGGTAGGTTTAATATGCATCTCAGCTAACAAACCGGCTAGCAATGACACCTTCAACTGTACATTGTCTTGCCTTAAAGAGATAAGCATATCTCTTCTAGAGCATACTAAAGAATTTAGTTGTGCTCTATTCATGGTTGATGTTGCTGATTTCCTACTCAAGGCATCTGCAACAACATTGGCCTTACCTGGATGGTAATCAATTGTACAGTCGTAGTCCTTGATTAACTCCATCCAGCGACGTTGCCTCATGTTGAGCTCATGCTGAGAGAAGATATATTTAAGGTTTTTGTGGTCTGTGAAAATCTGGAATGTTTCTCCGTAGAGATAATGCCTCCAGATCTTCAAGGCATGAACCACAGCAGCTAACTCCAGATCGTGTGTTGGATAATTCTCCTCATGTTTCTTAAGCTGTCGGGAAGCAAAAGAAATCACTTGTTTATCCTGCATCAACACACATCCTAGTCCATTTTTGGAAGCATCACAGAAAACTACGTATCCTTTTCCTTGTTCAGGTAGCACTAATACAGGTGCACTTGTCAACCTCTCCTTCAGCAACTGGAAAGATTGTTGACACTTATCACTCCAAGAAAAAGGAACATCTTTCCGGGTTAACTTGGTCAAGGGTAAAGCTATGGAACTAAAGTTCTTTATGAACCTTCGATAATAGCTAGCTAACCCCAAGAAACTTCGAATCTCCGTCGGTGTCTTCGGTTGTTCCCATTGTAGAACAGATTCTACCTTTGTAGGGTCAACACGAATTCCCGAGGCGGATATTACATGTCCAAGAAAAGATACCTCCGGCAGCCAGAACTCACACTTGCTAAACTTAGCATACAACTTATGTTCTCTTAGCAAGGTCAAAGCTTGGCGAAGATGCTGCTCATGCTGCTGAGCATCTTTACTATAAATCAGTATGTCATCTATGAAGACGACAACACACTGATCAAGGAAAGGTCGAAAAACTCTATTCATGAGTTCCATAAATGCAGCTGGTGCATTGGTTAGTCCAAACGACATAACCGTGAACTCATAGTGACCATATCTTGTCCTAAAGGCAGACTTGGATATGTCACTATCCTTAATACGAAGTTGGTGATATCCAGACCTCAAGTCTATCTTTGAAAAGACTGTTGCACCACGCAACTGGTCAAAGAGATCATCAATCCTCGGCAGAGGATACTTATTCTTTATTGTCACTTTATTGAGTTGTCTATAGTCGATGCACAACCGCATTGACCCATCTTTCTTTTTAACAAACAAGACCGGAGCACCCCAAGGTGAAGTACTCGGTCGGATAAAACCTCTCTCAAGTAGCTCTTGAAGCTGTTTCTTGAGTTCTGCCATCTCGGCAGGAGCCATTCTATACGGAGTTTGAGCTATGGGTTTCGTATCTGGAATCAGATTGATTTCAAAGTCAATCTCCCGAGGTGGTGGTATACCAGGAAGTTCTTCAGGAAACACATCTTCGAATTCCCTGACTATAGGAACTTCAGCAGGATTAGAACTTTCCTTGGTAACATCTACCACATGGGCTAAGAATGCATAACATCCTTGCCTCAACAGCTTATCAGCAACCATAGCTGATACAAGACAGGTGGGCAGAATCTTTCTTTCACCTTGAAAGATCCATGTGTTGCTTTCATCAGCAAACACAGCCAACTTGGACTCACAATCCAAGACAACTCTATACCTTTCTAAGGTATCCATCCCAAGGATTATATCAAATCCCTGCATATCAAGTGGTATAAGATCCACTTGAATGCGATGGTCAGAAAAGAAAAGGATGCAGGGAGAACATACCTCCTGCAAAACAATAGACCCACTCAACGGAGTCTCTAACAACAAACCATCTGCTCTATGACTAACAGTCACATTACAGTTACGAATCACTTCACGAGTGATGAAAGAGTGCGTAGCACCCGGATCAATCAGAACGGATACAACACAGGATATAGACATATCAGAATATAAAAGTTTCATCTGACCTGCCACTACCCGTGGATTGACCACTGCCTCAGGTGGGTTCATAGCATAGAACCTCGCAGTCGCCTGGTGTTGAGGTGGTGCTGATGATCCAGCTTGAGACGCTTGTCCACGTCCTCGAGCTGCTCCTTGATGTTGTCTATTCTGAGATCCCTGTTGATTCTGTCTCGAAGGTTGTTGTGTCACACCGACAGGCCTAGAACGGAAATCCTTCATCAAGTGTCCCACCTTACCACAGTTGTAGCAACTCTTCTCCTGTTGCTGTGGTCTGGGTGGTCCAGTAACTGACACTGATGCAGAACTGTGTGTCCCTTGAAGCGGTTGACTCCGCCCTTTACCTCTGCTTGGTGTCCCTTGAGTTTGAAAACTCGATCTGGGTGGTGGAGGGTTAGGTGCAGAGAATCTAGGTCTCTTGGGATCCCTAGATGAAGAACCCTGGAACTGTGGATATCTTTTATGGGTTTGTCTTTTCTCAACCACAGATCTCTCTATCCTTCGGACTGACTCAACGAAGGTAGAGAATCTTTCTCTATTTTCTAAGGCAGACACAGGGGTTGACATATCGGAATTCAAACCCTTTTCAAATCTTCTGATTCTTTCCTCATCCGTAGCAGCCATGTGCGGACAGAACCACAACAACTCCATAAACTTAGCTTCATACTCACTAATGTTCATCATACCCTGCCTTAGTTTCTCAAACTGAGAGATCTTCTCATCTAGGAAGGTCTTTGGAAAATATCTATTGATAAATTCCCGACGAAACTCTTCCCATGAGAACTCTACTCCAGGTCTCTTCTGCTCTTCCATGTTCCACCAGTGACCAGCACTGCCTTTGAGAAGATATACAGCATGTCTAACCTTCTCAGCTTCCGGAATTATAAGAATTCTGAAAGCCTCCTCCAACTCTGTCAACCATAAGTCAACATCTGCAGGGTCGGCAGTTCCGAAGTACTCGGTAGCTCCGACACGACGAAGTCGTTCGAATGTCTTACCGATACCTTGTGCTTCGGGCTGGACAGGTGCCCTAGGTGCAGGAATGGGCATCCTATCGGTTATATGTGTCATGGCAGTCATGAACTGCCCGAACATTGTCTGTACAGCTGGATCACTCATGTCAGCTGGGTCGAACTGGGGTGGCTCTCTTGGCGACTCAGGTGCAGGTTGTTCTATTCTCGGAACTCTTGCACCGCCTCGAGGTGCACTAGCACTACTCTCTGCCACGTGCTCATCGCGATGTTCTGACATTCTTATGTATCTTCTTCTCCTGAGGAGCAGAAGATTCTATTAGATAAGGAAGGAGTACTAAAGGTAGACTCGACATCCTAAGTCCTATGCCTCTGTAGACTCAACTGAACCTGGAGCTCTGATACCACTACTTGTGGGCTCTGATTTCCAAACCATGACATAAACACGATTAAAACTTAGCGGAAGCGAATCGGTAATCAGCGGAAGACAAAAATCACGGGAAATTAAAACTTTTCGAGATAAGAACTTGTATCCATAAAAACTCCTTTCATAAAGAGAGGTAACTGTTTACATCTCAGGATAATTACTTCTTGAGTAATTATATACATCAAGATACAAAATCTCAAGATCACATAACACAAGACTCCAAGACCTGAGAGTACAGAGGACACATAGGACTGACTCTAACTACACCACATGGCAGGACAAATCTCCACCTGAGATTACTGCTGCCCCTGGTGCTGCTGCTGCTGAGACTGGTCACCTGCAGGTTGGTTCCTTCGTCTCCGACGTCCACCTAAAAAGTTGAAGCCTACGGGGTGAGACAATTATACATAATTGTCCCAGCGAGAGTTATAACTCTTCGCCAGAAGCTTTATTATAACATCAAAGAATATTTTAAGCAGTAAAGCCTTCAAAGCATTCTATAACAGTTGTAGGTATAATAAGATCTCTACAATTTAGGAGATATGGAGAACATCAACATTATTGCAATGTAACATCAATCAACTAACTTGGAGTCATCTCTAACAAGTTATACTACATGGTTAATTATGTTTTACAAACAACATTATGCCCTGTGGAGATGAGGCTTACCACTCATACTCCAACTGATCGCTGAGAAGCCGCATCAGTATCATACATAGGTCATTAAGAGAGCCGGATTCTCATGACCTTCACCTTCCTCAGTCAGTAAGAGGATCACTTGTAGGACATCTCGTGTCTCTACTACTATAGCTTACCAGGGTAAACTGGTCCTTCGCTATTCTAGAGTCACAGTGGCGTTCTGTACTCTCTTCGTCATCAGGAGGTTTCATATTTACCTACCACTGATACGGATATCTGTGCTTTCTTCGTCATCAGGAGGTTTCATGTTTACCTACCACTGATACGGTATGGAACTATAGTGAAGGATGGATGGATTACACATCTACATCACTTTCCTACACTAGGATGTAAGGTTCTACACATCCATGTACCCCACATACTCAAAAGTATGTGCTCCAGGAGTTCCCTGAGGAAAACCTGTTTCACCATCACTTAATTTCTGACAATGATGGATCTATGATCAGGGCTCTACATTATACTTGATTAGTTAGGTACATTCAGTATTATTTAACAGCATACATTGTTCTTCAAACAATAACAGTAGCATAGCAGCTATAAAAGAAGAATACTAAATGTAACAGGCCTAACTTATATCAATCATCATTTCTCATTATCCTCATCACAAGTCATCTCTAAGGCATGACCTTGATGGTATTCATGGCTCTCATAGCCCATTTTCAGCATAGGATGCCACTGACAAGGCATCAGATTACTTTACTTATTCATAAGGCTAACAACATGCCTTTAATGAATATAACATCAACATCCATACCTGGATATGATTACCTTCATATCAGAACCTGCATGGTTAATATATCTGATAAAGGTAATACAACAATAAGGAATGTACTTCCTACTCTTGTCATAAGAGTTAAATCTTTAACTCAAATCAAATAGAGTTTAATACTCAAAAGCATGCCATTACCCTTGAATTAGGGTTTACTATTCACATCAAGGTGAATTAAACTCATAACATCATCATGTATGAGTAACATCTTCATTGATGCTCTTGGATTAGTTAAAGGTTCATCATTTATCATAATTAGGGTTTCTATGATCTCACACAGGTGGATCATACCCTAATTATGCTCATTTCTGTGTATTGGGGATGCTTCAATTGAGTTTCCATTTAAAAAGGGTACTTTCTCTCTCTAGAAGTACTTTCTCTCTCTAGAAGTACTTTCTCTCTCATCATAAGGTTAGGTGATGTCAACATCACTCTAAAACAGGTTGGGTTGAGTCATCATAGGCTTATATAGCCAAAAACATCACCATTAAGTGATTAGAGTTACTTTCTCTCTCTAGGGTACTTTCTCTCTCTAGAGTACTCTCTCTTTCATCATACTAATGGTTGATGATAACATTAGACTAGATCAGGTTAGATAGAGTCATTATGACTAAAAACATCATTCTCATGTAATTAGGGTTTGAAATGGGCAAGGTATAACTCAATTGACCCTTCAGGGGTATATTGGTAATTCACCCCATTGATCATCATCCTGGTCAAAAACCTTAGTCAAATAACCCCTTACTATCTTAGATTATCATTAGTGTTTGATTTGGGCAACATTGAACCATCAAATGATTGAATGTGGTCAACCATGAGTCACATTGATTAATTCCAATCATTAATCATTAATTGAATTGAGATCGGTTGAAAGTGTTGACCGTTTGCCCACTTTGACCCTCCAAGTCCGTGAGCCCCTTTTCTAGCTCCAAGACCGTGAGCCCCCTCATGGTCTTGAGACCGTGAGCCCCCTCATGGTCTTGAGTCCGTGAGCCCCCTCATGGTCTTGAGACCGTGAGCCCACTCATGGTCTTGAGACCGTGAGCCCCCTCATGGTCTTGAGTCCGTGAGCCCCCTCATGGTCTTGAGACCGTGAGCCCCCTCATGGTCTTGAGTCCGTGAGCCCCCTCATGGTCTTGAGACCGTGAGCCCCCTCATGGTCTTGAGTCCGTGAGCCCCCTCATGGTCTTGAGTCCGTGAGCCCCCTCATGGTCTTGAGTCCGTGAGCCCCCTCATGGTCTTGAGTCCGTGAGCCCCCTCATGGTCTTGAGACCGTGAGCCCCCTCACGGTCTTGAGACCGTGAGCCCCCTCATGGTCTCAGCCGCTTGGTCCTTCAACAGGGCTCAAAGATGCAACCGATAATGTCAACCCATGTTGAAGCCCTCAAATGGTCAAAGCTATGTTGACCACTTATGGGTTTAGTCAATTAAGGTTATGCTTGATCACTTGGTCATTCAATTGACCCATAATGGTTAACCAATTATAGTTGAAATCGATTCAATTAGGGTCTATCAATGTTCACCCATCAACACTCAATAGTGTGCATCAACACAAAGTTGAACCCTTCAATTGAGCTCCAATTGGGCCCAAACTTGGCCCAAACGGTCTTGAGATCATGTGGGTGAACCCCACATGGTCTTGAGACCGTTTGCCCAAGTTTTATCAAAGTCTAAGGTGATTTGATAGGGGTTGAACCATGATTGAACCACAAAACAGAATTTTGATTAAATTGATAACTTATTTGCAATTGGGTCCTCAATTGGTCAACTATCCTTGACCCCAGACCTCCAAACGGTCTTGGTTGATTGCCCTCACGGTCTTGAGACCGTTTGGTGACCCCCAAACGGTCTTGAGACCGTTTAGGTCAATCAACCCTAAAAACCCTAATTAGATCACCATAATTTCAGTACTGATTTTATCTAGGGTTAGCCCTAGTATTCACCCTTCAACTCTTAGCCCGTTTGGAATTAGACCATCAAACTTGGTGAGTTGTTAATTAACATAATTTTGAACAGTAATCTCATGGGTTCAACGCTTAGTCAACGACCTTTCACGGTCTTGAGACCGTTTGCCCAAAAAGGCAATTTCAGACTGTTTGAAAATCAGCAGTTAATTCATTTAAAGTTGTGACTTAAAAAGGTCATATCTCCCGATTCCTTTGGAGTTAGTCTCCCAAATTTTGAGGGTAATTAGCTTTTATAATTAGGAACAGGTTTCTTATACGGTCCATGCTCGGACAACGGGGCCAAACGGTCTTGAGACCGCGAGCCCTCTCACGGTCTCGAGACCGTTTGCTCACCTCGCGGTCTTGAGTCCGAGAGAGAGCAAACTGTTAGGACCGTTTAAGGAAAAGAAAAGCGGTGGGTTTTTCTTGGAAATCACGCCTTCATCTTCTAGCTCAAGAACAGTACAGATATCCCACGGGTTTGCTTGCAAAATAGCAGGGAAAAGTAGGGAAATACTAAGAGCTATCATCAAATCGCATATAAAGATGCACATAGTAAAGCATAGGTTTAGAGTTATAAAACCCGCCTAAAGCTTGCTTCTTGAGCTCCAAGCTTTCAAGCTCCAAGCTCTAATGGCGTCCTTGAGTTCTTACAGGTTGGCCAAGGTGAAAACTCCAAGGAAGGATGAAAAGAGACGGCTAGAAAGATAGGGTTTTGAGAATTAGCCATGAAGCTGACCTTGAATTCGAGTTTTAACCATGGAATTAGGCAAGAAGAGGGGTTTAAACCTACCTTGCACCCCTTGGTCGTCCCCCTTAGCTCCAAGGAAGTCCTTGGTCGTCTTTGGTGAAATGAAACAGTAAGGGAACGAAGGTTAAGTTCCCTTGCAACTAAGGGAAGGAGGGCTTATATACATGGGGTAGGATTTTCAACATTAGTTCATAAGTTTCCCTTAATTCCAACTAAGTCCTTCCTTTATTACTTGCTCGTCCCTTCCTCTTTATTCTAAGGACAAACCTTATCTTAATGTTATAGAAAAGAAGGCAAGGAAGAACAATCTAATAATAAAGTTCATACTTAAAGGGATATTGCACATGTACCCTGATTATTCAATCACAAAGCCTATTTCTTAACTTGATAACTCAATTGAGGTGAATTCCTCATCATTTCTTCTCTCAATGATGGCAAGAATCTAAAAAGATACTTTAGATGACATTCTTTACAAATTGCATCCCATCATTTGGGTAAATTGCATTTTACCCCAAATTAGGGTTTCAAGCCCTGGGATTGCTTCCACAGCTGCACCTTGGTGCTCTAGCTTGGGAAATCCCTCAAACTTTGCCAAAGAGATACTCATGATGTCTCAACATCAGAGGAACATCTCATCATGTGCAAATTGCAAGCTAACCCTTTTAACTGGGTAAATTTCACATAGGTCCCTGTATATCAAAACAATGCTACAACTTTAAATAAAAAGGAGCAAATACTGAAATATACGTTTCTGAGAAGCTTAATTACATGCTCAGAGTTAATCACAAAGATTTAATTACATATTTAGGCAAAACACCTAGGGTTAACTCATAACCCAGGTCAGGGATGTTACACTCGGGACAAGGTACGCCTCTACAAACCATCCTTCCTGTTGTATAGACGTTGATGCGATTCCTTTATTCTAGATTTGGGAGAAGAAAATTTTTGTTTCCGTTGCCTTCTCTGTCTCCCGTAAAAACCAACAGTGGTATCAGAGCCACGTCAACTGCTCTATACTTTGGGATTATCGATGTGATCGATTTTGGTTTGTCGCCTTTATTTATTGCATACGATGCGAATAAAATTGGCTTTATGCATGTCTAATCCACAAATCCCTATATACATATATGATATGTAATATGAATGCACTCGATACGCGTCGCCCTTAAACGAGTTTTATGGTGGATGTACATCATGGTTATGGCCAATAAACCCTATGTATGTGTGTTTGGTTGAATGTGGTTGCTTGCATCTCAGTCTACACACTGATTCCCTATCTCCTATTCCTGATGTAACTCGAGATAACTTGAGATTTCTTTCCTACCTTTTCTCCCCTCGAATGTAACTCGGGGATTCCTTTTTCAAATGTAAAATAGGATAGATTTTTATTTCCTATTATGTCAAAGAACGGAGGACTTTTAATGACCGGTTCAAGGAGAGAGACGAGCGGGTGGCGGCCTAAGGAGATGCACGACGACCAGTGAACCGATCGACTGGAGGCTCCAGTCGATCGGCTGGTGGCACCCAACCGACCGGCCTGATGGCGAGCAGATCAATCATGGAGATGAGTTGATCAAACCCAGAAAGGCAAAGCACAATGTTCATCTTGTACAGGTTGCATGTGATGTGGACCTAGATGACCGTGATTCCTCTTGGCTCAAGGAATCAAATTAGGATGGCCATAATCATTGCTTTTATCATTTCACATGTTTTCTGCGGGATATAGCATGTATATGATACTTACTATATTGTGGTGATTGGATATGTATATGTACCTATAAAAACCAAATCTCTCATTAAATATTAAAGTTTTAGATGCCTTCCAAATGCGACACACATGAAAAGCTTGATCGGCCAAGTGTGGGCATGCCCTAGCGTGGTACACTGTCTATCTCGTGGAAGCGTAAAGGATGGATATGTGGGTCTGCCCTAGTAGGGTGCATATTCATCGTGTTGGCTTTAGGTCATACTTAACAAGGTGACCTAGATAGGATCTAGCACCTTGAGGCATGGAGGTGATCATGGCAAGGAGTTGCACATGACATCTTTCAAGAGTTGCGTATGATGCAATTGGCAAAAGTTGCCTACCTGGAAGATATAAGTTGTGGGTGACAGCCCTAGCTGGTCCATGACTCAGATGATTTCAGGATCTTGACCCACTAGGAGATTGTACACTGCAATCTTCTGAATTGATGGTGAGGGCTGTCAATTTGAATCAAAATAGTGGGAGCGGTAATTAATTAAAGGCCTAATTAACTACTATCAAATTTTATTCAAATCAAATCAAAAGGAGTTTTGACAAATGCATTCTCTCTTATAGAATGGCAAAAGAATCATCTTTTAAAATGGGAAAATTAATTGAGAATAAATTCCATAACTTGTTGGGGATTGTGAGAAGTGTTCTGCACAATCCAAAAATATCAGTAGCCTTTGAATCCACTCTATGTGTGCTTAAGAAGAAGGATAGTTCATTGATGGAGATCAATGGAACAAAGTCTAAGGACAAAGGTGAGGGAGAGAAGGGTTCTCTCGCCAAACCAATGTCAGAATCTTCTGTGCTCAAAACATGGAGAGGATGGAAGGAACGATGGAAGAAGAAGCGAGAGATAGAGATCTCTACTTCTTGTGTATACATGATAGAGATTAACTTTACTACTTCTTTGTCATGGGTACTTGATACCGGATGTGCATCTCACATTTGTTCAAATGTGAAGGATCTTAAGAGAAGTAGGCCTTTGGGGAAAGGCGAGGTTGAACTATGTGTTGCCAATGGGGCAAGAGTTGCCTCCAGTGCCGTAGGAACCTATGAGTTAACTCTACCTAGTGGGCTAATAATAGAGTTGAAGAACTTCTATTATGTACCAGCCATAAATAGGAATATCATTTCCATCTCCTGTTTGGACAAGGATGGTTTTAAATTTCTTATTAAGAATGGAAAGTGTTCCATTTCAAAAGATGGGATCTTTTATGGCAGTGCCCCAATGTCTTATGGTCTATACTTGATAGATATAGAGACAAGTGCATACAATGTAAACACCAAAAGGCAAATACTCAACAACTCAAACAAAACATATCTTTGGCATTGTCGTCTAGGGCACATAAATGAGAAGCACATATCTAGACTCCATAAAGATGGTTATCTAGACTCTTTTGATTATGAATCAATAGAGATGTGTGAATGTTGTTTGTTGGGCAAGATGACCAAGACTCCCTTTTCAGGTAAAGGTGAGAGAGCTAGTGATCTATTAGGACTCATACATACTGATGTATGTGGGCCTTTTAGAACTAATGCCAGAAATGGGTATCAGTACTTTATTACCTTCATTGATGACTTCAGTAGGTATGGATATGTGTACCTGATGAAACATAAGTCAGAAACCCTTGAAAGGTTCAAGGATTTCATGAATGAAGTACATAACCAACTTGGTAAAAGTATTAAAACACTTTGATCCGATCAAGGTGGAGAATACTTAAGCCAGGAGTTTGAGGACCTTCTGCGAGCCTGTGGTATTGTATCACAATGGACTCCGCCTGGAACACCACAACATAACAGTGTGTCTGAAAGAAGGAATCACACTTTACTGGATATGGTGCGATCAATGGTGAGTTTTGTTGATCTTATGATTTCTTTTTGGGGTCATGCTCTTGAAACCGCCATGTTTACACTTAACCAAGTACCATCTAAATCGGTTCAAAAGACACCATATGAGATATGGCACGGGAAGCGTCCCAATTTATCTTTTATAAGATTTGGGATTGTGAGGCTTACGTCTGGAAAATGTTTCCTGATAAGCTTGGACCCAAGTCCGATAAATGTTATTTTATTGGATACCCCAAGGAAACGAGGGGATACTATTTATACCACCCTACTAGTAACAAAGTGTTTGTTGCTAGGACAGTTGTGTTCCTAGAAAAGGAATTTATTTCCAAAGGAAGCAGTGGGAGGAAAATAGAGCTTGAAGAGGTTCAAGCCCAACAAGAAAACATTGAACCAGTAGATGTACAAGAGGAACATAGAGATTCACAAGGTATTGTGGAACCTCAGTCTCCTCAAGTAACACAAGGACCTCATAGATCTAGTAGGACACGCCTTGAACCTGAGAGGTTTGGATACCTTGTGACTCAGGAAGGCGGTGAGTTGATCATAGATGACGATCCAACTACCTATCTAGAGGCTATGGAGGGACCAGATTCTGAGAAGTGGCTTGAGGCCATGAAATCTGAGATGGAATCCATGTACTCCAACAAAGTATGGACTTTGGTGGAACCACCTGAAGGGGTAAAACCCATAGGGTGCAAGTGGGTCTTCAAGAAGAAGACTAACATGAATGGCAATGTGCAAACTTATAAAGGAGATTGGTTGCAAAGGGTTTTAGGCAAGTTCAAGGTGTTGACTATGATGAAACTTTTTCTCCAGTTGCCATGATTAAGTCCATCAGGATTATGCTTGCTATTATGGCTTAATATGACTATGAGATTTGGCAAATGGATGTTAAAACCACATTCCTTAATGGGAATATAAATGAGGATGTGTACATGACACAACCTGAAGGTTTTGTAGATCCAAAGAATGCCAATAAAGTCTGTAAGCTACAAAGGTCAATCTATGGATTGAAACAAGCATCTCGGAGTTGGAATCTTCGATTTGATGAGAAAGTCAAAGTGTTTGGATTTATTCAAAATGAAGACGAACCTTGTGTGTACAAGAAGGTTAGTGGGAGCACGACCACATTCCTTATATTGTATGCAGATGACATACTATTGATGGGAAATGATGTCTCAGCCTTAGAGAAGGTAAAGACTTGTCTTAGGAATACTTTCTCAATTAAGGACTTAAGAGAAGCATCCTACATTCTAGGAATTAAGATCTATAGAGATATATCTAAAAGGCTTCTCGGACTAAGTCAAAGAACGTACATTGACAAAGTGTTGAAGTGGTTCAGCATGGAGAACTCAAAGAGAGGCAACATCCCCATGCTACATGGAGTCACCATCTCTAGAGCTCAATGTCCCCAATCTTGTGAAGAGAGGGAGTGTATGAATGGGATCCCATATGCATTAGCCATCAGATCCATCATGTACGCTATGTTGTGTACATGCACAAATGTCTTGTATGCCCTCAACATGACGATCAGGTACCAATCATATCTCAGGGATGCTCACTGGACAACCGTAAAGAACATCCTCAAGTACTTGTGAAGGACTAAGGATTAATTCCTTGTATATGGTGGCGAGGAAGAACCCATTGTAAAGGGTTACACTGATGCGAGCTTCCAAACCGACAAAGATGATTACATATCGCAATCATGATTTGTATTTTTCCTAAACAATGGAGCTATGAGTTGGAAGAGTTCTAAGCAAGAAACAGTTGCCGATTCTACTACAGAGGCTGAGTATATTGCTGCTTCACATGCAGCAAAGGAGGCTATAACGACCCCGCCTCTTGGTAACCCCCAATTAAGGGAGACCCGAAGGACAGAGCCGTTATTCAATTAACAGGATCAAAGGTTCAACAAATAATCAATAATAATTATGAAATTCTACTAACTAACTAGAATTTTGTATAAAATTAAAACTTTACTTACCTTTGAAAACTTTGGAAATCTATCTATCCAAAGCTTGAATTATTCTATCTAATCCTCCTCGCACTTTATTTCTTATTTCCACAATGTGTCACTTTACTGTTTGTTCTTTCAATTGTTGTTCCTAAAATGCCGACAAACAAAACGTCGGTTAGTATATCGAAATATACTGATATGTGGGGACAACCAAAAATTTGCACATATGGATAACAATCTAATTATCACAATCAAGTTAATTAACCAGCCAATTTACATTTTCCAGTATGACATTCTCCACCACTTTTGCCCTAACCCTGGCATACCCACCTTAGGGTTTCCTTTGCTAATGACTTAGGGACACCTTCTCAATCCCGAGCTTGGTGCCTGGGGTCACCACTCATGGTTCCCTCTAGCCATGCAATATCATAGGCCACCTTCTCATTCCCATGCTTGGTGCCTGGGGTCACCACTCAAGGTGTCCATTGGTCCACCCATCTGGGCCTGACCTTTGGCATCATCCATCAGGGTGGCATGTAGGTATGAGAATACATACTTCTATTATTAATGTGATAATCATAGTGACTTTATAGTTTGTAAGAACTAAATAAA
The DNA here is from genome assembly GCA_963693085.1 of Alisma plantago-aquatica. Classification (NCBI taxonomy): domain Eukaryota; kingdom Viridiplantae; phylum Streptophyta; class Magnoliopsida; order Alismatales; family Alismataceae; genus Alisma; species Alisma plantago-aquatica. Next base: position 40,514,407 of record OY856415.1, on the reverse strand, counting down.
TAAGCAAGCAGTTTATTTGTCATTCAATCTCATCGAGAACATCGACAATCTCGGAATTCGATACATGTATTTATAAGCGTAACCACATACCTTGTTAAGCAGATTGAATGCATAAATAACCAATCAAGAATTCAAGCAAGTATGCACAGGTTGAACCTGAAAAGACATCCAATTTCTACATTATTAAACATGTCATTATGACCCATTAATCCTAGCTGTTCCCTAGGGTTAGTTGTCCTTTTTAGGGTTTTGGGCATAATTAGGGTTTCACTCTATTTTTATTACTTTAAACCCTAATTTTACCAAATCACTTGCAAACCCTAATTTGTTCATCTTTCTTTCACAAAAGGTCCCAATTTCATATTTTAGCCATAGGAAACCCTAATTTCAGATTATAAGCACTTTTCCTTTCTTTTTCTCTAATTTAGGGTTTCTAAACATATTAGTCAATATACTAGGTTAAAAACCCTAAACCTTGCAATTCTTTCAACAGAATAGGTTAAAAACTATCTTTATCTTTAATCAAGTTAACCATGCATGAATTAACTTGATTACAAGATTAAATATATCCTTGATTAACAATTAGGGTTTTCTAATTGCAAATTAACACTTTTCCATCAAAATATGCACTTTTGCAAAAATATACAGATGTAGATGTCCAAACCATTTTTAACGTATTCCTCATATTTTTCTGATCATTTTTCATGTATTAACTTCCTTAATCCGAGTTTTCTAGCAAAAGATACAATTTTAACAAGAAAATTCCCCTTTTTGATTTATTTGCTAATTTTCAGAAAAACACGGACCCTTTGATCCGTGGTCCGCTGGTCCACATAGGATCCAACGTCCAGAATCATGTGCGCCCTTTCTTTGCAAACAAAAGAGGCAAAAGTCTGTTCTAACCTTGGCGTGACTGAAGGAGGCGAGGGGCAAAGTGGTTCTTTTGCAGGAGGCCTTCTTCAACCTTGCGTCGTCTCCCTGTTGCTCCGATGGTCAACCTCATGGTTGACTTCGCGATCCTAGCCACCTGCGACCGTGCCAACAGGTTAGGAAGCTCCGTCTTCCGTCGACGAACTCGACTAGAGGCCCAATTGCAGGTGGTAAACACGTCGTGCTCTCTCCTGCTTGTCGGACTCCGGCATGCCTCACGGAGGTGGCGAGGGCAAAGGTCGAAGTAGATTTAGCAATTGAAGGCACCAACGAGATCCTTGTGCTCAGCTGTACGGTTTGGACCAACAAAAAGAGATGCTGATACTCCCTATCACCGTCCCCTATATATAGGGTCAGCAACCCCCTGCCGGATTGGGTACTTCCTCAATCGGCAACCAAACCTCATCAAACCAAGGGTGTTTCCCTTCGGTTTCTTTCCTTGAGTCCAACGGAATCCTTAGACAGCTTGCACATCTAGTGACTCACAAGGAATCTAAGAGGGAAAGTCCCTCAGTTGGCCGCAGAATCACAATCCCAGTGGGACTTAGGCGAAGGCCGTTCAATGTTGGATCAAGATCCAACAGACCTTGTTGTTCGCGTTCAAACACAAAGGAAAGAAATCTATTTCATTAATTCCAAATAGTTTCCAAATTGGAGATACCTTAGAAAATCGATATCTCCCAAACCATAACTCCAAATTAACTCAAATTTTCAGGGAATGTTTCTTTAATTATTTCCTAGCTTTTTACAAAATTTGGGAAACAAAAATCAATGGATGAGAAGGCTTCCTTCTCTCCCAAGTTATCTCATTAATTAATCCAAATTAATTTGTATTCCTTTTGTCTTTGTGATTATCTTGTTAATTTGGGTCCCTTGGACCTCAAGCAAACCAAAAGGCACGGATTCCCATATTGGGGAAAAACTATTTGCCTTTATCTTCACTTGAAAGTCTATTTCTCATATTTCCCTTTTATTAATCATTTTTTTTCCTTTTTAATTTTCTTTTAAAGGGATTTCTCTTTATCTCTCTTCTATTTTCCTATTGGAATTTCTCCTAACATTAGGAATCCTTGGGATATGAAAATCCACCAAGGATAACTCAATTATACCCCTTTTTACATATTTCCACATTTTAACATTATTTTCAATTTCTTTCTTAACAAGGAAATACTCAATTGGTCTTTTCTTTTCTTATTGTATCCTATATGCAACTTTAGACTCCTTGGGACCCAAGGAACCCAAGAGGCACGGAATCCAACTTTGGATTGTATTCTTTTGCCTTCTGGAAGTTTCCACACCTTTCTTTTCTCAAAACTTAATTATTCATTTACTAACTAAATTTCCTTGTTATCGGGCCCAATAGCCAATAAGGCCCACAACACAATCACCAAGGCTATTGTAAACAAAATTACATCATTATTGTCCAAATATATCCAATATGAGATATTACATTTATCATCAAAAGAACCCAAAATTGGGGTTGTAACATCCTTCCCCTCTTATAGGCATTTTTCCCTCAAAATTCCATCAAGCAAGCAAACAAACATGATAATCCTTTCTTATGTCCACCAGGGCTCCCATGTGGCTTTACCCTTTCCATGGTGCTTCCCAAGAACCTTCATCATATCATATTCTTCCATCTAAGTTCTTTCTTACCTTGGTATATCGTACCCTCATAGGTGACTCAAGACATTTCAGCCTCTCATAAAGCTGAATAGGTTCAGGGCTCAACACATGGCTTGGGTACCTCACATAGTGCTCTAGATTAGACTCATGGAACACATTATACATCATGTTATCCTGAGGGGTAAGGTTAAACCTAACCATTTCCACCAATCCATCTCCAATGGACCCATATATCGGGGACTCAGCTTTCTCAGTTGTAGCTTAGAGGGGTCGGATTTTCACATCTCATATTCTCCCACAGTGAACTGCATGTCAGTCTGCTTTGCATCAGCTCTTGACTCATGTCACCACTGGGCTCTCTCTTGGCCATTGCATGATCAAAGTGACTTCATCTACACACACTATGGTTCTTTTCTGACCTTGGTGAGGCCTCCTTCACCAACATCATCATAATGAAGTGGTGACCGACACAACCTCTCTATAAGACTTCTTGCATCCCGATAAAGGCTATGGTGGTTAACATCACATCTTAAGAACTGTCTCCATGTATCACCCTGAATGAGCACACATGCTCTCATCAGACCCTCTAGTATGGATCATACTATCCATTAGTTAGGGGTGATAGGCGGTACTGACACTGAGTTCTTCATGTACCTACTTCCACCTTATGGAAGCGAACCTTTAGGTCATACTCAAGAACTTTTGAACTCACTTCATGGTGTAGTTGAACCATCTCTCTCTCTTATGTAGTTCAACAGAATCTATCTCTTGACAGTACTCCTTTCTTTCTCATGTTATCTAGGTAAGGCGATCTACCATAACCCATATTGCATCTTGACCTTCCTTGGTCAAGGGGAGACTTATCACAACTTCCATAATGGTGAACTCCCACTCCCTTTAGGGGACTCTTTATCCTCTATATCAAAGCATTGGGTTATTGGTGTTCGTCCTTCACCTACTATCATGCATGGCCACAAGCCACATGCATCTTCATCTTAAGCATCCAAAGTGCTACTATCTCTTACTATCTTTTTAGTATCACGGTGTTTGGGATCTTAAACCATGATCTCATGTATGTCATGATTCCTCAAGATCGATTCCTCCGAAACCCTAAACTACTATCATCAGGGTTTTCTTACCTTCCTATCCAAATAAGTGTATCTGAGGTTCTATCACCATCCTTTCACTACATCAAGGGCTAAACTGGCTAACCAAACAACCATTAACTTGTTCAACATATCTTGTTACATATATGTGTTAGCCAAAACACATCTTCTTTCCAAACATAGGGTTAGCCCAACAACTTCTTCTAGCCAAACTAGGCATCTACATCCCAACTAGAGCCTCCATTACCACTTCTTATGTATTAGGTAATGTTGATGTCATACACCTTCCTGTATTTCTCAAACTCGAACTCTAAGTCTTTTATTGAGAACACTTTGAGCTCCTCCTCATGGTGATCAAACTCAACGTTGTGATTCCTTGTAACACTTTGCAAAAATCCACCTAGTTCAAGATAAAACATCCTCACAAGATGATCTCCTTAATACTCTTAGTGTTTATAAACCATCCATGTATTATTTTCTCCACAAAGGTATGTTATCATCTCTATCCTCATACCTTGTAGCAATGTTCCAACTCACATCGTCTTTATCCTTGGTGTATGGCATGCGTACTGTCCTATCTCTCACTCCCACAACAAGAGGAAATAATCATTTGGAAATAATCATTTGGCTACAGTCCAAATACAAAGTTCTTCCTATTCTAAGAATAGAGATGGTACATCCCACCTTGCCAATACACCTTTACATCTAAGTTGAAACATGCCACATATGTCTCTACTTCACAAATGTCTAAAAAAAAAGTTACTTCTATGGAAAACTGGTCTCGAACTTACTTGGTCCAAGCACAATCCTTGGTCATCTCCTCTAGGTCTATAGGGTGTCGGCACTTTGGGGTCATCCCTCTTCCCTTATGCATCCAGAGAGTACCCTACTCATCCGCCCTTTGGGTCCCATGAGTTCATGAAGGTGATCAATCTCCTCACCCATGGCCCTCAGACGATGATAGCTGTTACCTCCCGACCCTATGGTCATGTGCAACTAGGGAATTAGGAAACTCCTACTTCCATCGGTCTTATCCCTACCTGACCCTAGAATAGACTTAGGATTTTAACATAGTACATGTCCAACTTAGAACCTTACCCAAGCCTTCATCATCTCCCTGCATTCCTGTGTTGTCTTTCATCCTTTCACGGGGGTCATGGCGACCTGCCTACCTCAGTCAGGCCCCATACCGGTTATATTCACATGCATATAGAGATGGTTATCTATGGGTCTACAGGTTCATTCTCATACCATGCACTTTTCACTTAGCTCCTCAATATCCTATGAGACCTCTTTAGGTTACCTCAAAACCAATGAAGCTGGTGTACACCCTACCAAGGGTCCCTCTCCTAGGATGGGAGGAAACTACAACTCTTGACAACAAGGTCACAACCATCCTTAGGGTTTACATTCATATGAGCATGCCTAACCCGACAGCTACTAAGGCACACATGGATCACCTATTAAACCATGCTAGGTCACACTCGTTCTCTTTCCTCAACATTAGATCAACTTAGTTGTAAGGGGTTCATCAAACATACCCTTAACTTAAGGGGTTTCTTTTACCTTTACACATGAGAAGTACCATGCTCGAATCCATTAAAACAAAAATCTCATCATGAGCATCAAGTACACCACTTCCTTCTTAGGCCTAGGAACCCTAGATTCTCCTTTGGGTATCCAACTGCATGCTCAATCTCCTAATCACGAATCAAGCATGTCCAAAGTATGTCATGTACTCCCATGATCCTTTTATATGAGTGACAAATCAGAGTTGAGTCCTCCTCACAGACAACCAACTAGGTATAAGGCCTCACAACCTGTTACTAAACCTTTCTAGGTCTAAAGAACCCTTCTTCCTATCTCAGAAGGTTAACATCTATACTATGGGCACATATTACCAGAAGTCTCATCCTCTCTCTAGGGTTTGGTTCCTCTAAAGGCTACCAAGATATCATTAGCCTCCAGAGGTCAAGCATAAGGCAACCACTATCATCCACTTAGGTCGCATCATCCTCAGCTCCCCACTATTCCTCATGTCTTGGAATCTAAGTTTCCAACCTTTTTGTTCGGGTCCTACTTTCTCACTCCAGAGCTAACTCCACATTCATCCTTACAACTAGAGGTCCTCTCTTCATGAAGTTAGATCAAGATCACAAGCATATCCCTACCTGGTGAAGCCTATGTTCACGCTTATGTTTGCTCATGTGTATCCATATCTCTTTATGCTTAACTCATAAGCCATCTAACATGCTCCCTTGGCCAGGGTTTCGACCTACTGCCTGTACTACTGACGTACTTTGGGTGCAGGCTATCCCTTACTTGCATAAGCCCATATGGTTTCTATAGGTTCTTCACTAACCTCATCAATGAAGGAGCTATCCTTCACTCTAACATGCACGACCCTTCCCAGGGTTGGGTCGTCAAAGGTACCAGGTCATCTAACCTCTGATGGCTCGTATGGCATCCCAAGGTGTACCCATCCAAACACTCGGTCGACCATGACATCTAACTCATCACGTCATCTCTCTCTATCGTACCTTCACTTAGGGTTAGGGTTAACATCATCCTCAGAGGATGTGCTAGGTCTCTACTTTTAACGGAGGTCTCTACCTCCAAGACGAACTCTCTCTACACATCCTCCTGACAAGGAGGTCTATCCTCAGGTTTCTCCTAAGAGCAATAACAACTCGTGTCATACGACCCAAGCATGTATCTATTCTTCAGTTCGTGCTTAATCTATTAAGCATATGTCCATGACATCTTATTTACATGCTTTTCATTAATTTGGTGGAGGATTCCTTAGACCTCATTAACCTTACCCATACCTCAAGAGGGTGAGGAGAAGAGAGAAAACCCTAATCCTTAAGGTCCTTAATAGAATTTGAGTTGAGAAGGGATGAACAAGATGAGAGAGTCCTAAAGGTATCTTATTTTGAGTCATATCCTAAGACATCGGCCAGGCAGTCACACAATCTAAGAGTCCTCGTATTCCGACTAGCGGTGCAGAGGAAAATATTGCCAGCCCCTGGACGTGATCCTTTTCTAGACACCTCAGTCTTTCAGACAATCCTCTAATAACTCCCTCGGTTCTATGGAATTTGTAAAATTTTATAATTATTAAAGATTAAGTGAGGAACCTATGCTCTGATACCAATTGTAACGACCCCGCCTCCCGATAACCCCCAATTAAGGGAGACCCGAAGGACAGATCCGTTATTCAATTAATAGGATCAAAGGTTCAACAAATAATCAATAATAATTATGAAATTCTACTAACTAACTGGAATTTGGTATAAAATTAAAACTTTACTTACCTTTGAAAACTTTGGAAATCTATCTATCTAGAGCTTGAATTATTCTATCTAATCCTCCTCGCACTTTATTTCTTATTTCCACAATGTGTCACTTTACTGTTTATTCTTTCAATTGTTGTTCCTAAAATGCCGACAAACAAAACGTCGGTCAGTATATCGAAATATACTGATATGTGGGGACAACCAAAAATTTGCACATATGGATAACAATCTAATTATCACAATCAAGTTAATTAACCAGCCAATTTACATTTTCCAGTATGACATTCTCCACCGCTTTTGCCCTAACCCTGGCATACCCACCTTAGGGTTTCCTTTGCTAATGACTTAGGGCCACCTTCTCAATCCGGAGCTTGGTGCCTGGGGTCACCACTCATGGTGCCCTCTAGCCATGCAATATCATATGCCACCTTCTCATTCCCGAGCTTGGTGCCTGGGGTCACCACTCAAGGTGAAATGACAGTTGCCAAACGGACAAACAAATTGTTATTAATTAAGCGGAATTTCAACATAAACAACGGATTAACAAAAATCACTTAAAATTGAAACCATTTTGCAAAGAGATCCATTTCTAGGAGAACTCTTTAAGGCAGAACCAAAACTTTATATACATCATTGTTCACATTGTACATACATTGTACCATCTCTTCTCGAGGATAACATATAACAGTTGCTTTGTCAAAACATATACTGAAGCAACATAAAACCTCGAGGCTTATAAGACAAAAACCTCAGATTGTTCATGAAACCATAACGAACCAACTCCAAGGACCTGAGAGTACAGAGATGACACATAGGACTTCTATCTATAAGACATGACAAACAGTACACTCAACCTGAGCTGTCACTGTTGTCCCTGCTGCTGTTGTTCTTTTTCTGTAGAAAGGTCTTCACCTCCTCGTGCACGTCCACCTAAAAATTTGGATCCCACGGGGGTGAGACAATTGAAAATTGCCCCAGCGAGAGATATAACTCTCCGCCAACAATGTTATTATCACAGTTAAATAGTATTAAACTGAGCAGAGGATAAGTAGTTTAAAACATTCTCATATTTTAAAGCATTGCAGCTGTGTATGATAGAGTAGTAATTCATCTATTTACTTTATAAGGAAAATGGAGAACACGTATATCATTTACCCATCATACTATCTCAAGCTTATCCTGTGATGCTCATTATCATGGTATGTCATCCATGAATCATTCTCATTTCTATCTGTTGGCCTCAGCCAATCTTCTAACTAGATATTGAATTCTACCAGTCATGTGAGTATACATTATCATATCCTGTCCAAGCATTGGACTATGCTAATCATATGCAACCATTCCAGGCATTGGGATTTAACCAATCCTGTGTTATTATAGGCTTCATGACTCTGCTAGGTATTGGACTTTAACCAATCCTGATTACACAGCCAAGCAGTGGACTCTAACCACTCCTGATTACAGACTTCACGCCTCTGCCAGGTATTGGTCCGTAACCAAACCAGATTACACCGCCAGGTAGTGGACTCTAACCACTCCTGATTACAGGCTTCACGCCTCTGCCAGGTATTGGACTTTAACCAATCCTGATTACACAGCCAGGCAGTGGACTCTAACCACTCCTGATTACAGGCTTCATGCCTCTGCCAGGTATTGGACTTTAACCAAACCTGATTACACCGCCAGGCAGTGGACTCTAACCACTCCTGATTACAGGCTTCACGCCTCTGCCAGGTATTGGACTTTAACCAAACCTGATTATAGGCTTCACGCCTCTTCCAGGTATTGGACTTTAACCAATCCTGATTACACAGCCAGACAGTGGACTCTAACCACTGCTGATTACAGGCTTCACGCGTCTGCCAGGTATTGGTCTGTAACCAAACCTGATTACACCGCCAGGAAGTGGACTCTAACCAGTCCTGATTACAGGCTTCATGCCTCTGCCAGGTATTGGTCAGTAACCAAACCTGATTACACAGCCAAGCAGTGGACTCTAACCACTCCTGATTATAGGCTTCATGCCTCTGCCAAGTATTGGACTTTAACCAATCCTGATTACACAGCCAGGAAGTGGACTCTAACCACTCCTGATTACAGGCTTCACGCCTCTGCCAGGTATTGGACTTTAACCAAACCTGATTACAGGCTTCACGCCTCTGCCAGGTATTGGAATTTAACCAATCCTGATTACACAGCCAAGCAGTGGACTCTAACCACTCCTGATTATAGGCTTCACACCTCTACCAGGTATTGGTCTTTAACCAAACCTGATTACAGGCTTCACGCCTCTGCCAGGTATTGGACTTTAACCAATCCTGATTACACAGCCAGACAGTGGACTCTAACCACTCCTGATTACAGGCTTCATGCCTCTGCTAGGTATTGGTCTGTAACCAAACCTGATTACATCGCCAGGAAGTGGGCTCTAACCACTCCTGATTACAGGCTTCACGCCTCTTCCAGGTATTGGTCCGTAACCAAACCTGATTACACCACCAGGAAGTGGACTCTAACCACTCATGATTAGAGATTCGTTATGGGATATCAATCCCTTAAATTCATCATTGGTTATCACATCCTTTTACTAGGCATTATACCCTGGGGCAAGCCATCATATCAATTCACATTCTTTATGTACTACAAGTGTTCCTCTTATCTCCTTTAAGCATATTCAAAACACTATAGCCCTTATTTGACTATAAGCATAAAGCATGTATGATCAATATTTCATTATTATTATAACAATTTATTATTATTATGAAGTTACTGGTTTCCATTTCCCTTAGTTTATTTTGCACATTACCATTCCTTACATTAGACTTTTATAAGCATCTTGTCACCTCTCATTAGGCAACAATTATTCACATGGCTCACCAGGCCCATTAATCATCTTGTCACCTTTCACTAGGCAACAACTATTTACATGGCTCACAAGGCCCATTAAACATCTTGTCACCTCTCACTAGGCAACAACTATCCACATGGCTCACAAGGCCATTAAACATCTTGTCACCTCTTACTAGGCAACAACTATTAGGGTTAGGGTTTCCCTTTATAGCCGAATAGGGTTTCAAGTTCATATTATCAATCCAAACCCTAATTCATTGCTCCACACATCTAGGAGCATACATTAATATCATATGTATTCAATCATACTTATTTATCCTCATCATTTATCATTAAATGAATCATCAACACAAGGTATGAGTTCCTCTCTCATCCTTATCAGGGTATGATTACATCATACTTTATTAACTTGGCTTAACCCTTTCTCAAGGTATGTTATCCCACACTTATCAAAGTGTATTAAACTTATTACATATCAATGTAACAATTGACATAACACACTTCATGTGTTACTCATCCAAGTATATTGGATTTAAGGTGCATCAAGGTACATCAACCTTGAAACGCTGGATGTGATATCTATCATGTCTTGATGTATCACTTCCCTCATCACTTTTAACTTACATAAGTTCATCAACTTATCTTGTATTAGGGTATTTCCCATCCTAATACTTTATGCACTAGCCCATCACATTCATTTTGTAGTGTATTGATCATAAGTCATACATTTGAATTGTCCAACCATCATCAATTGATATGGACTTATCTCAGGTTGAGACATTATTGATATAAAATTCTCCATTATCAACCACTCTAGGTGTTTCACCTATCAAGGTATTAGCCATACCATTACTTGGTGTTTCACTCATCACTCCTAAGAGTATCTTGCCCTCACCTTTACAAGGTGTCTCAGGATAAAGGTGTGCATATGTTCACCATATCGGATTATAGGTGTATAGGCACCACCATATCGGGCTAGAAGTATATACACACCATTCATATCAGGCTAGAGGGGTTTATATGTGTCACCCATGTTGGGATAGACATAAACTAGGGTTGTGTATCGGGCTACCATATCGTGCAACCATGTCGTGCAACTATGTCATGCAATAGCACTTGTTATACTTCACTTATATCGGGTTACCCAAATTAGGGTTTCAAGTCAACTTTTAAGTATTCATTCAACCTTGTATCGAGCATGGAGTCTATACTTGACTCCCTATAGTGAAAGAGGTTTATACTACACCCCCATATCGTGCAACAATGTATTCATTCATATCCATATCGTTCAAGTAAAGTAGGTGCATCATCATATCGGGTTAAAGGTGCTTTCTTGTGTGCTTGCACCCGATATCACTTTTATAAAGTGATACCACCATCTTCAAGATCTAGACCTTAGTTATAATTGTTATAGTACATGTCAACAGGTCTAAGAAACTACTATAACTCATAATCTCATCAACTATTTAGGAAATTTCGGAACTAAAAGTATTTCACTAATTATAGCAATTCAGGTGAAGAATAATAACATGGTTGAGTTCAAGTTATATAACCCGCCTTAAGAATGACTTCAAAGCTCCAGGCTCCAAAGATCCACGTTCCTAAGGTTGAAGATGGACTTCAAAAATCCTCTATATGCAAAGAATCACCATGGATAAGTAATTGGTGAAGAAGAAATAAAGGAAGATCAAAACCCTAAATTCATGCTTCAATCCAAGGTTGAATATGATCTTATCCTCACCTTAGGGTTAAGTATTGAGTTCCTTAGCTCCTTGGCCGACACCCTACCACTCTTGGGCGATATGGACTTCCTCTTGGCTGACACAACTTTGCTTGTGGCCGATATCCCATCACTTGTGGCCAAAATCACTTCAATTGGCCGATATCAACTTCCTATGGGCAATATCAACATGGTATGGCCGATATACTTGCTATGGCCGATACCCAAGGCCTATGAACGATACCCTTGTGATATTGCATGATATGCCACCCCTCGTGCACGATATTTCACTCACTTGCACGATATGGCACTCACTTTCACGATATGGCACTCAACTCTTCACCCTATTGGCCGATATCACCTTATATGGCCAATTTCACCTACTTGGCCGATATGCTTTTTCTATGGGCGATATCCAAGGACCTATGCACGATATGCTTGCTCTCCTACACGATACAAGAGACCCATGCATGATACCACAAGGTAGGAGGGTGGTAAGGGTCGAAAAATTCCATTAAGGGGTCAAACTATGGGTATATATACTTGCTAATCATGAAGAAAGGCAAAAAAATGAGGTGTCAACATTTTGAGCTAGTAGGTGCCACGTGTCATGCATGGGTGACACGTGTCCATGCATGCATAATCATTTATCTTGTCTTGCAAAACAGTTGAGGATCATCTAGAGATGCTATTTCGTCCATTACTTATCCATTTGGATAAGTTATCTAGGTTTAATCACTATTTCATGTCAAGCCGATACACTTTTTCTAAGGAAACTTGTTGGCCGTCACACCTCACCTCCTTGAGGTGCTTTGCACGATATGGACTTTTCCAAGAGTTCACAAAACGATATGGGACACCTCCTTGGGCTCCATGGCCGATAGGCACTCATATATAAGCTTTTCAACTTGATACTACTCAAGTTAAGCTTCCAAATTCAACCCTTTTCTTGGTCATTTCATCACCAAGATTACCATGATTCATGAATGATTCAAACATGGTGTCTCCTTATTTATCTCTCCTCTATATGATACTAGGAGGTAGTAGGGACACTCTAGAGGTGGTAATTTGCATTTCAACCCCACATTTTGGGTAAATTACAATTTGTACCAAAATTGGTGCACAATGCACCAGCATTGTTCAAACAAGTTCAAACTTGGAATTTAGGCTTTCCACAAGCCACCACCTTGCATCATTCTCTCTATAATGATGCTAAAACGCATGAGGCATGTTCAACATGTGACAAATTGCATTATAGCCCCTCAATTTGGGAAAATTACACTTTGGTCCAAAATAAAGGAAAATTGCTCAAACAACATTCAATCGGGACCAAACTTGAAACATAAGTGTGTCACATGATAACAAAGCACCTTAGAGGATTATATTAAAGTTCTAAGCAACTTTATTATCCGAAACAAATAGGGTTACCTCATAACCCAGGTCAGGGTCGTTACAAGTTATAAACCCCTAACAAGGATTTCGTCCCCGAAATCTCAGATAAAAGGAGACATATATTATTCATTCGTTATATCATCAAGTCTCCACATAACATCTCATTTGACAAAATTTTATTGTAATAGTTTTACAATTATTCCTTAAAGTAGATCATTCTCATCAATGTTATGTTTATGCAAAGCATAAACCCCTAACATATGATGTCCATACTACATTAGGTAACTGGACTGATTCCACAGTTAACCATTCCATGTAACTATCATAAGATAGTCTGATGTTTCTCAGATACCAGAATTCCTTACCTTGGTATATAACACATGTGTTAATAACACATCACATCCTCATTTTTGTTTATAAGTTGACTTATGAGTAAATCAAATTCCTTCATATATCGATTAGAATGTGGTAGAAATATCCATGCCACATCTCCTTCTTCTTTAAACTCTTGAGATTGTTTCAAAATGACTACTTGATCAGAGTAATAAAAAAGATAACAATCTAAATATGTCATACTTACCTTGTCTTCAATAAATGAATACCTGGCCAGGGTATTCAAGAACTGAAATTAGGTAGTATGTATTTGTTTTATATTCTGTTTCATACTTTTAACATCTCTTTAAATTTTACTATTTAGTATCTCAGGTTTTCTCTGAGTGTTTCATTTACATCTTTTCCCTATCTGCATGTAAGGAGAAATTTTCAAACAAATAAGAGAATATTAAACTAAACATAAGTTTTCATCCTTCTTATCTCTTCCTCATATCCTTAAAGGATATATACAGATGAACTAAACAACAACTACTTTTCTTATAGTAGGAAACAAAAAGGTAACTCAAAATAGATAGTTCTATCTTGAAAAGTCTACCTTTTACAAGATAACTAGCATCTTATCTGACCCAAAACATGGACTTAGTTGTTATTTTTTTATTGCCTTTGTCCTATACTACCAGAAGTAGATGGACCAAACTGTGACACTTGTCTTTGTCCTCCACCATCTGTCCCACAGGACTGAGGTCCTTGTGGGTTTTGGAGATTATGACTTGACTGTTGGGTCACTTCACTATTTTTCCTTGGACATTGCCACCTCAGATGTCCTTTTTGTCCACATCTATAGCAAGCTCGAAGTCTTTTTAGTGACTATTGTATTGGTGCACTACATTGTGGTTGAGTCAGTACTACGGAGATCTTTGATTGTTTAGTACCACCAATCCCTTGTACCTGTGACTGTTTAGACTTCCTTTTAAGGTCTGTGTCATGTTTCTTTGTCGTAGACCTCTCTATCCTCTGAATTGATTCCACAAATGTAGCAAATCACTCTCTACTTTCTAGGGCAGATGTCGGGATAGACATCTCAGCATTCAATCCCTTCTCAAAACGTCGAATCTTCTCCTCCTCAGTAGCAGCCATCTGAGGACAAAAATGCAAAAGTTCCATAAACTTAACCTCATATTCATTTATTGACATGGCTCCCTACCGAATCTTCTCAAACTGTGATATCTTTTCATCTAAGTATGTCCTTGGAAAATACTTATTGATGAATTCTCGACAAAATTCCTCCCAACCAACCTCTTCATCATTCCTTTTTATTTCTTCTATAGCCCACCAATGTCCAGCACTACCCTTCAAAAGGTACACTGCATGTTTAACTTTTTCAGCATCTGGGATACTAAGGATCTTAAAAGCCTTTTCTAACTCAGTGAGCCAGAGATCAGCATCTACTGGATCAGGTGTCCCAGCATATTCTATGGATCCTATACGACGTAATCGTTCAAAAGTCTTTCCAGACCCATATTCCTCATTGGGAGCTGGTGCCCTAGGTGCCGGTGCTGGCATCCGGTCTGTTATATGCATCACTGTAGTCATGAATTGCCCAAAAAGAGTAGAAAAATCTAGGTTTCTCATCATGACTTCATCAACATGGGGATTCTCAGGCACCATTTCTTCTCTTGCCTGATCCTTGGCACCTTCTACTGGTGCAACAACATTGCTCTCAGCAACGTGTCCCTCATGTTCTCCAGACATCTTTGAGTTATATATCTTCTTCTGCATAAGCAGAAGGCACTATAAGATACACTGAGGTACACATAGAACATACACTACACCTTAGTCCTATGTCTCTGTAGACTCAGTGAACCTTAAGCTCTGATACCAAACTTGAAACGACAGTTGCCAAACTGACAAACAAATCGTTACTAATTAAGCGGAATTTCAACATAAACAACGGATTAACAAAAATCACTTAAAATTAAAACCATTTTGTAAAGAGATCCATTTCTAGGAGAACTCTTTAAGGCAGAACCAAAACTTTATATACATCATTGTTCACATTGTACATACATTGTACCATCTCTTCTCGAGGATAACATATAACAGTTGCTTTATCAAAACATATACTGAAGCAACATAAAACCTTGAGGCTTATAAGCCAAAAACCTCAGATCGTTCATGAAACCATAATGAACCAACTCCAAGGACCTGAGAGTACAGAGACGACACATAGGACTTCTATCTATAAGACATGACAAATAGTACACTCAACCTGAGCTGTCACTGTTGTCCCTGCTACTGTTATTCTTTTTCTGCAGAGAGGTCTTCACCTCCTCGTACACGTCCACCTAAAAATTTGGATCCCACGGGGGGTGAGACAATTGAAAATTGCCCCAGCGAGAGATATAACTCTCCGCCAACAATCACAGTTAAATAGTATTAAACTGAGTAGAGGATAAGCTGTTTAGAACATTCTCATATTTTAAAGCATTGCAGCTGTGTATGATAGAGTAGTAATTCATCTATTTACTTTATAAGGAAAATGGAGAACACGTATATCATTTACCCATCATACTATCTCAAGCTTATCCTGTGATGCTCATTATCATGGTATGTCATCCATGAATCATTCTCATTTCTATCTGTTGGCCTCGGCCAATCTGCTAACTAGATATTGAATTCTACCAGTCATGTGAGTATACATTATCATATCCTGTCCAAGAATTGGACTATGCTAATCATTTGCAACCATTCCAGGCATTGGGATTTAACCAATCTTGTGTTATTATAGGCTTCATGCCTCTGCCAGGTATTGGACTTTAACAAATCCTGATTACACAGCCATGTAGTGGACTCTAACCACTCCTGATTACAGACTTCACGCCTCTGCCAGGTATTGGTCCGTAACCAAACCTGATTACACCGCCAGGAAGTGGACTCTAACCACTCCTGATTACAGGCTTCACGCCTCTGCCAGGTATTGGACTTTAACTAATCCTGATTACACAGCCAGGCAGTGGACTCTAACCACTCCTGATTACAGGATTCACGCCTCTACCAGGTATTGGACTTTAACCAAACCTGATTACACCGCCAGGCAGTGGACTCTAACCACTCCTAATTACAGGCTTCACGCCTCTGCCAGGTATTGGACTTTAACCAAACCTGATTACAGGCTTCACGCCTCTGCCAGGTATTAGACTTTAACCAATCCTGATTACACAGCCAGACAGTGGACTCTAACCACTGGTGATTACAGGCTTCACGCCTCTTCCAGGTATTAGTCCATAACCAAACCTGATTACACCGCCAGGAAGTGGACTCTAACCACTCCTGATTACAGGCTTCACGCCTCTGCCAGGTATTGGTTAGTAACCAAACCTGATTACACATCCAGGAAGTGGACTCTAACCACTCCTGATTACAGGCTTCACACCTCTGCTAGGTATTGGACTTTAATCTATCCTGATTACACAGCCAGGAAGTGGACTCTAACCACTCTTGATTACAGGCTTCATGCCTCTGCCAGGTATTGGACTTTAACCAAACCTAATTACAGGCTTCATGACTCTGCCAGGTATTGGACTTTAACCAATCCTGATTACACAGCCAGACAGTGGACTCTAACCACTCCTGATTATAGGCTTCACACCTCTGCCAGGTATTGGTCTTTAACCAAACCTGATTACAGGCTTCACGCCTCTGCCAGGTATTGGACTTTAACCAATCCTGATTACACAGCCAGGAAGTGGACTCTAACCACTCCTGATTACAGGCTTCACGCCTCTGCCAGGTATTGGTCCGTAACCAAACCTGATTACACCGCCAAGAAGTGGGCTCTAACCACTCCTGATTACATGCTTCACGCCTCTGCAGGTATTGGTCCGTAACCAAACCTGATTACACCGCCAGGAAGTGGACTCTAACCACTCCTGGTTAGAGATTCTTTATGGGATATCAATCCCTTAAATTAATCATTGGTTATCACATCCTTTTACTAGGCATTATACCCTGGGGCAAGCCATCATATCAATTCACATTCTTTATGTACTACAAGTGCTCCTCTTATCTCCTTTAAGCATATTCAAAACACTATAGCCCTTATTTGACTATAAGCATAAAGCATGTATGATCAATATTTCGTTATTATTATAACCATTTATTATTATTATGAAGTTACTGGTTTCCATTTCCCTTAGTTTATTTTGCACATTACCATTCCTTACATTAGACTTTTATAAGCATCTTGTCACCTCTCATTAGGCAACAATTATTCAAATGGCTCACCAGGCCCATTAATCATCTTGTCACCTTTCACTAGGCAACAACTATTTACATGGCTCACAAGGCCCATTAAACATCTTGTCACCTCTCACTAGGCAACAACTATCCACATGGCTCATAAGGCCATTAAACATCTTGTCACCTCTCACTAGGCAACAACTATTAGGGTTAGGGTTTCCCTTTATAGCCGAATAGGGTTTCAAGTTCATATTATCAATCCAAACCCTAATTCATTGCTCCACACATCTAGGAGCATACATTAATATCATAAGTATTCAATCATACTTATTTATTCTCATCATTTATCATTAAATGAATCATCAACACAAGGTATGAGTTCCTCTCTCATCCTTATCAGGGTATGATTACATCATACTTTATTAACTTGGCTTAACCCTTTCTCAAGGTATGTTAGCCCACACTTATCAAAGTGTATTAAACTTATTACATATCAATGTAACAATTGACATAACACACTTCATGTGTTACTCATCCAAGTATATTGGATTTAAGGTGCATCAAGGTACATCAACCTTGAAACGTTGGATGTGATATCTATCATGTCTTGATGTATCACTTCCCTCATCACTTTTAACTTACATAAGTTCATCAACTTATCTTTTATTAGGGTATTTCCCATCCTAATACTTTATGCACTAGCCCATCACATTCATTTTGTAGTGTATTGATCATAAGTCATACATTTGAATTGTCCAACCATCATCAATTGATATGGACTTATCTCAGGTTGAGACATTATTGATATAAGGTTCTCCATTATCAACCACTCTAGGTGTTTCACCTATCAAGGTATTAGCCATACCATTACTTGGTGTTTCACTCATCACTCCTAAGAGTATCTTGCCCTCACCTTTACAAGGTGTCTCGGGTTAAAGGTGTGCATATGTTCACCATATCAGATTATAGGTGTATAGGCACCACCATATCGGGCTAGAAGTATATACACACCATTCATATCGGGATAGAGGGGTTTATATGTGTCACCCATGTTGGGCTAGACATCAACTAGGTTTGTGTATCGGGCTACCATATCGTGCAACCATGTCGTGCAACTATGTCATGCAATAGCACTTGTTATACTTCACTTATATCAGGTTACCCAAATTAGGGTTTCAAGTCAACTTTTAAGTATTCATTCAACCTTGTATCGTGCATGGAGTCTATACTTGACTCCCTATAGTGCAAGATGTGTATACTACACCCCCATATCGTGCAACAATGTATTCATTCATATCCATATCATTCAAATAAAGTAGGTGCATCATCATATCGGGTTAAAGGTGCTTTCTTGTGTGCTTGCACCCGATATCACTTTTATAAAGTGATACCACCATCTTCAAGCTCTAGACCTTAGTTATAGTACATGTCAACAGGTCTAAGAAACTACTAGAACTCATAATCTCATCAACTATTTCAGGAAATTTCGGAATTAAAAGTATTTCACTAATTATAGCAATTCAGGTGAAGAATAATAACATGGTTGAGTTCAAGTTATATAACCCGCCTTAAGAACGACTTCAAAGCTCCAAAGCTCCACATTCATAAGGTTGAATATGGACTTCAAAACTCCTCTATATGCAAAGAATCACCATGGATAAGCAATTGGTGAAGAAGAAAATAAAGGAAGATCAAAACCCTAAATTCATGCTTCAATCCAAGGTTGAAGATGATCTTATCCTCACCTTAGGGTTAAGTATTGAGTTCCTTAGCTCCTTGGCCAACACCCTACAACTCTTGGGCGATATGGACTTCCTCTTGGCCGACACAACTTTGCTTGTGGCCGATACCCCCTCACTTGTGGCCAAAATCACTTCAATTGGCCGATATCAACTTACTATGGGCAATATCAACATGGTATGGCCGATATACTTGCTATGGCCGATACCCAAGGCCTATGAACGATACCCTTGTTCTCTTGCACGATATGCCACCCCTATTGCACAATATGGCACTCACTTGCACGATATGGCACTCACTTGCAAGATATGGCACTCAACTCCTCACCCTATTGGCCGATATCACCTTATATGGCCAATTTCACCTACTTGGCCGATATGCTTTTCCTATGGGCGATATCCAAGGACCTATGCACGATATGCTTGCTCTCCTGCACGATACAAGAGCCCCATGCACGATACCACAAGGTAGGAGGGTGGTAAGGGTCGAAAAATTCCATTCAGGGGTCAAATTAGGGGTATATATACTTGCTGATCATGAAGAAAGGCAAAAAAATGAGGTGTCAACATTTTGAGCTAGTAGGTGCCACGTGTCATGCATGGGTGACACGTGTCCATACATGCATCATCATTTATCTTGTCTTGCAAAACATTTGAGGATCATCTATAGATGCAATTTCATCCATTACTTATCCATTTGGATAAGTTATCTAGGTTTAATCACTATTTCATGTCAAGCCGATACACTTTTTCTAAGGAAACTTGTTGGCCGTCACACCTCACCTCCTTGAGGTTCTTTGCACGATATGGACTTTTCCAAGAGTTCACAAAACGATATGGGACACCTCCTTGGGCTCCATGGCCGATAGGCACTCAAATATAAGCTTTTCAACTTGATACTACTCAAGTTAAGCTTCCAAATTCAACCCTTTTCTTGGCCATTTCATCACCAAGATTACCATCATTCATGAATGATTCAAACATGGTGTCTCCTTATTTATCTCTCCTCTATATGATAGTAGGAGGTAGGAGGGACACTCTAGAGGTGGTAATTTGCATTTCAACCCCACAGTTTGGGTAAATTACAAATTGTACCAAAATTGGTGCACAATGCACCAGCATTGTTCAAACAAGTTCAAACTTGGAATTTAGGCTTTCCACAAGCCACCACCTTGAATCATTCTCTCTATAATGATTCTAAAACTCATGAGGCATGTTCAACATGTGACAATTTGCATTATAGCCCCTCAATTTGGGTAAATTACACTTTGGTCCAAAATAAAGGAAAATTGCTCAAACAACATTCAATCGGGACCAAACTTGAAACATAAGTGTGTCACATGATAACAAAGCACCTTAGATGATTATATTAAAGTTCTAAGCAACTTTATTATCCGAAACAAATAGGGTTACCTCATAACCCAGGTCAGGGTCGTTACACAAGGTGTCCATTGGTCTACCCATCTGGGCCTGACCTTTGGCATCATCCATCGGGGTGGCATGTAGGTGCGAGAATACATACTTCTATTATTAATGTGATAATCATAGTGACTTTATAGTTTGCAAGAACTAAATAAACAAGTAAGCAGTTTATTTGTCGTTCAATCTCATCGAGAACATCGACAATCTCAGAATTCGATACATGTATTCATAAGCGTAACCACATACCTTGTTAAGCAGATTGAATGTAGAAATAACCAATCATGAATTCAAGCAAGTATGTACAGGTTGAACCTGAAAAGACATCCAATTTCTATATTATTAAACATGTCATTATGATCCATTAATCCTAGTTGTTCCCTAGGGTTAGTTGTCCTTTTTAGGGTTTTGGGCATAATTAGGGTTTCACTCTATTTTTATTACTTTAAACCCTAATTTTACCAAATCACTTGCAAACCCTAATTTGTTCATCTTTCTTTCACAAAAGGTTCCAATTTCATATTTTAGCCATAGGAAACCCTAATTTCATATTATAAGCACTTTTCCTTTCTTTTTCTCTAATTTAGGGTTTCTAAACATATTAGTCAACATACTAGGTTAAAAACCCTAAACCTTGCAATTCTTTCAACAGAATAGGTTAAAAACTATCTTTATCTTTAATCAAGTTAACCATGCATGAATTAACCTGATTACAAGATTAAATATATCCTTGATTAACAATTAGGGTTTTCTAATTGCAAATTAACACTTTTCCATCAAAATATGCACTTTTGCAAAAATATATAGATTTAGATGTCCAAACCATTTTTAACGTATTCCTCATATTTTTCTGATCATTTTTCATGTATTAACTTCCTTAATCCGAGTTTTCTAGCAAAAGATACAATTTTAACAAGAAAATTCCCCTTTTTGATTTATTTGCTAATTTTAAGAAAAACACGGACCCTTTGATCCGTGGTCCGCTAGTCCACATAGGATCCAATGTCCAGAATCACGTGCGCCCTTTCTTTGCAAACAAAAGAGGTAAAAGTCTATTCTAACCTTGGCACAACTGAAGGAGGCGAGGGGCAAAGTGGTACTTTCGCGGGAGGCCTTCTTCAACCTTGCGTCGTCTCCCTGTTGCTCTGATGGTCAACCTCATGGTTGACTTCGCGATCCTAGCCACCTGCGACCGCGCCAACAGGTTAGGAAGCTCCGTCTTCCGTCGACGAACTCGACCAGAGGCCCAATTGTAGGTGGTAAACACGTCGGGCTCTCTCCTGCTTGCCGGATTCCGGCGTGCTTCACGGAGGTGACGAGGGCGAAGGTCGAAGTAGATTTAGCAATTGAAGGCACCAACGAGATCCTTGTGCTCAGCCGCAGGGTTTGGACCAGCAAAAAGAGATGCTGATACTCCCTATAACCATCCCCTATATATAGGTTTGGCAACCCCCTGTCGGATTGGGTACTTCCTCAATCGGCAACCAAACCTCATCAAACCAAGGGTGTTTCCCTTCAGTTTCTTTCCTTGAGTCCAACAGAATCCTTAGACAGCTTGCACATCTAGTGAATCACGAGGAATCTAAGAGGGAAAGTCCCTTAGTTGGCCGCATAATCATAGTCCCAGTGGGACTTAGGCGAAGTCCGCTCAACGTTGGATCAAGATCCAACGGACCTTGTTGTTCGCGTTCAAACACAAAGGAAAGAAATCTATTTCATTAATTCCAAATAATTTCCAAATTGGAAATAACTTGGAAAATCGATATCTCCCAAACCATAACTCCATATTAACTCAAATTTTAAGGGAATGTTCCTTTAATTATTTCCTAGCTTTGTACAAAATTTGGGAAACAAAAAGCAATGGATGAGAAGGCTTCCTTCTCTCCCAAGTTCTCTTATTAATTAATCCAAATTAATTTGTATTCCTTTTTTCTTTGTGATTATCTTGTTAATTTGGGTCCCTTGGACCTCAAGCAAACCCAAAGGCACGAATTCCCATATTGGGGAAAAACTATTTGCCTTTATCTTCACTTGAAAGTCTATTTCTCATATTTCCCTTTTATTAATCAATTTCTTTTCCTTTTTAATTTTCTTTTAAAGGGATTTCTCTTTATCTCTCTTTTATTTTCCTATTGGAATTTCTCCTAACATTAGGAATCCTTGGGATACGAAAATCCACCAAGGATAACTCAATTATACCCCTTTTTACATATTTTCCACATTTTAACATTATTTTCAATTTCTTTCTTAACAAGGAAATACTCAATTGGTCTTTTCTTTTCTTATTGTATCCTCTATGCAACTTTAGACTCCTTGGGACCCAAGGAACCCAAGAGGCACGAAATCCAACTTTGGATTGTATTCTTTTGCCTTCTGGAGGTTTCCACACCTTTCTTTTCTCAAAACTTAATTATTCATTTACTAACTGAATTTCCTTATTATCGGGCCCAATAGCCAATAAAGCCCACAACACAATCACCAAGGCTATTGTAAACGATATTACATCATTATTGTACAAATATATCCAATATGAGATATTTCATTTATCATCAAAAGAACCCAAAATTGGGGTTGTAACAGAGGCAGTGTGGATCAGGAAGTTCGTCACTGAACTTGGTGTGGTTCCTAGTAGCTGTGATGCAATTGAGCTTTATTGTGACAATAATGGAGCTATTACTCAAGCTAAGGATCCCAGATCACATCAGAGGTCCAAGCACATACTACGGCGCTTCCATCTCATACGAGAGATCGTACAACGAGGAGATGTGAAGATTTGCAAAGTACCAACTGAAGACAACATAGCTGATCCACTAACTAAGGCCCTTTCTCAATAGAAGCATGATGGTCATGCTAGGCCACAAGGACTGAGGTTCCTAGGTGACTGGCTCTAAGGTGCAAGTGGGTGTCTGTTGGTATGTATGACCATAGAGCAAGTCATGTGATGATTGTAATGGGATACTTTGTAAATGATTTGAATAATAATAAAGGCAATTTCCGATCTATATGTTTTAACTGTTTCTGAGATGATAGTCTAACATGATAGATGTCTAAAGAATTGTTTACTCGATGACGTATGCTTTTAGGTTAAGGACCTAAATGATGAGATCATACAGATGTTAAGAGTATACATTCTTGTTTAGTCCCTAGTCAGTTGTTATTGTGGAAATAACCATAGACATCAATAACACTAAAGACTAGATTGTGTATTGGTTGATGACAAAATCTCATTATTCATGATATAGTGATATCAAACCAAGCACATAGGTACTTGTTAGAGAACAAGTGTACCAGATAGACCCACCGTGAGAGTGACACATGGAACCATGGTTTGGTAGTCACAGTCAGCTCTCACAGTGATAGTGGTGAATGTGATTCTTCGACCTGAAATCACTACACTCAACACATGTCATTGGGTACACTTTGAAATCATCAAACGCAATCCTGAAACATGGGTTGTTATAAAGGTGATGATTGGGTGACTTTGACACATGGGGCTTTTGAGGGGTGAGTGATAGATATGGGATTTGTCCCTCCTAAGGGAGTTTAATGTCCATGGCCACTTGATCAGTAGGATTGAGAAAGGCATGCACATGCATGGTGAATCAATATGAGATATTGATGTCACACACATCTCACCCAGTCTGCTCTGAGATCAAGGAAATGGATGAACGTTGAAAGGATGACTGTACCATACCTTGAGTTCATAAAGGACATTAGTGACAAAGGAATTATACATTTGTTGTAACACCATTCACGGATTGTAGGATTGAAAGTTGTTCTCCAACTTTCTATTTCACTTGGGTAGCACTGATGTGCGACTATGCACCGCTCTTTGCTTGTGAAGTCATAAGTGTTGTGGACTTTGACTACCAACGTGAAATGGACCTGTAGGGTCACACACATAGGATTTAACCTAGAAGAGGAGTTTATCCACAAATGATGTTTAGATTGATTACTAAAGGAGTTTAGAAGTTCAATTAAACACTCAGTTGATTGATAGCTCAAAAAGTGTTCAAGGTGTTGGACTAATTGATTACAGTATTAGATTGATTAAAACTACAATTGACTGATTTTGTACAGTTTGCACTTCCAACCGATCGGCTCATGTGATGAACCGATCGGCTTGGGTTGGTGAACTGATCGGCTCAACTGGTGAGACGATCGACTCATGTATCAATGAGATGATCAACTCAATTGTTGAACCGATCAATTCATGTGACCAACAAAGATTGTTTGGAAAGTCAATTTTGCAAATACAATTTATTTCACTTGCACAAATTTGATTTGGACAAGGATTAATATTTGATTAATCGGAAACAAATATAAAAGTCAATTTGAGTTGGACCAGGACCATGAACCGATCTGCTCAGAAGTGAACGGATCGGCGCAGGTGTCCCAAACGATCGGTTCAGATGTGAACCGATCAGTTGAGGTCACCAAATGACCGTTTCAAGGTTGAAATGATCGGTTCAGCTGGCACAGTTGGTTGTTTTGTGGAAAATCTCGAACGCTTCTAATCCTGTTTAGTCCTGCATTGCCTGGGGTAGAGAACCTTGTCCCATGACTCTCCTATATATAGGGGTATTGGGGGCTTCTCAATGTACAACTCAGAACACCAGTTGCTCTGTAAAGTTGTCGTTCTCTCTAGTTTTGGAAACCGAGAGAGCCCGAGCAAGTGCTACCCGATAAGGGAGGCACAACAAGGGAAAGACAACTACATAAAAGCAACTGGTTGCAGGAGAGTGTGTCGGTGACTAGTACACCAACAGGAGAGTGCGACTCCTTCCGATTCCTTGTGGGACAAGTAGGTCGGAGTTCCAGGCATTCCATGTGGATGACTATAGAGGCGGGAGACTTCTACCGCTCGGAGGACATCTGTCAATCCCGACAGTCCCGGTGAGACCAGGAGCTGCACAAACACCGTCCAAGACCGAAGGTGAAGACCGCGCAAGCTGTGAGGTAACGTCGCCGAGCAAGCCTCGGGACAAGATATGCCTCTACAAACCATCCTTCCTATTGTATAGACGTTGACGCGATTCCTTTATTCTGGGTTTGGGAGAAGAAATTTTTTGTTTCCGCTGCCTTCTCTGTCTCCCTTAAAACCCAACACATAGTTCATGCAGACCGTTGGGAACTCCTTGTTGGGATACTAGAGCCAAAAGGAAGGAGATTGCCAGGACCCACTCTTTTGATCAGCATCAATACCAACCATTAGAGATAATCCCAAACCTAAACCCAGATTATGAAATAAAACAATGAATTCTCGACAAAGGTGATTAAACAATATACAAAAAAGACATAATTTTTTCCTTTTTCTTTCTTCACAAACTCATAAATCAATGTCACATCAAGGATATCACATTCAGATATCACAAATCATATTCAACTCCATTAAATCTAGAATCAAATCTTGTTCACATATGCAGTTCAGTTTACATCAGATACATGTACATTGATGAACAAACTTAATCTACAACCCATCCCGGGAAAGAGAGAGTATAGGGACATTCTAATCTATCTAGATTATGCTATTTATATCTTCTTTGTCATGAACTCTCCGCTAGATAGAATTATACCTATAAACATTTGAAACAACCTCATGAGACTCATATAAAGCCCCAGTGAGTGGATACCTCCCACTCAAGCTAGGTACATGCATCAGCATCAGAATAAGTATAATAAACTTAACAAAAACATGCATATATTGAAAAGTCTAGCAGATAGTTCTATCATAAATCATTTCTAACTTATAATGGTAATCTAATCCAATAGATAAGGTAATTACTTAACCCATTTATAACTTTGAAACATCTTTTAAGGCATGTCTATGAACAAATCAACAGATACTTCTTAGTTCAGATTAAGAATCCTACTGTATGAGTAATAAGTCAAGTCTAAGCATTTTGAATCAATACATAACAATAACATTATATTTGTGACACTCCACCAGCCGAACTAGGAACACATCCTACAAACCTGAAGCTGAAGTACACATAATACATATCTACCAAGCAATACTATCAAATAGTAAGAAATCCAACTCATAATCAGAATGGATATGAATCCCATCATTTACAACTTGTTAACATGACATATCATAATATGAAATAGAAAATGTTAGTAGCAACATGATTACTTTCCACAACAAGAAGCATAATCAACAATGACAAATCATCAAGTAGTATTATAAGGAATGTAATAATCATTCAAGACATGTTATACACGGCTTATCATCTTTTATTCATTTGCCCTGAAACTACTTGGCTTGTACCTCACCAAGTAGAAGTCGCCACGCCTGATTCTCGTGTCAACGAATCACCGTCACTATCATAGGGTTTAGTTGGCCACCCTAAGATATCAAAAACAGACCCTGGCCACCTCAGGGTTGCCTAAAGAGTCTCACGTCCTCATCTCAGGTACACGAGATAGGAATAAGCAAAACAGTATATCACATATCACAGTATTTCACATATTTTTCACATTTCACATATTTCATTTCAACATAGTCTATTCCATCTGGACATAGACTTTCACAACAAGGATTTAGGGCCAAAGCCACTCCAGATCACTTACTCCTAAATCATGGTGGCCTACCTTTAAGGTCTCGATCCACACTCTAGAAATCCTTCTCATAATTCATCGATTACTACAAGGAAGATCTGTTTTGTTTCCCCAGTGTGGTCCTTGGGGGAAACTCATGGTGTTCAGGGCACCAAAATAGATGTTCCATCATTTCACTTATTATTAATTTCTTTTACTCATCTTACAAGAATTCAAAACATCATATATCATAAATGTGTATTCTCGCATAACTAGAATAACATGAAACATATTAAGTTTATCAATAAGGGCAATGATCAAAGCAAGAAGCACAATAAGTCTATAGATTGCAACAAATATGATTATTTCTATCTTCTACATCAACTCATAGCAATGATCAACAGTGGGCCTTCAACCCAAGACATAATCTTATTGTCCATCATTTACCCCATCACTGTTTTATCATCATCAATGGGCTTTCAACCCTAGACATAATCTCATTATGCAACATTTACCCTTATCAGGGTTTCCTCAATGTAAGGAGTGCATATTAAATTCAATTTCAACATAAATCTTATCAGTTCATTGTATATCACATTTCTTAACAAATATTAGCAAAGGAATTAGAACGAGCAACAATAAAAGCATATAGATATCAGGTATCATTCCTCATACTCAGAATAGATTTATCATGCAACATATGCTTGTTCCATCAAATCTGAATAGATGCCAATAAATTTCATGCATATACATGCATACTAGACTTAGTTCTCTTCTTCTTTTGTTTCACATTCTTCATATGGGGTTACTAATCAACACATGTTGACTATCAATTGAAGTTTGTACTATTAGTCCATTCTCAGAGTACAATTCACAATTCAAGAACACATTCTTATAAATCAATTCAAATACTTGACTTTCATCTTTTAGTTGAATTCAACTACAATTATGTGCATCTCTTAATCCCCCATTTGATATTGTCATTCACTAGCATCATCAAACTCATCATTTTATGGTAAGAGTTACATTCTTAGAATCATCTACTAATTCCTATCTTTTTCCATCATTTTATACTCAGTAGTCTCAACTTCTTTCATTTCATGTTCATGTTCATTACATTATCTGGACCAATCTTTCTTGATTCACTTTACATACCATGCTTCTCTTCTACATAACATTTATCAAAGTATAATTCTTAGTATATTTCATTTAATTTGGGTTAAGACACATGTAATTAAAATAAAAGATAAAATACTTCATCATACTATCTTCATTAGTTTCATCTTTATCTTGCAATCACCATTAAGTACATCTTGTTCATATTATCTCTTATATTTAGATACGTGTACCTTGTCAATGACTACTAATGTCATTCCCATAATAAACAATGATCATTCTTTATTAAACTAAAACAAATTCATTAGACTTAGATGATATTAGTAAGACTCATCCTATTCAATTGAAGTATTAATACCTTCAACTTCAGCATTTGATCACATTTACAACATCATATACAAGTTCTAACTTTATCACTCATAATCGTCTTAATAATAAACTTTTAGGGTTTTCAAGAAGTCATTCCTTAGTTCAACATATCATAATAATCATATAATTTAGTAATCCAATCATGACTCAAGGGTTTATTAGGGTTATTCACAAACATGGAAACCCTAGTTTCCATTTTCACACATTTCATTCATCAATCATAAGCATACATTTATCAATTGACTCATTTGATTCACTTCCTCAACAAAAATCCTAATCAGGATATGTGGTCATTCAAATCCATTAACATTCAACAATACACTTGTATAATACGATCTAATACAATTCAAATATGAATCTATCCATGTTAATTCAATTCCAAGCATATCAGCCATTAGGCTGACATTTAGGAAAAAATCACATGAAATGGAATTTTCATCTATATGTAGGATTCTACATGGATCCTCAATCAATATATCAGGAACTAATCAAGTTTTAATCAATGATAAATAATCAAAATCAGTAGAACTTGATCCCCTAATATCTTTCCCAAATCAAATCCAGCCACATACATATACAAGCAGGGTTTCTGATTGTTTTAGCCAGATAAAATTAGGCTTTCAACATGAATACAAAGCTTAGGAGGGAAAAAAACACTCACCTCAGGTGCCAAGTACCTTAATTTCATAGGTCAACATCTGAATTTTCAGAAACCCAATCAAACTCTCACAAAAGAATCCAATTCTTTCTCCTCTCAACTCTGAAACCCTAGAAATGGGGATTAGAAGAGAAAGAGTGATAAAAGGGGGGAGATTTGATGTGATTTTGAATTAAATCAGGGGAGGGACAGAATCTAGACATGTGAGAGAAGATTCACTATGAAATGCTATGCAAAGAAGCTAAACTTACTTGATTTTATCATATCTTGGATAGAGAAACCCTAGGTCAACATCTCCACCACTTTCTCTTCTCAAAACCCTAGCTCTCCTCTCTCTCAAGAATTTCATTTCTTTGACAGGAAGGACGAGTTATGAGAGATCCTTGTGTGTTAGGTTAGTGATATAGATGAATTGAGGTGCTTAGAATATTTGTAAACAAGCCCCTCAATGTATTTTTAATTTGCTCAGACTGGTTGGTCGGCTGAGTTATAAACTTGACCGAAACCATACGTTTAGAACTCAAACCTCATCCAAAAATTATGAAACTTTAACCTAATGTCTGAAATTGATTTTATAAGAAACATTAAAATTTTTATATTATTTGGAATTACTAATAAATAACTGAAAATCAAATACTACACTGCTATATTGCAGTCAGTAGCATGGTCGGTCGAGTTTGTCCTTCACAGAACTTGACCGAAAACCCTCCCTTTAGGGATAATAAATCATCCAAAATTATTCAAATTTAATAATGTGTCTTTTAACAACTACAGTTAAAATTTGAGATCAATTGGATATACCAATAAAAAGATAAAATTCAATTTCCACACTGGTATATCAATATGAAAATATGATCGGTCGAGTTTAAAACTTGACCGACAAATAGGTCATAACATTCTTCAAAAATTCTGATATTTTTCAAGAGTGTTCATATTTGATATATAAAAATCGTATCCAAATTTTAATTAAATAAAAGTTACACATAAAATACTAAAAATCATTTAGTGAGACACTAACTAAATTTTGTATTCATATGTCATCAAAACCCTAATTTGGGTCGATTAGGGTTTCCAAAATTTTAACCCTAATTATGTGGATCAAAGTATGATTAAACCTTCTCATTATATTTAAAATATCAAAACTTAACTACCATTACTAATCAAGCTTTAAATAATGATAAACTTAATTAAGCATACAATCATCCAAGTAAACCCTAATTAGATGACTAATTTGAAAACGAGTCATTACAGAGATGTCCTGTTGATGTCAATGTGCTAGCACTAACTTGTTCTCCCTAGAAGTCTCTCCCTTTTATGGGTAAGACTTGCATTGGGATCTCATGATACCAAAAAAGTGAGAGGATATTGTTTGTTAGTGTTAGTTGTGTCTTATGAAATTCTTAACTACCCCTATATTTATAAGAGGGTCAGGGTTTCCAGATCAACATCGAGTCAAAGAGACATATTTTCACGAATTTCTGGTTGTTGTGAATCATGAATCACTCGATTCACTACTGAACTGGTCGGTTGACATGTGAATCAATCGATTCAATACTTGAATCGGTCATTTAACTATATTTCATATTCACAAACATATTGTCTTTTAATGTGTGGATTAATGCACAAGATGATGTAAACATCAATCCCTGATCTAGTCTAAGTAATCACTCAATCAATTAATTCACCATCTGAACAAGTCAACTCACACTCTGAATTGGTCGGTTCACTTCTAAACCATTCGATTCACATTATGAACAAGTTGGTTCACTTTTAAATTGGTTGATTCACATTCCAGTTTAGTCAATGTACGACCAATGTTATTTAAATTGAATACCTAAACACTATTGTAATCATGTTAAACCACATTAACGAGTAAACTCATTTCCAGGTGCATCCTATGTGTGTGACCCTATAGGTCCCAAATTACATTGGCAGTGAATGCCCATACCAATTTGCACATCACAAGCAATGAGCGACATCTAGCAACACATCATTACTACCCAAGTAATTGGAAAGTTGTAGAATAATTTCAGCCTACAATGAATGATCAGTGTTACCGTGATCATATAGTTCCATTGTCTCTAATATCCAAATTGAATTCAAGGCATGTAATCGTCATCCTTTCAATATTCAATCCATGTTTCTTGAACTAGAGCAAACTCGTGAGATACATGTGAGCTCAATATCTCATATTGATTCTCATGAGAATGGTCATACATTTCTCAATCTTGCTTATCAAGTCACCAGGATATCAATCTCCTATAGGGGGGGGGCAATTCCATCTACATCACACACAGTCAATCCCCATGTGTCACAATGAACCCGAGCACCACCTTTATGGAAAACCTTATTCAAGGTCATGTTGGATGGTGTGAAAAATACATCTAACGACATGTGATGAGTGTAGTGATATCAGGTCTAAGAACCACAATCACCACTATCACTTTGAGAGTTAATTCTAATACCATATAATGATTCCATGTATGACTCTCAAGGTGGCCATGTCTGATAAATTGTTAACTAACATGTACCTATGTGCTTGGTTTGATATCACATATCATAACTATTGAGATCATGTCATCAATCAACACATATTCTAGTCTTATGTATTATTGTTGTCTATTTTTCTTCCATAGTAACATCTGGCTAGGGACACAATAAGAATGTATATAATTGTATCATACATATGATCTCATTCTCCAAGTCATATACTTGAAAACATATTTCATTGAGTATCATCATTCCTTAGACACTTAATGTTACATCATTATCTCATAACTGGATAAAATAGAATACACCAATTACCTTTTATTATTATCAAATCAATTACATCTTGCCACATTACAATCATCACATGATTTTATCTCTGGGCATACATACTAACACACTCCCACTTGCACTTAGAGCCAATCATTCATGAATATTATTCCAAGTGATCTAACATGTCCATCATACTTCTATTATGAAAGTACTTTTATCAATGGGTCAACAACATTGTCTTCAGTCGGTATTATGCAAATCTTCACATATCCTTGATGTACAATCTTTCATATGGGATGGAACCTTCATATTATGTTTTTGGAATGTTGATGTGATCTGGGTTCCTATCTTGTACAGTAGATCCATTGTTGTCACAATACAACTCTATTGGGTCGCTAATGCATGGAACCACCCCAAGCTCATTGATGAACTTCTTGATCCAAACATTGTTGCATTGGATGCAGAAATATACTCGATCTCTATTATAGAATCAAAAACAATCTCTTACTTGGAAATATTCTAGTTGTGGTAAAATACAAATCTTGATTGCGATCAATAACCATCTTTTTTAGTTTGGAAGCTTGCATCGTTGTAACCCCTTACACCCAACACTTTCTCACCGCCATAAACAAGAAATTGATCCTTAGTTCTTCTCGAGTACTTAAGAATGTTATTTACAATAATCTAGTGACTCTCACTAAGATGTCACTGATATCTACTCATCATTCTCAAGACATACAAGACATTGGGACGAGTGCATAACATTGCATACATGATAGATCCAATTGCAAACGCATATGGAATTTTACTCGTGTACCCATTCTTGACGAGAACTGGGACATTGGGATTTAGAGAGGCTAACTCCTTGGAACATGAGAAAATTCCCTCTCTTTGAGTCATGCATGTTGAACCTCTTTGACACTTTGTCAATGTATCTACTCTGGCTTAGGAAAGAAGCCTTCTAGATCTATCTCTATAGATCTTCATTCCTAAGATATATGATGCTTCACCTAAATCCTTCATAGAGAAGGTACTTCCCAACCAGTTTTTTACCACCTATAAAGTAGGTATGTCATTCCCCATCAATAGTATGTCATCTGCATACAATATGAGGAATGAAATTATGCTCCCACTAACCTTCTTATACACACAAGGTTCATCTTCATTTTGACTAAAGCCAAATTCTTTGACTATTTCATCTTCTAGATCCGAGATGCTAGTTTCAATCCAAAGATTGACCTTTGTAGCTTACATACTTTATTAACTTCCTTTTGATTTATAAAACCCTCAGGTTGTGTCATGTACACATCCTCAAGAAGATTCCCATTAAGGAAAGCAAATTAACATCCATCTGCCAAATCTCAAAGTCATGATAAGCAGCAATGGCAAGCATGATCTTGATGGACTTAACCGTGGCAACTAGGAAAAATTTTCATCATAGTCAGCACCTTGAACTAGTTTGAAACCTTTTGCAACCAATCTTCCCTTATAGGTTTGTACATTGGCATCCATGCCGGTCTTCCTTTTGAAGACCCATTTACACCCTATGGGTTTTGACCAAGGTCCATACATTGTTGGTGTGCATGGATTCCATCTTAGATGTCATGGCTTCAAGCCATTTCTCAGAGTTTGGTCCCTCAATAGCTTCTAGGTAGGTTGTTGGCTCATCATCTATGATCAACTCATCACCTTCTTGAGTCACAAGATAACCAAATCTTTTAGGATAAATGTTTGTCCTACTAGATCTATGAGGTTCTTGTGTTACATGAGGTTCTTGAGATTTGATGCGATGATTTTGAGTCGCATTTATAGACCTGTTTCATATGTGTTTTATGCTGTAATTAGTCATTTTTATGGTTAATATTGCATAATTCATCCACTTTGGTCTTTGCTACTATTTTATGTCAAATCCCCTTTAATTCATCATTTTGAGCATTAATTGTCAAAATATTATTATTTGTGTGAATTTATGTGGTCTCGTGTTTGAATTGCAGAGAAAACAAGTATCTGCTTCCATCGATACCATCGACGGAAGTCGATACCATCGACCGGACCGCAGGTTGCCAGCCGCGAGTATCAGCAAAGATTCGATACTATCGACAGGGATGTCGATGGTATCGAGCTATCATCAGGTTGCTGGCAAGAAAGCAGTCGATAGTATCGACAGCAAGTCGATACCATCGACGCACGGAGGCCACAGCGACGCAAAATGACAAACAGATGCCTAAAGGAAGTCGATACCATCGACCCGCATCGATGGTATTGAGATGATGTCGGGCGCGACAAAGGAAGGGTTTGCAACCGACCGCTACTACAGTGGGTCGATACCATCGACTCTCGTCGATGGTATCGACACCGTAGGATATGAGTTGGCTTCCTAATGATCTCAATCAGACGACTACGGTTAATTAGAGACCTAATGACCGAGATATACCTAATGACGGCTGCCCAGACATGAGGGAGGATCAGGAGCCATTGCACGAGTACCGAGGAGCAGTAGAGAGGAGAACGGAGGCTAGAAGCTCATACCAGTTGATTCGGACGCCGCAGAAGACAGATTTCACCACCGAAAGGCGGGAGAGAACGTGTTCTACGTGGAGGATCAACCGTTTTTCTCCGTTCAGGGGTTTCACCTCTCAATTCACGTTTTTCACATGATTTCCCCTATCTCTACCTTGTACTTATTTGAGATGAACATGCGGGGCTAATCCCCTTTATCTTTAGGACCGGGAGTAGCCCGGGAATTCATTGTATGACAATTTTACAATAGTAATTCATATCTTATCTCTTAAATCAGTGGTATAGTTTTGTGTTCTCAATATATTGTTATGCTTGATCACCATAATAATAACCTAATGCCCTTAATCACTTTGAAAGAAGGATTAATGGCTGAAAAGAGACAGAATTTACATTAATTGACAATTCCCTTGAACAAGGCAGTGTAAGATTAATGGTGGATACCGAGAGGTCGTTTATAATGCACCTAGGTTACGGTATAGGTTACTACGACGGTGGAACCGACCTAAACATAGGTAGTGAATTGTACCACGACAGTGGGCAATTCTGATTTTAGGCCACTACCCGGATATAGAGATAAAATTGAGTAGCTATATAGAATTTAATACAATGAAAACCCGCGGTGAAACCGTAACCCTAAAGATACCTTTTTGAATTGATTAAACCAACATTTAATCGATTGCTTCTTTTGTTTTGTTTTTATTTTTCTTTTATTTTTAACAACAACTCTCAACTTGTTAATCGGCTTAGCTGATCGCGAGTAGTTAGTAGGAGTCCCCGACGATTGCGCATATCCCTGAGTTCGACTCGGGCCTCACAAAGGCATGTACTACTCGACGCGTTCACTTGCGTTTATACACACGGTAAAATTGCGTCAAGTTTTTGGCGCCGATGCCGGGGATACGACAATTTGTTGGCACTTTGAATGCTGTGAGCGGCCAGTCTAGGCCACCTTTTTATTCTTTTTATTATTATCATTAAAAAAAATTCATAATATATTTTCCAAATATTTTCAATTTTCAAGCACCGTACTAAATTTAATCTTTCTATTTTCAGGTACTGTGCATGGTGCAGACGCGTAGTACTGACTACGCAGGTCGCGCACCAGAGGTTCCGCTACTGACAGGACCTAAAGACGAGGACGGGTACAATCAAGATCATCTAGACGATAAAGATTATGAACCTGAGGAACAACCAGAGATGGAGGACGAGCCACAGAAAATATGGGAGAAGATCAAGGCTTCTTCCGCATCCGCGTCAAAAGGGCCTATAAAGAAGCAAGCACTCAACATACCTACCTATAAGATTGATCCAGCTTTGATAAATTTGGTGAAGTCCAATGCTTTTCATGGGCTCAAGAATGAGGACCCCGTCGCGCACATAAGCCAGTTTGTTGAGAACTGTGACATGGTTAAAATCGACAGGTTTCCACAGGATGCACTGTATCTGAAGCTTTTCCCGAGTTCATTGACAGGAACCGCGTGAGAATGGTTACACAATTTAGATGATGAGTTTGTGGAGTCCTGGGACCATATGGTGGAGGTTTTCTTTGAGAGGTTCTTTCCTCCTGAGAAGACCAACGACATGATCAGGAAGATTCATAACTCTACACAACAGGAAGGTGAGACATATTCTGAGACATGGGAGAGGTTTCAGGTCATGCTGAGATGGTGCCCGCATCACAGGCTGGATAAAGAAACACAAGTAAAGATTTTCTATTTTGCTCTCTCCGAGCACGATAGGAGCAACCTTGATTCAGCTGGGTCAGGATTCTTTTTGAACAACACAGACACCAGGTGTTGGGAGATATTAAAGAACATGGCTAGGAAACAATCATGGGGCGAAAGAGGCGCCGTGGAGCAGGTTCGAGTGGAAGGAGAATCAAAAGCGATAAAGAATCTGAATGAGAAGATGGATCTTCTCGCAAAGAAACTGCTAGCAAAGGAGGATGATGCATCTGAGGATGAGGAAGCCCAAGTCAAATTCATGCAACAACAGGGCTACATAAACAATGACTATTCATGGAGGAGAGACAAAAAGTTCTCCTGGAAGGATCCTAATAATTTCTAACAAGATCCGGAGACAAAGCCACAACCGAGAGCTGAGGATAAGAGCACCGAATTACTTAGTCAAATGGTGCAGCAAAATCAGGAAATGATGGCTATGTTTGGTAAGCAATTGCAATCTCAAGGTGATATTTTAACCAAATTTGGGCAGATGCTACAAAGCCATGGAGCACAGATGCGGGCATTGGAAACCACCGTGGCTCAGATTTCAAGTGAAGTGGCGGCCACCAAGCACGCCAACCAGCAGAAACCAGCCGAGAATGCAAATGTGGCCCAAACACACCATCAAGTGAAGTACATGTCTGTGGTAAGCAATGAGGAGGAATCCCAGGTGTCAGAAGCAAAAGATCAAAGCAAAATGAGGTTTAATACGGGAGCAACACCGGTGATACCGTATCCTCGCAGCTATTATGGACTGCCGGGTGGAAACCCTCTTTTCGGGAAATCCCGCCAAGGACCCATTATAGTTACGTCCCCGCCTAGCCAAGAAGAGCAAGTTAAGGCTGTCTGTCACGGTGCAGATACATCTACTGTGAGAGGAGATCCACAACAAATGATACATGTTGATGATGTTCCGACAAAGCCTATGCCATAGGGAGTCATTGAAGCAAGCTTAGGGGAGCTGCCCCGAAAAGCCCATATGTGCCACCCCACAAGCATGGTAATGCGGCAGTGGAGTCAAATTTGAAAACTCAAAGCCGAAGAAGGAGCACATGCATTATAGAAAATTTTTGGAGATATTCAGAAAACTGCATATCAACATTCCGTTGGTAGAAATGATTGAGAAGGTTCCCGCCTATGGGAGATTTATTAAAGAAATAATCAACAAAAAGAGGCGGATCAAAGATACTGATGTGTGTAGGATGAATGAAATGGTAAGCTCAATGATCCTTGGGAGTTTACCAGAGAAGAAGAAAGACCCGTGGAGCTTCTATATTCCATATTCAATAGGTGATCAACACTTCCCACGAGCTCAATGTGATTCGGGCGCAAGCATAAATCTCATGCCGTTGCCCACATTTCAGAAGCTCGGGTTACACAACATAAAGAAATCAGCGGCAACCATTGAATTAGCAGATGGATCTATTGTAAGGCCACATGGCGTTTGTGAGAATGTTCTTGTCAAAGTGGACAAATTCATTTTTCCTGTGGACTTTGTAATCATGGACATGCCGCAGCTTGAGAGTTGCGAGATGCTATTAGGGAGGCCGTTTCAAGAAACGGCTGATGTAGTGACTCCAATAGGGAGAGGTACACTCACATTGGGAATTGGTCAAGATCGCGTGGAGTTCAAGTTTCCGCACGATCCTTTGAGCACCTTCTCCAAGGTACCAAGTTGATAAAAATGCCAAAAGTCGTCTAGCCTAAGACGTTAAATAAGGGCGCTTGTTGGGAGGCAACCCAACCATTGGTACCTCAGTTTAGTTCATTTACATTCGTAGTTTAATTTGTTTTTACTTAGTTTTTAGTATAAAAAAGATACCGTGATCGGTTTGTTCTTTGTGTAGGCTGAGGCAGAGTCGATACCATCGATACACTGGTCGATGGTATCGACCATGGAACAGGTTGACGACTGTAGATTTCTCACTGTGTCGATACCATCGACGGCCTTGTCGATGGTATCGATAGACCTACAGGCAGATCGAAAAATAAAGGTCGATGGTATCGACATGCCAGTCGATACCATAGAGATCTCTGAAGATTTACAAAAGAAATCGACTCAGAAAAGTCGATACCATCGACGGGCGTGTCGATGGTATCGACACCTTCAAGTGAAAAAGGCAGCGGCCGGTCTCACGAGGATTTACCCTAATCAGAAAAGTCGATACTATCGACTCTTGTCGATGGTATCGACCATCCACGTCACCGATCCGCGCGAACAAATTAACGGCGATCGCGACATCCACGTCATCGATCCGGGTGAAGCATTGATACCATCGACCCATGTCGATGGTATCGACACGTCAGCAATCCGGGTTTCAAGATCCAGCCATCGACAACCGTCGATACTCGCGATGGGGGCGGATAGCATCGACTAGTGTCGATACCATCGACTCGCGTCGATGGTATCGACGGGCCAACAGTGGCGCCGGCCAAGTTTATTTAAGGAGATTCATTACGTTAGTTGACGTCACACCTTCAGAGCGATCTTCTACTTTTGTGCCGATCACTCCCCCGAGTCGTCCAAGCCCGACGACGAGCAGCACCGAGCGAAGTTCTTCATCGAGCGGGGATTCACCTCTCTGATCTTCACCAAGCTCCCGTTCTATTCCTCTTTCTTTCACAAAGATGGTGCGTACAGCGGGTGCATCCTCTTCACATGCGCCGCCCATGGAGATTCCGGTGTTTGTTCCTCCTCGTCCTTACTCTATTACACGCCCACGACTGATTCATCCATCCGCGGAGGTGAAGAAGGTGTACGAGGAGCTACTGAAGCGCAAGATCGAGCCCACGCGATATGTCGAACGGAACCTGATGCGCGACTTGGGGTTCACAGACAATCTTGCCTATGTCCTAAAAGGGCAAGCGCAGGAGACTGACAGAGACGAAGAGGAGGTCCAGTATCATGCCGAGGGCCATCCATTCTTCGGGGAGTGGCCAACCTACAAGGAACTCGTGGCGGAGTTCATGGCGTCACTCCATATCAACGTGCTGCCAAACGATGTGATTGCTTCTGACAGAGAATGGAGAAAAGGGAGGGTGTCATTCAGGCTTTTCAACAATAATTACACCCTCACCCTCGACCAGTTTAATTCCATTTATAACTGGAATCACCACGACCATCAGCACCGGCGGCCGGACAACCGCACCAACTACGACGCCATCTTTGCCGAGCTGGTGACAGTGCCGCCGGGCAAAGCTGTGAGCTACCACAACGCGGCGGTAGCAGACTTTGAGCACCCTTTCGTGAGGGTTCTTCATCGCATGCTCTGCACCACCCTATTCGGCCATGGTGATCTAGATCTCAGAAAATTCCAAGAGGTGGATTTGTTCTTCTTGTACAAATTATTGAAGCGGGAGGAGTGCAACTGGGGCACGTTCTTCTTGACGCGTGTGATGGCAGTGAAGCAGAGTACGAGAAAAGCGCCAATTCATTTTGGAGGGATGATCACGCCATTGGCTATCTATCTTGGGCTGGATCTTTCTCAGCTTACTTCCCTATCTACTAGGAGCAAGGTCAACCTCCAGCATCTTCACCGGTCCAATCTCCTACTTCGAGATGGTTTGGCGTATGCACACTGCCACGTCAACCATGCATACCAAGAATGCTCATTGCCTGATGAGGTTTTCAACATCGACGGTGCGCATCATTTCCGGTGGCCAATCATAGCCATCGCCGCCGACTCCGATGAAGAAGGCGGTGACGACGGAAATGATGATGAGGCTGAGGAGGAAGAGGAGGCATTTACACCTCTTCGAGCACGAGTAGCACCACGGAAGCGTCCTAGGATGCATCCGGGTGCATCTTCATCATCCCAGCATACGCCGCCACCACCACCGCCCTCGCAGCCAAGAGAGGATGTTTATTCTATGCAGGGCATGTATACGATGCCGCAAGACATCCAACAGACCCACCATAGCCACACAGCCACCTATGCCGGTATTCAAGATACTACCAACCGACTCTATGTCAATCAGCAGGTGATTTTTGAGAATGAACGCCTTCTTTTCGAGAATTAGCAGAACATCTATGATAGGTTGCACAGGATGGAGGTGCAACAACAGCCATTCTTGGATCACTACTAGAGCCATAATTATTTTGGGGGGTATCCACAGCCTCCACCGATGCCCCAGTACGATCCGACATTCCAGGGGCAGTACCCGTCTTGGGACCCCACGGCACCGCAGTACCCGCCTCCACCACCACAGGAGTGATCCGGTATCACTGTTCCAATCTTTAAGTTTGTTTTTGACTATGAGGCCATAGTCGGATTCAAGCTTAGGGGGGTAGTTGGAACAACTTTATCTTTTACTGTTTTTAGTTTTTAACTTTATTGTTTTTGTCTTGTTATTTGTTTCTTGCATTTTTAGTTTTTTGTAGGATCCACATGCTATCTAGTGTAATCGTGGATGTCATAAAGTTTGTGTCATCTCATTAATTTGCATGGGAAATTCAAGGGAAATTTAAAATTTTTGTGTGTTTGGAAAGCTTGTCTTGTTTAACCTTGGGCACATATCCTACAAAAATGATTGGTTTTGTCAACTTTAAAACAAAATTTCACAACTGTACTCCTAATGATTCATGAAAGTGGATGAAAATGGTTGTTTGAGCCTAAACTGACCAAATGGTAATGAGACTCTAATTGGATGTAAGAGAGAGAAATCTCTTAACTACTACACAGGTCAGTAAGGAGGGACACATAATATCTTTCTAAGGTTCAGTCATCTAGTCTTGTGATCTTTCCACCTCTTTACTTTTCACAATCCACCACAAGAACTGGAAGTACTTTACAGTTTTAACTTCTTTGACAACATTTCATATAGATAGGTCATGCATTGAATTTATTTCCATATGTTTTGCATAAAAAGAAAGAAGCAAATTAGAATAGTGATACATGCAGATTACCTTTAGGTGCATGTCATGTAGATGCATTTATATTTTTTTCATACATAAAGTATATCATGTATCTCAATTTTTCTCTAAGGGTGAATCAAATTGTTCCATACCTTCTAAATAGTGCAAATTTCTGAGTATGAAGAATAATAAGCCCAATAAAATATTCGGTATCAATTATGGATATGAGGGTTGAAAAAAAAAGAGAAAAATCTGAAAAATCTGCATAATGAAAAAAAAAGGAGAAGCAAAGAGTTATGTAGAAGCAACAAGAATAAGAAGGATAAAGGAACATAATATCACCTGCATTTTGAGATAATTGAGTACATGATGTAGCTTAAATAGATGTCCATTTCTTTTTGAGATGGATGGTTAGTACATGCATCATTCCACCCAATTTTAGGCATTAGGGCATTTTTCATGTGCATTTGCATCATTTAGGACATTTTTGTTTTGTGCATGTTGAAACTGTGTAATATTTCCACTTTCTTCCATGAACCACCCATCTTCATCCACCCGTTGCTCGGATTGGTAGGTCACTGTGAATTTCTCCTCACTAATGAATATCAGGAGAACTGCTTACATGTAGATGTTAGTTAGGGCGAGCAACGTAGTATAGGAGATCACAAGATGCACCAAGTCTGAACCGGCGAGTTATATTATGTTAACTGCCTTAAGTGATAGTGTTCATCAGTTTTGAGGTCAATTTCTTTTATGGATGAATACTGTCGCCTTCAGGGTAATTACCGTTCCGTGGTTAGAGAGGGCCGGTATGTGAATGTCCGGTGGGAGTCATATGGGATGTTGGTTGTGGTGTGTTGTTCTTCAGTTGACATTAGCAATTCTATTCTAAGGATTAGTTGCTCGAGGGCGAGCAACGTTCAAGCTTAGGGGAGTTTGATGCGATGATTTTGAGTCACATTTATAGACCTGTTTCATATGTGTTTTATGCTGTAATTAGTCATTTTTATGGTTAATATTGCATAATTCATCCACTTTGGTCTTTGCTACTATTTTATGTCAAATCCCCTTTAATTCATCATTTTGAGCATTAATTGTCAAAATATTATTATTTGTGTGAATTTATGTGGTCTCATGTTTGAATTTCAGAGAAAACAAGTATCTGCTTCCGTCGATACCATCGACGGAAGTCGATACCATCGACCGGACCGCAGGTTGCCAGCTGCGAGTATCAGCAAAGAGTCGATACTATCGACAGGGATGTCGATGGTATCGAGC
Source organism: Alisma plantago-aquatica (assembly GCA_963693085.1). NCBI lineage: Eukaryota > Viridiplantae > Streptophyta > Magnoliopsida > Alismatales > Alismataceae > Alisma > Alisma plantago-aquatica. The sequence goes on along the minus strand of OY856415.1, from coordinate 40,471,934 downwards.
TATCATCGGGTTGCTGGCGAGAAAGCAGTCGATAGTATCGACACCAAGTTGATACCATCGACGCAAAACGACAAACCGACGCCTAAAGGAAGTCGATACCATCGACCAGCGTCGATGGTATCGAGATGATGTCGGGCACGACAAAGGAAGGGTTTGCAACCGGCCGCTACTACAGCGGTTCGATACCATCGACTTGCGTCGATGGTATCGACACCGTAGGATATGAGTTGGCTTCCTAATGATCTCAATCATACGGCTACGGTTAATTACGACCTAATGACTGAGATATACCTAATGATGGCCGCCCAGACATGAGGGAGGATTAGGAGCCGTTGCACGAGTACCGAGGAGCAGTAGAGAGGAGAATGGAGGCTAGAATCTCATACCAGTTGATTCGGACGCTGCAGAAGACAAATTTCACCACCGAAAGGCGGGAGAGCACGTGTTCTACGCGAAGGATCAACCGATTCTTCTCCGTTCAGGGGTTTCACCTCTCAATTCACGTTTTTCACATGATTTCCCCTATCTCTACCTTGTACTTGTTTGAGATGAACATGCGGGGCTAATCCCCTTTATCTTTAGGACTGGGAGTAGCCCGGGGATTCATTATATGACGATTTTACAATAGTAATTCATATCTTATCTCTTAAATCCGTGGTATAGTTTCGTGTTCTCAATATATTGTTATGCTTGATCACCATAATAATAACCTAATGCCCTTAATCACTTTGAAAGAAGGATTAACGACTGAAAAGATACGAAATTTACATTAATTGACAATTCCCTTAAACAAGGCGGTGTAAGATTAATGGTGGATACCAAGAGGTCGTTTATAATGCACCTAGGTTAGGGTATAGGTTACTACGACGGCGGAACTGACCTAAACATAGGTAGTGAATTGTACCACGACAGTGGGCAATTCTTATTTCAGGCCACTACCCAGATAGAGAGATAAAATTGAGTAGCTATATAGAATTTAATACAATGAAAACCCGCGGTGAAACCGTAACCCTAAAGATACCCTTTTGAATTGATTAAACCAACATTTAATCGATTGCTTCTTTTGTTTTGTTTTTATTTTTCTTTTATTTTTAACAACAACTCTCAACTTGTTAATCAGCTTAGCTGATCGCGAGTAGTTAGTAGGAGCCCCCGACGATTGCACGTATCCTTGAGTTTGACTCGGGCCTCACAAAGGCCTGTACTACTCGACGCGTTCACTTGCGTTTATACACACGGTAAAATTGCATCAAGTTTTTCGGTGGTGAAATTCGTCTTCTGCGGCGTCCAAATCAACTGGTATGAGCTTCTAGCCTCTGTTATCCTCTCTACTACTCCTCGGTACTCGTGAAATGGCTCCTGATCCTCCCTCATGTCTGGGCGGCCGTCATTAGGTATATCTCGGTCATTAGGTCGCTAATTAACCGTAGCCGTCCGATTGAGATCATTAGGAAGCAAACTCATATCCTACGGTGTCGATACCATCGACGCGAGTCAATGGTATCGACCCACTCTAGTAGCGTCCGGTTGCAAACCCTTCCTTTGTCGCACCCGACATCATCTCGATACCATCGACGCGGGTCGATGGTATCGACTTCCTTTAGGCGTCCGTTTGTCGTTTTGCATCGCTGTAGCCTCCGTGCGTCGATGGTATCGACTTGGTGTCAATACTATCGACTACTTTCTCGCCTGCAACCTGATGATAGCTCGATACCATCGACATCCCTATCGATAGTATCGACTCTTTGCTGATACTCGCGGCTGGCAACCTGCGGTCCGGTCGATGGTATCGACTTCCGTCGATGGTATCGACGGAAGCAGATACTTGTTTTCTCTGAAATTCAAACACGAGACCACATAAATTCACACAAATAATAATATTTTGACAATTAATGCTCAAAATGATGAATTAAAGGGGATATGACATAAAATAGTAGCAAAGACCAAAGTGGATGAATTATGCAATATTAACCATAAAAATGACTAATTACATCATAAAACACATATGAAACAGGTCTATAAATGCGACTCAAAATCATCGCATCATGATTCCACAACAATTTGTGAGTCTCCTTGTTCCTTTTGTAACTCTACAGGTTCAATGTTTTCTTGTTGATCTCAAACCTCTTCAAGTTCTACTTTTCTCCTACTGATTCCTTCGGAAATAAATTTCTTTTCAATGAATATAGCATCCCTAAAAACAAACACTTTGTTGTGAGATGGGTTATACAATTAGTACCCCTTGATTTCTTTAGGATATCCAACAAAATAAAATTTATCTGATATAGGGCCAAGCCTTCCAGGAAACATTTTCCTCACATAAGCTTCACACCCCCAAATTCTCATGAAATATATTTTGGGACGCTTCCTATTCCAGATCTCATATGGTGTCTTTTGAACCGATTTACATGGTAAACATTGAGCATAAACATTACAGTTTGTAGAGCTTGTCCCCAGAAAGAAATTGGAAGATCAACAAAACTCATCATTGATCACACCATATTTATTAACGTGTGATTCCTTCTTTTTGACACACCATTATTCTATGGTGTTCCATGTGGAGTCCATTGTGATAAGATACCATGGTCTCATAGAAGGTCTTCAAACTCTTAGCTTAAGTATTCTCCACCTCGATCAGAACAAAGCACCTTAATACTTCTACCAAGTTGGTTTTGTACTTCATTCATGAAATCCTTGAACATTTCAAGGGTTTCAGACTTATGTTTCATCAGTAAACATAACTGGTAAAGAAATATTGATAACCACTTCTAGCATTTGTTCTAAAAGGACCACACACCTCAATATGTATGAGTCCTACTAGATCACTTGCCCTCTCACTATTATCAGTGAAGGGATTCTTTGTCATATTGCCCAACAAACAAGACTCACACATCTCTATTGATTCAAAATCAAAAGAGTCCAGATAACTATCTGTATAGAGTTTGGAGATGCGTCTCTCAATTATGTCCCTAGATGACAATATCAAAGATATGTTTGGTTTGAGTTGTAGAGTTTTAGCCTTTTGGTATTAATGTTATATGTGCTTGCCTCTAGATCTATCAAGTATAGACCATAGGATGCTGGGGCACTACCATAAAAGATGCCTTCTTTACTAATAGAACATCAACCATTCTTTATAAGAAGTTCAAATCCATTCTTGGATAAACAAGATACATATTTGATGTTCCTATTAATGGTAGGTATATAATAGAAGTCTTCCAACTTTATTATAAGCCCACTCGACAAAGATAACTCATAGATTCCAAGTGTAAAGACAACATCTCTTACTCCATTAGAAATGCACAGTTCAACCTCACCTTTCTTCAAAGGACTACTTCTTTTCAGATCCTTCACATATGAGCAAATGTGTGACCCACATCCTATATCCAATACCTAAGATGAATAGTAGCAAAGTTAATATCAATTACGCATGTACCTAAAGTAAACATCTCTATCCCTAGCTTCATCTTCCTTTTTTTATTTTAGTGAAAAGGACAGATCCCTTTTCAACTTACCCTTATCCTTATCTTGAGTGCTGAAAGACTTGGACTTCAGCTTAACCTCAGAACACTTCTTGGCCTTGCCTTTCTCCTTGGACTCCATTTTGTTGATAACGATCACGAGTTTGTTCTTCTTTATTTGTGCTTCGGCCTTTATCAACATGCTAAACAACTCAGACAATAGTTTAGCTAAGTTACTCAAGTGACAACACTCGATAAATTGATGATATGATTCTGGAAATGATTGTTGAATCATATATGAGGCCAACTCTTGGCCTAAAGGAAATCCCAGTCTCTCTAGATGTTCCACATGCTTAATCATATTGAGCACATGGGGCTCTGCTGGATCTCCCTCTGTGAGTTTGCACTCAAACAACACTTAAGAGACATTATACATTATACCTTTATTTCTTTTCATGATGTTTATGCAACTCATAGTTCATACAACCCAACCTAAGGTTTTTGATGTCTACGACATCATTGGCATACTTCAAGTAAGCATCCATTTCAACCTTAGGTGCATATACAGTGGGTTCCTCTGGCACTGGTGTTTTAAGGGCATAGAAAATGTTTCTCAAAATACTGAACCGGTTATGGAAGTTTATTCCATTTAGATTGTCCTTCTCAAGGAATGATTGTGATGATAGTTTGTTTTCGATTTATTTCTACAAGAGTAAACTTTGCAATTTGTCAAAACACTTTTGATTTGGTTTGATAATATTGACAATGTTAATTAGGCATTTAATTTATTATCGCTCCCACTATTTTGTTCAAATTGATAGCCCTCACTACCAATTTAGAAGATTGTTGCATAAAATCTTATAGTAAGACAAGATCCATATTTCATCGAATCATGAGTCAGCTTTGGCTGATCACCCACAACTTGGCTATTTAGGTAGGCAACTTTTTCCAATTGCATATAAATGCACCTCTTAGATAGGTGGTGTGCACAAATCCTTGTCACAATCCATCTCTATGCTTCTAGTCACTTAATTTCATTAAATTCACCTTGTTAATCTTGACCCAAAAGCCAACACAATAGAATATGCACCCTACTTTGGAATATCCACAAATCTATCATCACACTTCCACAATATAGATAGTGCACCATGCTTTGGGGTAACATATGATTAGTCGATCAAGTTTTTCATGTGTGCTTCTTATGGAAAACATCTAAGGCTTAATATTAATTGAGGGATTTTATATAAATAGATACACATATCCAATCACCACATACTTATAATATGTATCATATACATGCTATATGCACAAAAGGAAAACATGCAATAAAAAACATAAGGGAATTGATTATGGTCATGCTAATGCAATTATTTGGATCCACAATGAAATGCTACCATCTAAGGTCATGCATCTCATGTAGAAACCTTTACTATGTAGTTGGGACATGTCAGTCAATTGGTTGGACCCTCTAGTTTATCGGTTGGACTCTCGGTCAGTTGATTGGCTTCCATTGGTTGGTCGACTGAGTCTGGCTCATGCGGTTGAATGGAATCCTTTAGTAGATAGGTTGGGCCTCTAGTTGATCAGTTGTCTCCTCCTATCGGTTGCCTCCTCAATTAGTCGATTTCCCTAATGAAAAACATATTCTCTTTCCTTTTTTTTTTGAAATAATGTTATTCCATATTACATTGTATAAGAGAAAACCTCAAGTTACATTCAAGGGGAGTATGAAAAGAACAACATTAGTTTATATTTGGAAAGAAAAGGAGAGGCTCGATATGTAAATGAATAACAACAAGAAATAAACCAAACAACCATGAACTTATACCCATAAGGTTTTGGTCATAACCACACATACATCCACCATCAAAACATTTTTAGGGCAACACACATAGATTGTATATATGTGGATCATATGTGGTATTTAATCAAATAAGCACATTAATCATTTTAATATTCAAATCATTTGCAATAAAATAAGCATGATCACATTGATTTAGATCCCTAATTCACCATAAATTGACATGGCTCTGATACCACTATTGGGGAATAGGGACGACAGAGAAGGCAACAGAAACACATTTTTTGTCCATATTCCTTGCCAAAAGATCGCGTCAATAGTGATGTATCTAGGAAAGAAGGTAGCTAGAGGTATATCTAGTCCTAGAGCAAGTCCAACGACTACTCTTGCTTGGTGATGTGCACTCTTTGAAAGATACACATGGACACCTATCTACGATGGCCTTCTGGTGTAGCACCATGAATGGTGGTGGTTTTTGTCCTCCTAGCATGGCAACAATGGCCTCCATACATCTATGTAGTCTATGTGAATCACCGAGAACTTCTTGTTGTGCTACTAGAGCCAAAAAGAAGGAGTTGTCCCTTTGATGTCAATGTACTAGCGCTGAATTGTTCTTCCTAGATGTCTCTTCCTTTTACGAGTAAGACTTACTTTCAACTCTCACGTTACCACAATAGTGAGAGTAAAATGTTTTTCATCACTAGTTATGTCTTCTGAAAGCCTTGAGTACCCCTCTATCCATAGGAGGTTTAGGATTAGGGTTTCTAGGTCAATCAGGAGTGGAAGAGATGAATTTTTATGACTTTTTGGTTGTTACAAATCAAGAATTGTTCAGTTCACTACAGAATTGGTCGGTTCACATGTGAATCAATCAATTCAACCCTTGAACCAATCGATCCACTATATTTCCTATTCACAAACATGTTGGTTTTCAATATTCATATTATTGCACAACATGACATTAATATCAATCCTTGATCCAGTCTTACAAAACACTCAAACCAGTCAATTCACAATCTAAACCAGACAACCAACATGGAACCAATCAGTTCACTTCTAAATTGGTCAATTCTCATACGAAACCAGTCGGTTCACTTCTGAATCAGTCGATTACATTACAATTCAGCCAATGTACAACCAATTTGTTTAAATTGTATACCTAAGCACTTTAGTAATCAAGTTAAAACATATTCATGAGTAAACTCCTTTTCCAGGTGCATCCTATGCGTGTGACCCTATAGGTCTGAAGATACGTTGGTAGTGAATGTCCATAACTAATTTATGACATCACAAGAAATGAGTTCTATCTAACAATCCATCATTTCTACCCAAGTAATTTGAAATTTAGAGAACAACTTTAACCTACAATCCATGATCAGTATTAATGTGATCAAATTCCTTTGTCTTTGATATCCATATTAAACTCGAGATATGGAATAATCATCCTCTTCAATATTCAATCCATGTTCCTTGAACTAGAGCAGACTATTGAGATACACGTGACCTCAATATCTCATATTAACTCACATGAGCATGGCCATGCATTTCTCAATCTCACTTATCAAGTGGCCATGATATCGATCTCCTATAGGAGGGAAAAATTCCATCTACATCACTCACAATCAATTCCCATGTGTCACAATGTACCCGGACACCACCTTTATGGAAACTCTTATCCAAGGTCACGTTGGATGGTGTCAAAATACATCAAATGACATGTGATGAGTGTGGTGGTTTTAGGGCTAAGAACCACAATCACCACTATCACTTGGACAACTAATTATGACTACCACTCAATGGTTCCATGTATCACTCTCAAGGTGGGTTTGTCTGGGATCAACCTTGACTTATTTTCTTTCTACCTAGATGACGTGGTTATAACATACTGAAACCTATAACCTAATCCTATTATAAGGTTAAGAGGTTAGAGACCTTAGTATTTGGGATTAGCCAAACAAGGATAAAGATATATAATTCTAATGGATGCTACTCAAAATGGCATCTGCAGAGAGTGAGGTGATTCCATTGGTGATCTCAGAGGCGACCACGGGGGCATCTGCGCAGGCGACCACCACGTCGGAAGCGTCAAAGATGGGCAACGTAATAGATCTGACTAATGTAGCAAAAATAAGAGATCCAGGGAAGGCAGTGGCATGGAGCAGACCAACATCAGTCAGAGTTTCACAAGAGGCTAGGTCATGGGCAGACCTGGTCATGACGAAGACAAGTTCCTCAAAGAATGTCTTCAAGAAACTCAATGTCCAGGTAGAAGGCGATAAACTCCTGTATTCGAAAAGCATTACAGACATGAATGTTTAGAGATGGAGCAAGACGGATACAGGTTACATTGTGGGTATGAATCCACATTGGCCATCGTTAGTGAGATATCTGGCGAAGCTATGGAAGGTCAAGTGCTCTCTTAAAATCAGATCTAGAGGGAGAGGTTTCTTTGTCCTGATGTTCTTGAATGATGAAGACATGATGATGGCGCTAGATGGAGGACCATGGTTCATCAGTGGGAAGCCAATGATAATCAAGAAATGGGAGCGAGGGGAACCGATGGAGAAGATGAAGATTAGTGAAATCCTGATTTGGCTCAAAATACACGATCTACCTCTTGAGCTATGGGATGACGAGATGTTCATGAGGATTGGCTCATTCATAGGGAAGTCACTATGCATAGATCAATTTACCTCTGAGTTCACTAGACTGGAGTATTCCAGACTTCATGTGATGATCCCAGTTGATTTTTCTTTCCCAGAGGAGTTGGAACTTCAGAGTGACAATGGGAAAGTTGATAAGATTCATTTTGAATAAGAATGGAAGCCAAATAAGTGTTCTGTCTACAATAACTTTAGGCATGAATCAGGACTGTGTGATGCCAATGAGAAGGAAGATGTACAAGGGGGAGTGGGAAGTCAACTGAAGAAGAAGGTTTGGGTGCCGAAGAAGACCAGACCTTAGACAGTGGATGAGGAAGATGAAGAGTTCAGTGATGCAGTGGATGAAATGGTCCTGACTATGGAAGGAACTATAAACAGGACTAATGAAGGGAAGGTTACTGAGGAAATATTGACAATAGATAGAGGCAAGCTTGTCACCCCAACACCTTCTCTAGAATGGGAAAACATAGAGGAGGAGGCCCATATCCCCTCCAAGGGTCGCATTGAAATCAGTTTCTGTGGTGAGGAATATCCAACTATCCCTGAAAAAATTCTCCTTTCTTGCAAATCTAGGTGATGGAGAGTCAAGAACGAGTAATATGAGGAAGGAGGCTCCATCCATTCCAAATGGATAGACCTTTATAAATCTGTGCTTGGAATGTGAGAGGGATACATAATAAAATCTCTCACATTCAAAGAGAAATAAGTAGAATGAGAGCAGATGTCTATGTCATCCTTGAATCGAGGGCAAAGAAAGATGATATTGAAGGTATTGTGGAGGAAATCTGGTCAGGAGCTAAGTTTATTTCCAATGATGAGTACTACTCTTATACTCATATTCTTGTGTTGTGGAGAGACCCTGATATCAAGATAAGAAAAATCCTAGATAATGAATTGATGGTTCATTGTGAGCTGGGTATTGAGAGTCGAAAAACTAGTTTTTGCATCTCTGCCATTTATGACAATGAGAGAACTATGTTGTGGGACACTCTGAATGTTATTTCGAGATCTAATGCTGCTGCGTGGTGTGTGATTGGTGATTTTAATGTTGTGAGGTTCTCATATGAGAAGCTTGGGAAGAAACCTCCCTCTAACAAAAGCATGGTTGACTTCAACGCCTCACTTGATATTACTGGTCTTATCAAAATTCCTTCTAAGGGGCCGTTTTTTCACCTGGGACAACCATAGTAAGAAGGGTGTTAGCACTTTTTCAAAGATTGATAGAGCTTTCTGTAATCTTAAGTTCCTTGGTCTCTTCCCCTCCATGTGGGGGTGAAGTTGTTTCTAACATGATTAGTGACCATCGTGTGCTTATGTTTCATTTGCAAACTAGCAAAAGGAAAAAAATCCCATTTCGGTTCATTAACAGTTGGATATCGCAACTTGGGTTTCATCAAGTTGTGAATGATGCGTGGAAGAATTTTGTTGTGGATGGAGCTCCCATGTATAGAGTTTACAAAAAGTTAATGGCTGTGAAGGAAGCTCTACTTAAGTGGAATAAAGATCAGGTTGGTAACTTTTCTTCAAAAGCTAAGGAGTTGGAAGCTGAAGCCCTCGAGGTACAAAAAAAGGTGGATGCCTCCCCTGATGATCCTTGCCTTCAAGGCATGTTGGTTGAGTTGAGGAAAGCTACCAACAAAGCTCTTCTCGATGAGGAAAGGTTCTTAAGACAGAAGTCCAGAGCAACCTGGTTAAAGGAAGGTGATAGAAACTCTACATACTTTTATGTTGCCCTCAAAACCAGAAGGATTTATAATGGTATTTACATTCTTCATGATGGTGATAGATCCATCAATGACTCTGAAGAGATTTCTGACCATATAATGAATTTCTACAAAAACTTGTTTAACTCTTCTGCTTCTAATGTTGCCAGTTGGGATGAAAAGTGGGAGCTACCTGCCTTGACAACTTCACATATCCAAAGTACGAGGAAATGGGTTACCAAAGAGGAAGTTGATCTTGTAGTTAAAAATCTAAATGAAGACAAGGCTCCAGGTCCAGATGGGTTTAATGGAGCATTTTTTTAAAACTATTGGTCGATTGTGGGTGATGATGTCATCAAAGCCATCCTCAACTTCTTTGATTCTGGTAAACTCTTGAGAGAATGTAACAGATCTTTTATTACCCTCATCCCAAAGGTCCATTATGCAACTAATCTCAAGGATTTCCACCCTATCTCCCTTTGTAATGTCTTGTTCAAGATCATTATGAAGATTATGGCAAATAGGCTTCGTGATGTTTTCCCTAGTCTCATCTCCAAGAATCAATTCACTTTCATTAAAGGAAGGGTAATCACTGATGTTGTTCTCTTAGCTAATGAGATGTTAAGTTCTTTCTCTGCCTCCAATGGTCCCTCATCCATGTGTGTTAAAGCTGACCTCTCTAAAGTGTATGACACAGTAAGAAGGGATTATGTTCTCTTTCTCATGGAAAAGATGAAGTTCCCCCATGTTGGCTATAATGGGTTCAGGTGTGCTTTGACACAGCTTCTTTTCAAGTCTTGGTTAATGGATCTCCTTCCAACTCTTTTGAAGCATCTAATGGGGTGAGGCAGGGTGACCCTCTAACCCCCTACCTCTTCGTGCTTGCCATGCAAGGTTTCACCTCTGTTATGGAGTCTGCTGTCAAAGAGAATTTGATTACCCCTCGAAAAGCCTCTAAAAACATCAGGATCTCACACATCATCTTTGCAGATGATCTCCTCCTTTTCACTAAGGCGGATAGCAGTAATGCTCATCAGCTTGCTAATGTTTTGGACGCCTTCTGTGTTATTTCTAGACCGAGGTTCAATAACACAAAGAGACAGTTATTCTTAAGCAAAGGAGCAGAAGAATTTCATGATGCTATCACTAATTGTCTTAATATTGACAAAGTTTCTCTTCCTGTCAGGTACCTTGGAATCCCCCTTTTCACTGGCCGTCTGACTAAGGCAATGTGTGCCCCAATTACTGATAAGATAAAGAAGAAACTAGATTCCTGGAAAGGTAAATTACTCTCCTTTGTAGGTCGTGTGGAGCTGGTTATCTCCACCTTCTCAACTTATCATGTCTTTTGGTCCTCAGCGTTCCACCTCCCTAAGTTAGTGGTGTTGGATATCAAAAAGCATATGAGAAACTTCATTTGGTGCGATTCTGCAAGTAAAAAACATCTGCATACTGTTTCTTGGGAATAGATTTGCAAACCTAAGGAGGAAGGGGGGTTACGTGTTCATTTGGTGGAAGATTGATCAAAAGTGGGGTTGTTGAAAGACCTTTGGGACATAGCTAATAATAAAGAAACCCTATGGGTGAAGTGGTTGCATGAGAAATACATTAAGCAAGAATCTATTTGGTCTGTAGCGTGCAAATCTACTGCCCCTTGGATGTGGAGGAAGCTATTGAGCATGAGGAATCTATTGAAGGAGAACATTGTTTTTGGCATTGGAAATGGTAAGCACTTTCAATTCTGGAATGACCCTTGGCTCCCCAGGAAAAGAACTCTGTTGGTTGTATGTGATGATCATATGATCCTTAGGATGGGAAAAGGTCTGAACTGCTGCATTTCTACTTGTGTCCTCGACAAAGATTAGAAGCTTCCAAGCATTAGAGGGATTGGTGTGATTCAAAATGAAGTTAATGGCTTGAAGCCTCTGAATGATGATGAAGACCAGATCATGTTTGATGGCAGAAATGAGTTCAAGCGTAAAGTGGGTTGGAATCTTTCTAGAAGGAAAGGTGTGAAGATCAAGTGGGTGAGATGGGTTTGGAAGGCCAAATTTCTAAAAAGTTGTTCTTGCTTTATATGGAAATGTTTTCTAAACAAAGTTCCTACTTGCGAGTACTTGAAAAGGGTTGGTTTCTCTCTTGCTGCAAGGTGTGCCCTACGTCAATCAGAGGGGGAGGATCTAGAGCACTTGTTGTTTAATTGCCCTTTCAATCGTGAGATGTGGGACCTATTCAAAAGTGCCTATGGTAGACAACCTTGGTGGATAGACGAGTTTCTGTTGTTCTCAGGGGAAAAGAAGACTGTTGCGGGCCTTATTATTCATAGGATCTGGATGGAAAGAAATCTTAGAGTCTTTGGGGGCTCTAAGAGAAGCCCAAGGGATATATGGAAAGCAATTTGCATAGATACAAAAACTCTCAGCATGTGATGTTGTACAGATAGCTCATTAGTTCTTCTATTTTTGTTTTGCTTTCTTTTCCTATCCTCTTCTATGGGATTTCTTCCCTAGGCATTGTAAATACCCACCTTTTTCCACTATGAAAAAAGAGAGAAGGATAAGAGAGATAATATGCACAGGAAAACTAGGTGTTCATAATTGAGAAAAAAAAACATTATCCAAGTAAACATATAACTAAATGAGAAGATGATAAGATAAATTCATTCTAGAATTTTCTATAACCCTTTAAAACAAAGAAGAGATAAAAAAGATAAATAATAAATCTTTAAGAAAGATAATGTGATAATGAATTATTTAAAATGAGAAATAGTGGTAATAATGAAGAAAGGGCTAAAATTAATAAAAGTAGAACCAATTGGTTAAGACAACTACAAATTCGTTTTCTTTAGATATGACTTGGTTTGGAGGTCAAGTTTCACAAAATTTAGGATAATAATAACCACACCTATTTTATTTAGAAAAGAAAAGGTGATTTTCCTTCAAAATATGAAATAAAATACTTAATGACTCTAAAAATGGAAAATAATCTTAGATTCGTAATCTACACATTAAAAATAGCCTTTGGTTGAATTTTCTTCCAATTTGAAAAATATTTGTTGAAAAGGTGAAGTTAGGAGAGAGAAAGTATGTAGAACCTTCAAAATATTAAATAAATGTAAAAACTACTTCCATATGTGAAATTAAGGGAAAATTCATATCCATCATGCTTAATATGACTTGTGGGTGAAGTATCATCAAATTTGGAGAATCTTAGAGTCATTAATGCATGAGGAAAGTGAAAATAAGATTTGTTTCGTTAATGAATCAAAAGTCTTCAAATAGGAAATCTAATTACATGTTCGGATCGTCATGTCCAAAATAGGTTAGGTACCAAATTTCATTGAATTTGGGTTTTGTTTGCACCCTCTTTGGAGGAGAGAGAAAAAGATATATAATGCATGCTCACTTTATTCGAATCTGACTTGTAAACACATTTAATGAGTCACACATTATATTTTTGGTCAATTTTTATTTTTATCGCATGCAAGTGATATGGACCAGATCCAACGACTCCCAGGCGTCGTCTGGCTCGCATTGAAATGGGAAACACAGTCAGTTCAGAAATAATCTTCCAAATCGGAATTCTTGCTTGATTTCCCATCTTTTTCAATAATTCCTTCGTCAATATGTTCCTTATTGTATTGCACATCTATTGATCCTAAATTTGCCAATTCATCTAGATTTTGTGAAACACCCAAATCTTGGCCCCCAAGCTTCTCTGTCCTTCTTGACTTCGCTCAAATACACCCTCCCACCTATAAAAGGAGGTACCTATGTTTGCGACGATACATGAGAAATCATTTTCTCAAGTTAATTTTTCCAAAGATCTTTCCTATACCCATCCTTGAGCCTCTTACTATGTAGACCTTATTGTGCAAACCATGTGAGTAGGGTGATACATACCAATTCTCTGGTTTGGGGAGTTCTACTTCAACATGTCTTTCTTTCTTTGCCCTTAATTCCATTTCCATCTTGATCCATGTTTTTCCCAAATCCACTCAAATAAGCTCAACACCATGGCTGGTGCAAGGTTGGGTCCCTGAGTTGTTTGCTCATCCTTGCCCCTCGCTTCCTTACTCATTTTTATTTTTTCCAGGGGCATACGTGTCTTTTCCCCTATGTTTTGTTTCCTTGAACGCGAGTCATATTGACTGCTGACCATATAACCAGGCTAGTTGGATGGCGTTGATTGGGTCAAGTCCACAAGGCCAATCCCACTCACCCTGTCTCCCTCATGAGCTTTTCCTTTTTCTTATTTGGCATTTGTAATTTTGTGATTGGCTCATTTTGCAAAAATCATAATTTTTGCTCTGGTTGTCCAAAAATTATAAATAAATATGTTTTGGAATAGGAAAAATGTGATATTTCTAATAAAAATGATTTCAATTCCTGATTTACATTTTTTATATTATATTTTTAAGGATCTAATTAATTAATATAAAAAGGCCTAAAATTGGTAACTAATTCATCTTAACTCCAAAATTAACATAAAAATATGTTTGCTTAATTAGGAGAACCTAATAACTTGATTGATTTAGTTTTTGTTCAAAATTTGATATTTTGTTGAAAGGACTAGAATTAGGGTTTCATTACAAATATATATGAATGTCAAAACCCTAATACTTGTGAATAATTTGTAATTAGGCAAAAGTGATCTTGGAAACAACTGAAATGGTGAAGAGTGCTTATAGGATTCTAGATTTAGGTATGTTTGCATCCCCCATTATTCCTTTTTAGCAATTCACCTATTTTTATCTTTCTCTTGGTCCTATGGACACTAGCCTACACATTAACTCTTTTTCTTTGAAAATTATGGTTTATGTGAACTACCTTATATTATTACTGATCAGGTGATCATATTATCATGTTTGGACATTCTCTTGGTCTCTTCTATGCTTTGTTCATATTGATGACATGTTATGTATTTTTCCCACTTGTGAGGTGGATTTATATGTTGTTCACTTTTGTGGTGACTACTTTGTAAAATCTGACTATACTTTTTTACTTTCCTCTCTATTAATCATGTTATGTGACTCAGTATCCCTAGAGTAGTGTAATTGCATTGGTTTTTGGGTTATGTGCCCTTATTATATTTTTGGGTTGGAGGTTATGTGCCCCATACCTGGGTTTCAAGTTTATATGGCTTGGCCCACACTTTATATATTGGGGAGTTTGGTTATGTGCCATTCTCTATCAGGTTTCAAGTTTATGAGGATTGACCACCTTTGTATTTATATTATTTTAGTTCTATGTTTATCTCACATACATGTAGGTCGTTGTTATGGTGATGGGTTTTGTGCCTAAAGAATTATGTGTGCCTTTGTGGAACAACTTTTATTAATGTTTGCTGGCAAGTATTCTCCTTTTTATTCATCATTTATGATTCTTTTCTTTTATGCCCGATTGGTTAGTCTGTTACTTTTCTATGGGAAACATTCTTTACATGACCACCTTCTATTCCATAATTGCTCAACTCTATTTTAGTATGCATATACCAGCTTTTTGGTGATGTTATCTTTTGTTTTCCTTATGTGGGGTACGCTTCCAACCCTAGGTGTTGGACTAGGAGAAGGAAATCAAGGTGGACCTGGACCACAACAAGTGTAGCTGAAACCTCATGGGAGACTTGCTTGAAGTTGTTAGGTGATCCAGAGCTAGTCATATGTGTAGTTAGTTTTTCCTTTATATCACATGTGTGGTGAAAGACTGGTAATGATAACAAGCTTTGTAATGGTTAGATACATCTTTAAACTCCACTGCTACTTTGGTGTTATGATATATTCATGTTGAATAAATTGGATATCATCCCTTTTTTAGAAAAAAATTATGTTGGTGTTTGGTTTTGGGATGTTGCCTTTTTATTTTAGTAGGGAGTGGATCCCCTCTAGGATCCCATTTCTTACAATGACACTCTCATTAGTGATATTGTTGGCATGTCTAAGGCCTTATCTCTCTTGTGAGATTTGGGCCCATATTTTGGACTTTATATGAATATTAGAAAACATAAATCTTTTATCCTTTTGACGACCCTAGAAGAGATCCAAGTTGTTGCTTATTTCCTCCTTACTTTTCTTGGCCTATGCAGGGTGTTAATCTTCGACGTGGCCCAATTTCCATTGATCCTACTTTTTCTTTGGATTTATTGAGGAAGTGTGCGGCCAAATATCTGGCTATGATGAACCTCCTTGCCTCAGTTGATCATCCACAAAGTGAGCTTCTCTTCCTTAAGTCATGTTTCAGAATGCTAAAGTTATATTTTCTCTCTAAACACTACCACATGGATTTGTTTCTTAAACCTCGGAAGAATTTGGTTGTGGACTTGGATGTTACCTTTCACACATTGTTGTTGGTGAAGGTTAAGGTTTTTGTGATAATGGCATCTTGCTACACTTCCTATGCATCTAGGGTGTTGGGTATTACAACTTCGCAAGATGTGGGAAGCTATGCCTATGTTTCTTCACATGTTCACACTAAAAAGCTTCAAGACCATGTTCTTTGTGTGGTAGGTTCTATTCTAGTCAGTGACATTTTTAACATTGCTTATTCTTCCATTTTGCAAGCTTCCACTTCCCTTCTCATGGTTCATGTTGTCATGTACTAATTCTACCTCCTGTAAGACAAAGTCTCTTCTGGCAGACACCTACTACAACATGGCGATCCAACGCTTCCAATGCTTTAAAATTGTCTCAACAACAAGTGGCTATTTCAGCTTATAGGTTGACCATGCAAAAGACTTTCTTCTTGATTTTCCTATTGATGGTCTTGGATTATCTGTGACACTGGTTGAGTAACATGCCATTTTATGCTACCAATTTATGACCCCTCTTCATCCATGCAGTGAGCATTTCCCTCTTTGTCATTATATAGATCTTGATTCTTTTAGAGGTCACACGATGCACTGCCACATCTACCTAGGCTTTAAGTTCTGCCACAATGTTGTTCCAGATACCCTCTTTGACCTAATTTCTCATGCTAGGATAAAAGCTTTGGAAAGAAGCTCTAATAACTTTTCTTGGGACACATCATGATGGTCTTCATGCCTAGAGACCAACTAATATTTTATTATTTGATTAGATCAATGGAAAGAACACTTGTGTTGATCTCACTAGTGTCTCTCCATTAGTTAGGAATATTTAAAATAATTTCAAGGTAGGTCATACATCTTTTGATGTGGCCACACATAAAGTTCATATATATAGGGTTGTGTGTGAAGAAAAGCATCATCATTTCCTTCCTTTTTCCTTTAATGTCTTTGATGTTTTTACTAATGACTCAATTTTACTCCTATGACTCAAAGTAATGATTCCATCATCTATTTCCTCAGATTTTGTCTTTAGATTGTAAAGAAGTGAAACCACTTCTCTACTAAAAATTTGAACAATAAAACCTCCAGTCCAAACACACTCAGAAGGTGTGTCAGAGTGGGTGTAAAATTTTCAAATCTTTATATAATGGTAACAAAATACCAAAGTATAGCAGCGGAATAAAAACATGACTATATTCAATTATAAAACAAGGGAACATCTTAAACTTACATTATAAGGATCCATGTAGAGGAAATCTAAACCACCTCAAGATTGTCTCCAAGCTTTAACTTTACAATCTAAGTCCGGGTCCACATGTCAAGTCATCCATGTCCTCCACCTAGGGTTGGAAGCAAACCCCAGAAAAATAGAAACAAAAGGAGACATCAGAAAAGGCTAGCATGTGCATACTAAAAAGCAAATTGAGAAATTTATAAAGAATAAGGGACATCAAAATAAAAGGCTTCCCATTGAAAGAGATAAGTACCACCCAAATGGGTATCAAGAGAAAAGATCATAATAAAAGGGATACTTGCCATAACCAACAAATAACAAGAATGTGCTATCAATATAAACATCCACTACCGTGGTGGGAAACAAAGCACATATCATCATCAACCTGCATGCATGTGAGATAAGCATATCCCTAGAACAATATAAATAACAATGGTGGCCAAGAATCACACATATTGAACCTGGTGAGACATGGGCCAAGAATCACACATCTTGCCGTAATGGTACATGGGCCAAGAATCACACATCCTGCCCTGGCATGGGGAATCACACATCCTCCATCCAAATATATATATATATATATATATATATATATATATATATATATATATATATATATATATATATATATATATATATATATATATATATATATATAACATGGGCCAGGAATCACACATCCTGCCCGGGTATGGGGAATCACACATCCTCCATCCCAAAGATATCATAATGTTGCCATGTTGCATAATGAGACAAAACCAATGTAATTACACTACTCTAGTGCTACTGAATCACATAGCATGTTTAATGTAGATGCAAGTAGAAAAGTATAGTCGGAATTAACAAGGTTGCCATCACACAATGGACAACTCAAACATATAAGAAAATCCACTTCAAAGTGGGCATATATCACCAAGTAAACTTCCACATCACAGTGGGCATATAATATCAAAAGTCCAAATTGCACCAAGGCAACAAGATAAGATTCCAAGAGAATATCTATGATCACAGGATCAATAACAAATAAAAGGTAGTTCACATGAACCATGATATCAAAAGATAAGAGCAATGTGTATAGGCTATTGTCCATAGGACCAAGAGTAAGACAAAAATATAGGTGAATTTCTCAACATAGAATAATAGGGGATGCAACATACCTCAACTTCAAAGTCAATGAACCAAAGTCACATCTAGGTCCAAGCCTAGGCATCCAAAGAACCTATTAAGCATATATGTGGAATTAGGGTTAGGTTTCCATTAATTATACAAAACTCTAAAAACTATCTTTTTATTATTATGTGAATTAGGTCATCAAAACAATGCCATGTTTTAGGTTATATTTTTATAACATATTTTTTTATGTTTTTCTGACTTATATATAATTAGTTATGATTTTTACAAGTTAATTCATCATTAATTAGATCTATTGAAAACACCAATTATTAATCTTTAGATTTAGTTATCAAAACATGTACCATTAGTTAGATATTATTTTTCTGATTCCAATGAGTATTTTTCCATATTTTTTTGATCATCCGTTAATTAGTTATAGATTTTTAGTTGTTGACCAATCAGATAATTAGTTAGTGCCACGTAGGCGAGAAAATCCATAAAAGCAGGTCGGGCCCGCATGACTTGGCCCAATGAACGTCGGCCAAGTCAGCAGGTCAAGGTCTCGTTTGACTCGATCCAAAACAAGAGACAAGAGGCGAAAAGACGATAATACCCTTTATCATGAAACAAAGCAGAAGAGAAATGAACGAGGGTAAGAAAGGGAGATCACAACTGGCCATCTTGGCCACCCGCAGCCTCGTGCCATGGCGCTAGGCAACTCCATGAACAAAGCCACAGAGAGCAGAAGTGCCCAAGAGGTCATGCTCTCCAAAACAAGGACTTCGACAAAGCACCACGAAGGTGGGGAGCCAAGAAAATCCGCCGTTCCACAAGAAAAACACCATGAGAGGTCCTGCTATGAGCAGAATACCATCTCAACACATCGACCATCTGTGATGATCCAAAAGAACCATGAAACACCAGCGAAGAAGCTATGAAAACAAATAAAGGAGTCAACTGAAGCTATGCAAGCCAGACCGAGAACAAATGCATGGAGGAAACAAGTAGGAAGCTCGCCGGAAGAGGCCAAAAACCAAACTCAGACCATGCTTGTTGACTGAGAGGTAAAGGAATCCTTGGGAGAAAGTGTAAGAAGGAAAAGGCAGAGGGAAGTCCAGGGATGCTCACCGGAGAACTAATTGAGTTGACAGTGGCGGAGATGGACGGGGCGTCGCCAGGGTCGTCGGAGGAGAAACTGAGTAGGCCCGGCTACACCTTGCACTCCCTAGTCCAATTGAGGATAGAGGAGAAGAGGAGAAAGGTCAAGGATCCTTTCTGAATAGATACTCACGAAGGAGGAAGGGTGTAAAGCCATCTGTGAAAAACGATGGGGAGAGGGGAATTAGGGGTTACTTATATAGGCCACGAAAGGGGTGATGTTAGGGATCAGGTTGTGCGGAATTGCGAAAGGAATCCGTAGGAGAAAGAATCTCCAAAAACCATCGTGAATCGGGGAAGATATGCACAGTGGAAAAATTGCCTTCACTGTAAGCGGAAATAGGGAGTCCGATCCAAGGTAGGAGATAATCTCGCTACCCTTGTATCCATATCTGACGGTCACAAAAGAGTCCGAATTCTAGAATAACAGGAAAACCAGTGTGACAAAATATTAATTTCGAATCTGATATTAATAAAGTGTGAATGCATTATTTCCTTTTTCTCTCTCTTGATTTGGGGGTTCAAACATTATTCAAATTAAGCCAAATTTTGCACATAGGTTAAATTAGGCATCTAGATTCTGATTTTGCACTTAGTTTTGCCTTTTGGAAACATTTAGTGTGTCAAATAAATCAAATACTATTGTCTCTTTCCTCCTTCATTAATGATATTAGAATTATCCAAATTAGGTGAAACTTCATCCAAAAGTCATATTTAACATGTTGATTATGAATTTGCCATCAATTTTACATATTGGAGTTGTTTGAATATTTATTTAATATTTTGAAGGTTCTACACACTTTCTCTTTTCTGATTTTACCTTTCAAGCAAACTTTCTCTAAATTGGATAAAAATTTACCCAAAGGCTATATTTATTATGTAGATCACGAATATAAGATTATTTTCCTCTTTTGGATTCATTTAATATATTTATTTATTAATTACACTTTTCAGGCAATTTCTCTCTCTTAACTTACCATTTTTTTTAAAGAAGCCAGGATGTACTCTTATTCATCCTACCCTCCTCGTGTAGGCAAAATCATCCAAAAAATACAGCTCCTGCTTATAAATGCAGGTATGATCCCCATCGTACATACCAAAACCCTAAACCGACTCATAACGTATCATCCCAAGAAAAGAACACATATGGAGTCCTCTTCCTCTCCAATAAAGCCATGCCTTTAATCTTCCTGGGAAGCTCCCTGTAGTCCGAGCATATGTACGATCCATAGAAATTCTTGCCCCATCTACCTAATTCCTTGGGTATAGAATTAGCCATTTTATGAACGAGAGTACCAATAACATTAGTCTGTTCTATCATCTTCTTCAGCACTTTTACATAAGGTAGGATCTTCCAAGGTACCGAAGCTTTTCCCCATAAAATATCAAAAGTCCCTCTGTCATCAATCTCTATACACGAGATAGATAAGCATTGACCAGCTGCCATCCTTAGGCCTATAATGCACGCATGTATATATGCTGTGTCAAAATCTTCCGCTCTGAGCCAAGTTCTGTAAACTAGACATATTACTGCCTCATGATTGCGAACAACGCTCGCCGCCCACCTCCTCTTCCTGCCATCAGGTGCTGTGCATCTTCCAATAGTGATGTTAAGCTTAAGGTTGAACAAATCTGGAGGTGTCCATCTAACAAGATTAATACTTTTAAGGCGATGCCTAGGCTCCTCAATATTTGTTGTATTCAGCCTGTTGTAAAAAGCACCATCAGGAATCATCTTAAAAGCACATCCCTTCAGCATCGGATTTAACCTAAAAACTAGGTAATTCCACTCCTTCAGCAATGGAACTTGGTTTCCTTCGAACCTGGCTGCACATCTAATCCTCCATATGCTGCATGGTATAAGCGCAGCCATCCTTGCTGCTAGCCAAACCCTGAGGGAATTAGATGTGAAATGAGAGCACATGTCCAATAAGGATTGAATGTCGCCCAGTGCTTCCATGTCCATGATATTAGTGAATTTATCCTAGAAGAAAGATGCAACTTGCCCCTGAAATAAAAGGTGTGTAGAGTCTTCAGTATGAGGATTCTCACAACAGTTGCACATAGAAACAATCTGAATGTTGCATCTCCTCACGTTGTCATCAGTTGGTGTAGCTCTACATGCAAATTTCCAAATTAAAACTGAGGCTCTGGGAGCGCCCAAACACCAAATTTCCCCAAGCTTGCTATGAGTAGCACTGGTAGATCCAGAAAAAATCTTCTTGGACGATCTGATCGTAAACTTTCCTTGCCATTCAGGTGACCAAATTATTCTATCCTCGTCTTCAGATATAATATGTCCAACCTTATGAATGAGCTGCAATCCTTGAACGTGAAGGATCTGTCTGAGGGAATTCCAATCCCATCCCAAGTCAGGTAGCCAAAAGTCGCTGACAAGGAATGCCTGGTTGTGATCATTGGTAAAAACGGCATGATCCTAGAGCCTCTCCTCACACCATAAAGAGTCCCAAAAGGATATGTGGCCACGCCCCATGATCCATCTGTAGTATGGCATCACTTTTGGGAAGACGTCCCATACTCTCTTCCAGAATGGGGAAGCCATTGCTCCTAGTTTCAAATTCCATGGATACAAACCCGATATGCTGGATGTTGCATTATAGTATTTCGATCTACAGAAAGTAGCCCACGCAGATGTACCAACCAAAATCTCCCAGCAAGCCTTGGCCACAAAAGCATCATTCAGATCCTAAAATCGTGTGAGCCCCAGGCCTCCCTGGTTACGAGGAACAGTCACCCGCTGCCATCCTATCCAAGCTCGTCGGGCATGGTTGGTTCTGTCAGCCCAAAGGAACCTGGATAATAGTTGATCAATCCACTTGATAATCCCAGCCAGAATACCTACTGCCGCCGATGCGAAAACGATCATAGAAGATAGCACATGTTCAATCAACAATCTTCTACTTGCAAATGACAAAAGTCTCGATTTCCACATAGTTGTTCTAGCATTCAGCTTATGTATCAGGAACTCAAAGTCCACAAGCCTAGAACGCCCTGGAGATATAGGAATCCCTAGATAGGTGATGGAATCAGATATAATCTCGATGTCCAAGGCCGCTGTAATGGGTATTGCATCACACTGATTCTTCACTCCAACAACACATAATGATTTGGTTATGTTAATGTGTCTCTTAACTTACCGTATTATTTCAAGGAGTCCAAATTAAATGAAAATTGACATGTAAACTTATTTTGATGTGTAGATTACGAATTTGAAGTCTATTATTTAATTTGAGGCTTTCTTACATGGGTTATATCATCTAGCCCATTAGAGGCCCATTAACCATATTATGCATGAAATTAAGTTATTTATCATTTTATTATCACCAAATGAATTATATGACATATTATATTACATTATTCATGCATTATATTATTAGGATCATCCTAACCACAACCTTGTTTGGTCAAACCCAAAAGGTCACAGTTCTAGGGTAGGGTTCTAGATCTAGTATGTTACATAGATCATTGGGCTTTTCCATACAAAAAGGATTGACACCTAATTTGTAGCTTATGCCTCTACGAAGGAATTTATTTAATCATTTTTTATTTAAAAAACCCCTAGATGGTCTCATCACCACCATGGTGATACAACAACATCTTCAATGAAACTATATCATTCCACCTAAGAGTCCTACCAGGTAGAGTATGATGGGATGTCTTAAGACCCACATCCATGCATATAAGTACCACTCCAAGTCCTTATTTCAAGCATCTTGTCAGGGGGTTTAATAGGGTAGATCTGTCACTTCTGTGAATGAGTTTGAAGGAAAGAGAAGGTCATTTTGATAGACTGATATACACTCCACATGATTCTCTCAACTTTTTCCCTACTCCAAGGAGAAGAGATGACATAAATTAAGGAGTCATCCTGAAAACCGTACGAGGTGCTCTCCCTTTGTTATGTTGAATCACTTATGTCTCTAGATACAAAGGTAGTATGTCGTAGACCACATCTGCACTTCTTCCTCCTCTTGCGATGATGGCTATCTCTATATCTTCCCTTATCATTCTTGATACGTCGATGAGAAGCAAGTAGGCCTCGCACTAGGATGTTGGGAGTAGCTCCACTATTCATGGTTGTTATTGCCATTTGCATCTTCATTTATATGAAATATTTTACAAAATGAATCAATCATTTCTCGATGTTAAATATCATTTGGATGACATATTGTTTGTTATCAAGATTTAGTTGATGAGAACTTTGAGATCAAAATATTGGATATTGATTGTTTCTAGTCATTTACCTAATGAGCAGTTCATATTTTTTATTTCCAAGGAAATCATATGTGATCTCAAGGTAATGCAACACCAATACCAGAGTAATATCTATCATTCTATAATCATCTTTCTAAAAGCTTTGGATTATACACAACCTCAATGGTAGTTTGTTCATAGTTGTAATGAGTAATAGAGAAAACATAGATGGTGGTGGTGAAACCCATTCACTCTAGTGTTTTGATCATTTGGCAATTCACCTCACTAAGTCATTTTGATCTTACAATTAGTTTAATTAACTAATACACTTTTGTGCTAAATACTATTTATATTTCAGTCAAATTGATCAATGCAAATCTTAATCAAGATTTGCATTGATCAATTTGTGTGTAGTATAAGAGACATTATGCTTATTTGATTCTAGTAAATTTGACATTTCAATCAAGTGATGTTAGTTTACAGACCTGGATAATACTCACTCGCATAATTAATGGAAGTGTGTTTGGTATTAGTCACAAACATGTTCACAGGAGTTGTTAGGACTTAGCAACAATTCTAGTAGACTTGAGTAGGGAAGAGGAGTTGGGCCCTAGCTAAAATCTTAGGCTAGATGTTGATCATAATAAAATAAAATGCATATCTATACAAATATAAATATAATAAGTATAATATTCTTATCAAGTATTATGTGTTCTTAGTGTGCTTTACTTATGGATGTGCATTCCTTATTGAGTAATTAGCTATGTATTTTGCCTTGAATATCCAACCCTAATATGTGAGTATTTTTTTATAACCGAGTATAACTATTTATTCATAGATTTAAGATATTAAATTTTGATTGATCATCTAATATCTATATAACTTACATCCACCACCATAATTACATGTTAACTATTTAGCAAGAAGTACCCATGTAGTGAAGAAGAAGCACATTTCAATTCTTTAATTGTTTAGGTACCTTGAAGTAGTTGATCTAAGGTGGTTGTGGTCTGTTCATGGTTTAGTTTTGTTGTGTTGCAGATTAGGTCGTAGGTAGGGTTTGATATAACTAATCTTTCTTCTTCTTGTTTATTGAATATGTGATATTCCATGAACATAACCTTTGCACATCATCATAATATAGCGTATTGTAATATGTTTTATTAAGGATTTTTTTTGTTGAATGAAAATAGGCACGGTGTCACTTTCTATAATAATTGATGTATAATTACATACATAACTTTCATCCGGATTTACCAAAAAATATTATTCAGTGTTGTTGTTTTTCATTTCTTCCTTCATCACTCCCCCCATGTTGACCTTTATGCAATGATATTACATACACGTCAGGACTAGGCGAGATATGTCATGTATAGCAATTTTAGTTTGGTTTTATCCTCGAGGGTTTGTGGTTAGTTTGGAATGGGTTTTTTGTTTGGGGTTGGGCATGCTCACCATGCTAATGACACCAACATTTAGGGTTATAGTCACATTAACCATAGTGTTAGGGGTGCTAAAACCATGGTAACATATCTAAGGTTTAATTTTAGGTATTGTTTACTGACATTTGGGATCACTAGATTTTTCTTTGTTAATCATCTAATTACATTTTAGTGTGAATCACATATTACTAGAAGTAATCTATGTCAGGGAAGAGTCAAGAGAGAAAGTCAGCAAATGAGGTTGGTCAGTATGCAATTCATATGCAAACATTGTTTAACCTTAAAATGGATATATGGATGTGGATAGATGCAATAGGTATTACAAATCCTAATTATGTGGTGGTAGATACTTAAGATCTACACACATCTTGATACTTAGAAGATACCTATTTTATTAGTAGTGTTGATCTAGATGAGGTGGATCTGTGGATGATACAACTATGGAGAGTATTTTGTGTTATGCAGATGATACGATATATCACATGATTTACATGCTCAAAGGGAGTGTTGGCCACCGGTGGGCCTTGTAAGTGTCTGCGAAAAAAGTTGTTGTGATTGGATCTAAGAGGGAGGTTGGAGGCCATCTATTTTCATTTTTTGCATGAACAAAAGTTCTGATCTAGGATTTAATAGTTGCATGTTTTGAAACAATTAAGGATGTAAATGAATTAGTACGAAGCACACGTTCTTGATCTTCAATGGTTTTGCACTCACTTAGAAGTGATAAAAAGGGACAAGGTTAAAAAAAATAGGATGGTATTTATCTATTGAGATTAGAAGCAAAAACTTATGTGGAGTTGAACTAGGTTTAATCCTACATTTTTGAGGCAATGAGGAATGTAGAGTGTGCTTTGCATAACATATGAATGATTTTTATAAGGATGAGGTGACAACTGGTGTTTTTCCTATCCATTTGTGTAGAGGTTGATTCAATATTGCTACTAGTTTGTTCCCATGGTGGCAAACTAGAGTGACATTGGAATTTCTATGGATGTTATTCATGTTGTTGTTCCTTTCACGCTTTTTTGAGAGAGACATCATTGTGCATAATTCCCTTTGTCTTTTCTGATAAAGAGGTAGAATAGTGCATAGTGAGTGTCTAGAAATGAGGGCCAAGACTATCATTCTTATTTTAACAACTATAACTTCCGTGGTGTATAAGGATTTTTGAGAAAATATTGTTCTTAGAAGTTTTTCGCTAATGCTCTTCATTGTGCATAGTAAAATTCATACTCTTATTAATTCTTGGTGTGAGTGACTTGTGAAACCCCCTTTCATTAGTTGTTGATGATCTGATTGTATTAAATTTAACTTAAGTTGCTTGATTTTTTAGTGGACAATAGTTGTTATTGATATGGAATCCTAAATCTTATTTTCAAATGGATAAAGTGCAAAGAAAACCCTATTTTTGATCTAATTTTTAGTTGCAAATTAATTGTGTAGTTTCTTTGATCTAGATATGTGTGGAAATCCTAATTTTCTCACTAAAATCCAAATTCACATGAATATCCATCTTTCTATTTTTTCATTAGTATAATCATCAATATATGTTCATACACTTTCGGTGGGGTGTGTGATATGTCAGTTGTGTTTCTTTTAGGCTCTAACTTTAAAATTCCTAGTTTTATTAGAATTGGATGGATTCTAGGGTTTTAAGATGCTTTTTATACTTCAATAGTGTTTGCACTATAAAAGAGCATGTCATA
Source organism: Alisma plantago-aquatica (assembly GCA_963693085.1). NCBI lineage: Eukaryota > Viridiplantae > Streptophyta > Magnoliopsida > Alismatales > Alismataceae > Alisma > Alisma plantago-aquatica. Next base: position 40,445,135 of record OY856415.1, on the reverse strand, counting down.
TGTGTCTAAAGGCCTTATTTAGGGAACATTAATCCTAGTTTGGTTTGTGTTGACCCTGGTTTGGTTTGAATAGGTTAGGGTGAGTTTGAAAAACTTTAATATACACATAGTTGATAGTTTACCTGCTTCTATTTTATTCAAACACACATATATGTTTCAGTAAAGTATCATTGTTACTAGGTCGTCATCCTTTTTTCTTAAAGTCTAATACCATTAGTCAAATTGACTTTTTCTTATTCATATTACTTAATGCAACTAATGGAAAATTGTGTCATATTCTTAATCAAGAAATTTTCTCTAAGCTAACATGTTTACTCAAACAAGGAAATAGTGTTTCTAGTAGAATTCTATTGGGGAATTTTTTGATGATGTTGTATCCTTTATATTTATCACATTTGTCCCAAGTCAACTTCAAATCCTTGTTTGACCTATTTTCTCATGTTGGAGGTTGGAGGGGTGATTTCCAGGGTGCATTCTAAGGCTTGGACCCTCTTTTGTCTTGGTGGAGCTCCTTTAGAGCAAAATCTTGGTAGTGAATCCTCTTTAATGTTAGTTCTTTCCCTTTTATAGTTTTTTATCCATCTTCTTTTATCTTTCACACCATGGAAAACCTATTGTAGTTATTATTCATTGGTGATCTCTTCTTCTTCTACCTTCCCACTTGACTTCCTCATACGAGGGGTGAGCTAGGAAAAACACTTATAGGTGGATATTGGTGGAGTTTGAGTTGTAGGTCACCTTGGGATATTAATTTTGTGCTTTCTATGTTTATAAGATTTTGTAAGTGGATAGTTTTCCTAGTACAATCACACAAGCATAAGATGTCTCTTGTCCAATTGTTTTGAAAAAGGGGTTAAAATAACAAACTCAAATGAAATTTATGCTTTATTTAAATTAGTTGCATTATTTTATTTAGTTAATGTTGTAATTTTATATGAATAGTATGTTAATCCTTACTTTATGTGCTATGTTGGCTTCTTACACTAACGAGTTTCAATTCTTAGAAGGATCTTTTACTCAACTAACCAATCTCCACAAGTATACATAGGTAGTTGTAGTCGAGGTCGAACACAAGGAGCTTGGTAAATAATTAAACACAACAATACTTAAGTTCAACAATCTGGATTGTTTTAAAAAGGATGGTGATGTTGATTTAACTACAAAATTTTAGATTTAAACAGAGCAGTGAAAGGACTACTAAAAAAGGATTTTAAAATAGATATGAATGGATCTTGGACATTAAGATTTCACCCACACATCATAGCATTTCATGGGAACATGAAACTTAAACTTACTAAGTACTTGTTTTGAAAGAGAGGTGTATGTTTCACTTCACCTCTCAGTGCAAGTACAATGATCTCAACTCAAACCCACATTCTCATGCATAATTTTCATTTTAGGTCACAAACTACTCCTCAACTCCATAATCTCCACTCTCGTAGCAGAAGAGGAGTTGCCAAGATGAGTACCTCCATACATTCCTACCTATCTTCTCAGATCAAGCAAGAAAGCATAACACAAACATATAAGGTGGCCAACCATACATGCAAGAAATGACAAAACTGATACTCACAAGGTAGAAAAACAAGTAACATAGTATTTAGCACGAAATTAACATGTTCCATACATGCTATGACATGGGAGCTACTCTCCCATGCCCAAGAAAGGTAGTTTACTCGTCCATAATCATGTACTGCAGAAATGCTACAGAATTTTCAGGTTCTAGCATGGTCTAGGAAAAGCAAAATGAGAAGAACCAAAGATGTAACCAAAAGAAGGTGGAATTCTGGCTTTTGGATGAAATTCTACTTCTCCATCCACTCCAAACCGGACTAGCTCCTCTCGTGAGAAGCTGCGTGGAGTGGGGAAGCTCTGCTGCACCTTTGAAGAAGAGAATGGAGAAGAAGAGAAGAAGATTGGGGGTCCTTTGGCAAGAAACCACCTCCTTTCTCCTCAAGATCGCTTTCCTTTTCTCTAGACTTGCTCTGGGAAGAGAGAACTTTGAATTATGACCGTGGATAACTGCCTCATAGGTTCCCTCCTTGTTTTAAACTAAGGGATCGTATTTTTCAAAATTTTTAAACTGACAGTGACACAACGTGCATTCTCGGTGCACGACGTGTAAATTCTTTGTCAGTTGCTCCAGAATGGACTTTGCACGACACGTGCTGAATTAATGCATGCCATGCAACTTTCCAGAAACTTTCAGTCTGCTCAACGCTCCCAGGTGCACGACGTGTTGGCGAAAACACGTCGTGTCTTTGTCTCATTCTGCACTTTCTAGAAACTCACACGTTGTGTTCCAGGATGAGCACGTCGTGCGTTTGTCAGTCTGGGTGAACGCATGGTTTTCTGGAATCTCACACGTCGTGTCTTTATCAGACACGCCGTGCAAAATGCTGTTTTAGTAGAATTAAGCTCCTAATAGCTGGCTGTGCATGGGGAAGTCCAAATAACATGAAATTTGAGTCGGGAAATCCCCAAATCGGTCCTTTTAGAACATCTCTGCAATGCACATCATGCGATAAGTAAAATAACAAAAAGATGGAAAGATTAATATGAAAGGAGGCTACGTGAGATCAAAATGAACCAAATTTATGTATGATATCATGTGAAAAGATGATGTGGAAAACACACGACAAATCCCCCTAAGATTGAACCATTGTTTGTCCTCAAGCAAAAAGAACATGTCTACATACAAGGTGAAAGAGTATTCAAACTCATGCATGGATTAAATGAAAAGAAGATATGCAATCAACTTAACCAACCATGTACATTGTGTTTGTGTTCATTGTGATCTTCTCAATTTAGACATCTAAGATAGAGAAATTTAGTTCAGCAATGGTGGTTCCAAATCAAACAAAATAATCAACTAGACAACACTAAATAAAATTTGGATAATCAAGCCAAACAATTAGTGGATGTACATCATAAATGTTTCAGCTAGTATGGTAATAAGATGATGAAATCAGTGCTAACATTAACAAACTTAGTTGTACTCTTTTTCTAAAAGGATATGATGATGGAAATTTTTGGGTATCTAGCACTCAGCTGCTAATTTAGGCTTATGCTCACGTGGAATGCCAGTTTGGGTGTTGTTTTTACCCTCTTTTGATTTTCATACCACCTAACCATCATTGCCAGATCGGACTCACACTATGCTAGCATGATATGTGGGTTGTTTGCCATCTTTTATTGGGTAAATGTAAACAAATGATAGCACAAGTATGGTAAAACACCAAAGAGTCAACAAGAGTGTTAAGATTAGCAAGATTTCAATCATTTTTTTGGATTTGTTTTCACTGAAAAGTTGATTGTAAGCACGCTAAGAGTTTGGCAAGAGTATCCCATATTCTAGTAAGTGTTGCAAAGTTGATTTATTTGCAAAAATGTGGAACTATTACATGTATTGAGAAATCAAAGATGTAAAAATTGAAATTTCAAACCACAAACACAAAACAAGATCATGTACATGGGGACTTTCCTTTTTCATTTGATTCACACATGCTCTTGAAATTTTTTTCATATAGCCACAAGAAATACAAAGGAAAAGATAGATCAAGCATGGTGTTCATTATAACAAAGTAGCCTCAATTCATATTAAGATTGCCATCAAAGGAAACAGAACATAGAACAAAATGGAATAGAAAATTGACACAACTAACTCTAAGAAAAGGAAATGCAAAATGAAAACTACAATTATGGGCCGGTTGTGCCCCCCCAAGCTTGAAATCAACAGTGTCCTCACTGCATCAAACAAACTCAAGGAGTTCACAACCGGATACCTGTCATGGATCAATATCAAAAAGAAGGACCACCACCCTCCTGATTAGGGAAATATTGGTTGATGAGATCTGGAATGTCCATCGACTAGGCTGTGGAGTCTTGCTGCTGGGGAAACTAGGCCTGCTGTGGAAACTCAGGCTGTTGTAGCAGTGGTGACTGATATGGCATAGAGATGGAGTATTGGCCCTGAGAGATATGCCACGAGTTCATCCAGTGGACCATGTCGTGCATCGCAGTGTACTACGTGCCCATCTGGTCCAAACGGTCGTCTATGTGGTCAAACCGCGGCTAAACATATCTGTAAAGATATCGCACATCAGACATCGCCCAAGTATACTTAGTCTGAGTACTAGTGGAGGGTGGTGGTGATGCTGCTTTTGCTGCTGGTGGTGCTCTGGAGCTGCTCGCTCCCTGGGTCGCTGCTCGCTCCCTGGGTCGCTGCTCGCTCCCTGGGTCGCTGCTTCATCTTCAGGCTCTAAAACAACCTTCCAATTGTCCTTGTTGCCGAGATCATTGCAGGATGCGTCGGGGACTTCAATATATTGTGTCTTGGTAAGAAAAACCTTGAACTTTGTACTACTATCACCATGCTTCGATATAAGACCACAAATGAGAAGGTAATTTATATCCACAAGGTTTTTTCTCGGTGTAGATGCTAAAACAGCCAAATCCAACCCAAGCTTCACTATAAGAAGCGAGATGACCCCACCACACATGATATCACCTGACTCCCACTGCTTCTTCTTCTTTGTTTCTAAAAGTTTGTTGATAATATAGTAGCCTGAACTAATTTCCTCATTGTTTACCATGCACCACAAGAAGAAAAGATCTATTTTATCCACAACCCATTGAGTCTCTTTTTTCACAAATATACATGTACTGAGGAGGCAATGTACATAGTGGAAAATGGGGTTATGAATAGATGAGGCTCTTGCCTCTCTAGACCAGTGCACTGACTCACTGGTAATATCGGACCAAAAGGTATCACTGTTGAACCCCCCCGGATAATCAATGTAACCATCATAGTTGCAGCCAAGTAAATCACAAAAATGACGAAGATCCATGTTAAAGGGTTTGTTAAGCAAATGGAAACTGATCGTCGGGTATAAATCATGGTGGCATTGTGGATCCTCCTCCGCTTTAAAAGATGTCAGAAACTCATAAACAAGTCATGGGTAGGTTTTGGTAACCCTTGTGCAGACAAAATGCAGACCCAAAAACCTCAGGTGGCCCATTACCTCATCTTTGAAACCCAGTTTGTTCAGAGTTTCCTCACATGCATAGCGGGAAGGTAACACCTGCCTAGTAATCAAAAATTGGTAGCTGACATCCTCTTCAGGTGTAACCCCGAACTGAGTAGAGGGGACATGTTCCACCTCAGAAGGTGTGGAGGAAGAGCTGGCACCACCACGACGTTTTCCTGATCCTTACTTGAGTGGAGCCATGGTTGTTTTGGAAGAACACACATCATGTATTCGATGGTCACGTCGTGCACCTGGAATGAATTCTTCGGCCCAGAAATGGGAATGCACGACGTGTATCCTAGCGGAATGCCGTGCACTTGGAGGTTAGAGGAAATCTTGAATTGGTGCCAAGAGATGAAGATTTAGGGGTATAAATAGGCGATCTGACATTGGCAGCGGTGTCAAAGCTGTTGAGGATGATGGTGGTTGTTCGAGGTCGCTGCTGCCGGACACGGGTTGGTGGTGGTGCTTCATCGGTGTTGCCTCTACCGTCACTGCTGTGAGATGGGAGGAAAGGATAAGGTGGCGCTGGCAAGCATGGTGGTGCGGAGACGGAACTAGGTGCGGAGGACAACTCTAGGGCACGGGGGAAGGAGCTGGAGGCATTGGTAGAGGCGCAAGCTCGGTCGGAGAAGAAGGTGCGAGCTCGCAGATAACAGCAGAGGTGGCTCGAGCTAAGGAAGGAGAACTATTGGTAGCGTGCACGACGTGAGGGCGGCGTGCATGGCCTGGCTCGAGGATGGTGGTCAATGGATCCAAGATGACGGCTACACAGTGTGAGGTTGGTGGCTGCATGGCTGAAATTACATGGGCACTAGGGTTACTTTCTCTCGCACGACTAAGTTCTCAAGGGAGTTGAGAAGTTAGGTCGTGCACCCCTCTTTTAGGCCAGACTTTATGAGAAAAGACACGGCGTGTATGAGACATGCACGTCATGTTCTGCTTTAATTTTCCCATTTGTAGATCTGCTTTTGTGCCCATATGCGCGCCGTGTATTTGACATGCACGACATGTTCTTCTTTAAATTGTCACGTGTAGGTCTGCCTTTGCACCCAGACACACGTCGTGTATGAATAAGAACACCATGCAAGTTTCCAGAAACTTCTACTGCTAAGCCGAGTGATGAGTACACGATGTGTGCAGAGTCAAGCACGTCGTGTAACATTCCAAAAACTTCTTTTGTGAACTGAACATGATGTGTTGATGAGAAACACGGCATGTACCTGGAGATGTAGTTCGATTGTAGTATCTTTCTGAAGGATTACAAGTCATGCTAGATAAAGACACACCGTGCAAAAATGGAATTTCTACAGAAATAACATTTAGTCAGCATAGAAGTAATGATAGATGTGGTGACATCTATGTCTAAATTATTACATTCATCCATAACAAGCTTATTGATGAAATTAAAAAGTGTTCTTGACTCAAATGACGGAAAAAAAATATATCCTAATGTTGGTTCAACTCCCATGAGGTCCTCCATTTAGAGTCCAGAGTGAGACTCTTCAGTTCTTCATTTATGCATCTTGGAGGGAGTAGGAGGCTCCTTTATCTACTTCATCTCTATAGGTATATAGCTTGCAACGTTGTCTGTTCACATTGAACGTGCCGTCCTTGCCTTGGAGCTCCACAGATCCATATGGAAAAATCTTGAATACAAGAAAGGGGCCTGACCACTTAGACTTCAGCTTTCCAAGAAATAACTTTAATCTAGAGTTAAAAAGAAAAACATTATCTCTTTCTTTGAAGTCCTTCCTGCGGATCCTTTTGTCATGCCAATCATTTGTTCTCTCTTTGTATAGCTTTGCGTTTTCATAAGCGTCAAGGTGAAGTTCCTCAAGTTCTTGCAGCTGCAAAAGGCGTTTCTCACCTACTTTATTCATGTTGAAATTCAAGAATTTGATAGCCCACAAAGCACGATGTTCTAACTCCAATGGAAGGTGACAAGATTTACCATATATCAGCTTAAACAAAGTTGTTCCTATGATTGTTTTTTAAGTTGTACGGTACACCCATAGTGCATCATCTATCTTTAGAGCCCAATCTTTTCTTGAACTAGAGAATGTCTTTTTAAGAATGTTCTTCAGCTACGGGTTGGAAACCTCTACCTACCTAGAAGTTTGAGGATGATAGGGCGTAGAGATCTTATGAGTTACCCCATATATAGAAAGAAGATTATTGAATTGTTTTTCAGCAAAATGTGTGCCTCCATCAGAAATTACAGCTCTAGGAACTCCAAACCGAGGAAAGATGATCTTTTGAAAAAGTTTTACTACATATTTGGCATCCAACACTGTGGTTGGGATGGCCTCAACCCATTTGGACACATATTCACAAGCTACAAGAATATATTGATAACTGCAAGAGGATGGGAATGGTCCCATGTAATCAACTCCCCATACATCAAATACTTCAACCTCTAAGATAGAGTTGAGGGGCATTTCATCACGGCGATATATACCTCTAATTCTTTGACATCTATCACAAGATTTGACAAATAGATTGATGTCCTTGAATAATGTGGGCCAATAGAAACTGGCCTGGAGTATCTTTGCAGTGGTCTTTTCTCCTCTAAAGTGTCCTCCATAAGGAGAGGCATGACATTCATCAATAATAGTAGGGATTTCTTCTTCAGCAACACATTGGCGGATCAGCCCATCACTTCTGTGCTTGAATAAAAATGGATCATCCCAATAGTAGAATTCCACATCATGAAAGAATTTCTTCTTCTTCTGATATGCCAAATCAGGTGGGATTTGTCCAGTAGCAATAAAGTTAGCTATATCTGCAAACCACAGTGCTTGTATAGATGATAACGCATAAATCTTTTCAATAGACAAATGATCTTCAATGGGCAATGGATTTCCAGCCTCCGTAGTCAACCTCGAAAGGTGATCAACAACATTGTTTCTCGTGCCTTTCTTATCCCAGATTTCAAGATCAAATTCTTGTAAAAGTAGAATCCAACGAATAAGATGAGGTTTGGCATCCTTCTTGTTCTGAAGATATTTAATGGCAGCATGATCAGTGTATACAACCACCTTAGACCCCACCAAGTATTATTAGAATTTGTCGAAGGTGTATACTATGGCAAGCATCTCCTTCTCGGTAGTTGTATAGTTGATTTTTACTTCATCAAGGGTCTTGCTTGCATAGTATATGGCATGGAGTTTCTTGTCTTTCCGCTGTCCTAGAACAGCCCCTACTGCATAATCACTTGCATCACACATTAATTCAAAAGGGGCATTCCAATCTGGTGGTTGAATAATTGGGGCCAAAATGAGGGCCTCCTTGAGCTTGGAAAAAGCTATGTGGCATTCATCATCAAATACAAATTCGACATCTTTTGCAAGTAAGGAACACAATGGATTTGCAATTTTTGAGAAGTCTTTAATAAATCTTCTATAGAAACCTGCATGACCAAGAAAACTACGGATGTCTTTGACTGAAGATGGAGTATACATCTTCTCAATGGCTTCAACTTTTGCCCTGTCAACTTCAATACCCTTATTAGATACAACATGGCCTAGTACTACACCGAATTGTACCCTGAAATGGCACTTCTCCTAGTTCAGCACTAGGTTAACCTTTTTACAACAGGCTAAGACTAATGACAGGTTACATAAGCATTGATCAAAAGAATCTCCATATACATTAAAATCATCCATGAAAATTTCCATTATGTTTTCAATGAAATCTGAGAAAATGGCCATCATACACCACTGAAAAGTTGCAGGAGCATTGCAAAGACCGAATGGCATGCGGCAATAGGCGTAGGTTCCATAAGTGCAAGTAAATGTAGTTTTCTCTTGGTCGAAAGGGTAGATAGGAATCTGAAAAAACCTGAAATACCCATCCAAGTAACAAAAATAAGAATGCTTTACAAGGCGTTCAAGCATTAAATCAATAAAATGCAATGGAAAATGATCCTTTGAAGTCGCCTTATTCAAACACCAGTAATCAATAAACATATGCCACCCTATGACTATATGTGTTTGTATCAAATCATCATTGTCTCCTTTTATGACAATTGCACCCCTCTTCTTAGGTACCACATGAATGGCACTAACCCAAGGGCTGTCACTTATTGGATAAATGATTCTGACATCCATCAATTTGAAAATTTCTTTCTTAACCACTTCAAGCATGTTTTGATTTAAGTACCTAGGTGGTTCAATAGTCAGTTTGGCATCATCCCCCATGTTTATTCTATGAATGCATATGGAGGGATGAATGCCTTTCAAATCATCAATAGAATAACCAATGACATCTTTATACAAATGCAATTCAGAAAGTAATTTATTTTCTTGGTCATTGGTTAACTTATCATTTATTATAACAGGGGAAGTAGATTTAGAGTCAAGAAATGTATACCTAAGCCCAGATGGAAGGGCTTTAAGTTCTACCTTTCTCCTAGTTGTACTTCCTTCAACCTTATCATCAACAAGTGGAGTGTCTTCATTGGTAGTTTGTGCTTTAGCATTGGGAAATACTCCAAAATTTTCAGACTTGTTGATTTCAGCCTCATCTTCATCACAAAGGTCAATCATCAAATCAGAAATACCTTCATCATCCTCCACAATTGAATCAATAGTATCTAATAAACAAATTTCTTCAACACATGAAGGAGCTTTCATAGAATCATAAATAGAGAATTCCATGGCTTCCTCACCAACTTGGAGTGTGAGTTTTCCTTCCCGAATGTCAACAAGACATTTGATAGTTCTTAAGAAAGGTCTTCCAAAAAGAACGGGATTGGAAGGAATTTCCACCATATCTAAAACAACAAAATCACAAGGGATATAGAACTTGCCAATCAACAGTAACACATCTTCCACAATACCTTTCGAGTACATGACGGAATGATCCTCTAGTTCAATAGCCATCTTTGTTGGTTTTAGATCTCCAAGATCTAGCTCTTGCCACAAGGTAGATGGAATGAGACTGATGCTAGATCTGAGGTCTACTAGACCCTTGTCAAAAGTGGTGTTGTTGATCTTGCATGGCAGTGTGAAGGCTCCCAAATCATCTAACTTTTGTGGAAGTCTATTTAGAATAATAGAACTCATTCTTTCTGAAAGCATTACTATTTCAACTTGATCCACCTTTCTTCTTTTAATTAAGATATCCTTTAAGAACTTAGCATAAGATGGCATCTCGGCAATAACTTCGGCTAGAGTAAGGTTGACATGGAGCTTGTTTAGAATGTCCATAAACTTCCTAAACTTTAAATCCTCCTTCTTGTAAGAAGGTGGTATTTCGGCCATACCTTTATCCTTACTGCAAATAGGAGTGTTGGACTCCTCCTCATTAGCTATCTCAGTATTCTTCTCCTTAGGTGGAGAAGGTCTCTGAATTTCAGCTCTACTCCTCAAAGTTATGACGTTTTCTTGTTGGCTTGGGTTCACCTCTGGTTGGCTTGGAAGAGGACCGGATTGTGGACTCCTTTGTTGTGCTATTTGATTCTTCAACATCTTGGTATGAGTGGAAATGCCATCCACTTTAGCGGAAAGTTGGGCAATAGCATATTTCAATAGCTTATTATTCTCCCGGAACTCTTCATTTTGTTGCATTTGTGTAGAAACAAATTTCTCCATCATGGCCTCCAAAGAAGAGCTTGGGGGTTGTTGTGTCTGTTGGTAACCCCTATTATTGAAACTCGGTGGATTCCCTTGTCGGTTGAAATATTGTTGTTGCTGTGGTTGCTGCTATCCTTGTTGGAAGTGCTGAGCGTTGCTTGTGTTCTGATAGGAGAAATTAGGATGATCTCGCCATCCCAGATTGTAAGTGTTGGAATAGAGATTATACTGCTTATTCCCTTGCATTCCAATGGCATTGACTTGTTCAAAGGTCCCTTCATTTTCATTAGGAGCAAAGCATGAAGAAGAAGTATGTCCTGCATCATCACAAGCTTCACATATCACTTCAGCTAATTAAATTTGCATAGTAGTCATCTTCTCAAACTTCTATGTAAGAACATCAAGTTTGGCAGTAATAAGATCAACTGCATCAACAATATGTTTCCCTCCTTGCTTTCCAATTGAAGAACCAGCTGTAGAGGCTAATTGTGCTCCCCTATTTGATCCCCATTGACAGTGATTAAGCGCTATGTCTTCAATAATGTCATAAGCCTCTCTGTAAGACTTAGTAATCAATGTGCCATTATCTACATCATCCAGTGTCAACCGGGTGTTGTAGAACAGTCCATTATAGAATGTTTGAAGTAGCAGCCAGTTGGTCAAACCATGGTGAGGGCAAAGGCATTGGAGAACCTTAGACAATTCCCATGTATCATACATAGTTTCTCCATCATTTTGAGAGAAATTGGTGAGCTGATTCCATAGCTGGGCTGTATTGCTTGGCGGGAAGTATATTTGCAAGGAAAGCATTTAGGAGTTGATCCCAGCTTTTGATTGAATTCTTTGGAAGAGAAAAAAGTCATGCCTTAGTTCTATCTCTTAGGGTGAAAGGAAATAGCATAAGTCTCACTCCTTTGGCAGATACCCCGTTGATTCAGAAAGTATTCAGATACTCCAAGAACTCAGCTACATGAATACTTGGATCTTCATTGGTTGTAACTCCAAAATGATTCTGTCATATCATTTGCATCATGGAAGGAGAAATAGAGAAATTGTTTTCTTCTACTGTAAGCAGATCAATGGACCCACAAATGTTTGTGGTGACCGGAATTGCAAAATCCTTTAAAGGACGGTCATCCTCCATGGTTGGATCACTTGGTGTAGCTTCTTCAAAGGGTGAAGAAGATGGCGATGGTGATGATGGTAGAGTACCTCCTAGAAGTGGTGGTTCTACTCTCCTTTCTCTTCTTAAGCTTGAAAGAGTACGCTCAATCTCAAGGTCTAACAATGCTGATGTTTGAAGACCCCTTTGTGAGCTAAACATACAATAGCAAGAGGAATTGAGAACACAACCAAAAGTTACAAGGAAATTTGAAAATGGAAATGGTGATCTTGTCTCGAATACTAATTAGCACTTGTTACTCCAATTAGATTACCGTAGCTCCCCGACAAAGACGCCAAAAACTTTTTGTCTTCTTACACTAATGAGTTTCAATCCTTATAAGGATCTTTTACTCAACTAATCAATCTCTGCAAGTATACAGAGGTAGTTGTAGTCGAGGTCGAACACAAGGATCTTGGTAAATAATTAAATGCAATATTACTAAAGTTCAACAATCGATATCGTTTTAAAAAGGATGGTGATGTTGATTTAACTACAGAATGTCAGATTTAAACAGAGCAATGAAAGGACTACTAAAAAAGGGTTTTAAAACAGATATGAATGGATCTTGGACATTAAGATTTCACCCACACATCATAGCATTTCATGGGAACATGAAACTTAAACATACTAAGTACTTGTTTTAAAAGAAAGGTGTATGTTGCACTTCACCTCCCGGTGCAAGTGCAACGATCTCAACTCAAACACACATTCTCATACATAATTTTCATTTTAGATCACAACCTACTCCTCAACTCCATAATCTCCACTCTCGTGGTAGAAGAGGAGTTGCCAAGATGAGTACCTCCATACATTCCTACCTATCTTCTTAGATCAAGCAAGAAAGCATAACACAAACATATAAGGTGACCAACCATACATACAAGAAATGACAAAACCGGTACTCACAAGGTAGAAAAAGAAGCAACATAGTATTTAGTACGAAATTAACATGTTCCATACATGATATGACATGTGAGCTACTCTCCCATGCCCAAGAAAGGTAGTTTACTTGTCCATAATCATGTACTGCAGAAATGCTACATAATTTTCAAGTTCTAGCATGGTCTAGGCAAAGAAAAATGAGAAGAACCAAAGATGTAACCACAAGAAGGTAGAATTCTAGATTTTGGATGAAATTCTACTTCTCTAGACGCTCCAAACTAGACTAGCTCCTCTCCTGAGAAGCTACGTGGAGTGGGGAAGCTCTGCTACACCTTTGGAGAAGAGAATGGAGAAGAAGAGAAGAAGATTGGGGGTCCTTTGGCAAGAAGCCACCTCCTTTCTCCTCAAGATCACCTTCATTTCTCTAGACTTGCTCTGGGATGAGAGAACTTAGAATTATGATCGTCGATAACCGTCTCATAGGTTCCCTCCTTGTTTTAAACTGGGGGATCATATTTTTCAAATTTCTGAAACTGAAAGCGACAGGGCGTGCATTCCTGGTGCATGACATGTAAATCCTTCGTCAGTTGCTCCAGAATGCACTTTGCAAGGCGTGTGCTGAATTAATGTACGCCATGCAACTTTCTAGAAACTTTCAATCTGCTCGACGCTCCTAGGTGCACGACATGTTGGCGAAAACACATCGTATCTTTGTCTCGTTCTGCACTTTCTGGAAACTCACACGTCGTGTTCAAGGATGAACACGCCGTGCGTTTTTTAGTCTGGGTGAACACATGGTTTTCTGAAATCTCACACATCGTGTCTTTTTCATACACACCGTGCAAAATGCTATTTCAGCAAGAATTAAGCTCCTAATAGCTGGTTGTGCATGGGGAAGTGCAAATAACGTGAAATTTGAGTCGGTAAATCCCCAAATCGGTCCTTTTAGAACATCTCTGCAATGCACATCATGCGATAAGTAAAATAAAAAAAGATGGAAAGATTAATATGAAAGGAGGCTAAGTGAGATCAAAATGAACCAAATTTATGTGTGATATCATGTGAAAAGATGATGTGGAAAACACACAACATGCTACTTTATTGATATGGACTTACATTTTAATCACTCTTTATTTCTCTACATTTTGAATCCAATTAGTTGTAATGTAATGCATGGTGGAAGTGAATTATCCTATATGTCTGGTTCTTATGCATGTTCATATGTAATTATGCTAGTTATAAAATAAATGTGTTTTTAGTGGTATTCTTGACTTGTGTGATTCTTTGTTAATTTAAATTTTCTTCAATTATTCCTAGATGCACGATAACCGTAATCAACTATAATATAGGGTTTAATGCCCATAATGTAATGTATCCTTAATCACTTTGATTGTGTTATGCAAACCTTAAATGAAGTTCATATGGGTTCAGATGATGCTCTAATAATGAATACAATACTAATGATGTTGATTTTCTCTAAAGTGATGATATATGAGATGATTAAACATGAGACAACAATGGGAGGAGATATCATGTTCTAAGTGCATGAGTGACGATAGAGAGATAGTATGGTGTACAATATACTTAGATAAAGTAATGAACCCATCTGGACATGAGTAAAACTATATACTAATGGTAACCCTAATTCTCATCTAGAATGTGATAATTGTGTCTTATGACATATCTTGTGATGCTCTTGTGGTAGTTGGATTTAAGGAGTGAAACCTTGGTTAGACCAGGGGTTTGTTGATCCTATTGAGAGAGGAAAACTCATAGCTACATTCTGTATGTAGGGTAAGAGTTTAATACAACATATCTATAGCTCTTATCTACATGCATTTAAGATGACATGCCTTAGTCACACTTGTATACAAGATATTGGTGTCAGGCCTTTCCCATACAGTTTGGAATAATTTGATAAGGGGTGTTGTGACTTAGACATAACATGCCCCCTAGATGTGTCTAGACTTGGTAGTACACTAACTAAATTAATTAGATAGGGTATAAGATGCAAACCCTTTCCGCACTCTTACTCTCTCTATTAATATGGCAATAAGAAAAATAAAATACCCAACAAATTTAAATAAAAGTTATTCAAGGCACTTAATTAAGTATGATGTGTTCTTTATATGTTTTACATATACATGTTCACTCCTAACTTAGTTGATTTTCTACATGTTTTTCCTTTACAACATAACCTTAACATGTTAGTATGTATCAGTTAATAACTAGAACCATTTTTTTTGGGATTTTTAGATCTTAACAGTCATTTTCTCTATTGATATTAGAATATCCTACATGTACCACCTTATACCATATTAAAAATCAAGTGATCTGTACCCATTCACTAAGGAAATGTATAATATAAACTTTGAACCTTTTTAGGTACTTAAATTAGTGGGTTGGAGATGTTTTAGGTTTCTTATAGTGTTTAGAGTCATTGTATTTAATGTTCATGTCCAAAAGAGGGAGTTGAGCTTATGAATTTTCATCACTATTGTTTGTTGTTACTTAGATATATTTGATAAATGATGGATGTAGTCATTCATATCATTATAATATAACATGTCATAGTATGTTGTGCCATGGAACTCATATGTTTGGTAATAATGACTATGTATATGTTTCATTTTATAAACTGATGTAGAATTACCTATATCGGTTTAAATCAAAATTAAGAAATATGTTATCTTTTCTGATTGTTTGGCCGTACCTCTATAGTTGTTTTGCATGTGTCACTCATATGTTGACCTTATTGCATCAGGAATATATGTATGTATTGGTCCAAACATGCTCTGTGTCAAGTAGAGTGGTTTGGGTTTGATTTAATTTTTTAGTCCATGTCATAGTTGCAGTTAGTCTAGAGTGTAATTTTGGATTGGGTTTGACTATGCTCTCCATGATAGTTCGACATCTAGGTTGATGTTTTTGTTAATCATGTTGTTTAGGTGTCTCATCAAAACATATATGTGGATCATAGAATTAGGAGATACTAAAATAATAATAGTACATATCCCTTTGCAAACTTCATTATAGAGAGGGACACACACTAACTATACCCAACCTAACTTGGATTGGGTGAAGGTCTAAGAACTACAAATTATAATGATGGTGTACAAGTCAATTTGAGATAAGAACAATAATAATGTAGCTATATATGACATGGCATGAGGAACAATTAGTAAGGAAATATAGTCTGGCAATGATAGGTGGAAAAGGAGGAAATTATAAGTAGGGAAGTGATTCTTATAATTAACATAATTATTTATAATTTCATTATGGTAAGTAACATCAAAATCTTGATTTAAATGAATAAGAAATTGTGGGTCTAAATTACTCAAGGTCAGAGCTATAATCAAATGATGAGTACTATTAGGCAGTGATAAACATGCATATGCATAAACTTGTTGAGACTTATACACAATAAGGTTTTTCTATTCAAAATCATAGGATAAATTAAGCATACATGTATCAAGGGCCCCTCTCGACGCCCACTTTGGCAATCACACAATCAATCTAGGGATCGCGAGGGTGTATGTTTCTCCAGCTTACGTGATAGGGGTGATAATCAGTGTGTTGAATCCTTCTCCTCCCTCCCCTCTCCACCTTAGTCCTCCCCCTGTTCTCTCCATGGTTGTGAGGCTGTCCTTGGCTAGGTTTGTTGTCACTAGGTGTCCTGGGTGTTGAGGTAGATGGGGAGCTTTATCCTTGCGGTGTCCCTCTCTCATTTTCTCCTTGTTCCTCCATATGGATTATTATGAGGATCCTGAGAAGAAGTGTACCCTATCTCTCAGGTCTTATTTCTCTATGTATCTTTAGTCTCAATCCCTTGTCATGTTGTTGATAGTCTTGTAGATGTCATATGGCTTCCATTTGTCTAAATGCTCCTATCACACTAAAAAATCTAATTAAACCATAATTGTGGTGGTTAGATTTTATGCATTAGTAGTGAGAGGAGGTCAATGTTCACAGAATGAGATCAAATACAAGAGAGAAAGTGAATTAAAACTTCTAACAATTTAATGAGAAAGATATAGAATCGTTCAGTAATATTAAAATGGACAATGTGACAAGGGAATAATATAACTTTTTGGTGGCTCTACCTAAGAGGAGTTTCTCGAGACTAATAAAGAGTTGATAAACAATTGTTCCTAATCAAGAAAATTTATAGGTCAAAAAAGATATATATCTCCAAGGTTACTATAATTCACCAACAAGGTAGATATGGAGGCATAATGTGCCAAATGCGGTACACATAAGGATGAGGGTGTATATCTTAAGTCCTAAAACTTAACACATGATGGTTATTTAACTAGTGATGTCAGAGAGACTGGAACCTTGAGGAAATGATGTAATATGTTAAGAAAACAAGGTGGTCTAAACAATATCACCTGGAGCTACATTTACATCCAAATTTAAAATCAGAAATCCAACTTTCTAAACTTCTTTGTTATAGTAAAGTTTATACAATGGAAAACACTAAACCATAACTACAAATACTTGAATAGCACTGAGGGAGTAGTGATCATTAGAAGCACACTATGAAAAGAAAGCTCATAAACAATGGAAGTAAAATGCCAAAAGTGTTATGGGAGTAATGGACAAGGATACCATTTATAAAGACACATTATTATGTAGATATAACCAAAAAAATCATAATAAATGATAAACATAATGATAGTACGTTATATCATGAATAGTTTCTATAAGATCCTTAAAAGCTATATTTAAGTTCCATCTAATTTCCTTAAAGGAGAGGATATTTAGCCTATCAAGGTAAGATAAAAACAAAAATGAAAACATAGAGAGAAGAGGATGGTCATGGTGATTAAATGAAGATGATAACACTGGAGCTAGGAGCACATCTATTCTTTTTTTTTCTCCTTTGAGTTCCATCTCTGATAGGCATGAGAGAACTAACTCTTATAAGAGCTCTAAGATTTCATTTCTATCCTATTTCTCTCACTAGAAATGGGGTTGGAAAGGGTTTTATCCAAGAAAACCACTTTAGAAACTCTTCAAAGACTCCATTATAGCTTGGGCACTTTTTGATGGAGCCCTAGAAGTTATTACTTGCAAATTTGGCAACATAAGTAAAGTTCAAAGATCACTCTACTTAGTTGAATTCAATCGAATCAAAGATGTCAAGGCTTTATGTAGACCAACTAGTAGTGTATCCACCTAGAATCATGTGATTTGGATCAAATATGATGAATCTGTGGGGTGTCACTTGTTGCATATATTATAGAACAGACAAACCCATATGGTCCCAACTCATTTTTTAAGGGAAGATTATTTGACCAAATTGATAATATGAAATAAAAAATTTGGTACATTTTTACTTGAGATCAAATGCATTTGGGATAAGGGGTTAGTTTCTTTGCTATAGAAATATCACTGACAAAATCAGTTTTGTTGAAGCCAACTCGGTGAGTTTGGGTACAAGATAGAATGCACAAGGTTTTGTTGACCCCAACATGGACGAGTTCAAAGGAAATTGATTTTTTTCTAAATCAAAGGCCAGTAAGTACAATTTTTGGTTAACTTGCTTGAGTTGTATGAATGAATTGAGTCATTGTGAATTCATGCACTAATTTTTATGTTTTTGTCCAATCACACAATCTAGAGAACAATTGAGTGTATTGGGACCCTTGACTATTCTATTCTTAACTCAATACTCCTAAGTATCTTCACTTCCATCATATGACTCGATTCACTACTTTTGTGTAAAATAACATTCAAGATGTCATTCATGATGATGGATTTTAAACTATACCAAAATGCCTCTGGTAGTGTTTGGAATGTTAATTTAGTAGAATCTAATGCATGATAAGGAACACCAACATGGCTTCGGTAGGGTTTGGCCGTGGTGGCGGCCGTGGTGGAGGCCGTGGCGGCAGGGGCCTTCCACACCGCAACAGGCCATCGGAACCCAGCGATCCTGCATGCCTCGAACACGCAGAAGGCTCGACTGATCCCATGTTGACGAACGGTAGCATCACAAAGGAGGCAGACTTATCCTACAAAGAAAAACTATGTGGTTCCTTGTCATACCTAAACCCCGTTTCTCCCGATCTGCTGAAGGCGGACGACATCTCTGTAGACATGGACGGCCCCCTTCCAGCTATCTCCGTCACGAATGACGCCATTCAACCGCTCCTGGCTCCGTTCCAACACGCCGTCGTGGTTAAAGCGATAGGCATCAACCGAGGGTTTCAAGCCCTGGTTAACAAGATCAAAGTTTTGTAGTCTCCCAAGGAACATTTCCGGGTGATTGATCTGGAACAGGGTTATTACATCGTCCAGTTCACGAATCAAGGTGACTATCTCACGGCCATGACTGGCGGCCCTTGGACGGTCTTCGGAAACTACCTCTCGGTGCAATCCTGGTCCCCTTCCTTCCGACCTTCCGACCCCATCCCGCGCAAACTTGTGGTTTGGCTGCGTATCGCAGATCTCCCAGTCTTTCTATATCAGAACCAGTTACTCTCCATGATAGGAGATCTGGTGGGGAAGACGATTAGGGTGGACTCGAACACGGAGCTAGGTAATCGAGGGAAATTTTCTCGGGTCGCGGTGGAAGTCGAGACAAAGAAACCTCTTCTTCCAGCCGTCGTCATCAACAATGAACAATTCCGTCTCCAATACAAAAACCTACCCCTGGTTTGTATGAAGTGTGGATGTCTCGGCCACGCAGACGCCGACTGCATCCACGTGGTACCCCCCGCGTCGGACATAGCTTCCTCCTCTACATCGGCTCCCTTGTCCGGTGTCAAATACACCCTGGACATCCATGCCCAGAAGCCAACTAGGCGCAAACCGGTCGAGAAGGCTAACGGCAAACCCACCGACACCACCAAAGGAAACCCACATGCCAAGGCTAAGGTGTCCGAGTCGGAGGCCATCCCTGTCTCTAAAGATGAGGGGAATTGGGAGACTGTTGTGAACAAGAAAAAACAACGGCAATTAGACAAGGCGAAGGGCAAAGCGTCAGCCACCCCGCAGCCACCTACTTCTACCGCCGCTCCCAAGCAAGGTGCGACTTCAGACACTGCTGTTGTCCTCCATGACGATGAAACGTGCGTTGGTCGAGAGCAGGTCGTTTCCTCGGGCCTAAGCTTTCATTTTGGTGCCAACGTACCATCGAGCAAGGAATCCCAACGCATCCCCCCCCCCCCCGCCGGAGTGGCCCGGGTGGTGTGATGCTGCGGAACCGAAGGATTATCTATCAGGCCGTCGGAAGTCCTGACAGAGTCAGGAAGAAAGGACGTCCGGATCCAACATTCGAAGCGGAGGCCCCAGGAACCTCCACCACAATTGCGAGACCCCTCGTCTTCAACGAACCGGACCCCCCGGATGAGGTTGATGCATCGATGCAGATCATTGCTGAAGGCGACGAGCAGTCGACTGGACTGCTAGCTGCCATCAATTAAACTTCTTCCAGTCACACACCCTCTGGACATTTTCTTTATGAAGCTCTGCTGTTGGAATGTCCAAGGTGCGAGTTCTAAAGCGATCTCACCAACTCCAGCTCCTAGCTATTTTGGAACCTAGATGCAGTGGTCAAATAGCTGATAGTATCATTAAACGTATTGGTTTCCCCTCCTCCCATCGGGTCGAAGCACTTGGCTTCTCCGGTGGTATCTGGTTATTGTGGGACAATACCAAATGCAACATCGAGATCCTGATAAACCATCGCCAGTTTATTCATTGCCGGGTTAATGATGCCTGGTTCCTCACTGTTGTCTACGCCAGCCCAAACCCAATCAAGCGTCATCTTCTTTGGAGCAGACTGGAAGAACTCTCGTCCTCTATTTCCTCGGCCTGGACGGTCATGGGGGACTTCAACACGATGTTGGATGTCTCCGAGAAGTCTAGAGGCAGATTCTTTGACAAGAATGCTAGTACCCGTTTCAATGACTGCCTCTTCAATTGCAGTCTCCTTGAGATTAAGGCCAGTGGCCACCCCTTCACTTTCTGGAAAGGTGATCTCCAGGAGAAGCTGGATAGGGTCGTAGCTAATGAGCACTGGCTTGACCTTTTCCCTGATGCCTCAGTCGTCACTCTGCCTAGAATTGAATCTGACCACCACCCCATTCTCACTAACCTGGCGAGTAAGTCTTCTTCTTCGCCCAAGGTCTTCAAGACGAAAGCTAGTTGGCGTCTGACTCCCAGCTTCCGCTCCTGCCTTCTTCCGCAATGGGACCAGTCTGCTAATTTCCAAGATGCCCTCGCCTCCTTCAGTAAGGCTGCCTTATGTTGGGAGGATAAGCGTTTAAAGCAACATTACAGAGAGAAGCGGACACTACTGAATCGCATTGAGCGATGTCAGGTACAATCTCTTTACCAACCCAATGTCCATTCTGATAACTCTATTGCCCTCCAGGAACAATACACTACGCTCCTAATGCGTGAGGAGGATGATTAAAAACAAAAGGCACACATCGACTGGCTCCGATACGGGGATAACAACACCCGTTTCTTCCAGTCCTTTGTGAAGGCCCGACGTCACACCAATAAAATTACCCATCTGAAAGACGCCGAGGGTACCTGGATCTCATCGACTGCCGAGATCCAAAGCATGGTCGTCCAGTACTTCAAAGCACTGCTGACTGCCACATCCACCCCATCAGCGGCAGACATCTCCGCTTATCCGGGTGTCTTCCCCACGATTCCTGCTTCTCAGTACAGCAAGCTGGGGGCCCTGCCGGAGCTTGAGGAGATCTGCGCCACCCTGTTCAAGATGTCACCTTCCAAGGCGCCGGGACCTGATGGTGTATATAATGAATTTCTGCAATCCAATTGGGACACCATCAAACTCTCATTAGCAAGTACTATTCAGTCTTCTTTCGTCGCCAAGAAAATTGATTCCTCTCTAGCAAATGCCAATATGGTCCTCATCCCGAAGATCAAGGTTCCGCAATGCTGTGGCGACCTGAGGCCTATCTCCTTGATGAATGGATGTCTCAAGCTAATATCTAAATTGTTAGTCGAACGCATCAAACCCCTCCTGGATTTGTGGATTTTGCCAACTCAGTCCAGCTTCATCCCGGGTCGCCATATCAGTGATAATATTCTCCTTGTTCAAGAAGTTATCCATTCCATGCGAGTGAATTCTACTAAGAAGCGTATGATGTGCGTGAAGCTGGACCTATCCAAGGCGTTTGATCGTATGCACTGGGATTTCATTCGTGACACGCTCAAACGCACAGATTTGCCTCCTAACATATGCAGTATCATCCTGGAAATCATCACTCAAGGCTCAACCTCTACTCTGTGGGAAGGTGTTCCCCTCGCACCCTTCAAACCCTCTCAAGGGGTCAGACAGGGTGATCCTATAAGCCCTTATGTTTTTGTCCTCTGTATGGAGCGTCTTAGCCAAGCGATCTCCCTTGCAGTTGAGGAAGGAGCCTGGAAGCCTTTAGTTCTCACACGGGGGGTACTCCTCTCAGTCATGTCTTCTTTGCTGATGATATCCTCCTAATGGGCGAGGCTTCACCAGCACAGGCTAGGACTATGCGACGGGAACTGCGGTGCTTCACGGAAGTTTCAGGCCAGACGATCTCACTAGAAAAATCCCGTTGTTTCTTCAGTGCAAACACACCTATTAGCGAGAAGAGAGCCATCAGCAGACTCCTCAACTTTCAGTGGACCGACGATTTGGGTAGGTACCTCGGCGTTCCCATCCTTCACCATCGTATTAACAAAGATACCCATGCATCCTTATTGAGCTCTATCAGGGACCGTATGAATAGCTGGACTATGCGGCACCTTTCTCTAGCGGGCCGCATCACGCTTGCTCGTTCTACCCTACAGGCGCTTCCCACCTATACTATGTAAACAGTCAAGCTCTCACCAGCTCTATGTGACGAGATCAATCGCCATATCCGGCATTTTCTATGGAGCGGCAACTGGGACCATCAAAAGGCTTCTTTGGTGTCCTGGAAGAAAGTCACCTCCAGCAGGAAGAAAGGGGGCCTGGGCATCAAGGATGCTCGCGACCAGAACCTTGCCTTAATGCTCAAGAATGTTTGGACCTTCATGAACCACCCTTCCAAACTTTGGGTGCGTATCATGTCCGAGAAATACATGCGGTCATGTATCTTCAAGAACAAACCCAGCTCCTCAGCTTGGGGTTTCATAAGGAAACACCTACCTTTAGTCCAGACGCTGAGTCACCGCGTTGTTAATAACGGCATCACAACTAATGTTTGGACAGATAATTGGCTCATGGGGAAGTCAATCTGTGATCTTGCCCCCGATTTTCAGCCCCCAGCTCATCTACTCGAGTTGTCTGTAGCCTCCATGTCTCCCGCCCAGGACTCCTGGGACTGGGATTTCATTCACCACTACATTCCTGAAGTTGCTTGGTCGCCCATTCACGCCACACCTCCACCTGACATCGATAATGGGGAGGACCGTTGGAGCTGGTCGCTTGACGACTCTGGCGAGCTCACCTCGAAGTCGGCTTATGCCTGGTTCAGACTGGGAAAAGAGTTGGAGACACCCGAACACTGGTCTTCGGTCTGGGATGGATCTGTACCTGCACGTGTTAGCACTTTTCTCTGGCTTCTTCTTCATCGCGCATTGCTCACGAATGAAGAGAAGCACTGTCGTCACCTTGATGTCGACCCCCAGTGTGCGATATGCAATAACGGAACTGACACCCTCCTGCATGCTCTTAGGGACTGCGGTGACAGCAAAGCCTCCTGGCAGGCCCTTGCCATTGATCATAACCACTTCTTCCTTCATGAGCAGGATTGGATTTCCTTCATCCTTAAAGGCCCCTCCAGTGGCCCGCATACCCGCATTACCACAGCGATAGCGTGCTGGCACATCTGGTCCTGCCGCATGGAACGTCTTCACCAAGGTGCCAAGAGAGATCCCAGAACGATTGCCAGCTTCATCCGAGAGCGGGCGAACACCGTCACTAACCTCCCCAAGGACATCACTAATAGCAGGGTTACCAGGGTTGACACTCAGCCCTCTGCTATACATCACAATGCTCGCTTCATATTCACAGATGCTTCTTATATCAACCCCTCCACACCCTCTGGCGTAGGCATCCATGTCGTTGATACCAGAGGGGTATGTTGCAGTGGCTCAGGAGAACAATCCATAGCAACTAGCGCGCTTGAAGCGGAGTTGCAGGCTATCTTCATTGCTGTATCCTTAAGCAGGCGAGAGGGCTGGAGCAGCTGCCACCTTCTATCGGATTCCCAACAAGCTATTCAGCTGCTGAAGTCTGACATTACTCCGCCCCTCAAACTACAACCCCACATTGCCAGGCTGAAACGGCTTCTACGCAAGGGACCTAAGCTGGATGTGAGCTTCATTCCTAGGAAATTAAATATTGTTGCTGATGCCTTAGCTAAGCACGCAGCACATTTCAATTCACCCTTTTCCTTTTCTCGATCTAAGCCGGTTTGGCTCAATCTTGATATTGATGTACTCATGAACCCAATTTTAACCTGCATTAGAGAGCGGGATAAATAAGAACTTCTCAGTTTTCCCAAAAAAAAAAGTAGAATCTAATGCATGATGACACGCTAGAGCTATAGAGATGCACCTTTTCACTTCTTGTGACTTGATTCCTCATGGATTTTGCTAGATGATTGAGTTGATGTAGTCTACCTTGTCATGGTTGGGATCAAGGCTTATTTGATGATGATAACATTGGTGACACTAAGACTAACAACAATGTTGTTGATATTATAATAACTCTGTGAAAGCTCACAGATGAGGGTAAGATAATTAATGAAAATTCTCACAAAGCAAATGCATGATAGAATCACATCAGCTAACCTTATGTTAGGCTACTATATGGGATGCAAACAAGATTGTCAATGATCTAGAAATACTTGTAGTGAAGTGGACAACTCTAATCATAAAAAATTGGAGTATCTTTTCTATGTCACGGAAATATGTCGCCTTGATAAGTAGCATTGACATAATATAAATGAACAACTTGTATTTCTGGGTTTTTCAAACAAGATTATATAAATTCTCCACAATACCATTGCCAATAATATCTACAAGATACCCTTCTTTCTCTTTAGCCACTCGTCTTCCAGTGTTGGGCATGGACTTCAGTTCAATCTAGCTCGACTAGGGGCTTTTTCATACAATATATGACCGCAATTGATTATAGACTTATTTATCTAGGAAAGCTTGACCCCAACCTAATGTGCTATATACACAATCCCTTTAGTAGATACGTAGACACACCCTTTTCAACCTCCAATGTCTCCCATCTTGAATACCCTCCATGACACTTTCCAACCCCTTTATTGTTGTTACTAGTCAGGGCTCCTCATCTACTATATTTGGGATTTACCATCTTGTTGAAAACACGGGCCAATCACTTCAAGAGAGGCCAAACACCAGGCCGTTATATTCGCTATAAGCCGCATATGAAACATCTCTCCCCGCCTACCAACACAAACAAGTTAGTTATATTTATTAGAAAAGATATGAGGAAATATCCCAAATTGGAAAACGGTGTTGGTAGCTGGGAACAGGATAACAACTAACTTTGGTACCATAACAATCAACACCATGGAAAATAAATATTATATGCACGCAACATGTAAAGCATACATAGTTAGTAGGACCGGTGCTTGCGTCGAAGGGAACGGGGACCCAACCCAATTGCGAATTTCCCTAGGAACCGTGCACGTAATCCCACCCAGATGGACCCAGCCCATAGTCAATCGATCCTCAATTCTTCCTGCCCCTTGATTTGTTAGATTATTAATGAACCCTCATAGTGGTGCCGTCCCGGTTTGGGATTTGTTTCATGGGACTCATCAACCCAGCTTAGCTCAAACTCCACAGCAGGCTGCAGCCGTCCGTAGCGACAGGAGTTTGTTATTTAAGCAAAGCAGTTCATATGATGACGAATCGACGATAAATAATTATTAAACAAACGTATCGATATAGACAGGGAAGGCCCTCAGACGTGTACCCATCATTGGCTCCGGTTGGCCAACAACAACAAGGTGGGCGACCTCTACACTGCACGCGGATCAGCTTTGCTGAAAGGATTATTGGTTGACTCACTAGTTTAATGAGTCATGCACGAATATGATACCACGCTTCCTACATCAGATCCAGGACGACATCCGTTACCTGCAACTTGGCTAGTCGCTTAACTTTTTATTCAATGCCCATGTCATTCCATGCCAATTAATAATTCAGAGTATGTTTGTTTAGTGGTTAGTGGTTGCTGATGACATAGAGGAGGATAACCGGAGTTTTCTTTCGTCTGAACGCAATTAAACTGCCTGCTGGAACCCTTCGTTCATGTCGTACTTGTTTATACACTATAGCGGTTATAGAAATGAGCTGGTTACCCGTTTAACAGGTTATTGTGAAGATGACAAATAAGACGGTATTTAAGCAAGATACGAGTAGGGTCTACCAAAACCCTTAGGCACCAATTTAGAGGAGTTGATAGTGTGTAGGTCTCTACCTGCTTTATTATATGCTTTACCTGATCCTTACTCATACCTACACACCCCTAGTGCGTATACAAAGAGAGCATAGGGTAAAAGGGTGACTTAGACAACGCTCAACTTTTTAAAGATAACAATCGATTAGATGTAGTGGAGGTAAATATATCTTTGCAGTAACCTATGTATACCAAAATAAGTATTGCACGTAGTCATATCACAAATGACGAAATGTGACATCTTTATGTTGGACCGTACTATACCTAATAAGTCTGACACATTTTATACTCGTAGTCGTAGCACACCATTGACGTCTTGCAAGGATAATTATCTAATGACATTATAGAAAACAATGTTATGTGCCTAATAATTTGATTGTTTTTTCATTAGAAGCCAAGAGGTGTTTTTATTCACCATGCCCTCCTCATCCAGGCAAAATCAACCACAAAGATTACATCACCGCTTATAAGTTGCGGTTCGAATCCCTCCCGAAAATTGGATACCACATCCACCCCAATCCGTACTAACAAAAGGAAACTATCATGTAACAAAACCAACGGTAAAAAGCCCCTTCAACCGAGACCCACAAGTACAAAACGAGTTGTAACTAAGTATTTATCCAAAAAGTAATAATGTATGGAGTATTCCTTCTATCCAGAATCATCACGCCTCTAGTTCTCATAACAAGCTTTGTCTTGTCCTTCCACCCTCCTCCATGATAGCTCCCTCCAAACCACTAGAGTGTGCTACAAAGTTCATCATCTTGTGAACACAACTATCGATAATGGAGAACTCCTCAAGGATTTCTTTACCTTCCCTGATGTAAGAAATTAAGTGCCATGACCATTAACTATCTTCCCAAAACATCATGTAATCCCAAACATTATTAATCTTGATTTTTGAGATAAACATGTTTCTCTCCTCGATAATCTTAAGTGCCACAATAATACCCTACACCATCACGTCTACTTGATGCCTCGCCATCAATCAGTATCTAAAAGCAAGTATTGATTGCCCATTCCTGACTCCATAAGTTTAGTCGTCCATCTTATCCTAACCCCATAAGTATGCTAAGCCCTTCCCACTGCAACATTCATCTTTAAATTTTGTAAATTAGGAGAAACCCACCTAACTAGCTTTATGCACCGAACCTTGATAAGTGGTACAAAGTTCCCTGAATGACAAACATACTGTAAAAGACTGGTTCCTCAGTCCTTTGGAAGATTTTTCTCCTGATCTTCCCATTAACAACCCAGGAAATATCTTCCCAAAGATGGTTATGATGAATCCTCTTATGATCCTAATTCACTCTACATCTGTACCTCCAAATGCCCAATAGATCAAAGAGGGCATACAGGCAAAAAGCAAGCCTCTCGTGCTTCTATTCTGGACGTACACATTGACCTATGTAAAAAAATTATGAAGATGGGTGCCCCTCCATCCTCTCTCTCTACCATCGCTATGTCTTCCAATTTGTTCTAGAGAAACCCCACAACCTCATTGTGTAGAAAAAGATGTTGTATTGATTCCTCATGTTGGAAATTGCAACGCAAACAAGCCAATGGAAGCAAAATTCTACATCCCCTCACGTTATCATCTGTTGGCAAACCAGATTTGTATATTTTCCTAATGATTGCATTTTCCTGTGGATAGGAATCATTGTTACACATCTAAGACCTAGAGTCAGGGGAACCAAAGGAGTTGGTGATAATTTTCTTGGTGGATAGCAAGGAGAACATGCCCAACATGGTAGGTGTCCAAAGCTAAAGATCTGCATCGTGGGATGTGGACTGATATGATGTAGTAAAAATTCTTACTCCATTCACCATTTGAAGCTTAGATAAAACCTCCCAATCTCGTCCTTCATTCACTTTACATATGTACTTCACTTTTGATGTCCTTGAAATGTCATCTATAGATCTAGCAAAGGCATTCATTCCTCACACCAAAGAAAGGCCTAATATGAAATATCCCCCTCCCTAATTACTACCTACGATAAGGAATTACATTGAGGAATAAGTTCTAAAGACTCTTATAGAAAGGTGAAGTAAACGAGCTATACCTTAGAAAATAGGGATGGCCTCCACCCTGATGCCTATATGCATGTGTGTATTTCTGAATACATAAAGACACCCATATTGACAAACCCTTCAACATTTCCCAGCAAGCTTTATATCTAAAAGCCTTTGAAGTAAGATTCATGGATGTGCTCCCAAGGCCTCCTTGATCTCAAGATCAGGTAACAATGTCCTAAGCCACCCATGCTCTTTGATTGTGTGACTCTCTGGATCTCCATAAAAAGAGGACAACATAGAGTTATCCTTTTCATAACCCATGTGGGTACCCCTGTGGCTTCCATAGAGTACATAGAGATAGAGGAGATGGTGTGATTGATCAAAATCGTCCTGCCTCCAAAACATAACATATTGCACTTCCACATCCCCAACTTTGCTTTTAATCTTCTCTGCCAAGAACTCAAAATGGTGTATCTTCTACCAACCCTTGATAATTGGAGTTCCCAAATATTCAAAGGAATCCCAATTATTCAATATATGGAGAGCATCAATGACACTTTGCACCAGTACACCATACTTACTACCGATCTTGAAGCCCGATTTGTCCGTATTGACCATCTACCTAGAGACCACTTGAAACTATTTAAAACACTACAAAGAACCTATATCTGACCAAATGAACTAGGCAAGGTCATCTACATACATCATAATAGTGGGAGCCAACATATCCTCTGGTTTGATATATCTTCATATTCCCAATTGACAGGTCCCTACAAATCCTTCCACATAATGGTTCCATAGAAATGATAAACAACATAGGAAATAAAGGACTACCCTGTATTAACCCTTTGTATGGTTGGATGAAGTTGCTAGAAGTCCCATTATTGGACCTAGTGATCCATGATCTTGTGAAGAAACTCATCGGCATGCAACAAGAGTTGGAGTCATGCCTAACTTATCCAGTGCCATCCTAAGATAATAACAGTTAACATTATCAAAGGCTTTGGCTAAGTCATACTTGATAAGCAGGTTCCTCTCCTCCCCACCTTGTTTGATGTTATAGACCAGTTCCTCCATGAGCCTGCTATTATTAACAATATCCCTGCCTTTTACGAAAGCCCCTTGCTCCTATAAAATCAAAGACAGGAGGAACTCGACAAGCCAGTTGCTAAGAATTCTGACCACAATATGTAGGAATACATTCTCAACCAAAATAGGCTGAAAACCCTTATCCAACTTCAAGGGGTCATCAAATATTTGGAATAAAGATCGTCCTACATGGAAGCATACTTCTATGTACCTCCCCTCTCTTGCAAATGTGAGCAATCAACTCTAGAAAGTCCGCACTGATAATTCCCACAATGCTAGGTGGAACATCAAACCAAACCCATCCTATCCTAGAAATGAGGAGGCATTTATCATCTTCGTATTGTTTATAACCTCCTCCTTAGTGGGAGTAGAAATTAACACCATGTTATCATCCATGGTGAGAATTGGATTCAACAAATCAAGGAACATCGACATCACCACGTCGTCTAAGGCCCCTATCTCTACAAAGAAATTGGAAAAACAATTAGCTACATACGACTCTACCTATAATTTGTCCATGATCATCACCCCATCTATTAACATCATCTTATTGACAACCCTACTCTTTGTCCTCACTTTGACAATAGCATGATAGAAGTGTGTATTTCTCTCACCATCATCCATCGAGGAAATCCTCAACTTTTCCTTCTGAAGGGCTTCTTCTTTACCTAAGATAACCTCTAGCTCTACTTCTACTTCCAGCAATAGCTTCTCATTAAGATGAGTAGCCCCATCAAACATGATCTGCAAAGAATGCACTATATCCTCCAAATCCTTTTTTATATGGGATATATTTCCAAATGTCTTGTTGTTCCAAACCCAAAGTTATTTCTTTAGGTTATTAATTTTAGAGAAGAACCTAAATACAGGACTTCCTAAATCCTCCATGCTCCATCCTTCTTCAATGACCTCCATGAAACTTTCATGCGACAACCAGAATCCGGAAAATTCAACAAACTAGGTGAGGTATGGACTACAGTCTCACCAAAAGTCACCAATATCAGGCAGTGATCTAAAACCCTATACCTGGTGAGATGGCCAACCTTTACCATAAGAGCATGGGACTAGCCACAAATTGTTGAAAAACCCTCTGTCAAGCCTTTCCCAAGTCATGGGAGTGAATCTCTACTTGCCCACCAAGTGAATCTACTCCCCTCAAACAAGATCTTGTGTAGGTCTAGATCAACCACCCAATGATTGGAGTCCATAATTCCCTATCTTTTAGGCTCACTCACCCTATCTTCTCCTTATAGTGTTAGACTATGTTGAAGTCTCCTGACATCTCCCAAGCATTATCACCAATAAGCAAAGATAGATCCATTAGAGATGCCCATAAAGCTCTGCGATCCACTTTCATTCATTTAACATATACCATGGTAATAAAAGAGGATCCTCCCATACTATTCATCAACCGAATAGTGATGTGTTGTTGTGGGAGTAGAAAATCACCGATTGAAGGGATGAGTCCGCATATGCCCAACCCTTATCTCCTAAGATCTCATTATTAGTGGTCCACTCTAACCCAACAATGTTGTAGAGCTCCTCCAAAAGAACTAAATGAATAAGGGGCTCCATGATGCCAACCATCACTGACCTATGATTCCTACAAATCCTTCCTAGAATCTTGCGAGTCGAACTATTTCCTATGACTCTAGTATTCTAGAATAGATGTTTCAACATTGGAAACACAAAAGGTAGGTCCATCCTCCATGTCCATTATCGTTTCACCATCTATCTCCCCTTCACATGGGGTTCCACATTGCATAATGCCTCTCCTTTTCCTGGATACCTTTTTTGACTCATATAGATCATGTTCCCAATCATAACCTCTAGAAGAAGACCCTTTGGTAAAGCATCTCGAGTGATATCTCCTATACCCATGCCCCATCCTCTTGAATTACACCCTTGATCTATAAAAACTTCTATGACTCACCCTTTGTGAAGCTGGAGAAATTGAACTATGTGTCCCTCCTTCTCACTCTCTCAACACTTCCCTATATCAATTCTCATTGGATATGAATATCCCAAATTTCTCTGAGACATGAATCATTTTATCCCTTCATGATGAAGGACACTCTCCTATGTGCTCCATCCTCGACATAAACCTCCTCGTTCTGACCCTCAGAACTTGGATTCACTCTTTGCACCTGAGAATTATCATCACAAGACCTAGGTACAATGGTCTTCTATGTGCTATTGCCCATGATTGTCAAATCAAGAATACTATCCATAAATTCATTCAGAATCAATAGTTCCTTCCCCGATTTAGTCAAGTGTAAAACAAAATCAGCCTCATCTACAACCGCTACCTTGGTCAGTTTAGCACATCATCACTGATTAAAGCATGTGACGGATATGAATCATGGAACATCTTCATTAAATGCCTCTATTAAAACAAGAACGCCTGTTTCATCATTCAGTCTCTTCCTCTACCTCTAGGCCTCAACCTTCTTTCTAAAAGGTTGTGTAGCTTCTTCTAACAATATCTCATCTCTACATGAGATGGGAAACCCAGTAAACTAGTAACAAGCGTTATGCCTAGCTACTCCCTATCCAAGTTCATCTATCAAACCAAGGCATAGTGTGAACTCCCTAAACCTTAGATGCCCACACTCCAGCAAGCTCTGAACTTCCTGTTGGGAACTGAAGAAAATAACACCCTTCCTTTCTGAATATCTATAGAGGTTAACAGAAAATGGACAGGAGGTCTTCAAGAAGGGAACTATCATAGGAAAATCACATTCTTGTGGCCACATAACTTCCAAAACAGTACTCGTCCATCCTACTATAATGACCTCCCTTTTGATTAGAGTAACTACAAACCATTAGAGAGAATCCTTAAACCTAAACCTAAACCTGATTATGAAACAAAATTATAAATTCTCAACAAAGGCAATTAAAACAGTGCATGCAAATCACAAATAATAAACCAATGTGACATCAAGGAGATCATATTAAGACATCACAATTCATATTCAACTCCAGTAAAACCAAAATCAAATCTTACTTCTCACATGTGGTTCTGTTTACAATATATACAAGTACATTAATGAACAATGTGATACACTACCTATCATGGGAAACAGAGAGTACATGGATATTCTAATCTATCTAGATTATTATATTTATTTCTTCTTTGTCACGACCTCTGTGTTGGATAACATTATACCTAACAACATTTGAAACAACATCATGAAACTCATATAGAGCCCCAATGAGTGGATACCTCCCACTAAAGCTAGGTGCATGCATCAACATTAGATTAAATATAACCAACTCAAAGAAACTTGTAAATATTGAAAGGTCTAGAAGATTGTTCTAGCATAAGTCAAATCTAGTTTACAATGGTAATATAATCAAATAGATAAGGTAATCACTTAAACCAAATAGAACTTTAAAACATCTTTTAGAGCATGTTTATGAACAAATCAGTAAATACTTCTTAGTTAAGATTGATTGGTATGCATGCCCAGAGAGCCTATCATATGATGATTGCAATGGCATACATGTAAATGATTTGATTACTAATAAAAGGAACACTTCCAATTTATTCTATTTAATTCATATATGAGATGATTATGTAACATAATAAATGTCTATAGAATGATTTCTACTCAATGACATATGTTTTCAAGTAAAAGACTTGAAATATGAGATCATACAGATGTTAAGAGTATACATATACATTCTCATTATGTCCCTAATCAATTGTTATTGTAGAAGGATGATAGACAACAATGAAACATATGATCAGAGTGTGAGTTGGTTGATTACATAATCTCATTAGCCATGATATGGAAATATCAAACCAAGCATAGAGATGCATGTTAGAGAATAGTGTATTAGACTGACTCACCATGAGACTGGTACATGGAAGCCATTCCCATGGTAGTCACAGTCATCTCTCATAGTGATGGTGGTGATTGTGGTGCTTAGACCTGAAGTCACTAACTCATCACATGTCGTTCGATATGCTTTGACATCATCAAACATAATCCTAAAATAAGGGTTGTTATAAAGGTGATGATTGGTTGATTGTGACACATGAGGATAGACTGTGAGTGATGTAGATGGGTTTTGTCCCTACTATAGGAGCATGATATTATAGGCCACTAGATTAGAGAGACTGAGAAATGCATGACCATGAACTTGTGAGTCAATATGTGATATTGAACTTACATATATCTTAGATAGTCTGCTCTGGTTCAAGGAACAAGATTGAATGTTGAAGAGGATGATTACTCCATGCCTCGAGTTAAATCTGGATATCAGTGACAAAGGAACTATACAAACACTATAACACCATACACATATTGTAGGTTGAAGTTTTTTTCCAACTTTCCATTTACTTGGGTAGCATTCATGTGTGACTAGGCACCGCTCATTGCTTATGATGTCATAAGTTGTTATAGACATTCACTGCCAACATAATATGGGACCCATAGGGTCACACACATAGGTCTTGACCTAGAAGAGGATCTTAATTTTAAATGATGATTGAATTGATTAATAAAGTGTTTAGGTATTCAATTCAGGCAATATATCAACTGAATCGACTGCCAACTGACCGTCTCACCCAGTGAGACGTCCGTTTGGAGTATCAGGTTGACTGGAACTGAATTGGTTGAAGTTTTGCATTAAACATGTACCAACTGATTGGCTCACTGGGTGAACCCATCGAATCAGGTAGAGTGAGATGAGAAGTTTATCGGGTGAACTGATTGGCTCAGTTGGGCCAGAGGGTTCTAGTAACTTTCCTAAATTTGTGAGCAAGTTTAATCATTTTGATTGCTCAATTCTATTGATGCAAGGAATTGATGTTTAATGTTAATTGGAAATAAATTATGAAATTCGTGTGCAAATGGGAAACTAAAAAATGACCATCTCGCTGAGAGAAATGATTGGCTCGTGTTCCAGACAACCATATTGACACTTGCAATTTGTGAAAATTAAAGATCTTCCGACCCCTTCCACTCCCACACATACCGGGAACCCAAACCCTAACCCCTCTTATAAATAGAGGGGTACTGGGGGCTTCTCAGAATTCAACTCAATTGCCTCTGAAAATTATTGTCCTCTATAATTGTGGTAACCATTTGAGAGTCTGAGAGGGTCCTACCTGCTAAAGAGAGGGATAGCAAGGGAGAAACAATTATTGGAGAGCAAGTTGGTGACTGCTACACCAACGGGAAGGACAACTCCTTAGGAGTTCTAAGCAGTTTGTGTGGAGTTCCATAGAGGTGTGGAGGTTGTTGTCTGCCACTAGGAGGACAACGCCAACCTGCAATCCATGGTGCAGAATAGAAGGCATAGTAGTCAGACGAGTCCCAGTACAACTAGAATACAATTGTGCATCTACAATGATGGGGAGATGTCATTGGACTTGCTTCATGACTAGGTATATCCTTGAAACCATCCTTCCCATCTTATCATTATTGACATGATCCACTAGTTCATGGGGAACATGGTAGTTAATTATTTTGTTTCTACTGCCTATTCTATAGCCATATTTCCCTACAAGATTAACAATCCTTTTGCATGAGTAACAAGTCATGTTCTATGCATTTTAAATCAATTCATAATAATAACATCATATTTATGAGACCCTACCAGCCGGACCAGTAACACATCTTGCAGTCCTGAAGCTGAAGAACACATAAGACATATCTACGAAGAAATATTATCAAATAGAAAACAATCCAACTCATATTTAGAGTGGATATAAATCCCAAGATTTAGAATTTGTCAACAAGATAGATCATAATATGAAAGAGATAATATCTATAACAATATGATTATCTTCCACAACAAGAAACATAATAAAACAAGGAACTCAATCTATCTGGATCACACATATGGTGAGGTATAAGGAACTCAATCCCCTTAAAAAACTCTAGGATGGCAGTGATTTCCAGTCTGAAGACTAACGTCTGGACGGAGGTGTGGGTGGGAGAAGGTTACATCCCCATCACAAAGCCAGGGCTTCGTAGACCTGAAGAAATCCAAGATATGAAAGTTACTTGCCTAGTTTTAGATGAAAGGAAGCAGAACACCAACTTCCTGAACTTATGGTTGACTGATAACATTGCTCAGTGTATCACCAACATGACTCCTCCTAGACCATGCTATGGGAAAGACAAAAGGGTCTGGTTACACTTAGGATATGGTACCTTCACCTCGAATTCTGCCTATAGAGTCATCATGAATTCCTCAAACACTGAAATCATTACTCATTACACTAATCTATGGGCCCTACCCATTCAACATATGATGAAAACCACCCTATGGTTGATTCACCAAAGCTGATTACTCATGAATGAATTACAGTTCAACCATAAGATTGCATTGGATCCCTACTGCCCCAGATGCCAAAATCTAGTACAGTCGGCATGTCATGATATAAGGGACTGCCCAAAGGTGAAAAAGGTGTGGAAGAGGCTTATTACTAGGGAAGTCTCCCTATTCTTTGAACTGGCCTCACTTCCTGAGTAGTTGGATTATAATATGAAGCTATGAATAAGGTGGAGGATTGGAATTCATTGTTTGCTATCACTTGTTGGTGTCTTTGGAAAGATAGGAACCTATTCATTTTTTAAAACAAATTGATACCTCCTTCAGTCATGGAAGTTTACTGTAGATCAACACTCATGTCTGCTAAGGTGTCCTTTCATGGTGAATCAAACCCCTCAAGATCTCCAATCTCGTCAAGAATAACAATTGTACCCTACCTATCACAACAACTATACTACATGTAGACAAGACGATGAATGACAATGTGAACCTCAAAGCTACAAGCCTAGTCTCAAGGGATATTGTAAAGCCCCTCCAAGAACATATATACATTATTGGAAGAAAACTCTATGTTGTCCATAACATGGGTCACTTGGCTTGAAGGAACATTACAAAACATGATATCATAGCAACAAGATGAATGAAACACCATGCATTATTTCGAATATAGATTTATACATTGTTCTTTGAGAGAAAAAACTAATACTATAGACTATCATGTGAACCATATCACCTTTGAACTATTATAATCTAATACATGAAAGGTAAGCCAAATATAGGGCATAAGTATTCTTTAGTAACTTGTTACTAGATCTTCTAAGGTGTAGATGGCATCCCACCCAACTAAGTCCTTGAAACTTCTACTTTGAAGCACTCACTTCAAATTCCTTCACTCCTTTATTAAGATCCTTTATTCTTTCATCCTGTGCACATCACGTCCCCAGACATACATCCAAAATGGAAAAATATGTCAGAGTAAAAGGAATTGAGTATTGTTATAATAACATAATAACTTGGCAATAAGGAAAAATGAAATTAACTGAATAGTAAATGTGGGTTCTCATAATTTTCTCTTAGTGATTGATTATAATGTCCTCTACTCTTGTGCACCAACTGTGCTCATAAGGCCCATAGGCTCAACTTATGTTCCAGTTGAACTCATGATTTGCACCTGAGTGCCATTAGCTATGCTCCAATTGAGCTCATGATTTGCACCTAAGTTCCATAAATAATGCTCCACTTATGCTCATGATTTGCAAATAAGTGCCTCTATAATCCATTTGAACTCATAAGGCTTGAGGGCTCAACATTAACATGATGAAGGAAAAATAATACAACCAATTACATGATTCATCATTAACTTGAAATAATTAATCTTTACTTGGATTTCACATGAACATGACATGGATTCTTGAAATAGAATTTGAAAGCATAAACATCATATAATAACATTTTTGGGAGCAATAGTGTAATAATTTCTAAAATTTGAATAGATAGCTATGCTAATACCGACGAGGACCAATGCCGGCCATACAGGGTGAACCAATTGGGACCAACACGGCACAAACTAACAATGAAAAGATGAAGAGGGGTTTAAAAAGAAGCAAACCTGGATTTCAATTGTAACCATAGTGGCGGAGAGGGTAGAAGGGAAGTGGTGATTGTCAAAAATGAAAGTTGATCAAGCAGCATTGGCTAAGGGCTCAATAGACCTAATTGAAAGAAGAGGAGTACTTCTCTGAGTCTCACGATCATTTTTGACCTCTTATAAATAGGCACGGGAGTTGGTACCATCGTCAGTGAGCCCATGGCGCCGAGGAGAGTCTATCCCCAAAAGGGCATTTCCTCAATAGGGTAGGAAGTCCCATAAAAGTTGGGATAGATGGATTCGTTAGGACACTAAGATTTCTTTGGCGAAGAAAGCACTGACAATGGGGCACTATGGGGGCCAATCGGGATCA
Source organism: Alisma plantago-aquatica (assembly GCA_963693085.1). Taxonomy (NCBI): domain Eukaryota; kingdom Viridiplantae; phylum Streptophyta; class Magnoliopsida; order Alismatales; family Alismataceae; genus Alisma; species Alisma plantago-aquatica. Next base: position 40,407,669 of record OY856415.1, on the reverse strand, counting down.
AATAAGAACCTAGCCAAGATGCCTGTTCTCAGTCTCCTACTTGAGGTAAGAGACAAGTCCACTACCGTCATATGGTAATCCAACAGTTTCAAAATAATCTTCCTCCTTATAAGCATGCATGACAAAAATTATAGGAGAAATCATAAAAATAAAAGTGTGACATTTAAATAATCTAGAACATTAGGTTAAGTTTATTGAATCCATTAAATTTTGGCTAAAATTGTATTATAAACTTTCTAAACTTGTTAGAGGGGTCAAACAAAGTCCTAATGACTTCAAATTTAAACCATAGGATAATCAAAGAGTCTAAGTCCTTTTTATATGGTTAGATTTAAGTTTTACACAAGTTTTATTCATAATTTCCATATAAGCATTAAACTTGAGTTTAGATAAGAGGAATTTACCTTCCTTTGTGACACTTTGAGTCCAAATTTGAGATAAACAATAATTCTCTCCTAAAAATTGATATCACATTTATTTTATGCCTTTTTGAGAAACTTTCTCAAAGGAATGAAAAAAAGAGAATTTATATGTACTTCCCTCTTATATTAAACTCATAAAAGTAAAAGGAAAACTTCTTGGACAAGGCATATACTCTATATTTATATTTTCAAATTCAAAGCCTTTTTTTCCTTTTTATTTCTTTTAAGTGTTCTTTAAGAATAGGAGAGAGAGGAAGTGAGAAGATAAAGCTAATTTTCCTTAGACTCATTTAACCATAAAGACATTAAAGGAACCATATTTCATTTTCTTTATATGTCAAAATTTTATAAAGAAATCAATAGTTGGGGCAATCTTGAATTACAGTCCAAGTTTTAAATTTTATAGTTGAAAATTTGCAATTTTTACCCTAACCATATTTTATTTAAAAGTTGGGATGTTATAATTGTACCCACATTAAATAAATTTCATCCTCAAAATTTTCTCATACTACCCACCTTAGAGTTTTACTTATTCTATATACCCTAATCTCTAACATCATCTTAAAGTCTCATTCACATGGTAAAACACTATCAACATGTGGGTATGAATCTATTTATCATTATCATTGACATGACAAAGGACCTCTCTTACCACTTCTCTAGGGGTTCTGATTCTACCATGGACCGTAATTGCTTATTTGATTAGGTTTAGGTGACGATATGTCTCAAACTTTAATGCAACTCTTATTTTATTTGTCGCCTTTGGATACATGTCGGCCGCTCATGTATTCAAAGGTGACATGTTTTATCACACTTTTCTTGCACCTCCGTCATGCACATGTACCATACCAAATGCACTTGAAAGGACAATAGAAGCATGGATATGCATTTAACATTCTCTCTACAAAATCCCATAAGTCTGTGTCCCATACCACAAATATGTGGGAAAGAGAGAGAGCATGCTATATACAGTTCTAGAGTTAACATAATAGTCCAAAACCATCTAGGCACATAACCCCAATGCTCATATTAACTTATGTCTCCTAACTAGGCCTCTACTTTAGTTTCTAATTTCTTTCACCTACTTCTATACCTAGGGTTAGAACATATGAATCTTTAGCTTAGTGGCCATCTACTTGTTTCTATGATACCATATTGTAATGCCCCTCCAAGCACATATATATGTCAGTGGAATCAAGCCCTATGTTGACCATAACATGGGTCACTCATCTAGAAGGAAAATTACAAAACATGATATACATAGCAACAAGATAAATGAAACACCATGCATTATTTTGACTATAGATTCATACATTGTTCTTTGAGAGAGACAACTAATACTATAGACTATCATGTGAACCATATCACCTTTGAACTATAATCTAATACATGAAAGATAGGCAAAATGTAGGGCATGAGTCTTCTTTAGAAACTTGTTAATGGATCTTCTAAGGTGTAGATGGCACCCCACCAAACTAAGTCCTGGAAACTTCTACTTTGAAGCACTCACTTCAAATTTCTTCGCTCCTTGATTAAGCTCCCTTATTCATTCCTCCTAAGGACATCACGTCCCCAACCATACATCCAAAATGAAAAAAAACATGTTAGAGTAAGCGACATTGAGTATTTTTATAATAACATAATAACTTGGTAATAAGGAAAAATGAAATTAACTGAATAGTAAATTTGGGTTCTCATAATATGCTCTTAGTAATTGATTATTATGTCCTCTACTCTTATGCACCAACTGTACTCAGAAGGCCCATAGGATCAAATGAGTGTTCCACTTGAGCTCACGAGTTGCACCTGAGTTCCATAATCTATGCTCCAATTGAGCTCATGATTTGCACCTACGTGTCATAAATAATGCTCCACTTGAGCTCATGATTAGCACATAAGTGCCACTCTATTCCATTTGAATTCATAAGGCCTGAGGTCTCAACATTAACATGACGAGGACAAAATAATACAACCAATTACTTGATTCATCATTAACTTGAAATAATTAATCTTTAATTGGATTTCATGTGAACATGACATGGATTCTTGAAATAGAACTTGAAAGCATAAGCGTCATATAATAACTTTTTGGGGAGCAATAGTGCAATAATTTCTAAAATTTGAATAGATAGCTATGCATATACTTTAACTTGATCACCATGATACAATTATATTAAAGTGATTGAAAATCATTATTTAATACTCAAAGTGCATGGACCTGATTACCTTTGTTGGAGAAAACTCTAATTTAGTTTGCCTGATCCTGATTCACTCCTATATTCCTGAAATTACATGATTTATATTATCCATCACCTTATAAAAACATCCTAAACCCTAATTTATGTCTCTCAATTATTTATTATCAAAGATAGTTGAATTAGGATTTGAAAATAGTGAAATTCAATTCTACTCAAAAAACCTTTCCAATGACTATTTACACATATTTTTCTAATCATCCCTTGATTTATTGTGAATTTCAAAAGAACTGACCAATCAGAAATTGCCAAAATCGCATGTAGGCAATAAAATCCACAGAGGTGGCAGGACCATATGAGTGGGGCTAATTATGGATGGTCATGTGGCATGAGTCTACACAAAGCCAGACACGCACTTTCTGAGTCATCCTAGCTGGAAATTACACTAGTGCCCATGTGTTTGAAATCAAATGAGTCATATGTTGGGGGTACCAAGGTCAGTAGATGACCTGGTTTGTTCTCCTATGATCCATGGTAGAAAGCAAGGATCGGGAGTTCAAACTCCGATCACAATTCATTGAGGTCAAGCTTTCGTGGGAAATTAAGATCACTATTGTGATCCTCACACTCTAATGAAACCGACGAGCAAAAGATGGTGTGAAACCGTGGACTAAAGCACCTGAAGTCCCCTCTTCCATGGAGGGGCTAAAATAAAACTAAAGAAAATTGGTCATCCATGAGAGACTAAGACCATCAAATAGTTCCCCATGACCGTACGAAGCCAATGACATGTTTTCCTGGACTGCACAGTCTCTACAGGGTCAAGGTGCCTAGCACCGGTGAGGACCAACGACAACCCTACAGGGTGAAATGACTGGGACCAACACGGTGCAAACTAACAATGAAAAGACAAATATGGGCCTAGGGCGAATCTTACCTGGATTTTAATTGTAACCATAGTGGCGGCAAGGGCACTAGGGAAGAGGTGATTGCCAAAAACAAAAGTTGATCAGGAGACGCTGGCTAACGGCTCGGGAGGCCAAATTGAAAGAAGGGGAGCACTTCTCTAAGTGTCAAAGTCATTTACAACCTCTTATAAATAGGTGTGGGAGTCGATATCGTTGTCTGTGATCCCATGTCAATGAGGAGAGTCTAGACCTAAAAGGGCATTTCCTCGATAGGACAGGAAGTCCCATAAAAGTTGGGACGTATCGATTCATCAAGACACTATTATTTGGTGAATAAATCATTGACAACGTGGCACTGTGGGGGGTGATCAGGGTCAAAGAAGAAAAACCCGGCCAAGATGCCTGTTCTCGGTCTCCTACTCGAGGTAGGAGACAAGTCCATTGACATCAGATTGAAATCCAACAGTTTCAAAAGAATTTGCCTCCTTATAAGTGTGCGTGATAGGAACTTTAGGCAAATTCATTAGAAAAATGTGACATTTAAATAATCTGGAACATTAGGTTAGATTTATTAAATCCATTAAATTTTGGCAAAAACTATATTAAAATTTTCTAAAGTTGTTAGAGGAGTCAAACAAAGTCCTAATGACTTTAAATTTTAACCATAGGCTAATATAACAGTGTAGATCCTTTCTATATTGTTAGATTTAAGTTTTGTATAAGTTTTATTCATAATTTCCATATAAGTCATTAAACTTGATTTTAATGCATTTAATTAATTAGATAAGAGGAATTTACCTTCCTTTTTGATACTTAGAGTCCAAATTTGAGATTACCAATAATTGTCTCCTAAAAATTCATATCACATTTATTTTATGCCTTTTTGAGAAACTTTCATGGAGGAGAGAGAAAAAAAGAATTTATATGTACTTCCCTCTTATATTAAACTCGTAAAAGTAAAAGGGAAACTTCTTGGACAAGACATCTACTCTATATTTATATTTCAAATTCAAAGCCTTTTTTTCATTTTTGTTTCTTTTAAGTATTATTTAAGAATAGGAGAGAGAGAGAGAAAGAGAGAAAATAAAGCTAGTTCTCCTTAGACTCATTTAACCATAAAGACATTAAAGGAAGCATATCTCATTTTCTTTCTATGTAAAATTTTTATAAAGAAATCCATAGTTGGCACAATCTTGCATTAAGGTCCAAGTTTTAAATTTTATAGTTGGAAATTTTCAATTAAGACCTAATATTATTTTATTTAAAAGTTAGGATGTTATAGATATCAAAGGCCAATGGTTCTACGAAGGGGCCAAACTGAGTGAAGGCTCAGACCCACTGCTTGGGGAACTTAGGGCCATCCTAGATGGATTTGAATATGCCTTACATAACAACCTGCAAGCTGGTATCATTGTTAGGAACTCTTGTAATGCAGTTTACTAGAAACAAAATAAGAATGAAGCTCGATCAAGCACTGTCTCCTGATTAAAACCATTAAACACCTATGTAAAGGAGCAACCTCTGTCGACATCATCTACATGAAGAGAGATCATAACAAGCTTGTGGGCCTACTAGATAAGAAATGCCTCAAGAAACCATATCCTGAAGTGTCTTGAACCACCTGCCCTAATTTCTTCCATTCTGAGTATCTAGAAGATTTATATGTCTTTTCCTCAATTTTCATTCCTTCTCTCAGCTTGTAGTTAGTTGCACTGACATATATTAAAAAAAGAAACATAATAAAAAATGGAAAATCATCAGCTAGCGGTACAAGAAATGTAACTAACATTCAAATCATATTTTACACAGCTTGTCATCTTTTATTCATTTGTCCTTAAACAACTTGGCTTATACCTCACCAAGTAGAAGTCAGCTCACCTGTTTTTTGTATCAATGACTCATAATCATTATCTTAGAGTTTATCCGACCACACTAAGATATCAAAAATAAACCCTGGCCACCTCAAGGTTGCCTAAAGAGGCTCACATCCTCATCTCAAGTACACGAGATAGGACCAACAAAAAATGTATCACATATCACAACATTTTTCATATTATCATATTTCACATTTTTAATTTGACCATAGTCTACATGTACATATACTTTTACAACAAGGATTTAGGGCCAGAGCCACTCCAAATGTCTCACTCCTAAATCCTACTGGTCTAACATTTAAGTTCTTGAAATCCTTCTCATAATTCATCGATTGCTACAAGGAGATCCATTTTGTTTCCCTAGTGTGGATATCGGGGGAAACTCACACTACTCAGAGAACATAACTAGATGTGTCATCATTTCACTTGTTATTAATATCTTTTACTCATCATAAAAGAAGTCAAAACATCATGTATCATATGTGTGTATTTTTGCGTAACTAGAATAACATGAAATATATTAGGATTATAAAAAATACTATGATTAAAGCAACAAGAACAAAAAATTTGTAATTTGTAACACATATGGTTCTTTTCATTTTCTACATCATCTCATAGCAGTTATCCTCAGTGGCTTTCAGCCTGAGGTATAATCTCATTGTCTAGCATTTACCCCATGAAGATTTTATCATCATGAGTGGACATTAGACTGATATGGAATCTCATTGTCTAGCATTTACCATCATCAAGGTTTTCAAATATAATCATTGTATGTTAAATTTAATCTCAACATATTTCTTATCAGTTCAGTCCATATCACAATTCTCAAAAACTATTCACAGAGACAATGAACTAGCAATAATATAGACATACAAACATATTATGTCATTCATCATACTTATAACATGTTCATCATGCAACATATACTTATTACGTTTGATTCATATGCATATAAATAAATCTCAAAGCATGAATGTGCATAATACACTTAATAATCTTCACTTACTATATACCACTCTTCAGTAAAGGCTATAATCGATGCATAAGTGATCTCATTATAAATTAATCAAAAAAGGCCATTCTTAGAATAAAAGTATCCTAACATACACTTACAATCCAAGAACACATTTCTATAAATCTATTCATATCCTTGAAACCCATCTTGTAATTTAATCAAACAATACTCATATGCATTCCTTAATCATTCATTTGAGATCATTATTCATTAGTATCACATATCTCATCATTTATGGATAGGGTTAGGTTCTTAGATCCATCTATTAATTCCCGTCCTTTTCCTTCATTTTGTATTCATTAGTCTCAACTTCTTTCATTCATATTAGTTACATTATTAGAACCAATCATTCATAATTCATTTGATATTCAATACTTCTATTCTCATTAACATCCATCAAAGTCCAATTTTAGAATATTTCATTCAATTTGGGCTAAGCCGCATGTATTTAAAATAAAAGGTTAAAGACTTTTTCATAATAACTTCATTAGTTTCACCTTATATTGCCATCACCATTCAGTATATTTTTGCTCATATCATTTATTATATTTAAATAAGTGTACCATGTTATTGACTTCTAATGGAATTTCCATAATCAACAATGATCATTCATTATTGTACTACTCACTTTAGGTAAAAAGAATGAATTAGGGTTACATCTTCTTACACCACAATCTCTAATCATCCTTCACAATTCGTTCTTATGTAGTGTGTATGAAAAACTCACATTCATATTTAATTTCATAAATCATGCTAAAGTGGATGAATTAGTCTTAGATCATACTAATTAGACTTATCTTCAACTAGAGTTATAACACCTACATTTGAGAATTTTATCACATTCACAAGACTATATACAACCTTGAGCTTTATCTCACATACTTGGCTCAGATTTCTAGGGTTTAAGAAGACATCTTATTTCAACATATCATAAGAGTCATATTATTCAATAATCACATCACGGTGCACAAGGTTTCATTAGGGATATTCTCTATTCACACACATGGAAACCCTAGTTTCCTTTCCAAATCAATACCCAATCACATGCTAATACAAACAAGAATTATAATTATTTTAGCCAGATAGAATTAGTCTTTCAACATGAATATAGAGCTTAAGAAGGAGAAAAGAACTCTCCAAAGGTGACAAGCACCTTAAAAGCATAGTTCAAACTCTGAATTTCTAGAAATCCAATCAAACTCTAGCAACTGAATCCATTTCTTCCTCCTCTCAACTCGGAAACCGTAGGAGTAGCAACTAGGAAAAAGACAGTGATAAATGGGGGGTAATTTGATGTGATTTTAAATAAAATCATAGGAGGGACGTAATCTTTACATGTGATATTAGAATCACCATGAAAGGCTTTGCAAAGAAGCTAAACTTACTTGAATTCATCATATCTCTGATAGTGAACCCCTACATCAACATCTCCACTACTTTCTCCTCTCAAAACCCTAGCTCCCCTCTCCCTCTCTAAGATTTCATTTCTCTAGAATGGATCACAAAATATGAGAGATTCTTGGGTTCTAGGTTGCTTGCTCATATAGATCCATTAAGGTTCTTGGGTCAATTGTAAATTGACCCAACTTACACTTTCTTTTATTTCAATAGATTTTTCTATCGTAAAATATGTTACTGAAAATCATCTACTGAATAGGTCAAACCTCCTCCAATAATTATGAAAATTTAGCATATTGTGGAAGAGAGAATTTCAAAGATCTAGTTAAAGTTTCATATTATTCAAGCTAGTAATAAAAAGATTAAAATTAAATACTAACTACTATTTTTTCAGATAGAATGCATGGTTGACTGAGTTTGTCCAAGGAAAACTCAACCGAAACCACACTCTGTAGAATTCAAACATCATCCAAAAATTGTGCAAATTATAAAAAATATCTAAAATAGAGTTACTAAGCTACATTCAAAATGTTAGATCAATTGGATGTACCAATAAAAAGGTAAAATTCAAATGCCACACTTCTATATTTCAATCTGAATATATGATTAACTGAGTTTGTTTTGGGGAAACTTGTCTTAACAAATAGATTAGAAAATTCTTCATAAAACTTGATATTTTTTAAGAGAAGTCATGAGGTCATCTTATTCATCTCGTCCTCCTCTTACGAGCTATTTAAATTCACTACGACAATCTACACTTTTTTGAAAAGCAATAAACTTGAAAACTTGATATTTTGCAAGAATACTAATGATTCAGTTATCCAAATCACATCCAAATTTCAGCTAAATTAGAGTTCTATATAAAATAATAAAAATTATTAGTACACCACTATTCTTATCAAATTATGTATTCATATGTTACTAAAGTCAAAATGTTTGGCCGATTAGGGTTTTCAATTCTCAAACCCTAAGCATATGAATCAAAGTATGATTAAATCTTCTCATTATGTTTAAAACATCATAATTAAACTACCATTATCAATCTAGTTTTAAACAATGATCAATCTATTTAAGCATACAATCATCCAAGTAACCCTAATTAGATGGTAAATCTAAAAATAGGTTGTTTCAACTTCTTTCCAAAATCTCACCCTATCCTTCGAGTTCAACATTACAACTAGCCGCTTGGAAACATGTTTGGTCCACCCTTGGCTGACCCTAAGAGAATCCTAGGCTCTAACACTAGGAAGGTTATCTGAGATTACAAGTCTGGTGGTGGAGATGGGGGTGGCCTCCATTGGCACGAATGAACAAGGTGACCCCTATGACGACATCTATAGCACAATTTGGGTCATTCACATTTACTCTTCTAGTGTCCTTTGCCCAGACATCGATAGCAAGTATCCACTGGTATGTTGAAGCTTGATTTCCTCTATATCCCTATTTTATCAATTTCCGATCCAGCTCACAAAAGAGGCTCCTTCAATATATTTCCATCCTCCTCATCATGACACATCTCCCCCCCATACTATTGGAGCCAGTTCAACTTTGACCTCCTTACTCACTATCATCCTAAGTTATGTCATAGGATCTGTGGTTGAGAAAGTATTCATCCTTCATTCTTGTAAGGACCCTGACCTCCGTTTAAGGCTTATCCTGTTTGCTTTGCCTAACCCTTGTGCTTAGTTGCTTGCTAATCACCTTTAAGTGGTGATTAGGGTTTGTTTGTGCTTTGTTGAGAGCTGGAGGTGCTACTTGCAATTAACCCAAGTCTAGGGTTGTTGAGCAAGTTTGTCACCTTGACAGGTGTTCCTCTCTCTCCTTGCTTCCCCTAGTGTTGAGAGGAAGGGTTGGGCTCGTTGCTTGAGTTGCTTTGGGCTTGGATGAGCTTGTTGGGCCTTGAGATGCTTTGCTTGAACCTTGCTCTTGCTTTGCTTGACCTTGTTTCGGCCTAGGTGTGTTGGCCATGGTTGTGTCGGCCTAGGTGTGTCGCCCATGGAGTGATGTCGGGCATGGAGATGGGGTGTGTTTCCCATGGACCCCCTTTGACCTCTTTGACCTCGTTTGTGTCACCACTAGTGGACACTTGGTGCTTGATGCTTGCATGTGGCAATGGCCTTGGACATGTGTTTAAGGCAAGTTAGAGTGGTGGTATTTCCAATGGACAAGTGTCCCTAGGTGGGCGACATGTTGCCTTGTCTTACCTTGGTTTCTCCTCCATCCTCTCCTATATATGTGTTCCCTTTCTCTTGCTAAGGATCCCTTTTAGTCCCTTGGTTTCCCCTCTCCCTTGGTGCACGACACCTCTTCCTTTGCAAGCTTGGTGGCCGATCCCTATCTTGGAGTCTTCTTCTTCTTCCTCTTGATGTGGTGCTTGGTGCTAGGAGCTTGGAGCTTTCTTAAGGCGGGTTACATAACTCCTAACCCTAACCATACTACTTTCTTCTATGTTCTTGTATGTTTCATATGCTCATAATCGGCCATGTATGTTTCTAGAAGTGTTTCTTGCTTAGTTGCACCTAGTTGGCCGAACCATGTCTTAGGGTTTCCTTGTTGAGCAACACTCCTTTTTCTCCTTGGTTTAGAGGAGTGATATTGATTTCTAGTAATATGGGAAATACCCCTCTCTCGTTTAAGTTGAGAGGTGAGCTTGTGTTCTAGTTGCTTGAGCAACACCCTCCTCTCACCATGGACTTGAAAGGTGAGCTTTTGTGTGGTTTATGACCTATGTTGAGGTTGATCCTTGTGGTTGCCCGAGTTGTGATAGAGATTGTGCAAGACCCCTCTCTCTTGGTTGTTGAGAGGTGAGCCGATCTTCTTGATCAATCTAGGGTTTGGTACCCTTGTGCTTGAGGTTGATGATGATCTTCTTGGGCTGCATCTTGCATGATATGGCCTTGGGATGGTGCTGCCCGATACCTCTCTTGAGCTTGAGTTTTGGGTCGTTATGAGGAGGATGTGTTGGGCGTTACACCTTGGTTCTTGCCTTGTGTGTTGAATGATAGATGAGGCTAGTGTGGTTGGACGATAGGCGTTCCCTTGGTGCCCTTGTCTCGATGGATGATGTGTGGGTTTGTGGGCGCTAGGGCTCTAGCCATCAGAATAATTGTCGCCCGTTGCAACCCCTAACCCCTAGTGCACCATACACCTAGTGCACGATACACCTAGTACACGATACACCTAGTGCACGATACCTCTAGTGCACAACACACCTGTTGCATGACATGCCCCTTAGACTTAGCTGCACGTTATGCTTTGTGGCTGTTATAACCTGGTTGCACGATATAATTGGTTGCACGACACACCTTGAGGTGGTAGCCCGACACCCTTGCTAAGTGCTTGGGAGATATGATGAAAGTACCTTGCCCGATACCACCTCTAGTGAGGGTGCCCCGCCCGTCACACTTCTTGTGAGGGTAGTGGGTACTTTTAGTGAGCGTCATGTTCCACCCAGAAACTCATCTACTAGTTCCTTATAATGCGATCACATATTTGTTGACTAAGAGTTATGGTTTATGGTTCGGGAACCTTTGACATGTTTGGTAATGGTAAGGTGGTTGATATAGTAGAACACACATATGTAAGCATGACATATCTGAAACTATAATGACATGATATTACATGTGTTTATGATCATCTTGAATCATGTATATATATAATGAGGAGTAAATGATAAGCTTGGAAGTATATGAGCTGCTTCACATGATGATATGACCTATGTCTATAATCAGAGGTTGGAGGCATGAATGATAAAGCATATAATCATCAATATTTCCCTATGTTTGATAATATGATCCTTCTGTTAATCCATGATGATTGTGTATACTAACCATGCAGGTGTTTCATATAGACGCATAGCCAGGTAAAGGGATATGAGGTATAAATGTTTGAATAACACTGCTTTGATGGCCACTCTTGATGATGAGATAACATGCATGATGTGTTCTGGTCTGAGGACCTGAGTTTGTCTAAAGTGCCTAAGTTGAGGTTTTATCCTCTGATGATGATCTAGGATTGTTGTCCCAAGTGATGAGGATGCCTTATGAGGCAATGGTTTCTTGTGATGAGGATGCCTTATGAGGCAATGGTTTCTTGTGATGAGGGATTGAGATCCCAGAATAACATGATGGTGGTAACAATAATGTAGCTTTATGTTATGCATGTGTTACAACATGGTTGCCTCAACAATCCACTTAAAATATACTAACTAACCATAGTGGAATATATCATGTAGTTTGCCCTGGCCATAGATCCATCATCGTCAGTAGCTGGTGATGGTGAAACAGATTCTCCTGCGGGTTAACCCAGAGCACATATTATTGAATATGTGAGGTTTCTCCTAGCCTAAAATAGAGAGGATTCGAGTGCAGCTGCGGTTGCAGACTCGGGATAGATAGAGCATGGTGAATAGGCCCATGACTCAGTGTGATAGAGCATGAATGCATTCATGGCTCAGGGAGCACAGTGAACTGGCCTGTGGCTCAGATATACTAGCGCCGAGACCTGTACCAAGGCGGGCTAGAGAAAGGGTAGCCTGCGGGAGCTGACCCTATGGCTAATGCCACTTAAGCAAGAGACTGCGGTCCTATTTTGGTTCTCGTGCACTGACCATGAGGTGGGAGGTCGTGGAGTCCGACTCTTCCATTGACCTTGTATGGCACCGGCTCCGGGTTTCACAACCGTCAGTTGGATTTGAGTGGTGTGACTCACTTCCTCCGGGCATAATAATATGTAATCCAGCCAAATAGTATTTATTGCTTAAGGTAAAACACGGAACATTGATTGAGGCCTTGCTTGCGTAGTTGATCTTGTTATATATTGTAGTTACTTATACGTTCCTTATGTGAAGATCTTATAAATCTTATCTTGTCAATCATGTTCCATAAAGAAATACTTGGTTATATTCCTTCCGTACATCTTGGTAAGCTTGATGGTATGAATAGCTTTGCTTAGTATGCTGCTCTTATTCTACGCGTTATCAGTTACCTACTATTATTGCTTAAATCTTTATGAGGTTTTATGGTTTCGGTTAGGAGTTATGTTTCTCACTGGGACTGTGTGTCTCACCTCGTGGGTTTACAACCTTTTTAGGTGTTCGCACTAGACATGGTGGTGGTTGTGGGGTTGCGGCGAAGCAGCAAGAGAAACAATAGAAGGCAAGAGATGGATATCCTCTTGTTTTGGATGTTTTGTAGTAGAGTCTTAGAGTCATCCCTATACTCTCAGGTCCTCGGAGGCGTTTTGATGTTGTTTCACGATGTATAGCTGATGAAGCTTTATATATCCTACTGCTGGCCGGATGTGGCCCGTTATGTATATAAATAGGTGAGGAACTCATGTGATGATAAGACAGCTGGTCCGTTAAGCTGTGGACACGTAGCAAGACTTGTAAATGTTTTTATAACCTATTTTCTTGCAGGATGAGGATCTGAATGAAATAGTTTCTTGGTTTATCTATTTTTCGAAATCAGTTTTAATTAACCTGAGTTTTTGGTAATAGGTGGTTTATGGTGTTTCTGCACATTTTCGCGTGGCACCTCGTTGTCTGTGTGATAACGGGATGTGTCGCCACAAGTTTTTGGTATCAGAGCTCTAGGTTCACTGAGTCTACAGAGATTTAGGACTAGGTTGTGTCTATTCTTGTGAAGTTTCCCAGATTTTCTTACAACTATCTTCTGCCCTCAGCGGAAGAGAAAGCCGAGATGTCTGGAAACCATGAAGAACATGCTACTGAGAGCAGCGATGCTGCTTCAGTTGATGGAGCTAACAGATAGGCACATGGAGATTGTGTGCCTGAGGTTCCCCAAGTTGACCCAGCCATTCTCGAAAACCCTACTTACCAACAACTTATGGGGCAGATGATGGCTATGATGAATCTCATGGTAGAGATATTACCAGTACCTCTGCCGAGGGCACAGGCTCCCCATGGTGAAACATCGGGAATTGGGAAGACCTTTGAGCGGCTTCGCCGAGTCGGAGCTTCGGACTATGCTGGGACGGCTGATCCAGCGGATGCAGATATGTGGCTGACAAGTCTTGAGAAGTCTTTCCAGATCCTCAACATCCCCGAAGCAGACAAAGTCAAGCACACTGTATACCTTCTAAAGGGTAGTGCTGGTCACTGGTGGACCATCGAGGAGGAGAAGCGACCTGGTGAGGTGATTGGTTGGGAGGTTTTCCGGTGCGAGTTCATCAGTAGATACTTTCTGAAGACGTATCTGGACGAGAATATTAGCCAGTTTGAGCGCTTGCGTCAAGGAACGATGAACATCACCGAGTATGAAGCCAAGTTCATGGACCTGTTGATGTTTTGTCTTCACATGGCAGCAACAGATGACGAGCGAATCAAACATTTTGAGAAAGGCCTGAGTGCTGAGCTGACAACACCTGCTTCTGCGTTGGAGATCTGAGAGCGGTTTGCCACATTTGTGGAATCTGTCCGGAGGATTGAACGGTCAGTTAGGGAGAAAAGAGAATCCATGTCTAAGAAGAGGCCTGCTCAGTTCTAGGGACAGAGGTTTGGTGGCTTCAAGAAGCCAAGGTTTTCAGCACCTTCTGGGGTAAGAGGTTCCAGTGCACCGTCACAGTGGTCTCTGAGTAAGGGAAGAGGACATGGTTCTTCACCGTCAAAGGCACATAGTACAGCTTCAGTGGCAGTGACAGGGCCATCTAGGCCACAGTTTGAGGATAGTGCATGCTATATCTACGGACAGACAAGGCATTTCAAGTCGAATTGCCCAAGTAGAGATGTTGAAGTGACACAGCAACTGAGGCAGAATCAACAAGGGTCAGACTGACAGCAACCCAGTAGTAGCAGAGGGTGAGGACGCGGTCAAGCATCACAAGCGGGATCGTCTGCTCAAGGAAGCAGAGGATGTGGACAGCAAGCAACGGCTCGATTCTATGCTATGAGTCAGCCGGAGGCGATAGTCAACCCACGAGTGGTGACAGGTCAGATGGAGTTATTTCATTCTTATTTGTCTTCTTCTTGCTTTGTATCTATTCTGGTTGACCCCGGTGCTACACACTCTTTTATCACACGTTCTATGCTTGATAACTGTCTATTACATGTTAGCTGTAAGAAAGATAGCTTGTTGTTAGAAACCCCTCTTGATGGTTCCTCGATGCTTCGAGAGGAGTGTCCATCTTGTATCTTATCTTTTTCAGGACACATCATACAAGTGGATCTTATACCACTTGATATGCATGGATTCGATGTGATCCTTGGGATGGATACCTTAGAGAAGTATAAGGTTGTGTTGGACTGTGGTTCCAAGCAGGCAGTATTTGAGGTTTGTGGAGAGAAGTGGATCTTTCAAGGAGATAGAAAGATTCTTCCGACGTGTCTCGTATCAGTGTTGGTTGCAGAAAAGTTGTTACGACAAGGATGTAAGGCGTTCTTAGCTCACATTGTCGATACCAAGGCAAAAGGTCCTAGCCTTGAGGAGGTGATGGTTGTCTGAGAGTTTGCAGATGTGTTTCCTGATGAGTTCCCCTATGTTCCTCCACCCCGAGAGATTGATTTCGAGATCAATCTGGTTCCAGGAACACAACCAGTTGCACATACACCATATAGGATGGCTCCAGTAGAGATGGCAGAGATTAAGAAGCAGTTACAAGAGTTGTTGGAGAAAGGTTTCATCCGACCGAGTACGTCGCCTTGGGGTGCTCCAGTGTTGTTCGTTAAGAAGAAGGACAGATCGATTCGGCTATGCATAGATTATCGGCAGTTGAAAAAGTTCACGATCAAGAACAAGTATGCGCTGCCAAAGATAGATGATCTATTCGACCAGTTGTGTGGTGCTACAGTGTTTTTAAAGATCTATCTACGGTCTGGATATCATCAGTTGAGGATTAAGGTGGATGACATACCAAAGTCAGCTTTTACGATGAGGTATGGTCACTTCGAGTTTGTGGTTATGCCGTTCGGGCTAACCAATGCGCCTGCTGCTTTCATGGATTTGATGAACATGGTGTTTTGTTCGTTTCTAGATCAGTTTGTTGTAGTCTTTATAGATGACATTTTGATCTACAGTCAGGACAGTCAGGAGCATGAACAACATCTTCGACAAACGTTGACTCTCCTTCGCCAACACCAGTTGTATGCCAAGTTTGGTAAATGTGAGTTCTGGTTGAAAGAAGTAACTTTCTTGGGTCATGTGATATATGCAGAAGGAGTTAAAGTGGACCCGAAGAAGGTGGAGTCGGTTGCAGAATGGGAACAACTGAAGAAGCCGAATAAAGTTCGTAGTTTCCTGGGTTTAGCAGGATACTACCAGAGGTTTATAAAGGATTTCAATGTGATCGCGTTGTCGATGACAAAGTTAACTAGAAAGGATGTACCTTTTGTTTGGAATGATCGTTTCCAGCAAGCTTTCCAATGTTTGAAGGAGAAGCTGACTAGTGCTCCAGTGCTAGTGCTGCCAGAGCCTGGAAAGGGCTATGTTGTTTTCGGCGATGCTTCCAAGAAGGGCTTAGGATGTGTGCTGATGCAGGAAGACCATGTAGTTTCTTTTGCTTCACGACAGCTTAAGAAACATGAGGAGAACTATCCGACTCATGAGTTGGAGTTGGCAACAGTGGTTCATGCATTAAAGATTTGGAGACATTACCTTTATGGGGAAGTGTGTAAAATCTTTACAGACCATAAGAATCTGAAGCACATCTTCTCACAAAATGAGCTAAACATGTGACATCATCAATGGATGGAGCTGATCAATGAATATGACTACACCATTGAGTATCACCCTGGTAAAGTGAATGTAGTAGCTGACGCACTTAGCCGAAAGTCTTCTTCTCTTCTTACAAAGAAGGCACAGTTGAGTTCCTTGGTATGCCATAGACGGGATATGCTTGTTTCCTTACGACAGATGAATGTCCAGATGGAAGTTTCTTTGTTAGCAGGACTTTTGGCACAGATGCAAGTCAAGCCTACGCTGAGACAGTAGATCAAAGAGGCACAACAAACAGATAATACAGTGCAGTTGATCAAGTCAGAGTTCGGCAGTGAAAAGCGTGATGGGTTTCATGAGTCTGAAGATGGACTAGTTTGTTATCATGACAGAATGGTGGTCCCCGATGCTAATGATGTGAGGAAGCTAGTACTCGAGGAAGCACACACATCGATGTATGCTATGCATCCAGGAGTCACCAAGATGTATCACAATCTAAAGGACCTATATTGGTGGCCTGCCTTGAAGAAAGATGTAGCCGAGTTTGTGGCTAGGTGTGCGGTTTTCCAGCAAGTCAAGGCATAGCATCAGAAGCCGACAGGTATGTTGCAACCTATGCCAATACTGCAATGGAAATGGGATCATATAACCATGGATTTCATAGTTGGTCTGCCCAGGACAGCTAGAAATCATGATTACATTTGGGTGATAGTGGACAGATTGACGAAGTCTGCCCATTTCATACCTATGAAGACAACGTATACAACCGAGAAGCTCGCTTGAGTATATGTAGATGAGATAGTTCGTTTGCACAGCATACCAACAACGATAGTTTCCGATAGAGGTCCTCAGTTCACAAGTCATTTCTGGGAATAGTTGCACAAGGCGTTGGGAACACAGTTGAGGTTCAACACCACTTTCCACCCCAGACAGATGGACAGTCTGAGAGGACTATTCAGACTTTGGAGGATCTTCTTCGGGCTTGTGTTTTGCAGTTCCTAGGCAGTTGGGATGTACACCTCAGTTTGATCGAGTTCACCTACAACAATAGTTACCAACAGAGCATTGACATGGCTCCTTATGATGTCTTATATGGCAGGAAGTGCAGATCTCCTTTATGTTGGTATGAGTCTGGTGAGTATCAACTTTTGGGTCCTGAGTTAGTACAACAGACAACTGAAAAGATCAAAGTGATACAGCAACAGCTGAAAGCAGCACAAGATAGGTAGAAGTATTATGCATACAATCGCCGCCGACCTTTAGAGTTCCAAGTGGGAGATAAAGTGTACCTCAAGGTATCGCCATGGAAGGGTGTGCTAAGGTTTAGCCGGAAGGGAAACCTCGCACCCAAATATATGGGGCCATATCTGGTAATAGCACGTGTGGGCAAGGTAGCTTACAAGTTAGAGCTTCCACCAGAGTTGCACAAGTTACATCCAGTGTTCCACATCAGCATGATGAAGAAAATTCATCCAGATACAGGGATAGTGATACAACCAGTTGAGGTTGATCTTGATGAAGATGTGACCTAGAGGAAGGTCTTATGATGATCCTTGACAAAAGAATAAAGAAGCTGAAGAGGAAGGACCTAGTTCTTGTGAAGGTTCTCTGGAATCTTCGTGGTGTTGAGGAAGCCACGTGGGAGCTTAAGGAAGAGATAAGGAGGAAGTATCCCTCACTTTTCTCTTCAGATTTTGAGGGCGAAATCCCTTTGTAGAGGGTTATAGCTTGTAAGGACCCTGACCTCCGTTTAGGGATTATCCTGTTTGCTTTGCCTAACCCTGGTGCTTAGTTGCTTGCTAATCACCTTTAAGTGGTGATTAGGGTTTGTTTGTGCTTTGTTGAGAGTTGGAGGTGCTACTTGCAATTAACCCAAGTCTAGGGTTGTTGAGCAAGTTTGTCACCTTGAGAGGTGTTCCTCTCTCTCCTTGCTTCCCCTAGTGTTGAGAGGAAGGGTTGGGCTCGTTGCTTGAGTTGCTTTGGGCTTAGATGAGCTTGTTGGGCCTTGTGATGCTTTGCTTGAACCTTGCTCTTGCTTTACTTGACCTTGTGTCGGCCTAGGTGTGTCGGCCATGGTTGTGTCGGCCTAGGTGTGTCACCCAGGAAGTGATGTCGGGCATGGAGATGGGGTGTGTCGCCCATGGACCCCCCTTTGACCTCTTTGACCTCGTTTGTGTCACCACTAGTGGACACTTGGTGCTTGATGCTTGCATGTGGCAATGGCCTTGGACCTGTGTTTAAGGCAAGTTAGAGTAGTGGCATTGCCAATAGACAAGTGTCCCTAGGTGGGCGACACCCTGCCTTGTCTTACCTTGGTTTCTCCTCCATCGTCTCCTATATATGTGTTCCCTTTCTCTTGCTAAGGATCCCTTTTAGTCCCTTGGTTTCCCCTCTCCCTTAATGCATGACACCTCTTCCTTTGCAAGCTTGGTGGCCGATCCCTATCTTGGAATCTTCTTCTTCTTCCTCTGGAGGTGGTGCTTGGTGCTAGGAGCTTGGATCTTTCTTAAGGCGGGTTACATAACTCCTAACCCTAACCATACTACTTTCTTCTATGTTCTTGTATGTTTCATATGCTCATAATCGGCCATGTATGTTGCTAGAAGTGTTTCTTGCTTAGTTGCACCTAGTTGGCCGAACCATGTCTTAGGGTTTCCTTATTGAGCAACACTCCTTTTTCTCCTTGGTCTAGAGGAGTGAGCTTGAGTTCTAGTAATATGGGCAATACCCCTCTCTCGTTTACGTTGAGAGGTGAGCTTGTGTTCTAGTTGCTTGAGCAACACCCTCCTCTCACCGTGGACTTGAAAGGTGAGCTTTTGTGTGGTTTATGAACTATGTTGAGGTTGATCCTTGTGGTTGCCCGAGTTGTGATAGAGATTGTGCAAGACCCCTCTCTCTTGGTTGTTGAGAGGTGAGTCGATCTTCTTGATCAATCTAGGGTTTGGTACCCTTGTGCTTGAGGTTGTTGATGATCGTGTTGGGCTGCATCTTGCACGATATGGCCTTGGGATGGTGCTTCCTGATACCTCTCTTGAGCTTGAGTTCTGGGTCGTTATGAGGAGGATATGTTGGGCGTTACACCTTGGTTCTTGCCTTGTGTGTTGATTGATAGACGGGGCTAGTGTGGTTGGATGATAGGCGTTCCCTTAGTGCCCTTGTCTCGATGGATGATGTGTGGTTTTGTGGGCGCCATGGCTCTAGCCGTCAGAATAATTGTCGCCCGTTGCAACCCCTAACACATAGTGCATGATACACCTAGTGCACGATACCACTAGTGCACAACACACCTGTTACACGACATGCCCCTTAGACTTAGCTACACGTTAGGCTTTGTGTCTGTTATAACCTGGTTGCACAATATAGTTGGTTGCAGGACACACCTTGAGGTGGTAGCCCGACACCCTTGCTAAGTTCTTGGGTGATATGATGAAAGTACCCTGCCCGATACCACCTCTAGTGAGGGTTCCCTGCCCGTCACACTTCTTGTGAGGGTAGTGGGTACTTTTAGTGAGGGTCATGTTCCAACCAGAAACTCATCTGCTAGTTCCTTATCATGCGATCACATATTTGTTGACTAAGAGTTATGGTTTATGGTTCGTGAACCTTTGACATGTTTGGTAATGGTAAGGTGGTTGATATAGTAGAATGCACATATGTAAGCATGACATATCTGAAACTCTAATTACATGATATTACATGTGTTTATGATCATCTTGAATCATGTATATATATAATGAGGAGTAAATGATAAGCTTGGAAGTATATGAGCTACTTCACATGATGATATGACCTATGTCTATAATCAGAGGTTTGAGGCATGAATGATAAAGCATATAATCATCAATGTTGCCCTATGTTTGATAATATGATCCTTCTGTTAATCCATGATGATTGTGTATACTAACCATGTAGGTGTTTCATACAGACGCATAGCCAGGTAAAGGGCTATGAGGTATATATGTTTGAATAACACTGCTTTGATGGTCACTCTTGATGATGAGATAACATGCATGATGTGTTCTGGTCTGAGGACCTGAGTTTGGATAAAGTGCCTAAGTTGAGGTGTTATCCTCTGATGATGATCTGGGATTGTTGTCCCAAGTGATGAGGATGCCTTATGAGGAAGTGGTTTCTTGTGATGAGGGATTGAGATCCCAGAATAACATGATGGTGGTAACAATAATGTAGCTTTATGTTATGCATGTGTTACAACCTAGTTTCCTCAACAATCCACTTCAAATATACTAACTAATCACAGTGGAACATATCATGTAGTTTGCCCTGGCCATAGATCCATCATCGTCAGTAGCTGGTGATGGTGAAACGGGTTCTCCTGCGGGTTAACCCGGAGCACATATTATTGAATATGCAAGGTTTCGCCTATCCTAAAATAGAGAGGATTCGAGTGCAGCTGTGGTTGTAGACTCGGGATAGATAGAGCATGGTGAACAGGCCCATGGCTTAGTGTGATAGAGCATGAATGCATTCATGGCTCAGGGAGCATGGTGAACTGGCCCGTGGCTCAGATATACAAGCGCCGAGACATGTACCAAGGCGCGCTAGAGAAAGGGTAGCCTGCGGTAGCTGACCCTGTGGCTGATGCCACTTAAGCATGAGTCTGCGGTCCTGCTTTGGTTCTCGTGCACTGACCACGAGGTGGGAGGTCGTGGAGTCTGGCTCTTCCATTGACCTTGTATGGCACCGACTCTGGGTTTCACAGCTATCGGTTGGATTTGAGTGGTGCAACTCACTTCCTCAGGGCATAATAATATGTAATCCAACCGAATAGTATTTATTGCTTAAGGCAAAACACGGAACATTGATTGAGGCCTTGCTTGCGTAGTTGATCTTGTTATATATTGTAGTTACTTATACATTCCTTATGTTATGTGGTAAGATCTTATAAATCTTATCTTGTCAATCATGTTCCATAAAGAAATACTTGGTTATATGCCTTCCGTACATCTTGGTAAGCTTAATGGTATGAATAGCTTTTCTTAGTATGCTGCTCTTATTCTACGCGTTATCAGTTACCTGCTGTTATTGCTTAAATCTTTTTGAGGTTTTATGGTTTCAGCGGGGAGTTATGTTTCTCGCTGGGACTGTGTGTCTCACCCCGTTGGTTTACAATCTTTTTAGGTGTTCGCGCTAGACGTGGTGGTGGTCGCGGGGTTGCGGCCGAGCAGCAAGAGGAGCAGTAGAAGGAAAGAGATGGATATGCTGCTGTTTTGGTTATTTTGTAGTAGAGTCTTAGAGTCATCCCTGTACTCTCAGGTCCTCAGAGGTGTTTTGACGTTGTTTCATGATGTATAGCTGATGAAGCTTTGTATATCCTGCTGCTGGCCGGATGTGGCCCGTTATGTATATAAACAGGTGATGAACTCATGTGATGACAAGACAACTGGTTCGTTAAGCTGTGGACACGTATCAAGACTTGTAAATGTTTTTATAACCTATTTTCTTGTAGGATGAGGATATGAATGAAATAGTTTCTTGGTTTATCTGTTTTTCGAAATTGGTTTTAATTAACCCGAGTTTTTGGTAATAGGTGGTTTATGGTGTTTCCACACATTTTCGCATGTCACCTCGTTGTCTGTGTGATAACGGGAGGTGTCGCTACAATTCTTCTCCGCCTAGATCCAGAAGATCCGCTATGTGCATCACAGCTGAATCTAGATCCTCCTTGAACACTTCCGCTACCACTCACCTCTCCATCAGAATGTGCCTTGCCTTCAAGTTGTGGGATCTCAATCTCTATGTAGCCTAGAGTGTAGGTTCATAGAGCTGTGTGAAGAAGACCATAACCTAGCCCCGACCCAACTTCAACACCCTCTTGAGGATAGGGCATGATTTGAGGTAGATCTGAGATGGGAAGGAAGGTACAATGGAGAGGGAAGACCTCAGCCAGCAACAATGTTGCGGAAGAGACACACCTCATCGGGGGTGGAAGGTTGCTTGAATCACGCTCCTAAACTCTATCAAACTTCCTCTCTGGCCTTTATTCTGATCCTCCCAACATGAAAAACATACTCACATATACCCTCACCAACCTCCACCAAACTCCTACCTTGTTTGACTTTCAAGAGTATCATAGTTTGGTTCCATGTCCCACGTTCGACAATTAAAGTGTTGTTAAAAGGTCTACTTTGTCCAACTACCCCAATTTATCGACCTCATAAAGCAATGTGTATACCAAACCGGTCCTCAAAGAGATGTCGATACATGAGCGGGGAGGGAGAAAAGGGTTGTATTTTTTAATAATATACATACCATATGCTTTTTTTTCAACACTCCATCCTTTCGAAGGATCAAAGTTGCCTTCTGAGAGGATTTAGTAGCTCATCCTTTTGAATCTTAGTAGAAACCTTCTGAAGGCTCCACCGGTGAAGCAGTGGCAGTGAGAAGGGGAAGAGTTGGAGAAGAAGAAAACATTGGTTGGTAGGCGCTGGAACTGGAGATCTGGGTCCAAGAGTTTCTATGGAGATGGAAACTGTGGTGGTGGAGGTGAAGGGGGGAGGCGGTGGTGGAGGAAAGATGAAGGTGGATCAGGAGCCCATTCAGTTAAGGTAGTGGATCAAAGGATTCCCTGGTAGTATTGGTCATGGAGGAGGTGGTGATAACGACAAAGATGGTGGATCTGGGTCTCTTCAACAGTGGAAGATCAATGGATTGACCTCATGTCCAGTGGTGGATATGGGTGGAAAAAGTCACATGACAAACCGCTACTACAACCACATCTGACTGATCTCCAGATATCCCCTCTTCTCCCCTCTTTTCTAGCTTGCTGTCTCCAGCAAAGGTGCATTGCGGAAATGAGGATGTGGGCCCACTCAATTAATGAGATTTGTGCAGGCCCTAGTTTGTCAAATTCAATGGGGATGTTGGGCAAACTTCTTGTAGTGTGGTACAATGTATTTTCTAGATCCGAATAAGGATCAAATTACGACTCCACACATACATTATATGTATCTTTTTATGGAGTTGAATTTATCATGTATTTTGTATTGAAGATAGCCACCAACTATACTATAGGGTGTATTTACCTTCCATGGGAGCTCTATATCTATCCCCTTTTTCATAAAGTGGAAATTCTCATCTTCTCCGTGGACATGTGACCAAATCACATAAATTTTATGTTCTTTGACAACATAATTACCTCATTCCTTCTCGCTCATGATTGTTCATGATTTTCCTACACACTATCATAGGCTATATCCCTATTCTTAACAACATATACATATGTGAATAAAATAGAGTTATCGAGTGTAAGACAAAAGAGTTGCGAGTTTTTTTAGTTGTGCGTACAAATATAAATTTAAACTAGGCTGAAAAATCAAAATGTCAATTTACACAATTTTAGTTACTAATTTTTCATGTTTATGAAAATATTGCTCAAAATGTCATATTTTAGGGTCATTGTGTTCTTATGGGAGAACCATTACCCTCTTTGAGAGCAATGCGTCCCTGATTGGGATGCATTGGTCCCATACAAAATGTGTTCCAGACGGGAGAATTGCTTTGAGAGAGGTTAATGCATTTCCATCACATTGCTGTTAGATTACTTATTTTTAGTATGATACCATGTAACTACAATTATTGAGTTTCTAAATAAACCGTATGATGAATATAAAGAAAATATTTATTATAATACCTAAAATAAGAAAAATAATGAAAGATAATGGTTCAATAATATATAGTATTTAAATATGTAAATAATTACGCATAACATTAAAAATATAATAAATGAACTATACAAATCAAATATGTACATAAATTATACAATATGTAACTAAAAATAACACAAATAACATTAAAAATATACATGGTATGGCAATACAAACTAATATATTGTATAAAAGGATGATGATAATAAATAAAGGAATTAGAACTATATTGTACATAATAACTTTATTAAGTTTTAAAATAGTGTACTAAATGTTAAAAAATGCACGACAAAACATAGCTTTTAAAGTATAATAAAATATGAATATCATAACATTTTATTTATTTATTATTATTATCATTATTTTATACAAAATAACTATATAATAACTATGTTCAATTAAACTTCTTTTTAATATCATCTCTGTTGTTTTTTATTTTAAATGGTGTAAGTTTTGTATATATTAGTTTTATATTTATAATAAATTATATTTTTGTATGCTTATATTAATATATAACATGAAGTGTACTATACATTAGAAAAAATTACAATATTTAATAAAATAAAAAATTTCAATGCATAAGAAATTTATTATGTATCTTATATTTTAATTCTATTACTTTATTAAAATTGTACTTTTATACAACATATTTACATATCACACTTGTAGCATTTTCTCAATATCATCTCTATCATGTTTGATTAAGTGATGTACATTTTGTATGTATCTGTAGTATTGTACTTATTTACTTTATTGACTATTTTATAAAGGCTAAATTTAATGAACTATTGTATTCTACTATTTTTATTCTATATAATATATTACAATAAAAATATGTTTTTTCAATTTATTAATGTTTTTGCGAAATAAAATATATATAAAATAAACATTATTGAATTCGAGAGTAGAGCTTCCCTGTTGGAGGCATATTCTCTTTTATGAGAGCAATGTGACCACAATTGGACACATTGGCCCCGCAAAGGATAATGCGTCATGGCCATAGATATATTAGTACTATGAGGTTAATACATCTCAGTCGGACACATTGGTCCCAAAATGTGCCATTTTAGACATGTTTGATAAATATTATGAAATATATACTAAGATTCAAAAATATTATTCGGCTATAAAACTAATTATCAAAAACAAAAGTTTGAGCAAATAATATCCTCTGCACTACCCTAGATAACACGGGGATAAGTGAATGGTAAACTTCTCGTCTCCCGCACCTTACCGTACAGGGAACGACAACAGATAGATAGATACAAATCACACAACTCCATTCAATCCCCATGCCATGCCAATTAATAATTTAGTGTTTGTTTGTTTAGTGGTTGAGTGGCCGTCGATGAGATAGTGGAGGAAGAAAACTAAAGTTATCCTTATCAGTTCGTTCTATATTTCCTTTTGACGCAACCAATCTGCCTGCTGGAGCCCTTCCTCCATCCATGTCGTACTTGCTTACGTGTACACCAAAGCGGTTAGAGACAAGGGACGGTTACACATTTAACAGGTCATTGAATCGATGACGAATATGACGGTTATTAAGGTACTGTTCGGGTCTAACCATTCAAAGTAGTTGATACTTTATATTATGTAGGCTGTCTACCTTCTCTATCATATGCTTAATCTGATCCTAAAGAGGGTAGGATAGTCAATACCCATTTCCGTCTAAGAGAATAGTCAATACTTGATGTACTCGAAGTAAATACGCCGTTTAATCAATATATACGTACTAAAAAAGTGTTTGCACACAGTCATATCACATATGCCGAAAATTGACGTCTTCTTGTAGGACCATGATTTACGTACAAAGAGTGTAATGCATATTACTTGTATTATACAATCAATATCTTGCAAGTAAAACATCTGCCACAACCGTTACGCAAAATTTACATACGTGAATAAGATAAAAACCTTGCTTATTTACAAATACAAGGGAAACAGTTGGAAGTTTTCTTCAGGTTTGCACATATGTACATTAAATAAATTATGAAAAAGTCAGGGCATGGTCGCATGGGTAAATCACATCTATCTGTACTACCCTAAATAACACTAGATAAGTGAACAATGCGTACGATTAAAGTGTGAGAGTGAACTGTTCTGTACCCACACCCTGCCCTCCAGGGTAGGGCAAATAGATGGATACATATAAGTATATAACTCAGGCATTTTGCATCACATGTGACAAGGCGAGTAACAATTTCAACAATGATTTCGGCATGCCAGAATCAAACATGCATGTGTTATTTAGGGTTTAGGGTTTAGGGTCCGAGATGGTTACTTTATTCACAGTGGTTTATAAATGATGTCAATGTTGATTTTAATCCACTCTTGACGGTCCGAGATGCTTTTTCCACATTATAGGTAGCATTGAAAATTTGACTGCTCATTGATATCAGAGTAGTAATGCTTTCCTCTCCGTATTTGTAAAAAAGTATTAGAACTTGTCAATTTGTTCATTATGCCTTGGTGAGTTTCTCTATTTCAACCGTTACTATATGCGGTGGTAGGAGACATCGAAAAAGTTTGTTGAGGTGGAAACTTTGATGCATTGAGCACAATTAGCATGAAAAAAGCATCCATCGGTTTAATCAAGAAAATCGGTGAAGGTTTCTTGTCATGATATCATCCCAAAGGTCTTTCATATTGGCAATGTGGTATAACTCCCTAATATTATCACTATTTACAGCCTAAGAGAATTGATGGCAAGACAGTCAAGCTGAGCCAAACCCTAAACATCCCCACCACAGAAGATAAATAACAAAGAGAAAATACGAATAAAACTTCTACAAAATCATAAGTTTCCATTCATATGACAATAGATTAATGGTCCCATTATTTTTTCATCAAACAGAAGGTCATAATTTCATTATATTTTTCAAAAGAGTTACACAAAAAGACAAAGATATTGAGCAAGAAATTAATATGAAGTTATGCACATACAAAAGCTAAGAGAAAACATATACAAAAAAACAATTCCAACCAACATAGATAATGGAAGGGGGAAGGAGTTGTAAACAACTATAGGATAAGAAGAAAAAAGTCAAAAGAAATTCTTAGACACTAACAACAAGATGACATACATGTATATACAATGACCCACATAAAACACCATTAACCTGAGTATACATGGGCATACCATATATCAACAAAAAAACTCAAAAAATAGAATCACCTCAAATGGTGGAACAAACACAGGGCTGGTCAACTACTAAGCGACTGACTTGACCCGAGACCACTGACCATGATTTAGGCCCATCAGAGAGGGATTAGATTAATCATTAACTTTTAATTACTAATTGAAAACCAGTCTTAATTTTTTTCTTTAAATTTATAGAACTAATGAAACATCATGTTAGCTTCAAAAATAAATTTGATGAAGCACAAAAATCATTCGTTCACAATTGAGTTTTACTTTTATATCATTAGCAACTGAAAAAAAACTTGCTCTTGCTTTTATATACATCAATTATAACTGATTTAAAAATTTCTCTCAATCCTCACTCTCACATTCATAGTACCTGAGAAAGGATAAGAGATCATACATCTAAGATAACAATTCTTATCAAGAGCTTGCATGGTCTACTACTGTTGAAAGCCAACTTCCATCCCCTTCTATAGTGTTGGATCTTTGTGTGAAAAATATTTCACTGGATTGTATGAGCTATTGACTTACTGCGTAAAAATCAATAAGAAACCAAGATCATTCAAATGCATATTGTTAATAGAAGTAAACATAAAAAAAATCAAACACAACAACTAAAAATAATAAACCATCCAACATGATAGTAGTTTTGATAATAACTGTACAACATAAATAAATTTATTCATTTTTTTAAATATTTTATTCCTTTATACTCTGGATCCACATGAAGTGTACTACAACATGTGGAAGTAGCACATCAAGCCACAATCTTCGTGTACAAGGCTCAAACTAGACCCTAGCATCTGAGTCTACTAAACTAGCTCCCTCATCTACAATAGGGCTCGCCATGTATGGACTCAATGGCTAAATAACTCACTGAATAAACTGAATTACTCCTCTAAACCTCGATATTTAGGTGGAGACTCAAAGATCTTGTCCTAACTACTTGCAATAGTGGTTACACAAGGGTTTATATACTAAGAAATACCTAAAATAACAAAGTCTTAGTTTAATGTTGGACACCTTATTTATTTAAAGAGACCATCCTCAATAGGTTTAGTCCCATGTTCCTCTTTGGTACACTCGGGCTACCTCATCCTGGACTCTGCTAGTCAGTAGGCATGTTTGCTCCTTTTGCGTTTCATACCTCCATGATGGATTCTATAGTGTTTTGGGAATCTAAGGTCTAGTTGATTCTTTACTTTCACTACTATAATTAGTCTATATTGTTATTAGCTTAACTCCACATTTACAACTTCTATTTTTTTCTTCTTTCTGAACGCTGTACTCAAACTTAATTACTAGAATCATTATACTTGAACTAATAATTTAAGTAAACTAATGATAACCAAAATGAAATATTCTTTGGAATTCATAATTCTTTAACTAGAAACAACATTTGACTAGATCTCATATTCATAGTATGACTCAATATTGTAGAACTTGGGAAAACCCAGATTTTGGTGTCAATCACCACTACTTCATAGAAAATAAATATAGAGCTGAAAACATTTGTATGAAATCATGAGTATACTTAAATAATCAATAAGTCAATTCAAATCCCATACTTGTGATCAATAAATCGAAATCAGTAGCTTCCATAGAAAACAATACATGTTTCTTATGATTTTGGGATTAATTTATGTAAAAATCAAGTTTTAAAGGTGATTTTCCACTCACCAAAACTCAATCTAGCTTATGGAATCGAGTTTGAACTAGGAAAATCTAGATTGCAATCTAATGAGCATGGATATGAGCTGAAATCTACAAGGAACAACTCTAGTCAGCCTAACACTTATTCAATAGACCTAAACTAAGCCTTTTAGAGGTAGAAGATGTACAAGGAGAAGATGAAGAAGAAAGGTCAAAAGGAACCTTTGGCAGATGAATCTAAAAATTTTGAGCAAGGGAAAACAAAAAGAAGAAGAAGAACTCTACGACTGAAACCAACTTACCAAGGTTGATATGTGCTAAAACCATACTTTACTCCTATACTCCAAGTTTTCTCCAAAAGTTGCCCTAAAAATTTCCCACCCATTCACCTTTTCATAGGTTTAGGGCTTTGTCTACGTATAGGATAAAAAAAATCACACAACACAAATTTCATTGGATTCTGATATGTATAAAAAATATATGGCCATTTTTGTGTTTAGTTGTGTTAGGTAGAAGCGCATCTCAAACCATCAATTTGTGAGACTGGAAAGCTATTAGTTTGTGAGTCAACCAAACGATTAGATGTTTAACCTTTAGTTTGTGAGTATGTTGAACCAATATTTGTAGGTCTGTCGAACCATCAATTATTGAACCTTCAATTTGTGAGTTTGTCGAGCCATTGCTTTGTGGGTCGGCCGAACTATCAGTTGTTGAACATCGATTTATGAGTCTACCGAGCCATTGGTTTGTGAGTCTGCTAAAGCATCGATTGTTGAATCTTTGATTTGTGAATCTACTAAGACATTGGTTTCTAAATCTTTCAAACCATCAATTGTTGAACTTGTAGTTTCTGAGTCTATCGAGTCATTGATTTGTGAATTTGCCAAATCATCAATTTTTTAATATTCAATTATGAGTCTTCCAAGCCATTGGTTTGTGAGCCTGCCAAACCATCAGTTGATAAAACTTAAATTTGGTGAGTATGTAATGCTATTATTTTGTTAGTTTATCGAACCATCGATTGTTGAACCTTTGGTTTGTGAGTATGTCGAGCCATTGATTTGTAAACCGAAAGTATTTCTGAGTGAAAACTAAAAGTACTATAACTCTCTCATATTAATTCTTATTCAGTTAATTCTTTTTACATTGGATTCATAATTGAATATTCTACCATTACAAAGATTTTTATACAAAACTATCAATTAATAAAATTTTAATTAATAAATTCCTTTAATATTCTTAAATCTCTTTATACTCACTTGTGAGTATATTACTATATCAACTTAGGACCATACCTTGATGTATTCACAACACATATTTTTATGTAACTTATCAAAGAGCATGTTTAAGCTAAGAGAGATGAACCAATTAAGGTGTTTTTAACACCTATATTATCTTGAACTCTCAATTTATGAGTAAATAAAGGTATGGGTTGCAGCAATCTTTCCCTCTAATTTTTTTTCTTCTAGAAATTCCTAAAAGAGGAAATGATACTTGTTACATAACTCTAACTCCGACTTCCATGTAGATTCATATACACCATGATTCCTCCAAAGGACCTTCACTATAGGTATCTCCCTCTTTTTGAAGCTTTCAAATTCTACAGTCTAGAATTTGTACAAGGCCCTCAACGTGGGAGACATATTCTCTTAGTTTTATTGGTTTTGGGTCTATGATCTTCTATATACCTAGATGACACTTATTGGACATGGTTACATGAAAAGTGTCATTTAGATTTCCTAGCTTAGATGGCAACTCGTGTTTTATGCTACTAGTCTACTTCTCTAAATTATAGAATTGGGACTGTATGTCTAGGAGTTAATTTGGCTCACTTTCCAAACCTTGGTACACCTTTCCATGGTGACACTTTCAAGCAAACCACATCCCCAACCTCATATTGAATTGATCTACACCTTTTTTATACATAGATTCTCTATCTGTCCTGTGCAACTTTCTACTATTGTTTGATCAAAAATATACACTTTCTACCATATAATGGTTCACAAAGGGCCAACCCCAAATTGGAATGACAACTAGTGTTGTAGGAAAACTCCATAAGATTAAGGTGATTATCCCAACTAATACTGAATTGTAATATACATGTTTTCAACATGTCCTATAGAGTTTGAATTGTACACACTAACTATACATTTGTTTTAGGATGAAATGTGGTGCTAAAATTCAAACTTGTTCCCAAATCACAATGTAGTGGATTCTAGAATCTAGATGTGAACTTGGGGTCCCTATCAGATATAATTTTAGGTATTCCATACAATCTAACTATCTCATATATGTAGAATTTATTTAGTTTGGGTGCATTTGAATATGTCTTGAGTGGAAGAAAATGAAAAGATTTAGTTAGTCTATCTATAATCACCCATATAAAGTCAAAATAATGTGATGTTCTAGGTAACTGCTTTGCCAAGTCCATGGTAATATGTTCCCACTTTCATAGGAATACGTAGTGGTTGTTGGGTACCTATTGGATTATGTTGTTCAGCCTTGACTTGTTGGCACACACCACACTTGACTACGTACTCAGCCACATCTCTCTTCATATCCAGCCACCAGTACAGTTCTTTAAGGTTTTTGTAAATCTTAGAACTACCTCGATGCATTGCATACATAGAAGAGTGAGCTTCTTCAAGATCCCACTTTTGTAACTCAATGTCATATGGAATACACAATCTCTCCTATTGATATAATAACCCATCATATGAGCATTTAAACAATGTCCTCTAACCTTCTATCATGTCATGCATGTTCTACTTCAAGTTACTGTCACTCTATTGGAGCTCTTTAATTTTCTCATAGAATATAGGTCTAACACATATCTATGCAATTAGCCCACCTTGCTTTGACCCACTCATATATATATATATATATATATATATTCATCTATCTCATTTTGACTAGGAAATCCCTTTTTGCACATGCCATATAAAACATTTCTACAAGTTATGTAGACTCTTACTTAGAGCATCTACCATAACATTGGCCTTCCCAGGGTGGTAATCAATAATAACATCATAATCCTTTTATAAGATCTAACTATTTGCTCTATTTTAGGTTGATATCTTTTTGTGTGAAAATGTACTTTAGTCACTTATGGTCCATAAAGATCTAACATAACTCACCATAGAGATAATGATGCCATGTCTTTAGGGCATGCATTACAACTACCAAGTTAATATCATGTATTAACGAATTCTATTCATTGTTCTTGAGCTATATAGAAGCATAGGCTACCACCTTTCCCTCCTATATAAGAACACATCCTAATTCTCTCTTGAATGCATCACAAGATACTATGTATCCCTTATCTACCTCTGGTAAAATCAGAATTGGTGTTGTAGTTAACTTCTTATTTAGTGTTTGAGAACTTTTCTCATATGTTTCAGGCCAAATGAAAGGAACATCCTTCCTTGTTATACGTGATAGAGGTGCTACTAAAACACAAAAGTTCCTTATAAAACTCCTATAGTATCCAGATAACCCTGGAAATCATCTAATCTGAGTAGGAGTTGTGGATTTCTCCAACTAAAGAATAAATTCCATTTTATTAGGGTCTACACTAGCTCCTCCAGATACTACATGTTCAAGAAAGGAAGCTTTAGATAATCAAAACTCAGATGTATTTAACTTAGCATATAACTAATGTCGTATCAACAAATGTAGGGCTATCCTTAGATGTTTCTCATGTTGTTTTGTATCTCTGGGACATATGAGAATTCCATCAATAAAATTACTATGAAGTGATCTAGATACAGTATGAAAACTCTATATATCATATCTAGTATAAGGGAATTTATGAGTACAAAAGACATGACTACAAACTCATAATGTACATATCTTGTTCTGGAGGCTCATGGTAACCTGACTTGAGATCTATCTTTGAGAATATTGTTTTGTTGCACAACTGATCAAATATATCATTAATCCTTGACAAAGGATATTTGTTCTTGATGACAATCTTATTAAATTGCCATTAGTGTTTGCACAACCACATAGTTCCATTATTTTTTTTGCAAAAAGCTCAAGAGATTTCTAGGGTGATGTTTAGGTTAAATGAGCCCTTATCTATAGTAACTTATGTAACTAAGTTTTTAATTCCTTTATCTTTGTAGGTGCCATTATATATGATGGCAATTTGATCAAGGGCTACTAGATATAACTTGTATCTTAAATTCAACATCTCTCTCAGAAGGTAACCTGATAACTCATCATCAAAGACATCTAGGAACTCACATACTTTTAAAACATCCCCTATATTAACTATTATTTTATCTACCTTTTCAAGTACCCCATGTGCTAAATAGGCTTCACACCCTTTTCTCATTAACTTATCATCTACAACAGTTGGAACTATGCATGTGGGCAAGACTTTTCTAACTCTAGCAAAGACATAGGAAAACACACCTTTCTAAAACATAGCCTCTTTCTTCAAACAAGCTAATTCGACATGGTATGTGTCAAGGTAATCCATACCAAAAATGATTTGAAAAAAATATATGTCTAAGGTATGAGATAATCACTATGGTAAACCCACTTAAACTGAAGTGACATCCAAGAAATATTTCTATCAAAATTGTTGGTTCGCCAAATGATAACCTTAATAGTAGTTCATCAGATAAACACTAGGTTAACATATTTGATCCACTATCTATTGATCTCTAAATAAAAGAATGTGCCGTAGTAGGATCCATCAAAAGTATAACTGAAATGTTGTTAAAGAAAAGAAGCTCACCCATAAAACCTCTGGGCAAGACTACTCCTTATGGTTGAATAATAGATAAGTAATGTCATGCAATTATATGTCTACCATGGTGTCCTCTCTGCCCACTTTTTCTACTAGGTGCTTCCCCTCTAGAGCCTGACACCATTGAGGAACTTGATTCTCCAGTTCGAGCTTATCTTTGTGGAGTTTGAAACTAAGACTATGAACTCTATGCCTATGTGATCTTAAGCTTAGGCCAGTCTCTCTTAAAATGTCCATTTGTCCATAGTAATGACGTCCTTGAAATTTAGTTCCCCACCACTGACCAAAGTGTGCTCTACAACAACTGTCACATACAGTTGTAACATGTCTCTATGGACCTATCATTGATGTTGATGATCCTAAAGGCCTTGATCAAGGAACCCACCCAGTTGATGCATTCTAACTTCTATAGATAGATATTCCCCTACAATAATAAGACACAACGCTACTTGAAACAAATCCTTTCCTTCCAAAACAACCAAAACCACAAACTATTTTGAAAAAGAATCCACCAACTCCTATGTATCCACCACTACTTTTCCATTCTCTATCAAAATCTCTAGATTTTTTTCTACCCTTAGAATATTTATTATCATTAACTGACTCTCCAATACATCTTTTTTCCTCCACAAACTCTCCAAAAATTTCTCTATCCCTTTGGCCAACCGTTGATATGTTGTGTCTAGTTTCTGGACTTCAACTTACTTGAAACCTTTTGCAATGTTGTATGTCATTTGGTACACACTACATATAGAAATTAACCAACCTTATAATATGCCTCTTACTCACCAACTGTCATACTACCCTATATAATACTCTTCAACTGTCTGATCTTATCACTTAGGAAGGTAGGAGGGAAATATTTTAGGTGAAACTCTACCACAAGGTACTTCCATGTCATCACCATATTTCCCCTTTTATCTTCTACTCTACACAACCATAAATCAACATCCCCTTTAAGTAAATAGATAGCATTGTTGAGTTGTGTGTCATCTATTTGCTCCATTAAGAGAAAAACCTTTTCCACATATCGAATCCACACATTTGCACATCTAGGCATGTTGTCCCAAAAAACTCAGTCCCACCAAGCTTCTTCACTAGAACTTAGGATCTCATCAAGTCCTTTCTAGAAGATGATGGACTTATATCCATCTTATATTTTTCCTTTGTCTCTAAAAAGATACGATATATTCTAACTACCTCATCTCTATCATCTACAACTTAAGCCATTTCCAGAGGGACAGGAGCATAATGGATCTCAACTTGATCATCACCATGACCACATCCTATTCCTGGCATATGCATATCCATAATAGAACATGTTGTAAACTGGTCTTTCCCATGTTTTTACATATTTGTTTGCAAATAATGTAATATTGACACATCAGAAATATGGCTCTTTATGTGTCTTATTTGAATTTTTTTTGTTTGAAGGTGCAAATACTCCATATGGAATGGATTTCATGTATTTTACTGGTTTCTATAATTCATAAATGAAAATATGATAAAGAAAGAATGGAAAATCCCATAATAAAGGGATTTATAAAGTAATGGACAATTGATATTGTTAAATATAGAATTATGTGGAATACTCTAGAAAATAGAGTTTGCATACATAAATAAGGATGGTGACTTTTTTAATTACTAGATAACTTAATCATAAGATAATCTGCAAGTTTCTAGACTAAAATAAAGTACATGATGTTGTAGATAATTAAAATTGTTATAATCTCGCTAGTTTGGCAACACATTTTTTGAGACATCGGTTAGTATTGTTTTGATCTAAATTTTGGTAAACTGGAAAAAAATAGTGAAATGAAGAGAATTCTAGAAATTGGGATAGAAAGATGCATTTCATGAGAAATTGAAAATTGTTTTAGTAAAAGGTTTAAAAGAGCAAGTTTTATGTACAAAAGACATCCCAATCACTAAATAGACTTTTAGAAAGGTGTTTGGCGACTTTCCTTGATATTAAGATGTTAATTTAAGGGATACATCACAGAGAGAGAGAGATCATAAATTATTTCTTTATAATCTAATAACCAAATTATCCAAAGTGTACCATAGAGGTATATTATTTCTTTTATGGCTTTTTTGGTGTCAATCTTCATGGAAAATCATTAAATATCTCCTACATTTTCATATGTAGCTTGATTAACCATGAGGGAATAAGAATTAGGAGGGGAATCCTTCCTAGTTGGTATTGAGTTATTAAATAAAAGAAATACCTTTAAAAGGAGGTAGTTATTTGGATAGATAAAGTCATAATACCAAAAGAAAGGAAGGAAGGAACGAGAAAGGAAAGAATGAGAGGGAGCATCAATATATATATAGGTTTCACATGGTACATGACAAACCCCACTCCTTGCATCTTCTTCTCTTATGTTGGTAATGTATGCCTAGAGAGCCAATCATATGATGATTGACATGGAATATACAATAAAGGATTTGATTAATACTAATAAAGGCAAGCTTCCAATTCATTCTGTTTCATTCAGTT
This sequence comes from Alisma plantago-aquatica, assembly GCA_963693085.1. NCBI lineage: Eukaryota > Viridiplantae > Streptophyta > Magnoliopsida > Alismatales > Alismataceae > Alisma > Alisma plantago-aquatica. The sequence continues at coordinate 40,371,461 of OY856415.1, read as the reverse complement.
ATGAGATAATGAGGAAACATTATGAATGTATAAATAATGACAATACACAATGACATATGTCTTCAAGCACATGACTTGAACAATGAGATCATAAAATGCTAAGAGTATGTACATTCTTATTATGTCACTAGTCAGTTGTTATTGTGGAAGGTTTATAAATACCAGTAACACATAAAACTAGAGTGTGGGTTGGTTGATGACAGAATCTCATTAGTCATGATATGGCATATCAAAACAAGTACACATATACATATTAGGCAACAATGATCGTACAAACCCACCTTGAGAGTGACACATGTCAACCATCAATGGTGGCCATAGTCATCTCTCATAGTAAAGGTGGTGATTGTGATTCTTAGACCTAAAGTCACTACACTCATCACATGTTATTGGATATACCGTGACATCATGAAACATAATCCTAAAATATAGGTTGCCATAAGGGTGATGATTGGGTAGCTTTGACACATGGGGCCTGACTGTGAGTGATGTAGATGGGATTTTCTCCTCCTAGTAGAGTTTGATATCCTGTCCACTTGATAAGTGAGACTGAGAAACGCATGCACATGCACATGTGAATCAATATATGATATTGAGATCACATTTTGTCAGACAATTTTCTCTTAGTTCAAGGAACATGGGTTGAACATTGAGAGGATGACGATTACATGCCTCAAGTTCTCTCTGAATATCAGATACAAAGGAATTATATAATCACTGCAACATCTTACAGAGATTGTAGGCTGAAGTTATTCTCCAACTTTCTGTTCACTTGGGTAGCATTGATGTGTGACCAGGAACCGATCTCTACTTGTGATGTCATAATTTAGTTATGGACATTCACTTCCAACATGATACGAGACCTATAGGTTCACACACATTGGAACTCATCTAGAAGAGGAGTCTAATCTTGAATGATGATTGGATTGATTACTAAAGTGATTAGGTACTTAATTCATGCAACAAATCAGCTTACTGCACTGCCAACCGATCGACTCATAGGGTAAGATAGTCACTTGGAGTGCCAAATGACCGGCTCAAGTGTTAAGACGGCCGTTTGGAGTGTCAGGATGATTGGAACTGAATTAGCTAGATCTATACATGAATAAGGTATCAACCAATAGGCTCACTAGGTGAACCGATAGGCTCAAGTGAGTGAGACAACCGGTTCACCTGGTGAACCGATCAACTTGATTGGGCTGAATAAAGTTTGTAGTAGCTTTGCTAAATTCATGAGAAAGATTACTCATTTCAATTGTTCAATTTGATTGGAACAAGGAACTAATGTTTTTATTAATTAGAAATGATTTTTCCAAATTCATGTGCGATTAGGAAACATGCAAAATGACCGGTTCGAGCTGCAAAACAACTATATCGCATGTGAGATGACTGTTTTGGTTGTGAAATGTCCATTTCAGATTTTGCAAGTTGTAAAAATTCAAGATCTTCCGATCTCTTCCACTCCCACTTCAATTAGGAACCCTGACCCTAACCCCTCCTATAAATAGAGGGGTATTGGGGGCTTCCCAAAACACACTATTGAGAATCAATTGCTCTGAAAATTGTTGTCATCGCTGGTTGTGGTAACCAAGATAGACCAAGCAAGTCATACCAAACTAGGGAGGGATAGCAAGGGAGAGAACAACTGGGCATCATCATTGTAGGAGAGTACGTGGGTGACTAGTATGCCAACGGGAGGGATAACTCCTTGAGGTCAGTTCTAGTTGAACAACAAGAGTTCTAGTTGGTCTACATTGACTACTCTAGGGGTAGGAGTCCTTTGGCTGCTTCTAGGAGGGCAACGTTATCTTACAGTCCATGGTGAGATTATAGGAGCCATTGTAGAAGATGTCCTGTCCGCCGTCTATGGTGAAGACTAGGAGATGCACATACACCATCCAAGAGAAACTAGAACTAGTTGCACTACAATGAGTTGTCACTGGACTTGCTTCAAGACCATGTATAAACTTGTTAAACCATCCTTCCTATTTCATACTAGTTGGCGCGATCTTGTTGTTATGGGGAATACATATTGATAATTTCTTTTTTGTTTCTACTTCCTTTCTGTTCCCATATTTTCTAACAGTGGTATCAGATCCACATCAATTTACTATGTTTTAGGATAATCGATATGATCATATTTTTAGTTTTATTATTTATATATTGCATAGGATGCAAATATTTAAACCATCTCATATGCGTATCCAATAAAAGACCACTAATATGTATATACAATTTACACGCGTCGCCCTAAAAGCAGTTTTGATGGTGCATGTGTAGCATGGTTATGGCCAGTACCCAATATCTGTATGTGGTTGTATGGTTTGGTTTTATTCCTATTTATCTCAATCTATGTACCAAGCATCTACCTCCTTATTGCCAATGTAACTTTTAATTCTCTCCGACCTTTGCTCCCCTCAAATGTAACTCAAGGTTTGTCTTTATAATGTAATAAAGTATCAATAGTATAGTTTCCTTTCTTACAACAAAGATGATGTTCGCTAGACTAGACGACCAATTGATCATCTAGAGGATCCTGGAGGATAGAATGGAGAAACTAGCTAATCACCTGGTAGACCCAACCGACTGTCTAGAGGTGTCCAAATTTTGGTTGGACAGGAGGCCAAACGACCATTTTTTGGTGACCAACCAACCGGCCAAGATGCAAGATGAGCGATTCAAGGATTGAATCGATCTACCTAGATTGGAGAGCATAGATCTACACCAATAATAGATTCATACATGTGATTTGATGATTGACCTAGGTGGTAGTAATTCCTTGCAGCTCTAAGGAATTACAAGTAGACATGGCCATAACCATCACCTTTTGTTTTATATTGCATGTTCATGTTGTGGGATATAACATGTATATGATACACACTACGTATATGTGGTGATTGGATAATATATATATATATATATATATATATATATATATATATATATATATATATATACATCCCTTAAACAACATATTAAGTCTAAGATGCTTCCCATTAGTAACACACATGAAAATCTTGTTCGACTAAGTGTAGGTTATTCCATAGCGTGGAGAACTATCTACCTCATAGAAGTGTGATGGTAGTAATGTAGGTTCTGCCATAGCGGGGTGCATTATTATTGTGTTGGCTATTGGATCAGGATTAACTGGTGATTCTTAGAGCATCTAGGTCCTAAAGCATGCATATGATCATGGCAAGGAGTTGTGCATATTGTCTATCCATAATTGCATATGATGCAATTGGCAAAAGTTTCCTACCTTGATAATTGACTATGTATGTTGATGTTGGTTAGGTCATAGTTGAATTATCTTGGATCTTATCTCATTAGAAAATTGTTCACTGTAATTTTCTGAATTAATACTTCAGGGTTGTCAATTTGAACAAAACAATGAGAGCAATAGTTAATGAAATACATAATCAATATCGACAAATTTTAATCAAATCAAATCAAATCAAAAATATGTTTTTGAAAAAATTGCAAATTCTTTTGTAGAATCAAATGGCAACAAACAACAACTACATCTCTTTACGACAAGTCCTTGATAAGGACAAGCTAAATTGGGACAAATTCCATGATTGGTTTAGAATGTTGAGTATCATTCTCACATAGGAGAGCAAGCTCTATGTCCTGGAGACGCTAGAACCAGATGAACCCCTTCCAACTACACCTAGGACTGACAGAGATGCTTATAAGTAGTATACTAAAGATGTAATGAATGCCAAATGTGTGTTGCTATGCTCCATGAACTATGAGTTGCAGAGGAAGCATGAGAACATGGATGTAATTGAGATGGTCACATCACCAGAACATGTTCTAAGATCAGGCAAGATAAGAGAGATACAATGTCTCCAAGGTGTTGTTCAAGTGAAACATGGCAGAAGGAGACCCAGTAGTTCCTCATATACTCAAGATCATTGGGTATATGGATAATATAACAATATTGGGATTCCCCTTGGGTTAAGAGTTGGCCATTGAAGTGATTCTACAGTCCCTTCTAGAGTCATATAGTCGGTCTTTCATGAACTACAACATGAATGCCTTTGACAAACCATTGACATATTTGTTGGGCATCTTCAGAATAGTTGAGATACAAATGAAAAAAGACAAGCTCAAGTCTATGATGTGATCAAAAAGACAAATATGGAGTCTAAGGGAAAAGATAAGAAGATTTCTAAAGCTAGCTAGAATCCCAAGCCTTTAGATTTCAAAGAAAAAGGAGGAGTAAGTAAAAGAAGCGTTTGTCACCAGCCTAGACATTGGAAAAGAATTTGCCCATTCTAGTTAGAGGAACTAAAGAAGAAAGAGGGAATTGAAGCCTCCACTTCAAGTATAAACATTACAAAATAAATTTGATTATTTCTTCATCTTGGTATGTGATACCAAATAGAGATCTGACATACTTGATGTGAAAGATCTGATAAGAAGTAAAAGCCCTCATGGAAGGACAAAGATGGACAAAGAGGAGAAAGAGTTGTTGAAGCTTTAGTCTATATCTAAATTTATCTTAGCCCAATGGGCATGTAATAGAGTTAGTATAACTTCTATTTCATTATGCCAATAAATAGAAACATATTCTTTAAAGAATTTTGTATGACAAAAATGATAAATTAATAAAGTGAGTTGTTAAAGTTTCTATTTCAAAAGACATGATCTTGTATGGAAATGCCCAAACATGTAATGGTATTTGAATAAAAGAATCTCAAGATGAATGTTTATAATATTTATACTAAAGGATTATGATTGATAACTCAAAAACTTTCATTAGTAATAGTCACTTTTTGAGATGCCCTTCGCCTTAGAAAGTGAGATTACTCAAAACAAAGTGCGGAACTATCACTAATCAAACATATTACCACAAATTAGGGAAAATTAAAATCATTTGCAATGCAACTGCACAAGTTGTTACATATCATGAACAAGCTCGAAACTCAGGCCACATATATTTCATATATGCCCAAAGTTATTACATTTCATGTTCCAGGCTCGCAAGCCACCATTGTTACATATTACAACCTGTTTAGATATATACATGCCATTTCTATACACTCATGGAATAAATCCAAAATCAACATGTCGATATACAAAACAAAAAATATCCCAAGGACCTGAGAGTATAGGGATGACACATAGGACTCTACTACAAAAATCTAGTAGCATGTCCAAACTTTTACAACTACTGTTCTCCATGCTTCTCAGCAGTGGTAAACGACCTCTACCTCCTCATGCATGACCACCTAAAAGATGTGGAAACCCACAGGGTGAGACCAAATGTCCCAACGAGAGATATAACTCTCTACCAATGTCTATTATAAAAACATCAAGATAATAGAACAACTAAGTAACATAATTAATACTGGTTAAACAATTTAAGCATTTACAAGTGAGTAGTAGAACAATTTATACTTTTTAGAAGGAATATGAAGAACATGTATAACTGTTATAAACTAAACAATATAAGAAACAAGGTATGGGGTCATCCAATGTGATTCATATTTGACCCTAAGAAAATATACTACATAGCTATTTAACATATTTCATTATTATGTCCTGAGGATTTGAGGTGTACCACTCAAATCTAATTGAACACTGCTATGTTGAAATCAATACAATATAAGATGTATGGAAGAGCCAGACTCCACAATCATCACATACACTACTCGGTCACTTCAAGTCTACAACGTAGTAACATATAGTCAAATGCAAAGACAAACACTTATAGTTAAAGATATAGTCGTGTAGACAACAACTCATAGTTAAAGGTATGGTCCTGTAAAACAACTAGCCTGCCTTGGTGAATGGCACATCATTGGAGGATAGGCTCATACATGGTCATTCAAAAAGTAAACATCATACCACTGGTAAGCAACAATTTAAGGATACAAGGAGATATCTCAACTTGCACTTTGAATATTCTATAATATGCACTCTGAGTTTCCCGTAGGAGTTGCTCATTTCACCATCCAGCAAGATATTGATGCTAAAGATGGATCTATGGTACATGGAAGCTACATGACTAGGGTTTCACTATATTAGATAATACAATTGGGTATCTTTTATGGATCAATCAAGTTACAATGTATAAACCCTTAACAAACACTACAAAGTTAAGGTAGGATACAACTCTAGAAGATATAAAATTTATAAAATGAGAACTTGTCTCATAATCACATGATACTTGTGTCATTTCCATTACAAGGCCATCGCTAAGATCACATCACTATGGGATATAAATCCCACAATAAAATCTATAGATGATTTCACCTCAAACTATGCTCAAGGTACTTGTTAGGCCATTAGACCCAATAACATAATTCTTTCTCATCTAATAACACAATATGTCTCAACAATACTCATAATCACCGACCTATATTATGTAGTATCACCATATCATTCACATAGCTATGTCATTCATCTCACCTATAGGTTAGGGTTATATAAGTAGGAGAGAGAAAAATAATCATTATAAAATAATAATCTTCAAGTAGAGTGAACACATATATCACATTATCACAAGATTAGGATTAGGGTTTCATATGCAGACTATTAGGGTTACATAACATTATTCCATCACTAAACCCTAATTTCATCACTTCCCACATGTTTGGAGTGTACCAGGGTTAATCACTAATGTTAATGATTAGGAAATAATTACAAAATAATCACATGTGTAGGTCATTAGTCATATTCTGCGGTCAATGAAGTATTAGGTGTAGAGACCTACACTATGTAGTGACCATGTTCATACATGTGTTTAGGTATCTCGACCCAAACACCAACCATATTGTTACGGTCGTAACAAATATAGGTGTCTCAAATACTATCAAAGGCATGTGTCTCAACCACCCTCAACATATGAGTCTCAACCACTCACTACATATGGATCTTGACCCTGACCCTCAACAAAGTGTTGTGATTGCGATGCATGGTTAGACCCAAACAAGGCGTTGAGACCGCCGACACACCAAGGTGTCGACCCTCCATCCATGAAGTGTTACGACCGTAACACATAGGTGTTACGACCAAAACCAACTCAACTCCAACCTGTTACGACCATGACACAACCTAGTCATGTGTTTCAACCTTCAAACTTCATCACAATTGTAATTTTTAAACAAAAAACTAAGTGATTAAGAAGCAATGTTGCATTTTGATCAACATAGTATGGGTAGTGACGAACCCTTAGGGTTAGGGTGTTGAGGTCAAGACATCCACCCACTAGGGTGTCGATCGAAAAGGAAGACCAAGGGATGTAACGACCATAGGTCATCCACATGCCCAACTTCAGAGTAGATCCAAACATGACCAAAATAGATGATCAACATCAGTGAATACCAAACGTCAATTAAGTGTAACATCCAAACAAATAACATTCATCTAACCCTAGAACATGTATCATGGAAGGTCACCTTGAATATCATGATTAAGGGGTTGATACCAGATTTCTTATGCATGTAAACAACATCAAAACCTTCTATCAATCAAGCTAGATAGATCATAAACATGATAACATGGTTCCATAAATAAAGATGCAAAGAAACATATCATTCTCCCGATCATCACAAAATTGGGTACCAGAATGTTAGGGTTGAAGAAAGAGTAAGCTTCTCAAGAATACTACAAAATCTAAACCCTATAACATATCACTTCTTCTACCATAATGTACACATTTTTAATATTTATAACAACAACATATGATTAGGTTTAAGATGCAAATAATAGATGAGGGAAAAGTTATATAACCCGCCTTTGATTTGAAGATCAAAGCTTCCAATATCTCAAGATCCACGAGAGAGAAAAGAACTTCAACCAAATGAAACTCCATGGCTAAAGGATCACCTCCAAAGAAAATAATACCATGGTCACAAAGGGCTCAAGGAGAGGGTTATAACCCTAGGTCAAACTAAGAAAAAAAGAAAGAAGATGACTTCTTTTCACTCGTGTACCACCATGTCAAACATGGTCTCCGACACTTGTGAACAAAGAAGACCTTTAAGGAAAGCCACCTTACATGATCCATAGTCTCATGGCTAAGAGGAAGAAGAACATAGATATTTTAGAAAGATAAAATGTGATCAAAAGAAGGAGATCACTTACCAAGAGAACAAATCACCAAGAATCACCACCAAAGAGTTGATCTAGCACAAGATCTTCAACAAGTAAGATGGATTGGCCACCCAAGCTTCAAGATCAGACTTACTTTTCTATCAAAGCTCAAAGAACAATTGCAAGAGATAAGGAAGAGAGTAGGGCCAAAAAAATTCTTGCAAGTGATGAGAAGAGATTATATACACAAGGTAGGAGGGAAGTAAGAGATTATGAGCTATCAACATAAGAGGATATCAAGGGACACATGTCCACCAAAGAAACAACCTTTCCTCCACTAACATGCATGAATCGAAGGGTTATGTTTATCCATAAAGTGCAGCAACCATCTAGGTTGGATACCTTACCTTGTTCTGGTCAAAATACTCCCCTAGTACCGATATCGACCAAAACACTAAGTCACATATACACACACAATCGAGACACTTAACTAGAGGACAAACTATTTCGACCAACCCATTTCTAGGTCATCTTGGTAAAAACAACAACACCTAAGGGGTGTGTTGTGTTCTCTACACTCACCCAAAAGTGAGGTAGTGGTCACAACACTCAAACCCTAGAAACGTCACCATATCAACAAGGGAAACCCTAGGAACCCTAATATCACCATATGATGTCACATCACCAACCATGATTCAGACACGACCCCCCATAGCACCATCTTCCCTCTCATGATGCCAAGGTACAAAGAACCCTCTCCACATGTGACAATTTGCAAGGTAGCCTTCACTCATGTGTAAATTGCAAACTATTCCAAAGCAAACACATATATAACAAGGATAGCTCAACATCAATCAAATTGGACCAAATTGAAAATACAAGAATGTCAAATGTTATTAGGACATCTCAAGAGATTAGGTTAAGCTTTAAGCATATCATTATATCAAGAAAACACAATTAAGCATAAAACTAGGTCAGGGTTCTTACAACCATAATCCCCTAATAGGGATTTCACCCTCAAAATCCTACATAAAAAGAGACGTATACTTCTTCTGCATCTCATCTTGAAGCTCCCACATGGCTTCTTCAACTCCACAATGATGCCACAAAACCTTACTAATATGATGTCCTTCTTCTTCAACTTTTTGATCCTTCTATCAAGAATCAACATGGACCCCTCCACATAAATATATCATTATCTAACTCTACCTCAACTAGCTAAAGAGTCAACTCTGTGTCAGGGTGACACTTCCTCAACGTAGATATATGAAACACTAAATGCAACTTGTGAAACTCAGGAGGAAACTCGAACTTATAGGCCACCTTACCAACATGTGCAACCACAGGACAAGGTCCCATGTAACATGGAGATAACTTACCCTTCTTTCCAAATCTCAAAATGCCCTTCCAAGGAGAGACCTTATGGTACACCATGCCTCCCACTTGGAACTCTAAAGGTCTATGATTGTTATCAACGTAAGACTTCTTCTTATCCCATGCTACCTTTAGCTTCTACTGAATCACTTTGATCTTTTTTGTCATCTGCTTCACAAGCTCAAGTCCTAAAAGATGTTATTCACCCATCTCATACCAACACAAAGGAGATCTGCAACGTCTCCCATACAACGCCTCATATGGTTCCATGTTGATGATCCTCTAATAGCTATTGTTGTAGGAAAATTATATTAAAATGAGATGGATATCCCAACTACCCAAAAACTACAACACACAGGCTCTCAATAGATCCTCCAAAGTCTGAATTATCGTCTCAAATTGTTCATCCGTCTATGGTTGGAACTCAATGATGAACCTCAACTATGTACCCATTGTTGCATGTAGACACTCCCAAAAGTGACTAGTGAAATGAGAACCTCTGTTTGACACTATAGTAGTTGGGATACCATACAAATGTATTATTTCATTGACATGCACCTATGTAAGTTTCTCAGTTGTATATGTTGTCTTCACAGGAAGAAAATATGCTGATTTAGTCAACCTATCCACTATCACCCAGATGGAATCATGACCTTTGGATGTCCTTGGAAGTCCAACCCAAAGTCCATTATGATATGATCTCATTTCCACTGTGGTATAGGTAATGGTTGCAAAGTCCCTATAGTCTTCCAATGCTCAACTTTTACCTACTAACATACTACACAGTTAGCTATGAACTAGGCTACATCAGGCTTTAATCCTGGCCACTAGTACAAACCTTTCAAATTTAGATACATCTTGGTGCTTCTTAGATGCATAGTGTACATAGAAGAGTGAGCCTCTTCTAGAACTAATGTTCTTAGATTATCCACATATGGTACAACTACCCTACTATGATAACATAGTGTCCCATCCTCAAATTCATGGAAGCCATCACACTTCTCACTACCCAACTCTGTAATATCATTCTATTTCACATCTTTGATTTGCTAATTCAGCGTCGGTTTCACTTGTAACTCTACCAAAAGACCTGATAATGTAGACACCTCTAACTGTACATTCATCTGACGCAAGAAGGAAAACATGTCTCTCTTATGGCACACCAAAGCACTCTACCATTCCTTATTAGCAGATGATGATGTCAAAGATTTCCTACTTAAAGAATTTGCCACTACATTTGCCTTCCCTGGATGGTATCTATGGTACAATCATAATCCTTGATTAATTCCATCTAGCATCATTGTCTCATGTTTAACTCTTGCTTTGAAAAGATGTATTGTAGGATCTTGTAGTCGGTAAAGATCTAACACTTCTCTCCATACAAGTAGTGTCTCAATATCTTCAAGGCATGGACCAAACTGCCAATTCTAGATAATGCGTCAGGTAGTTCTCCTTGTGTTTCTTAAGCTATCGCAGAGCCAAAGAAATCACATTCTTATCCTGCATTAGTAAACAACCTAGACCATTCTTGGATGCATCACAAAAGACAATATAGCCCTTTCATTATTCTAGTAGCACTAACACTGGTGCACTAGTAAACCTCTCCTTCATAAGCTGAAAAGAACACTCACATCTATTATCCTAGATAAATGACACATCATTTCTTGTAAGCTTTGTTAGGGGTAACGCCAATGCACTAAAGTTCGTAATGAACCTTCTGTAATATCCTACCAAAACTAATAAGTTGCAAACTTCTGTTGGTGTCTTCAGCTGATCCCACTCCAACATTGACTCCACCTTCTTTGGGTCTACACAGACTCTTTTGGCAGATATTATGTGCCCTAGGAAAGCCACTTCCTTTAGCCAGAACTCACACTTACTAAACTTTGCATACAAATGATGTTGCCTCAACAAAGACAAAGACTGACGTAGGTGTTTCTTGTGTGGTTGGTCCTCTCTAGATTGGACCAGGATATCATCTATAAATACAACTACAAACTAATCTAGATTGGGTCTGAATGGACTATGCATCGGATCCATGAATGGTACTGGTGCATTGGTTAGCCCAAATGGCATAACCACAAACTCATAGTGACCATACCTTGTCCTAAAATTTGACTTTAGAATGTTATCTACCTTAATCTGCAACTGGTGATAACTGGACCTAAAGTCTATCTTAGAGAAAACTATGGAACCCCATAATTGAATAAACAAATCATCTATACATTGCAAGGGATACTTGTTCTGTATCATCATTTTATTTAACTATTAGTAGTCAATACACAACCTCATAGATCCATCCTTCTTCTTTACAAACATTATGGGAGCAACCCAAGGAGACGTGCTTGGTCTAATAAAACCTTTCTCAAGCAATTCTTGCAACCACTTGATAACACCCAAATTTATTCATATTTGCTAAGCATTTATCTATGGTTTTGTGTCATTATAGCCTTAATATGCCCAAAATAACCCTAGACTCTTATCTTTTAGTAGTCTTTATATCTTCATAGATAAAGTAGCTAAACTAGCCAAATTTTGGACTTGCAGGCACCAAAACTAGCCAATTTTGGGACTCACAAGTACCGAACCTGATCAGAAAATAATTCCAGCCGCTACTTGATACGGTCTGCCCAATATGGTTTGCCTGATACGGCCTGCCTGATACAGCCTGCCCGATATGGTTTACCTGATATGGCCTGCCTGATATAGCGACTGCCCGATATGGCATGTCCGACAAGGTCGTCGGGCGACAGTCATATTGGCCCACCTGACCCCTCAAGATCGTAGCCACGAATGAAGGACACATGGACCAATAAAAGCTACAACTCCCATCAACTCGCTGCCTATAAATAGCAGCTACCAGCCTACAAAGAAGGGGGGGAGGACCCTACAAGAGCTAGTGCGTATACCAAGGAGCTAGTGTGTCGAGTTCCCCAAAAGTCTGTTGCCCGATACAACCTACCCGATACGGTCCGGTCGATATAGCCTACCCGATATGGCCATCCCGATATGGTCTGCCCGATACGGCCTGTATGATACGGCCCGCCCGATACGGGGTTAGCAGTATCTCAGGCGTCAGCTGTTGTATACTTCGATCTCCTAAATCAAGGAGACCGATACTTATCTTCCCTTTCCAACATTTATTTTCATTCAACATAGCATTGTAATTAAACAGTTGTTTCCTTATGAGAATTGGTATTAGTGGAGAGTCTATGTTATTATTCCATGTATTGCTTTATTTCGTTGGATGATATCTTGCTATCATTTAAGCTCTAGTTTTATCTTTCTGGTAAACGCTTTCGCCTAGCTACCGAATCATGTTTCCTGTTACGACCTCTTTGAGAGAAGGGTGTTGTGACTTCTAGAGCTTGGCCTGGCCCTAGTGTATGAGAGTACCTGGGACCAGAGTAGTACTTGGTTTATTTATCCATGCAAACCCATGCACAGGGACTTCGAGAGGGGGACTGGTGCATGTGTTGTTGGTACTCTCTTTGATAGAAGAGGGAGCAAGATGTAGATCACTGCCGCTTGCTATGTTTAAGTTTTCTTCCTTCGTGCTTTACTCGGATGATAGACATTTGCCTCTGCCTTTCCAATATTGCAAAACCCCTAAAAATTGCTAAAACCCAAAATACCATCGTAATATTTCTGGTAAATCCTCTTGGAGATAGGTTTTTGGTTTGATTCTTTTCGTCTCTTTCTCTCTATAACAACCTTTTGCCTTTTGGATTTTCAACGACTTAGACAAGTAAAACTTGAGTTTTGAAGCGCTATTCTCCAAGTCCCTGTGTTCGACCTCGACTACTCTGACTCTGTGCTAGTTGCAGGAGTCTCAGACATTTGGGTATTATAAATTATAAAATTCCGATGACTTAGACACGTCTCCGCACTCTGGACCCGCGTATGAGGTTGATCAACTTTTTGGTGCCGTTTCTGGGGACTTGGCAATGAATACCATTCTACAAACCTGAGTTTTACTTGCACTTTGTCAAAAACTTTGTAGATATGCATATAACATATATAGATACTTATTGCTCATAGTTTCTACACCAAACTCATATTTTTACATCTTTGTCCTCATGCACTTTTTTGTCTCTTCAAAACCTCTTGCTCTTTGGAAGAAATGGCTGAACAAGCACCTAAAGCTAGGTCTCTTCTCTCTTTCAAAGCCATGGACCTTTCTTCAGCAAGGCAGGTCATCTTGTCCACCTATCTGCCTGAGTTTTTCTGCAGTTCCGACTGCTGGCAAATTATTGAAAGCCATACCCTACAACTAGTCGAATTGCATTCGCCCCCACCTTCATCATATGAAGGTGCCCCAACAACGGAGACTGTCAGTCAGGCCTCGACTTCCATGCCATTATGGGATCAAGAACTGATAAGGGTAGTGGAGCTCATCAGAGAAAGTGTCAGCACACTTATTTGCTCAGCTCCTCATCTCCAAGAAAATGTCGATCCACTCCGACAACTACTCGAAAGGCAGGAACGTCAACTCTAATTAGCTACGGAGAGTGCAGACCGCAGTAGAAGCCTACTTCAAACTGTTGAGCAAGGATTCATCCAAGAAGGTCAGTTTAATACAGTGGGTCTATAGCACAATTGCGAGGCAGAATTGATGAACCTTGACAGTGTTGCTGCACAAGTCCAACAACTTTGTGAAGATGTTGAATAAGGTAGTAGGCTTCAAGAGCTCATCAATTTGGTTACCATGCAGTCACAAGCTCTATCGCCTAGCAATGAAGATGTCAGTCATCAAGACCATTCCATTGGATCTGAATAGGAGTATGCTTCACCATCCGATTCAGACCATCAACTGGATGCACCAGGATTTTTCTGTGAAGACCAACCCACGTGGGGAAACCCTTCATTCTATCCAGAGCACCCAGATGATGAACCAATGGAAGATATCCGTGACAAACATGAATGGTTTTATGAAGATGATGGCTCCTATCTTCACCAGGAAAGTCAAACAAACTCACAATCAGAAAGTGGGTGTTGTTATGATGGAACTGAATTAGATAGTGATCCAAACCAGAGTGGTGACTCTCACATTGAGACTTGTCACTTAGCTTTGAGCAGCATGCCGATCATGGTTTAGAACAATTTGTATGGTGAGGTTGATGACGACTATTACACTCAGTGGAGTGAATACACTGACGATGACGAGTTGGAACAGCAGGAGCTGACAATCGACACCATCCCTCTACAAGGTTTGGTGGAACTCAAGGGAGATATATGGAGGATCCACTACAACATGGCTGTTGAGCATGAAGACACCCTGGATCCCACAGAAGGTGACAAGCTTGGGGTGGAAGAATAACAAGTATATTCTTATGGGGACACTTCTTGCTCAGAAGATGATTGGATGACTCAGACTGTACATGAAGATTTATCTGAGCATCCAACCTCAAATGTAGAGATGGAGAGAGAAGATATGAGTCCTCCAAAAGACATCCAACCTCTCTCATCCATCTCATCCTGTGTCGACATCCTAGGGCCTTCCTGTTCAGATTCGTATCTTGGAAGGTACCTTGAGGATGACTTGCCAAAGAATTCATCCCAGTGCAGTTCAAGTAAACCCCAACACAAAGATGACTTCAATGAGTCACCAAATTTTATCCCTCTTCTTCAGACTCGGAAGGGCCCGCATCTCCACCTATTCTACTCCTATTATGTGGCGGAACCCGTCGGCAAGGCACATGTGACACTGGTCCTAAAACTCAGGATTTGGGATCCCAATGTTGGTATCATGGGGAAACCACACCCTTTCTCTTACCCCTTTATTTTCTCCTTTTTGGTTAAAATAAATTTTGTTTTTCATAAGCTTGCTTAGATAATTTTCTTTCCTCTAACTTCTTTAATTTTCCTTGCATACATGCATCATTTTAGTACTTGAATAAATTTCCCACCCTATCTTACATGCATTCCCACCCTGCTATTCCAAGTTTAGATCTTGCTCGAGGATGAGCAAAGTTTTAAACTTGGGGTGGTAGGCTTCGCCTTTCTATCTCTCCATCCTTCTAGCATGCATGTTTACGTCCCGCATTTAGTTTTAAAATTTTCAAACATTTTCAGCTTTTTAGCTCTACAATTATGGCCATATGGTGTGAATATAATAGATAAATGCTTGACTTTATGCCTAAATGCACAGTTTTCATCTTAAAAATGGTTTGACCTTTCTCTTGGCTTGCTCTTTGACTCTTTCCTTGAGTTTGGTAATAAATCTAAGGTTATGCACCTTTTTCATAGCTTAAAGCTAAATTCCCTTGATCTATGTCGTGAATGGCAAATCCATGGTAAAGGACCATTGGAATGAGCTAAAACACAATTAAAGACTCCTAGCTATGAATTTACAAGCTTGCCTCTATTCTAAGGATTCTTGAATCATAATTGCAACTTTTCACACAGGTGTCAAGCAGATCAGGATGGGCTTTGAGCTATGATTAAGATGAAGTGTTTTTCCTTGATGGACTACGTGCGTTCTCACATTAGATTGAGTCAAAAAGATGAAAAATAAAAAAAATGTGCAAAAGAGGCTTGGCCGCCCACAAAATCCAAAAAAAAATTGATAACCTCCTATTTTAGTAGTTTATCTTAGTCTTTTTCTTTAGTTTTCCATACTCTTTCTACATTTATATTGTACTTAAACCTAATTTTACCCCTTTTTGTAAATACATCATCAAACTAACTTTTCCTTTTATAATTGCAGAATAAGCACAAAAAAATAACAAAAGAACAAACCAGCCCAAGGGTCGAGTAGATCCAAACGGTCCCAAGACCGCATGGAGTTCAAACGGTCCCGAGACCGCATGAAGCCAAACGGTCCCAAGACCGCATGGAGTTCAAACGGTCCCGAGACCGCATGAAGCCAAACGGTCCCAAGACCGCATGGAGTTCAAACGGTCCCGAGACCGCATGAAGCCAAACGGTCCCAAGACCGCATGGAGTTCAAACGGTCCCGAGACCGCATGAAGCCAAACGGTCCCAAGACCGCATGGAGTTCAAACGGTCCCGAGACCGCATGAAGCCAAACGGTCCCAAGACCGCATGGAGTTCAAACGGTCCCGAGACCGCATGAAGCTAAACGGTCCCAAGACCGCATGGAGTTCAAACGGTCCCGAGACCGCATGAAGCCAAACGGTCCCAAGACCGCATGGAGTTCAAACGGTCCCAAGACCGCATGAAGCTCAAACGGTCTCAAGACCGTTTGACGCCAAACGGTCCCAAGACCGTTTGACGCCAAACGATCGCAAGACCGTTTGACGCCGAACGATCTCAAGACCGTTTGACGCCAAACGATCTCAAGACCGTTTGACGCCAAACGATCTCAAGACCGTTTGACGCCAAACGGTCCCAAGACCGTTTGAGCCCAAACGGTCTCCAAACCGTTTGGATCTCACTCAAAGCCTATAAATAAGACCTCAGGGCCGTTCATAGAGTCCAGACGTCCAGAGGCTGTCTCTCCACTACCAGAACAACTCCATCCATCACTCGAGGCTGCCGGTCTGAGACTCACGTCCATTGCAAGCTACTTTCTCTCTCATCAACAAGGAAGGTGAGAGGAGAAGATCCGTCATCAAGCAAGCTACAAGGGGTGGAGATCGTTGCTCTCTCCACCAAGGGTTCAACCTTCTCTCCTCAGTGGAGATGATGTTCTTTCTATCTCTTCTTGCCTCCTTCCTTGTTGCTCCCTCTATGAGGAGCGAGTAGTTCCATCCACTGGGGCGCGGGGACTAGCCCCGCTGCCCATGTTTTGTATTTTGTACTGTAAAAAAGATGTTATCATTTCGTTTTAATACTAAATCGTTTCACACATGCTTGAATGATGGCCACGTTCTTGTATGCATTTATTGTCTTTCGTTGTGGTTTGTCTACGACCGCTATCGAGGCTTGAATACCGATTTAGTGTTGGTTTCTGGTGTGTGTATCCACCACGCATCCGTTTCGGTGTCTAGAAGTGTATCTCAAAGAGTGGAGTAAACTCACTATCATTTGGCACACTCCCATCTGTATGGGAGAGACCTTTGGTAAGTCGAGGAACACACTTTGCGAGGGGAATGATGTAAAGCATGTGACCATTTGTTCGGGAATGGCTGGCGTTGCATCATTCCCGCACTTCTCGTAGCTAGGTTATCCGAATAGGAGACTAGGCCTACAAGGACGCTATTCGATTTGGTAATTATCGCTCGCTTGTTAGTTTTAGATGCACGTTTCTTGAAGTTGAGTAAGATTCTCTCTTCGGAGACTACATCCTTCAGTGACGCGTAGTGATGTACCGCATGAGAGTTACTTAACCCTTGAGGATGAGATGCATTGCCCTTTTCTTATATGGGCATTGGTCTTGTGGAACATCGAAGGGTGCAATGCATCGCTCTTGTCTTATGTGGGCATCGGTCTTGTGGAACACCCTTGGATGCAACACATCGCTCTTGTCTTATAAGGCATCGGTCTTGTGGAAACATCCATGCATCTAGCTTATAAGTCTTGCTTAGTACATATACAATGCATGTGTAGCGGTGGTAAATACCTGCTTAACCCCAGTGATTCATCATCATTTGTTAACTCTTAAGATTTACTTGCTTTATTTACTTTCTTGCTTTACTTTCTTTGTACTTAGTTTAAAACAACCAAATCAAACTTTCGATCTAAATATCAATCTTTAAGTTGTTAAGTAAAGGCTAAACGTTTTCCATCTTGACTTCGTCAAGACCGTTGTCCCGAGAATTCGACCCTTAACTATACTACGATAAGACTTCCACATGTCTTAGCACATGTGGGTGGAGTTCTTACCATAGTACTAGCAAGGCTAAACTTAGAGACTCATCATCTCTAGGATTTTTAGTGGTGTTGCATAAAACAAACTCCATCAAAAATTGGCGCCGTTGCCGGGGACAACGGAACTTTTTAGTTTTTACTTACCAATTTTGTGGTTGATTAGGATTTTACACTTTTTCTTAATAACCAATCCAATATTTCTTGATCTTTTTCATTTCCTTCCATTTTTCCTAACTTGAGATTTTCCTTCTACTCAGGTAGAAAACGTGTATGCAACCCCCGCATAGCATCGGATTCTCCCCTGAACCAGAATACGATTCTGAGGTAGAAAGAAGTTTTCACCGAAGGAATAGACTTAACCGCCAAAGAGCCAGACAGATGGCCGAAGAGCAACTCCTTATTGCAGAAAGAGTCAACGCCGCCATAGCAGCACAACGAGCACAACTCATTGCTGACACTCGTGCTCAGGTGCAAGCTGAGATCCGAGCTGAGGAACAAGCCCGCATCCAAGCAGAGCAGGCTGCTGCTCAACTTGCGTTAAGAAACAAGCAACTTCGGGACTATGCAGTCCCAAAGAATTATGAAGATGATCATCCTATCCGACCACTGATTATCAACATACCACACTTTGAAATTCGGACGCAATGGATCCAGATCATGCAAGGCATCTCTTTCTCCGGAGCACACGGAGATGATTGCATGGATCACCTTAAGAGGTTCAAGTCACTCTGCCGACTTGTACCCCAAGCAGGCATTGCAATGGAAGCAATCATGTTACACCTTTTCCACTTCACCCTATCTGGAAGAGCACTAAGCTGGTACAACGCTTTGGATAGACACCCTATCATCACTACCTGGACTCCCTTAGAAGAGAAGTTTCTTGAGAAATTCTTCCCACCTTCCCTAACCTATGAGATCAGGGGACAGATTAATCACTTTTCCCAATTACCTGGAGAAACACTTTCTGAAGCTTGGGAAAGATTCAAAGAACTCCTGAGAAAGTGTCCTCACCATGGCATTTCTCAAAATCAACTAATAGAAACATTCTACAGAGGAGTAAGTGATGATATCAAGCAATTCCTAGATTCCTCATCTGGAGGAAACTTTATGAGAAAGAACTACGAAGACGCCTGGAATATAGTTACGTTGGGGGCCGAGAACCAATCCAATTGGGGAAGGTCATCTAACCAACCCAAAGGCGTTCTCAAGGTTTACAAAGCGGAAGAATCTATGGAACTCAAAGCCATCGCTGAGGCTTTGAAGACTATTGCTAGCAAGAAACAAGCCCTCGAAACTTCTTTCGGGGAATATGATAAGAAGAAAAGCTCCCAGGTTCAACAAATTAAGGCAGCTACTGGAACTTGTGAAGCCTGTCATGCATCCGATCATCCCACATTATCATGTGGATTGTTGTACAATGTCATGATGGATTTACAACCACCTATGCCGCAATATGAACCCATCATCGAGCATCCCGAAGACCAAATGCCAGAGCAAGTCAACTCCATACATTCAATACCTGGCCAAATGAATTACAACCCAGATAAACCAAGGAACCATCCGGGTTTCCAATACGGGAATCCTGCAGGGACTGCCAACCCACAGTAGCATGCACAAGGTGGATCTTTCAACAGACAACCACCGGGATTTCAGAATAATTTCAGTCATGGGAATTACATACAAGGTTTTCAAAAACCTAACTATCCCAGGAATCCTTTTTACCAATACACTCATTCAGGATTGCACCCTCAGTTGCACCAACCCCAGTTGAAGCAGACACAGCAACCCCAGTTGCAGCAGCCCCTGCAGCCACAGTTAACCGCACCTCTGCAACAATCAGAAGATGAACTATCTTTGATAAAGCAAATGCTTCAGTCTCAGCAAACTATGCTAGCTAGCCAGCAAGCCCAACAAAGGGCAGTTGAAACCCAGCTAGCTCAGATCGCTGCACAGTTGAAGTCTTCGGCTGGCGTTTCTGATAGGCAGCCTGAACCAAATGGGCAAAATGAACACGAACAGCTGAACGCCATCACCACAAGGTCGGGACGCATTCTGCCTGAACCCATCAAGATCACTCTAGATGATGATGATGTGCCCATTCTTTTGACGAAAGAGATCTCACAACAAGAGATTGGGAAATCTCCCGAAGACACCGAGGACAAAAACAAAGAATATGTACCCACAGAACCCAAGGTCCCGCAATTCAAACCAAGGATTCCATATCCAGGCAGACTGCAAGAAACAAAAATGGATGCCAGGTTTCAGAAATTCAAGGAAGCAATGAAGAAACTTTATATCGATATCCCACTCCTCGACGCTCTATCCGAAGTACCAGCATGGGCAAGGTATCTCAAAACTTTGCTATCACGTAAGTATATCACCAAAGAGCAGGAAACCGTCAAGCTTGCCCAAACCACCTCTGACATCATCTTGAACAAACTGCCCAAAAAGAAGAAGGACCCAGGTTCTTTCGGAATCCAATGTTGCATTGGAAACGCATCCACAAAGAAAGGATTAGCTGACCTCGGGGCTAGTATATCCATTATGCCTTTCTCAATGTGCCAACGCCTCGGTTTCACAGATCTGCTACCTACAGCAATGACTATTCAACTTGCTGACTCCACCATAACCGCACCTTTGGGAATCATTGAAGACGTTCCAGTAAGAATAGGCAAGGATGCTTACGTTCCATGTGATTTTGTCATCATGGATATTAAAGAGGACTTGAGATATCCGATCATTTTCGGCAGGCCTTTCCTAGCTACAGCCAGAGCACTAATCGATGTCGAAGCCGGAACCATCATCCTTAGGCTCGGAAAGGAAGCCATTCAATTCCGTGTCCTTGACAGCATGAAAGGCCCTAACATTCAAGAAGAAGTCTTTCTTTTAGACGCAATCCAACAAATGTCGCAACTAGAAATCTCCGAGCCAATCGACGAACTTGAAAATGCTCTTATCAATCCCGAAGTCGAGTTCTCTGCAAATGAACTAGTCCAGCAATGCATCCAATATCTAGAAAAGGTAGAAGAAGCACCAAAGGCTACCTTTGAAGAGCTTAAAGCCATAACGACTATTGAAGCAGCAGAACCACCAAAAACCCCTGAATTGAAGACCTTACCCACAGGGCTCAAATATGTTTTCCTGGATAAAGAAGAGCTATGCCCAGTTATTATCAGCTCCACCCTCACCGAAGACCAAGAAGTCAGACTTCTAGACAAACTAAGGAAACACAAAAAGGTCATCGGTTATAAAATAACCGACCTCACAGGCATAAATCCGGCTCTGTGTATGCACAAGCTTCCTATGGTTGAAGAATTTAAACCCACTCGCGAACATCAAAGAAAACTGAACCCAAATTTAAAAGAGGTAGTCCGTTTGGAAGTCCTCAAACTGCTTAAAGCTGGTATGATCTACCCTATCTCCGACTCTCAGTGGGTTAGTCCAGTTCAAGTTGTCCCAAAGAAAGGGGGCACTACTGTAGTGATCAACGATAAAAATGAGCTCGTACCTACTAGGACTGTAATGGGGTGGAGAATGTGCATCGATTATAGGAAATTGAATAAAGCTACAAGGAAAGACCACTACCCTCTACCCTTTCTAGACGAAGTCCTGGAGCGCTTGGCCCACCAAAAATATTTTTGTTATCTCGATGGTTATTCTGGGTTCTACCAAATACCCATACATCCAGAGGACCAAGAAAAAACCACCTTCACTTGTCCCTTCGGGACATATGCTTTTAGAAGAATGCCATTCGGGCTATGTAACGCTCCTGCTACTTTCCAACGCTGCATGTCCGCCATTTTCGCCGGATTAACTGAATCTATTATGGAAGTCTTTATGGATGATTTCTCTGTTTATGGAGAGTCTTTCGATAACTGTCTAAATAATCTCGAACAAGTCCTGCAACGTTGCAAGGAAACAAACCTTATCCTGAACTGGGAAAAATGCCATTTCATGGTAACAGAGGGTATCGTCCTCGGACATAGAGTAAGTGATAGAGGGATCGAGGTCGACAAAGCAAAGATTGATGTCATCTCAAAGTTGTCACCTCCGAAGGACATAAGAGGAGTTCGAGCTTTCCTAGGTCATGCCGGGTTTTACAGAAGGTTCATCAAAGATTTCTCAAAAATAGCTAAACCCATGACCCAACTCCTGACAAAAGATGCCGAGTTTATTTTTGACCAAGAATGTATGCAAAGTTTCTCCACCCTTAAAGAAGCACTAATTTCCGCACCTATTCTAAGGGCTCCAGACTGGTCGCAACCCTTTGAAATTATGTGTGACGCAAGTGACTATGCCATAGGGGCCGTTTTAGGACAACGAATCGACAAGAAACCCTATGTCATCTACTATGCGTCCAAAACGCTTGATGAAGCACAAAGAAACTACACGACCACGGAAAAAGAGTTCCTAGCTATCATCTACGCCTTCGAAAAATTCCGCTCTTACCTGATCGGCTCTAAGGTAATTGTCTACACTGACCATTCTGCCATCAGACATTTGATTCAGAAACAGGATGCCAAACCCAGGCTCATCCGCTGGGTATTGATGCTTCAAGAATTCGATCTAGAAATCAAAGATAAAAGTGGCGTAGAGAACGTTGTCGCCGATCACCTCAGTAGAATCGAGGTTGAAGACAAAGATAAAACCCCTATCAGGGACTCTCTTCCTGATGATCAACTTATGAAAGCCACTCATAATTTCCCTTGGTTTGCAGATATCATCAATTATCTGGCCATAGGGATCATTCACCCGTCTGCTTCTTATCAAGATAAAAGGAAATTCCTTCATGACGTAAAACGTTATCATTGGGATGAACCCTACTTGTTCTACCTCTGTGCCGACGGACTTTTTCGTCGATGCCTTCCAGAAGAAGAAATAACATCGGTTTTGGAACACTGCCACTCCGGACCCACGGGGGGGGCACATGGGCGCCAAGAAAACTGCCATAAAAGTTCTACAATCTGGTTTCTTTTGGCCCACCATATCAAAAGACTTACATAATTTTGTCAAATCCTGTGATAAATGCCAATTTTCGGGCAACATATCAAAAAGAGATGAAATGCCTCTTACCATGTGGCAGGAAATTGAGCTGTTTGATGTATGGGGGGTAGACTACATGGGACCTTTCCCCTCATCATATGGTTTCTCGTACATTTTGGTCGCTGTGGATTACGTCTCGAAGTGGGTCGAAGCTGTACCCACTGCATCTAATGACTCCAAACCTGTTGTCAAATTGTTCAAAGATACCATCTTTCCAAGATTTGGAGTCCCAAGAACGGTCATATCTGATGGCGGAACCCATTTTCTGGAACGAAGTTTCGAAGCATTACTAAGAAGATATGGAGTCCATCACAAAGTTGCCACACCTTACCACCCGCAAACTAGTGGCCAAGTGGAAGTATCCAATAGACAGATAAAAGCGATTCTTGAAAAAACAGTGAACAAAAATCGCACTGATTGGTCCACCAAACTTTCTGACGCCCTCTGGGCATATCGTACGGCTTACAAAACACCAATTGGAACAACTCCGTTCCGCTTGGTGTACGGTAAATCATGTCATCTTCCAGTAGAACTGGAACATAAAGCCTGGTGGGCCATCAAGCAACTAAACTTCGACCTTAAAAGTGCAGGAGAGAACAGACAACTTCAACTACAGGAGCTAGAAGAACTCCGCATGACAGCATATCACAGTGCCAGAATCTATAAAGAGCAAACGAAAATGTGGCACGATGGACATCTTAGGAGAAAAGATATCACCGTTGGTGACAAAGTGCTCTTATTCAATTCCAAGCTCAAATTATTCCCCGGAAAGCTTCGAACAAGATGGTCCGGACCCTTCACTATAAAACATATCTACCCAACTGGAGCTGCCATTATCATCAACAACAACGGAGGAGAACGAACGGTCAACGGACACCGTTTAAAAAGATACTACACTCAGGAAGACAAAACACATCAACAAACCCTCGATGTTAGAAACGCTACGCCCACAATTTCGTCGAGCCAGTGACGTAAAACCAAGGCGCTTCTTGGGAGGCAACCCAAGACCCGAGTATCAATTTCTCCAATTTTCTAGTTTTATTCTCTCTTAATTTTGTTTTGCTTCTTTAAGTTCTTTCTTTACTAAATCTAAAAATACAAAAATATACAAATATTTTTATGCTCCAAACGGTCTTAAAACCGTTTGAGACCAAACGGTCCTCAAACCGTTTGGGACCAAATGGTTTTGAAACCGTTTGGGACCAAACGGTCCTCAAACCGTTCGGGACCAAACGGTCTTGAAACCGTTTGGGACCAAACGGTCCTCAAACCGTTTGGGACTAAACGGTCCTCAAACCGTTTGGGACCAAACGGTCTTGAAACCGTTTGGATCCAAACGGTCCTCAAACCGTTTGGGACTAAACGGTCTTCAAACCGTTTGGGACTAAACGGTCTTAAAACCGTTTGGGACCAAACGGTCCTCAAACCGTTTGGGACTAAACGGTCTTGAAACCGTTTGGGACCAAACGGTCTTCAAACCGTTTGGGACCAAACGGTCTTGAAACGTCCCAAACGGTCCTCAAACCGTTTGGGACTAAACGGTCTTGAAACCGTTTGGAACCAAACGGTCTTGAAACCGTTTGGAACCAAACGGTCTTGAAACCGTTTGGAACCAAACGGTCTTGAAACCGTTTGGAATACGATAAGTCACCGCTATAAATACCGACCCCGCATCTCCATCTTCCTCTCTTCGAATCTTCGCACTCTACAGTCTTTTCGTGCGCAGAACTTCACCTTTTTGCTTCTGTGCCTCCGCGCAAGCTTCTCAATCCACCTCCCACAAGATTGTCCGGCGACCCCAAGCACGCTGCTCACTCCGCGCCACCTTCGCGTCGTCGTCAAATGATGTTCTTCGTTGCCGTGCCGTTCTGTCGCCACTATCGCGCCAGTCGCCGTTTCCTCCACCCACCTTCAAACCCTCGCCCCGTTCCACCTTCGCCCCATTCCACCTCCCCCCCCCGCGCCGGCGACCTGCGGCTCCTTGCTTTCCAAGCGGTCCTCCAACCGTTTGAGACCAAACGGTCCTCAAACCGTTTGGAACCAAACGGTCTAGACACCGTTTAGGAACTTTTGTGTAATCAAAGGAATGCACTGCGACATCCATAAAGCTCCTGAGTCAGCGCTACAAGGCACCCCAATTCGCATCCACTCTGCTCCAATCTCCATGGGTTACCGCAATTTTGGCTTAACTCGCAGCCCTTGTTCAAATGACTTCTCAACCTATCACTTTCCCACTCTGAGGACAGAGTGTGTGATGAGTTAGGGGGGGGGTCATCAGACAAGGGCTAGGTATCAATCTCTATACACCCTTTTCCTTAAAATAAGTCACCTCAACTAACTCTAGAATCATGTTAGTCTCTACAAGTATTTAGCACTTAGACATCAAATGGCGATTTATCAACCCCCATCCACTATGGATCCTATATTTTTGCTCCATTTCTTTATCTGACTCTCCATAGGTCAAAATCAGGGCAGAAATAAGCCGAGATCTCAAGGATGAGAGGGAAATCAGGCAACTTCCAAGTCAAAAAGCTCTGCAAGTGGACCACAAACCAAATAAGTGCATGCTGAAAAACTTTAAGAACAACTTTCCTCTCTTCAAAATAAAAGAGGCTTGGCCACCCAAAATAAATCCTCATCCCAAAACCCAAGCCTGTGAGTTTTTGAATAAAAGCCAGAAAGACGAATAAAATCATGAGAGTTGTGCCACGAATAAGGACCTATATAAAGAACTGATAAAGGGCTCACCCGGCCGGCACATTCCGCTGCCCTCACAAAGGCAGATGCGTCGCGTCCGGTAGTGAAACCCTAAAAGTTCCAAGTATACGAAAAGGCTAATAAAGGACTTGCCCGGCCGGTACATTCAGCTGCCCTCATAAAGGCAGATGTGTCGTGTCCGGTAGTGAGATCCTAAAAAGCATAGACAGCCCCTCCCCCACTCGAAGGGGAGTTACACTTCAAAGCCTTTAGCCAACCCTCATACCCTCTCTAGCTTCCAATAGGTTTCCAGAGAGGTATAAAGTTGATTAGAGTCAACAGCATGCACAAAATAAATGTGGTCCCAAGGCAAACTTTGAGATACAGAAAAACCTGAAATCCAAGCAACTCTCGAAATCCAAAAGGATCAAGGCATGCAATAAGCCTCGATACGACCCCTGGGGAACTCAGGTCAAGAATTGAAGCAAGAGTACGGAAATTTTAATTAAGATCGCCGCGCCATTTCATGTCTCAGCTCTATCTAACTTGAGGACAAGCTAGACTCTAAGTTAGGGGGGGTGATAACCTCCTATTTTAGTAGTTTATCTTAGTCTTTTTCTTTAGTTTTCCATACTCTTTCTACATTTATATTGTACTTAAACCTAATTTTACCCCTTTTTGTAAATACATCATCAAACTAACTTTTCCTTTTATAATTGCAGAATAAGCACAAAAAAATAACAAAAGAACAAACCAGCCCAAGGGTCGAGTAGATCCAAACGGTCCCAAGACCGCATGGAGTTCAAACGGTCCCGAGACCGCATGAAGCCAAACGGTCCCAAGACCGCATGGAGTTCAAACGGTCCCGAGACCGCATGTAGCCAAACGGTCCCAAGACCGCATGGAGTTCAAACGGTCCCGAGACCGCATGAAGCCAAACGGTCCCAAGACCGCATGGAGTTCAAACGGTCCCGAGACCGCATGAAGCCAAACGGTCCCAAGACCGCATGGAGTTCAAACGGTCCCGAGACCGCATGAAGCCAAACGGTCCCAAGACCGCATGGAGTTCAAACGGTCCCGAGACCGCATGAAGCCAAACGGTCCCAAGACCGCATGGAGTTCAAACGGTCCCGAGACCGCATGAAGCCAAACGGTCCCAAGACCGCATGGAGTTCAAACGGTCCCGAGACCGCATGAAGCCAAACGGTCCCAAGACCGCATGGAGTTCAAACGGTCCCAAGACCGCATGAAGCTCAAACGGTCTCAAGACCGTTTGACGCCAAACGGTCCCAAGACCGTTTGACGCCAAACGATCTCAAGACCGTTTGACGCCGAACGATCTCAAGACCGTTTGACGCCAAACGGTCCCAAGACCGTTTGACGCCAAACGATCTCAAGACCGTTTGACGCCAAACGGTCCCAAGACCGTTTGAGCCCAAACGGTCTCCAAACCGTTTGGATCTCACTCAAAGCCTATAAATAAGACCTCAGGGCCGTTCATAGAGTCCAGACGTCCAGAGGCTGTCTCTCCACTACCAGAACAACTCCATCCATCACTCGAGGCTGCCGGTCTGAGACTCACGTCCATTGCAAGCTACTTTCTCTCTCATCAACAAGGAAGGTGAGAGGAGAAGATCCGTCATCAAGCAAGCTACAAGGGGTGGAGATCGTTGCTCTCTCCACCAAGGGTTCAACCTTCTCTCCTCAGTGGAGATGATGTTCTTTCTATCTCTTCTTGCCTCCTTCCTTGTTGCTCCCTCTATGAGGAGCGAGTAGTTCCATCCACTGGGGCGCGGGGACTAGCCCCGCTGCCCATGTTTTGTATTTTGTACTGTAAAAAAGATGTTATCATTTCGTTTTAATACTAAATCGTTTCACACATGCTTGAATGATGGCCACGTTCTTGTATGCATTTATTGTCTTTCGTTGTGGTTTGTCTACGACCGCTATCGAGGCTTGAATACCGATTTAGTGTTGGTTTCTGGTGTGTGTATCCACCACGCATCCGTTTCGGTGTCTAGAAGTGTATCTCAAAGAGTGGAGTAAACTCACTATCATTTGGCACACTCCCATCTGTATGGGAGAGACCTTTGGTAAGTCGAGGAACACACTTTGCGAGGGGAATGATGTAAAGCATGTGACCATTTGTTCGGGAATGGCTGGCGTTGCATCATTCCCGCACTTCTCGTAGCTAGGTTATCCGAATAGGAGACTAGGCCTACAAGGACGCTATTCGATTTGGTAATTATCGCTCGCTTGTTAGTTTTAGATGCACGTTTCTTGAGGTTGAGTAAGATTCTCTCTTCGGAGACTACATCCTTCAGTGACGCGTAGTGATGTACCGCATGAGAGTTACTTAACCCTTGGAGGATGAGATGCATTGCCCTTTTCTTATATGGGCATTGGTCTTGTGGAACATCGAAGGGTGCAATGCATCGCTCTTGTCTTATGTGGGCATCGGTCTTGTGGAACACCCTTGGATGCAACGCATCGCTCTTGTCTTATAAGGCATCGGTCTTGTGGAAACATCCATGCATCTAGCTTATAAGTCTTGCTTAGTACATATACAATGCATGTGTAGCGGTGGTAAATACCTGCTTAACCCCAGTGATTCATCATCATTTGTTAACTCTTAAGATTTACTTGCTTTATTTACTTTCTTGCTTTACTTTCTTTGTACTTAGTTTAAAACAACCAAATCAAACTTTCGATCTAAATATCAATCTTTAAGTTGTTAAGTAAAGGCTAAACGTTTTCCATCTTGACTTCGTCAAGACCGTTGTCCCGAGAATTCGACCCTTAACTATACTACGATAAGACTTCCACATGTCTTAGCACATGTGGGTGGAGTTCTTACCATAGTACTAGCAAGGCTAAACTTAGAGACTCATCATCTCTAGGATTTTTAGTGGTGTTGCATAAAACAAACTCCATCAAAAATCTATATAGTTCTCACCTAAGCCTACAAAATAGAATGTAGAGAATAAAAGCCTGAGAGTGAAGAAATGAGCGTTGTTTTCTCTTTTAGGAGAGTTAAGGACGATGCCCATCCGGTGTATGACTGTTCTCATGAACGCGGGTATGTCATGTCTGGAGGTATCACTCCAAAAGCTCATTAGAGAGTTACTAGGAACCCCTAGGGGACCTAAGAGATCATCTAAGTAGCAGGGTTGATTTGAGCATAGTATGAGGGGTTCATCTCATTGCTTTGGGCCAATTGGCTTGGACTGCTGGGATAGTTGCTCGCTACATGGACCAACCTGACGCAGATCAGGATTCTCAAAAGTCATTAGAGTCCTTTGCTTTGTTTCTTAGGACATGAATAAGTGAGAGACGTGTTGATTCCTGATTGGTATGCATGGATTCATGGTGATGGCACATTGCTCATTACTCGTGTGATCACCTATGTGACAATTCTTTCATGTTTAAATAATTATGATTGGAACCCTCATGAGTATCGACAGGTTGTAGATAATTTGCTTAATATTACCTGGAAACTTTTTGATCTTGCTTTGGCAGGATTGTGCCTGACGGGTGGGGGTTTGTTCTGAAATGACATGGATCAAGAGAATTGATGTTTTAAACTATTTTTCTTAACCTTAGCATCTATTGCCAAGATTAATTTGGATCTTATATTTTTATTCTTTGTGCACAGTCTTGCTTGAGGATAAGCAAAGTTTTAAGCTTGGGGTTGTTGATAACACCCAAATTTATGCATATTTTCTAAGAAGTTATCTGTGGTTTTGTGTCATTATAGCCTTAATATGCCCAAAATAACCCTAGACTCTTATCTTTTAGTCGTTTTTATCTATTCATAGATAAATCACCTAAATTAGCCAAATTTTGGACTTGCAGGCACCGAAACTAGCCAATTTTGGGACTCGCAAGTACCGAACCTGATAAGACAAGAATTCTAGCCACTGCCTGATATGGTTTTCCCAATATGGTCTGCCTGATATGGCCTTCCTGATACAATGGCTGCCCGATAGGGCCTGCCCGATACGGTCTACCTGATACAGTCTGCCCGATACGGTCTGCCTGATATGGCGGCTGCCCGATACGGCATGCCCGACACAGTCATCGGGCGACAGTCATATTGGCCCACCTGATGCCTCAAGATCGAAGCCATGGATGAAGGACATGTAGACCTATAAATGCTACAACTCCCATCAACTCGCTACATATAAATATCAGCAACCAACCTACAAAGAAGGGGGGAGGACCCTGCAAGAGCTAGTGACTAGACCAAGGAGCTAGTGTGTCGAGTTCCCCAAAAGCCTACTGCCTGATACAACCTGCCCGATACGGTCTGGACGATATAGCCTTCCCGATATGGCCATCCTGATATGGCCTACCCGATACGGGGTTAGTAGTATCTCAGGTGTCCGTTGCTGTATACTTCGATCTCCTAAATCAAGGAGACTAATACTTATCTTCCCTTTCCAACATTTATTTTCATTCAACATAGCATTGTAATTAAACAATTGTTTCCTTATGAGTATTGGTATTAGTGGAAAATCTCTGTTGTTATTCCATGTACTGCTTTATTTCATTGGATGATATCTTGCTAGCATTTAAGCTCTAGTTTTATCTTTCTGATGCACACTTTCACCTAACTACCAAATCATGTTTCCTGTTACGACCTCTTTGAGAGAAGGGTGTTGCGACTTCTAGAGCTTGGCCCGGCCCTAGTGTATGAGAGTATTTGGGACCAGAGCAGTACTCGATTTATTTATCCACGCAAACCCATGCGCAGTGACTTCGAGAGGGGGACTGGTGCATGTTTTGTTGGCATTCTCTTTGAGAGAAGAGGGAGTAGGATGTAGATCGCTGCCGCTTGCTATGTTTAAGTTTTCTTCCTTCGTGCTTTACTCGGATGATAGACATTTTCCTTTGCCTTTCCAATATTGCAAAACCCCTAAAAATTGCTAAAACCCCAAATACCCTCATAATATTTCTGGTAACTCCTCTTGGAGATAGGTTTTTGGTTTGATTCTTTTTGCCTCTTTCTCTTTATAACAACCTTTTGCCTTTTGGATTTTCGACGACTTAGACAAGTAAAACTTGAGTTCTGAAGCACCATTCTCCAAGTCCCTGTGTTTGACCCCGACTACTACAACCCTGTGCTAGTTGCAGGAGTCTCAGACATTCGGGTATTATAAATTATAAAAGTCCTATGACTTAGACACATCACCACACTCTGGACCCGCGTCTGAGGATGATCACCACTTCTTCAACTGTTTCATCTCAGCTGTTGCCATCATATACTGTGTCTATGCTATAGGTTGAGTATCAAAAACTAAATTGATTTCAAAATCAATCTCTTTGGGAGGGGGTACACCAGTGAACTCATCGGGAAACACATGTTCAAACTCCTATACAACTAACACCTCCTGAATACTAGGAATCTTTGCCTTGTTATCCACCACATGTGCCAAAAACACCTCATAGCCCTATCTCATCACTCTTTCTATTTCCATAGATGAAACTAGACATGTTGGAAGAATATTCCTATCACCTTGGAAGACCCACAAAATATCACCATTAATAAACATCGCAACCTTGGCACTACAGTCCAAGACCACCTGATACTTTTCCAAAGTATCCATCCCAAGGATCACATCAAATCCATGCATGTCAAGTAGTAAGATATCCAATTGAATGCTACGTCCTGAGAAGGAAATAACACATGATGGACACAACTTCTACAGCATGGCAGAACCAACATTCTAATCAAAGACTATCTTATCTATGACTAATAGGTAAGGAACAACTAGCTATTACTTCACTAGTGATAAAAGAGTGTGTCACACTTTGGTCAACCGAAATAGATATAAAGCATGAAGAAGACAAATCAAAATGAAATAATTCCATCTGACCTATCATGACCTGAGGGTTGATGACTCCTTCTAGCTTACTTATCACATAGAATCGAGCCATCACCTGTTGTTGCCCCCTTCCTCTTCCAACTTTCCCTGAAGAACTGACCTTTGCTTCCTAACCGCATGCTCTACCACTGCCATTGTACTATTGTTGTTGCTGCGACCCTTGCTGACTTTGCCTCGACTATTGAGTCACGACTTCATCCTTCACATGGAAGAATCACTTGGTATGACCAACCTCTCCACACTTGAAATAGGTTTTACTCTCAGACCACGGCCTAGATGGCCCCAACACTGACAATGATGTTGCATTGTGAGCTCCCATAGGCAGAAAGCTACCACTTCTACCTCTTCTTTATGTCCACTACGAGTGAGTCATTGACCTATGTTGAGACTGAGATGCTTAGGAACTAGGCTTTATGAAGCCTCCTGATGATTGTCCTTGGTACTGTGCATGCTTCTTCTTAGCCTTTTCCTCATGCTTCTCCATAATTGACCATTCTACCCTCTGATCTAATTCTACGAAAGTGGCACGCCTTTCCTTATTCTCTAAATCTAACATCAATATTGTCAACTCAGTACTCAAACCCTTCTCAAAGCGCCCGATCCTTTCCTCCATATGCAGAAAAAACCTTAGAAGCTCAACAAACTTAGCTTCATATTCACTGATAGACATAGATCCTTATCAGATATTCTCACACTGTAAAATCTTATCATCCTAATATGTCTTTAGAAAATACCTATTCACAAACTCTCTTCAGAATTCTTCCCAAGTGATCACAACACCTGGGCTTTTCTCTTCCTCAATGGCCCACCAACGACCAACACTCCCTTTCAAAAGGTACACAACATGTTTTACCTTATCCTCTTCAGGCATATTGAGGATTTTGGAGGCCTTTTCCAACTCAGTCAACCACATATCTACATCAGCTGGATCAGATGTATCAACATTCTCCAATGCCCCTACACATTGAAGTCACTCAAAAGTCTTCCCAGAACCTTGGGATTCAGCATCAGGGAAAGTTGGTCTAGGTTGGGTTCAGGCATCCTATCCACCATGTGTGTCATTGTAGCCATAAAGTGTCCAAACATGGATTCAAAAGTAGGGTTAGCTGCATTCCTTGGGTTGACTTGAGGCACTTCTGGCATCAACCTTCTCTTGCCTCCTAGTACCACTTCTCTCGGCAACATATTCTTCATATTCTCCAGACATCTTTTCTTCTCTTCTTCTTATTAAGTAGAAGTGACCATAAGATATATTGAAGGATACTAGAATAGACACAAACCCTAGTCATATGTTGCTATAGATTCAACAAGCCTATATCTTTGATACCAACCAAACAGTGACACCCTTCACCAGACAAAGAGAGATTACTCAAAACAAATCATAGAGTTATCACTAATCAAACATATTACCATAAATTAGGGTAAATTAAAACCATTTATAATGCAATTGCAAAATATGTTACATATCATGAACATGCCCAAACTCTGTCCATCTGTATTTCATATATACCCAAAGGTATTACATTTCACGTTCTAGGCTCTCAAGCCACCACTGTTACATATTACAACCTATTTAGATATATACATGCCATTTCTATACACTCATGACATAAATCCAAAATCTACATGTTGATATACAAAAAAAATAAAATCTCCCCAAGGATCTAAGAGTACATGTTCGACACATATGACTCTACTACAAAACTCTAGTAGCATGTCCAACCTTCTGACAACTACTGTTCTCCTTACTGCTCAACACCGGATGCACGACTTCTACCTCCTCGTGCATGGCCACCTAAAAGATGTGGAAACCCACATGGTGAGACCAAATGTCCCAACGAGAGATATGACTCTCTACCAACATCTATTATAAGCACATCCAGATAATAAAATAATTAAGTAAAGCAATTAATACTGGTTAAATAGTTTAAGCATTTACAACTGAGCAGTATAACAATTTATACTTTTTAGAAGGAATATGAAGAACATGTATAACTCTTATAAACTAAATAGTATAAGAAATAAGGTATGGGGTCATCTAATGTGATTTGTATTTGACCCTGAGCAAATATACTACACGACTATTTCACAACTTTCATTATTATGCCCTGAGGATTTGAGGTGTACAACTCAAATCCAACTGACCAATGCTAAGTCTAAATCAGTACCATATAAGATCTATGGAAGAGTCAGACCCCATGATCATCACCTGCACTACTCGGTAAGTTCCAGTATGAATGTAATAACATATAGTCAACACAAAGACATAAACTTATAGTCAAATCTATAGTCTTGTAGAGAACAACTCGTAGTCATAGGTATGGTCCTGTAAAACAACTATCCTACTTTGGTACATGGAAAATTGCTAGAGGATAGGCTCACACATGGTCGTTCAAAAAGAATACATCATACCACTGGTAAACAACAATTTAAGGATACAAGGAGATATCTCAACTTTCACTCTACATATTCAATAATATGTGCTCTGAGTTTCCTATAGGAGTTACTCATCTCACCATCCAACAAGATATTAATGTTGAAGATGTATCTATGGTACATGACAACTACATGACTGGGGTTTTACTTTATTAGATAATCCAATTTGGTATATTTTAACACATCAAACAAGTTACAATGTATAAACACTGCAAAGTTAAGGTATGATACAACTCTAGAAGATATAAAATGTATAAAGCGAGAAATTGTCTCATAAAGACATGATACTTGTGTCATTGACATTACAAGGCCATCACTAATATCACATCACTATGGGATATCAATCCCACAATCACATCTCTAGAGGATTTCACCTCAAACTGTGCTCAAGACACTTCTTAGGCCATTAGACTCAATCACATAATTCATGCTCATTCAATAACACAATATGTCTCAACAATACTCATAATCACGACGCTATATTATGTAGTATCACCATATCATTCACATAACTATGTCATTCATATCAACTGCAAGTTAGGGTTACACAAGTAGGAGAGAGAAAAATAATCATTATAAAATAATCATCTTCAAGTAGAGTGAACATATATATCAAATTATCACAAGATTAGGGTTAGGGTTTCATATGTAGACAATTAGGGTTACATAAAATTATACCATCACTAAACCCTAATTTCATCACTTCCCACATGTTTGGAGTGTACTAAGGTTAAGAACTGATGTTAATGATTAGGAAATAACAACCACATCATCACATGTGTAGGTTATTAGTCATGTGTTGCGGTCAATGAAGTAGCTAGTAGGTGTAGCGACCTACACTATGTAGCGACCTTGTTCATATGTGCTCGACCCAAACACCAACCATAGTGTTACGACCATAATAAAGATAGGCGTCTCAACCACTATCAAAGGCATGTGTCTCAACCACCCTCAACATATGGGTCTCGACGACTCACTACATATGGATCTCGCACAGACCCTCAATAAAGTGTTGTGATCGCAACACAAGGTGACACCCAAACAAGGCGTTGCGACCGCAACTACACCAAGGCATCGACCCCCCATCCATGATGTGTTACAACTATGACACATAGGTGTCACGACCAAAACCAACTCAACTCCAACCTGTTACAACCATAACACAACCTGGAGGGGTGTTTCTACCTTCACACTTCATCATCACGATCACAATGTTTAAACAATAGACTAAGTGACTAAGCAACAATGTTTCATTGCGATCAACATAGTATGGGCAGAGACCAACCCTTAGGGTTAGGGTGTTGCGGTCAAGACATCCACCCACTAGGGTGTCAACCGAAAAGGAAGGCCAATGGGTGTAATGTCCAAATTTCAGCCACATCCCCAACTTCAGAGTAGACCCAAACATGGTCGAAATAGATGATCAACATCAGGGTATACCGAACATCATTTAAGTGCAACATCTCAACAAATAATGTTCATCTAACCCTAGAACATGTATCATGGTATGTCACCTTGAAGATCTTGATTAAGGGGTTGAAACCAAATTTTTTATGCATGTAAACAAAATCAAAACCTTCTATTAATCAAGGTAGACAGATCACAAACATGATAACATAGCTCAATAAATAAAGATTGAAAGAATCACATCATTCTCCCAATCACCACAAAATCGGGTACAAGAATTTTAGGGTTTATAAGAAAGAGTAACTTTATCAGGAATACTACAAAATCTAAACCCTATAACATATCACTTCTTCTACCATATAGAGCACATTTTTAATATTTAGAACAACAACATATGATCATGTTTAAGATGCAAATAATGGATGAGGGAAAAGTTATCTAACCCGCCTTTGATTTGAAGATTGCAGCTTCCAAGATCTCAAGCTCTAGGAGAGAGAAAAGAACTTCAACCAAGTTCAACTCCACAACCAAAGGATCTCCTCAAAAGAAAAGAATACATGGTCACAAAGGGCTCAAGAAGAGGGTTATAACCCTAGGTTGAACCAAGGAATAAGAAAGAAACGAACTTATTCTCATTTGGGTACCACTATGTCAAACATGGTATCCGACCCTTGTGAAGAAAGAAGACCTTCAAGGAAAGCCACCATGGATGATGCATAGCCTCATGGCCGAGAGGAAGAAGAAGATAGAGATTTCATAAAGGGAAAATGTGATCAAA
The DNA here is from genome assembly GCA_963693085.1 of Alisma plantago-aquatica. NCBI lineage: Eukaryota > Viridiplantae > Streptophyta > Magnoliopsida > Alismatales > Alismataceae > Alisma > Alisma plantago-aquatica. The sequence continues at coordinate 40,335,017 of OY856415.1, read as the reverse complement.
AGAAGGAGATCACTTACTAAGAGATTGAATTACTAAGAATATCCACCAAAGAGTTAATCTAGCACAAGATCTTCAACATGCAAGGTGGATGGGCTACCCAAGCTTCAAGATCAGGCTTACTTTTCCCCCAAAGCTCCTAGAACGATTGTAAGAGAGAAGGAAGAGAGTAGGGCCGAAAAAAATGATTGCAAGTGAAGAGAAGATATTATATACACAAGGTAGGAGGGAAGTAGGAGATTATGAGGTGTCAACATAAGAGGATATCAAGGGACACATGTATGTTGGTATGCATGCCCAAAGAGCTAATAATATGATGATTGAAATGGCATAAAATGTAAATGATTTAATTATTAATAGAAGGCAAGCTTCCAATTTATTATGTTTTGTTCAGTTATGAGATAATGATGGAACATGATAAATGTCTAGATAATAATATTACTTAATGATGTATGTCTTCACATATTAGCCTTGTTGAAGTGAGATCATACATATGTTAAGAGTACATATATACATTTACATTATGTCCCCGATAATTTGTTATTATGTAAGGTTGATAGACAACAATGACACATAAGACCAGAGTGTGAGTTGGTTGATGACTAAATCTCATTAGTCATGATATGAAAATATCAACCAAGCACACAGATACATATTAGAGAATAGTGTATCAGACAAACCCATCATGATATTGACACATGGAAGCCATCATCATGGAAGTCATAGTCATATCTCACAGTGATGGTGGTGGTTGTGGTTCTTAGACTTGAAATCACTACACTCATCACATGTCGTTGGGTACACTTAGACATTATCAAACTTAGTCCTGAAATATGGGTTGTTATAACAGTGATGATTGGGTGACTTTAACACATGGGGAATGACTATGAGTGATAGATATGAGATTTGTCCCTCCTATAGGAGTGTGATATCCAAGGCCTATTGATTAGCAAGACTGGGAAAAGTATGGCCATACACATGTGAGTCAATGTGTGATATTGAGCTTATATATATTTCATGAAGTCTGCTCTGGTTCAAGATTCAAGATTGAATAATAATCAGGATGACTGCTCCATGCCTCTAGTTTAATCTTGATATCAGTGGTAAAGGAACTATACAAACACTATAACACCATACACATATTGTAGGTTGAAGTTGCCCCCCAACTTTACATTCACTTGGGTAACACTGATGGGTGATTAGGCACCACTCCTTGCTTGTGATGTCATAAGTTGTTATGGACATTCACTGCCAACGTGATATGGAACCTATAGGGTCACACACATTGGCAGTTTGATCTTGAATGATAATTGAATTGGTTACTAAATTGTTTAGTTATTTCAATTCAGACAAGAAATCAGTTGACTAGACTGTCAAATGATTGGTTCAGGTGTTGAGACAACTGTTTGGAGTGTCAAGTTGATTGTATTGTAAATTAGGTGGAATTCAGCCTGAAATGGCTTGTGAGATGCCGTTTGGCTTGTCCATACGAACATATCAAGTGATGTGAGACCTCCATCTCACATGAACCAAATAGCCATCTCGGGGGTGTAATTTGATTGCATCAATGATTGGTGCTGACATCAAGTTGAGTACTAATTGGAATCGAATTGCCGATGTATGTGCAAAATTGGAAAGTGTGAAATGATTGTTTTGCTTAACAAAATGACCATCTCATGTGTGAGACAACTGTCTTGTTGGGTGAGATGATCATTTTGGAGCACGTATGGTTGTGAAACTTACAAAATTGTTGCAAAAATTCAAGATCTTTCGGTCCTTTCTACTCCTACTTTAGTCCCACATTGTCTAGGGATTGGGAACCCTAACCCCTCCTACATAGAGGGGTACTGGGGGCTTCCCAAAACAAAACTACTACACAGACAATTGATAATCATTTGCTCTGAAAATTGTTGTCCTCTCTGGTTGTGGTAACCATGAGAGCCCAGAAAAGGGAGGGATACCCATGGGAGAGAAACAAATGTGGATCATTATAGTGTGATACTAGGTTGGTGACTAGTACACCAACGGGAGGGAAAACTCCTTCCTATTTGTTCTAATAGGAAGACAAGAGTTCTAGTTCATCTGTGTGGATTACTCTAGAGGCAGGAGTCCTTTGGCTACTACTAGGAGGGCAACCTCAACTCGTAGTTCATGGTGAGACCTGAGGAGCTGCTACAATAGGTGTTTGAGTCTGCTATCCATGGAGGAGAAGTTATATGATTCTGAGTGCATCCAAGAGTTGCACACACCATTAAAGACAAAGCGCGCATATACGTCGACGAGGATTGTCACTAGACTTGCTCCTAAACTAGGTATATCTTTGTTAAACCATCCTATCCATTGCATAGTTATTGACATGATCTACTGGTTAATGGGAAATATGTTAGTATTTGTTTTGTTTTTGCTGCCTACCTGATGCCATATTTCCCTATAGTGGTATCAGAGTCATGCCAAATAATTATGTTTTGGGATAATCGATATGATCAGATTGTTGGTTTTACCATGTTTAAATATTGCATGTGATGCGACTATTTAAACTGGTTAATGTGCACGCCTGTCTAAATCACCACATAAGAATCCAAAAGAATATATATATATATATATATATATATATATATATATATATATATATATATATATGATATGATATATATGTAATTTACACGTGTCGTTATAAAATTGATTTTGATGGTGGATGTGAAGCATGGTTCTGTCCATAACCCCAGATCTATGTGTGCATGGTTGTGGATATTTATTCCTATTGTTAATCAGTTTGCTTATTGAGCCTCTCTCTCCTTCTAGATGTAAATTAATGCTTTTCTTCTTATTTCTCCTCAAATGTAACTTGAGGTTTTCCCGATATACAATGTAATAAGAAATAGGATAGTTTTAATATATATTTCAATGTGAGATGATGATTTACACAAAGGCAAAATGAGTTGCTCATGAGATGACCTAATCGACTAGAGGAACAAGGAGGCCAGATGACAGAAGGATGAACCGATCGACTGGTGGCCCAACTGATCAGTTGAAGGTGTCCAGACCCTTCTTGGACCTGAGAACCAGATGACCGCTTAAGAAGACCTCAACTGAGCGACTAGAAGGTGAGTCAATCGGTTTAAGAGTTGAACCGATCTACCCAGATTGGTTCGAGCATAAATCTTCACTAACAATAGGTTGCATATGATGTGGACCATAGGTGATAGTAATTCCTAGTGGCTCTAAGGAATTACATTAGTATGGCCATAACCATCGCTTGTGTGTTTTATTTATTGCATGTTCTCATTTGTGGTTTTAACATGTATATTATATGTACTATATATGTGGTGATTGGATAAAGTATATGTATTTATACAAAACTCCCTCAACTAAAATATTAAGTCTTAGATTCTCCCTAAAAATGTCACACATGAAAAGCTTGATCGACCAAGCGTAGGTGATGCCAAAGTGTGGTACACCATCTATCTCATGGAAGTGTGATTGTAATTATGTAGGTGGCACCAAAGAGGAGTACATTATTATCGTGTCGATTTTTGGGTCAGACTTAATCGGTGATTCTTATAACATCTAAGCCTAGAAGCATGCAGATGATGATGTCAAGTATTTGCACATATCTCTATCCAAGAGTTGCATATGATGCAATTGGCATGATGGCCTACCTAAATAATCAAGTTGTGGGAGATCAACCAAAGATGACTCATGATTTGATGAAATATGGATCTTGGCCCACTAGAATATTGTACCCTGCAATATTTTGAATTCATATTGAGGGCTATGAATTCAAATAAAATAATGGGAGTGATAATGATTAAAGACCTAATTCATATCGCCAATTTTCTCAAAATAAAACCAAATCAAAAATATTTTGAAAAGGTTGCAATAGTTATTGTAGAATGAAATGTCCAACACATTCAAATTGTGATTATTCCTTAAGAAAGACAAAATAGGATAAAGTTCCAAAATTGGTTAAGGACTTTGAGAAATGTTCTCAGCTCTGAACAAAAGCTCTATGTCCTTGACAGAACAATGTCAAATGAACCCACTCCAAGTGCACCTAAGGCTAAATGGATGCTTATTGGAAGCATGCCAATGATGTGATAGACATTTGAATACCTAATGCTATGTTGTATGACCTATTAGTTGCATGAAAAACATGAACACATGGACATTCTTGAGATGGGAAAACATTTTAAGAATCATGTAAAGAAAATAAGGTATAATTTGAGTGCAAACTGACAAAGGGAGGTCTGGTAGAACCCCATGCGTTCAATATGATTGGACATGTGGAATGATTGGGATTTCTCTTAGATCAAGAGTTGACCATGAATATGATTATGCAAGAGTTGCATGAATCATATAATCAATTTATCAAACGCTTAGTAAAGCAAGAAAGAAGAAGGACAAATCTATGATGATGATTAGTGGAAGTGAGTCCGAGGGTAAAGGCAAAGATAAGAAGTGTTCTAAGTCTAAGCTTGAGTCCAAGTCTTAAGCACTCAATATATGGAGAAGGGTAAGTGCCCTTTCTCACTTAAAGGATAAAGAAAAGAAAGTTCCACCATTGTCACTTGTATCAACATTGGAAAGGAATTATCCTCTTCATAGAGGATCTCTGAAAGAAGATAGAGATAGAGATATCCACCTCAGGACCTGAGAAGAAGTAAGCTAGAACTACATGGAGCAAGGGTTATTGCCACTATAGTTAAAGGTTGTCATTCATGGACACATAGTAGGATTAGATATTTGCTATTGTTTACTTGCCAAACATCATATGTTTTTTATGACAAGAACATTATGATCTTTTATGGAAATTCCATATGTCTCACAAACTATACTTCATAGTTGCAGAGACAAATGTGTATGAAAAATATATTGAATGACATGATAACTCAAACATTGAGTACCGATAGCATTGTCATCTAGAATAGATAAATGATAAATGCATTTCTAGAATCCATATGATGGTTATTGATTCAGCCCTATTTTAGGGCTTTATTTTGTGTCATTTTGCATTTTAGCCACATCTATACTTGTTAGGTTACATGTTATTTCCCTCAATATGTGTTTTATTGTCAAAATCACTTATGGATGGTTTTTTCATGTTTTATAGGTACTTTGGCCACTACTTGATGGATTGGAAAGAAGATGGTTGAATTTAGGGTTTCCCTAGGCTTGGAGGAGCCCAAAATGAGGCTGAAACCATGCCCAACCTACCCCAAGTGGTCAAAGTAGGTTTTGAAGCAATACCCTCCATGGATGGCCAAGTTCAACACTCAAATGCAGGGGAAGGACCCCAACACAGCCGTGCTACCATGGAATGGCCGTGCTGGGACATGCCTGAAGCAGCAGAATCATCAAAAATTGACCTAGTCGGCCAGAACGGCCGTGTTACCAAGAATGGTCGTTTTGGCAGTTCCCAACACGGCCGTGCCACCAGCCCCAGAAACTCAAAATTCCCATGTTCAATCCATTTTCTCACCACGGCCGTTCCCATCCACCACGGCCGTGCTACCCATTGCCCAACACGGCCGTGCAGCCCAGCAGGACTGTGCTACACATAATTTTACCTGATTTTCTACATTGTTCTCCCGATTTTACCCTCCACTTAACCTAGTGCTTCCCCCACATCTATATATACCTAGGTGGTGGCTGGGTCATGAGGTTGGCTACCTTATACCCCTTCCTAGCTCCTCAAATCGCCACCCACTCCATTCCACTCCATATCCACATCAAATCCACTCCATTTAACCATTTCCACCACATAACCCCCCATATCTAAGCCTTCCATCCACTTCCTTTCATCATTTCACACCCTTGCACCTTGGAAGAGGGAGGAGGATGTCCTGCAGCTTCTAGAGAGGAGGACTTCTTCATCTACACCGAGCTCCATGGCTTCTTCTACCTCTTTCTTCTCTCTTTTTGTATTTTCCATTTCTATGAGTAGCTAGGCCCCTGTGGGTGGGCTGTTTGGGGGAAATTATGTTACTTTGATACCATGTTGGGGGGAAATAACATGTAAATGTTGTAATTCCATTTGGTAATGATTATATTCTATTTCTATCTCATTCTCCATGGATTACTTATTGGTTTGTGTGTGAAATCACCTAGGAATTTAGGCAAATTGCTTGTATGTGTGAATTTTGGGATTTGCCCCTAGGTCCAATTCTTGGATCCCTAGGTTGCCTCCCATCTTCCTACATCCTAATCAATCTCCCTAAACCTAAGTGAGAGATCTAAGTAGCTAGATTAGATAATTCTAGTGCAATTAGCATGGATCCTTCTCAAGGCTAGAATGTGGGGGAATTGGGGTCCAAAGCCCTAATTTCACCTCCCCATTACTACCCTCGGCCCCTAATTGCCCTAGGAATGCCTAATCTAGAAACCTAGACTTGATTAGACTATAATTGAATTGAACCTAATCTCTAACCCAATTGAGCCTCGTAAGGGTAGTAGGGGGTGTTAGGGACTAGTTCCCCTATGCACAACCTAGCATATCCATGGCCAGTTAGTAGCTTAGGTTAATTCATTAGACTCTAACTTGTTGTTTGGTTTGGATGATCTAAATGGAATCATAATGTTCATATGTCACCCCCCAACTTAAGTGATAAGTTCATACCCCTAAACAGCCCACACACCTCTTTACTGCTTAAAACCCTAGTTTTGTGCTTGCCTAGCTTAGTTAGCTCTTTACCTGCTTAGTTAGCATCTTGCTTTGCTCTTTCCTTGTTTATGCTAGTTTAGTTCTTTAATTGCTCTTTTGCTTTTCTCTTCTTGCCTTAGCATAATTTGTCTTTTCATACCTAGCTTAGTCCTTTCTTTCCTGCTTAGTTTTAATCTAGTCTAGGGTTAATGTAGATTTCATTCCTTCCTTTAACTGTTTCTTGTTCATCCTTATTTAACAATCAAAACAACCTTTAAACCCTTAACCCTAGTCTCCGCAGTAGGAACCTAGCCAAACTAACCTAGCTCTAGTGCTCCCTCTTTTTCCTGTGGATCGACCGTTTACTTGCCACCTTCCTATACTACGACACGACCCTGTGCGCTTGTGGGTGTAGTGTTTTAGTAGACGTAGGTAGCTAGTTTAGGTTTATAAATTTTAAAAGCATAAGATCCCACATCCCGTGCGCTCCGACCTCGTGGGGTGTAAAAACACCACTAGCGGGGACGCACCTGTTATCTAGACTCTTTTGGTTATTAAATCAATAGAGACATGAATGTCTTATTTTTTTTGCAATATGACAAAAGGATCTTCACTAGATGTAGTGGGAGATCGACTATTCCATTAGGACTAGTACATATGATGTACATAGACCTTTTGCAATGAATACTAAACGTAGTTACAAGTAACTCATCCTATTTACTGGTGCAATCAATACATATTGAAATGTGTATTTAATTAAATACAAGTTTGGATCTCTATAACTGTTCAAGGAGATCATAAATGAAGTACATGACTAAATTGGTAAAAGTATTAAGATACATTGATGTGATCAATGTTGAAATATTTTAAAACCAAGAGTTTGAGGACCTTTCAGAGAGATCGTGATAGTGTATCACTTTGAAATCCACCAGAAACATTTTGATGTGTTAGAAAGAAGGTGTCACACCCTGTTAAGTCATGGTGAGATTATCAATAAAATCTAGCTAATCTTACAATTTCTTTATGGCACATGCTTTATACTAATACAATGTAATGTGTAAAGTGGTTCAAAAGACACCATATGAGATATGGCATGAGAAGTGTCCCAATGTGTCTTTTGTAGTGATTAGTATTGAAATCTTACATATGAAAATAGTTTCTTAAATGACTTTATCCACAAATCACATGAATGTTATCTTATTGAATACTACTTATATTCCAACCCGACAACAAAGTGTTTGTTGTTAGGATGATTGAATTCCTAAATGGAAATTAGTTCCAAAGGAATCAATGGGAATAAAAGTAGAACTTGAAATGTTTGAGACAAACAAGAAAACATAGAACCTAAAGAGGTATAGTAGGAACGAGGAGAATCACACATTGTTGTGGAATCTCAAGTTCCTTATGTAACTCATAGAACTCATAGTTCTAGTAGAGCACACCTTCAGTTTGAAAGATTATGACATCTTATAACTCAAAAGGCAATGATTTGATCATAGAGATGAGGTAACAACCTACCTAGAATCTATTGAGGGACCAGAATTTGAGGAATGGCTTGAGGCCATGGGATAAAAGATGGACTCTGTGTACCCCAACAAGGCATGACCTTGTTGGATCAACCTGAAGGGGTAAAAACCATTGGGTGCATTTGGGTCTCTATAAGAAGACCAACATGGAAGGGTAATTTGATTGCAAAGAATTTCAAATTAGTCAATGTGTTGAACATGATGAAGTCTTTCACCAGTTACCATGGTTATATCTGTCTGGATCATGCTTGTTGTTGTAGATTAATATGTTTGTGAGATTTGGCATATGGATGTTAAAACCACATTCCTTAATTGGAATAATTAAAAAGATGTGTACTTGACACAAACCAATGGTTTTATAAATCCATTGTTATAAATAAATTCTATAAGCTATAAAGGTCAATCTGTGCATTGAAGCAACCATCTCAGAGATGGAATCTTCTATTTGACAAGACACTCAAATGGTTTAACTTGAGTCAGAACGAAGATGGAATCTGTGATTAAAAAATATTTAGTGGGAGCATATTAATATTTCACATAATGACGGGGAATGATGTCCTTATCCTGTAAATGTTAAAACCTGACAAGAACCTTCTATATGAAGGGTTTAAGTGAAGAATCCTATGAGATAGGAATTGAGATCTACAAAGATAGATTTGGAAGCTTCTTGACCTAAGTAAGAGCACATACATTATAAAGATGTTGATGGGTTCAACATGCAAGACTCAATGAGAGAAAACATGTCCATGTTCAATGGAGTTAGTCTCTCAGGAGCCTAGTGTCCCAATTCTTATGAATAATAGGAACACATGGATAGATGCCATATGCATTTGCAATTGGATCTATTTTGAATGTTATATTATGTAATTATTCCATTATCTCTTATGTATTATACATGAAAAGAAGATATCCAATAATCTCATAAGTATTTGACATGACGAGAGAATATCCAGTCATCTCATATGTATTTGACATGATGAGAAGACATATATACCTACCTAGTAATCTTGTATGTATTGGACATGACAAGATGGTATATGTCAGATGCCAGTGAGAGTCATTGGACTACCATAAAGAACATCCTTAGGTTCTTTTGAAGCACTTAAAGGATTGGTTCCTTGGTTATGGTAGTAAGGAAGAGTTGGATGTAAAGGGTTACACCCAAACAAGCTTCCAGGATAACAAAATATTTGTAATCTATGTTTGACATTAAATGACAATTGTAAGCTAGAAAGGGTTTCAAGCTAATGATAGTTGTTCAAATCTACAAGATAATCCAAGTATATCTGTGTTATGAGAACAAAAAAGAATATTGTATGAAACAATAAGTTCATATGGGTGAACGTGTGTGAGGTTCCAACCATTGATGACACAGTAGAAATACTGATGACAACAATGGAGATGATAGTCAAACTGGGAATCTCAGATAGCATACTGCAGAACTTCCATATCATACGCGTAGTCGTACAATGAAAAGATGAGAAAATTACAAAATACCTACTTAAAGAAAATGTTGATAAACCCTCTATAAAAGCACTTGCGTAGCAGAAGCATGATGGTTATGTTATTTCACTCAAGATAAGATCCATGGGTGATTAGCTCTAAGTGCAATTAGAAGTCTGTTGGTATGTATGCTGAGAGAGCCAATCACATGATGATTGAAATGACATAAAATGTAACTGATTTGATTATTAATAAAAGGCAAGCTTCCAATTTATTATGTTTTGTTCAGTTATGAGATAATGATGGAACACTATAAATGTCTAGAGAATAATATTACTCAATGATGTATGTCTTCAATTATTAGCCTTGTTGAAGTGAGATCATACAAATGTTAAGATTACATATATATATATATTCTCATTATGTCCCTGATCGGTTGTTATTGTGGAAGGTTGATAGACAACAATAACACATAAGATCATAATATCAGTTGGTTGATGACTAAATCTCAATAGTCATGATATGGCAATATCAAACCAAGCACACAGATACATTAAGAGAACAATGTATCAGACAGACCCACCGTGAGACTGACACATGGAAAACATCATCATGGAAGTCATAGTAAGCTCTCACAGTCATGGTCATGGTTGTGGTTGTGGTTATTAGACCTGAAATAACTGCACTCATCATATGTCATTGGGTACAATTTGACATCAACAAACACAACTTGAAACATGAGTTGTTATAACAGTGATGATTGGGTGACTTTGACACATGGGGAATGACTCTAAGTGATAGATATGGGTTTGTTCCCTCCTACAGGAGTGTGATATCCTAGGCCCATCGATTAGCGAGATAGAGAAAAGTATGGCTGTAACGACCTCATTTTCCACGTCCCCCAATTAAGGAAAGACCTTAAAGTTGAGAGTCATTATCTATATCCCCAAGGATCCATATTTAGCAAATAATAAGTAATAGAAAACAATTTCATTAATTCATAAATATTATTTACAAAATTCTTACATGAAATTCCATTACAAGAATTATACATAGAGAAGATGTGTCTATCTAAATCCTCCTTACTTAGATTGATGTCTTAACGTGGTTTCATCTTCATCTTCATGTCCCTTATTGAGTATCTCATCATATACCTAAAATGTCGTAAAACAAAACACAGTCAGTATGACAAGTCATACCGATATGTGGGGGGAACAAAAGTTCACAAGTAATGATAACAACATAATTCAACAATTAATGTTTAACAAACCAAATTTACATTTTCACCATGACTACCCATTCTAGGTTTATCCACCCTCTGTCATAATCCTTCAGGGCCTCATACTGTAGTATTCACTGTCTTCCCCTATCGTGGAGTATGACCTTTCCGTAGATCCATAGGTGGTCTAGATTCAGACAAGTGATGTTCATACATAATGTGATAATCATAGTCACTTTAAAGTTTGCATGGAATGAAATAAACAAGAAAGCATATATTTTCAAACTATACGAACAAATATTCAAGAAACCATGTCAAACTCCAATGATATTCTTAGGCATAGCTACATACCTTTGCCATGCAAATTATTCAATTATACTTCAAGAATAGTCCAATCAAGCAAGCAAATCAAGCAATCATCATATAATCTGCATTACGTGAATTCCAAAGTGTCACCAAACATATTAAATACATTATACCCTAATCGATCCAAATCTAGGGTTTAGGTTTAGGATACAGCATAAGGGTATTAAACCTATTTCCATCACATATTTAACATTAGGTGAAAACCCCACATATCCATTTCATTATGATCACTTGGATTAGCCTGAGTTCATTAATGATATCATCTTTAACTTCAAAACCCTAATTCTCATGATTATCATTTTAATGACCTAAGAATCCTAATTCATATTAATTGTATCATGATCAACAAATCTATCATTTTAGAGCATCACAAACACTTATATTAGATTAACTTCATTATTCAACATAACAAGTTATGACCTAAGTTTAATAACTCTATTAATTCACATGTATGGTTAACCACTTTAGAAACACCAATTACCATTATTATTATCATTATCATGGACATCTAGATTCCTCATATTATTCAAAAACATTAGATAGTAGCATAAAGAAAGGGTTTTTGAAGTATTCAACATGTTAAAACCCAAATCAAGGGTTTAACTACATTAATCACCAATTTAACAAATATTGCACCACTTTTAGAATTGGGTTCATATTCAGGTTTGAAATATATGTTATTTGGATTCTATGTGTTCTCCTGATCAATTTTAATATATTACTTATCCCAATCTTAGTTACCAATAATTTTATATGATTATTTCAAGATTAACTTTATTTGGGCCAATGACATGCTGCCACGTCAGCAGCATTGGTTTCTTAATAAATCAACTTGTGCAGCCTTTAAATAGATACAGAAAGACCTTGTTTCCCTTCTTCCTCCCACATATAGGTGGGGGTACATTTTTCGTTTCATTCTAATCCCCTCCCTTACCTTACAACGGCCTGCCTCTCGGCCTAACTACGTTGGTGCAGGTTGTCCTCATCAGCTTCCGAATGGCTAGGCGACGATCCAGGCTAACCCATGTGACCTAGCCAAATCTGGGAAGACACTACTCATGGTCAGAGGAGGTCGGAGCTCGGGAATCTTAGACTGGGGTGGAAGGGTGTTTGCAGGAAAATAAATGACAGAACTAAAGAGAGAAGAGGTCATACCTTGGAACTTTGGTACAGGTAGAGAAAACCAACTATATTAAAGTTTTAAGATCTTCTCTCTACTTCTAAGGGTCCATGGGAGTTCATCCAAGGACGTGACATCATGCTTGAGGAATCAAACTTGCTGGTTAAGTTCACATGCACCTCGACGACCCATCGTGGTGTTGGCAACTCACTCGCTAACCCTGGGTTCGTGTTGCATACCAATGAACCCCATCAAGATGATGGTGAGCCTCCCTCTTCCTGATGACATGAGGTAGAACCCTAAAAGAAGAGGAGTACAATGTGGAAAGAAGGATGAGAGGGTTGGATTGAGGTAGAGATGTTCTGTGATTGTAGGGAGTTTGGTGTAGTTGTTCGGGTACACCTAGGCCTTATATAGGCACCACAGAGGAGGGGCTAGAGAAGAAGAAAGGTGAGAGAGGAATAACATGGCTCAAAAGGAGTTCCTATATTGTCTTTCCTATATACACACTGAGGGGGATGTCCATCATGACCATTAAATCTCCTTTTGTCAAGATAGTAATTGCTTTCCTCCTACAAAATCTATAACCAAAGGTTACGGTTCCACGATCTCTTCCTTTTTGTTAAAACTTGATATGTAAGGAAGAGGAAAAATCAATATCTTTATTTGCACCTAAAGCTACCTTCCTTATCCATAATTAGCTCCACATGGTTTATGGAGAGAGAGAGGGCGTGTTTTATTTCTAATAGTTTTATAATAAAACACTTCCTTTGAACTCCATCTTCTTACATTAATATCCTTATCAATTATGAATATTTTCCATTGTTTTAGGAAACAAATAATTACCTTTCTTATCTTTCTTTTATAATTTGAGATTTATTGGAAAAGTCCCATATATACAACTTCCCATTATTTCATGGAACATCCTTTTTCTCTCAATTAATGGAATCCTCTTCCCTTTATTATAATTTTCAAGTTTATGAAAATTCATATCCAAATATTCATATTTGATTTCTTAAATATTGTGCTGTCAATCTTGACTAGATAATTATCTTTTAATTATCTATAACACCACAGATCTTATTTTCTTTTAGAAACTGTGTCCAACATTATTATGGGGTCATTGCAAATAAAACCCCTTTTATTTCTTAAATTTGTTCCACAAGGACAACATTATTCTATGAATAATGCCATTGGGGGAAATTACTCATCATTCCATGGTTTTTATATGCAAGATGCCCATCTGGCTTGGCCAGATGAATGTCTCAGGTAATGTGAGATGCCCATCTTTCATACACCAAACGGTCATCTTGGGGGTGCAATTCGATTGCATCAAGGATTGGTGCTCACGTCAAGTTGAGTACTAATTGGAATTGAATTGCCAACATATGTGCAAAATTGGAAAGTGTGAAACAAATATTTCACTTAGGCAAATGACTGTCTCGCGTGCGATACGACTGTCTCGCTGGGCAAGATGACCATTTTGATGCAAGTAGGTTGTAAAACTTTCAAAATTTTTGCAAAAATTCAAGATCTTCTTGTCAATTCTACTCCCGCTGTAGTCCCACATTGGCTGGGGACTAGGAACCCTAACCCTAACCCCTCCTATATATAGAGGGGTAGTGGGACCTCCCCAGAACACAAATACTACACAAATAATTAAGAATTGGTTGCTCTAACAATTATTGTCATCTCTGGTTGTGGTAACCAGAAGAGCCCAGACAAGTCCTTCCCGACCAGGGAGGGATAGCCACAGGAGAGAAACAATTGAGGATCATTGTTGTGGGAGAGCATGTCGGTGACTAGTACACCAACAGGAGGGACAACACCTTCCTGTCCATTCTAGTAGGATGCCATGAGTTCTAGTTGGTCCGTATGGACTACTCTAGAGGTAGGAGTCTTTTGGCTGCTGCTAGGAGGGCAACATCAACTTGCAGTCCATGGTGAGATCTGAGGAGCCACTACAGTAGGTGTCCGAGTCTACTATCCATGGAGGACAATCAGACGAGTCTGAGTGCATCCAGGAGCTGCACAGACACCATCCAAGATAGAGTGCACATCTACATTGATGAGGCTTGTCATTGGACTTACTCTAGGACAACATATATCTTCATAAAAACCATCCTTCCCATTGCATAGTTATTAATGCAATTTGTTGGTTAATGGGAAACATGTCAGGAAAAGGTTTGTTTCCACTGCCTACCTAATGCCATATTTCCCTACAATGTCCACCAAAGAACAAGCTTTCCTCCACTCACATGCATGCATGAAGGGTTATGTTTATCCATAAAGTGTAGCAACCATCTAGGTCGGCTACCTTCCCTTGTTACAGTCGAAACACTCCCAAGTACTGGTATCGACCAAAACACTAAGTCACATATACACATGGTTACTAGAGGACAAACTGTTTCGACCAACCCATCTCTATGTCATCTTAGTTGAAACAACAACACCTAAGGGGTGTGTTGTGGTAGCTACACTCACCCAAAAGTGAGGTAGTGGTCGCAATAGTCAAACCCTTTCAAGGTCACCATATCAACAAGGCAAACCCTAGGAACCCTAATATCACCATATGATTTCACATCACCAACTAAGATTCAAATAAGTCTCACCATACCACCATCTTCTCTCTCATGATGCTAAGGTACAAAGAAGTGAAGAACCCTCTCTACATGTGACAATTTGCAAGATAACCCTCACTCATGGGTAAATTGCAAACTAGTCCAAAGCAAACACATATATAACAAGGATAACTTAAAATCAATCAAATTGGACCAAATTGAAAATACAAGCATGTCACATATTATTAGGGCATCTCAAGAGATTAGGTTAAGGTTTAAGCATCTCATTATATCAAGAAAACACAATTAATCGTAATGCTAGGTCAGGATTCTTTCACTTTGGACATATATATATATATATATATATATATATATATATATATATATATATATATATATATATATATATATATATATATATATATATATATATATATAAAGAATGCATATATAGAATACATATTGAAGTTAATCTAGATTCCCTCTGTTAATGAACATGAGGAAATATGCAAGTCTTACTTATGCACAACATGACATAACATCCTTCACTAAACGTAGAGGGAGGATAAGCTTTCCACTAGACCTCATACATATGATGCATGAAGATCTTATGGAATGAATGCAATAGATAGTTACTTATACTTCATTTCATTTATTGGTAATATGATGATATGTACTCAGTAAAATAGAAACATAACTCTCTTGAAATTTTCAAGGAGATTATAAATGAAGTATAACTTTGATGAAAGTATTAAGAAATTTTGATGAAATAAAATGTAGAAATAATTTAGAAGAATAGTGATAATGTATCACAAGTCAAATCAATTTGAACATGATGACGTGTCAGAATGAAGGAATTATATCTTGATGAGTCATGATATAACCATAAATTAATCTAGTCTTCTTATATCCTCATAAATATATACCAATCACTAAATAATGTATCGTCTGAGTGGTTTATAAGACATTATATATGGGAATGTCCCAATGTGTCTAAAGGATTGAAAAATATATTGAGAAAGTAGTTTCTTGAAAAGGTTTATCAACATACCATAAATGTTGAATGTTACTATACCAATGCAATAAAAAATTGTTTTCTTTGATAGGATAACTGAGTTCCTAAAGAATCAATGGGAGTACAAAATATAAATTGAAATGTTCAAGGTCAACAAAGAGGTACATTGAGAACTAAGAGAATCACAAGTTGTTGTGGAATCTCAAGTTCATCACATAACACATGGCAAAATAGTTCTACTAGAACATGTGTGAGGTTGGAGGATTGTGAATCCAACAAGTAAGACATGTTGGTCATCGCAAGATGAGCCAACTAGTCAACTAAAAGCTATTGAGAACCATAATCTGAGTAATGGCTCAAAGCCATTTTGAAGTCCATGTAAGCTAGCAAGGTAGGACCTTGGTACTGCAACCTAAAGGATTAATACCTAAAGGGTGAAACACGGTCTTGTGGCAAAGACCTACATGGATAACATAAAATGAAAAATTTGTTGCAAAGGTTTTCAACCTAGTTCAAGTTGTTGAACATGATAGAAATTGTTTTAGCAATTGTCATGCTTGTTGTTGTAGTTAAAATAGACTATGAGATTTGACATAGAAACATTGAAATTGGATTCCTTAGAGGGAATCAATCAAAGGATGTGAGTAACACAACCTAAAGGTTTTATAACTTTAAGAAATGCAAATAAAGTTGATAAACTACAAAGTTCAATATGCGATTGAAACAAGCATCTTAGAGATGGGATCTTTTTGACTTGACAAGATAGTCAAAGAGTTTGAATTGAATCAAGATAAAAGATAAAATATGTGATTAAAAAAGATTTAGTGGGAGCATATGTAAATATTCCACATGTGATGCGGAATAACATCTCAATATTGTGAATATTGAGAACTAGCATGAAACACCCCTTCAATAATGAAGGATTAGGTGAAATATCCTATGAGATAGGGATCAAGACCTATAGAGATAGTTCTTGAAAGTTTCACAATATAAGTTTGAGCACAAACATTAGCAAGATGTTGAAAGATTTCAACACAGAAGGATTCAATGAGAGAGAATCCAGATTAGTCTCTCATGAGCCATATATTCCAATTCTTGTGAAGAATGGTAGTATCATGAATAAGATGCCATATGCAATAATAATGGATCTCTCATGAATGCTAAAAATCTGCTTATCCCATATAAATCTTATATGTATTGGACATGACAAGATGATATCCAATTCCAATAAGGGTTACTGGAAGGTCATTAAAGATATCTATCAATACTTGTGAAGAACTTAATGATAGATTTCTAGTCAATATGAACTAGCAATAAAGGAAGAGTTGGATGTAAAGGGTTACACTGAAAAACTTTTGCAATGAAAAAAATGATCACAATAAAATATGTTTGATTTAAAGGATACATGTTGTTAGTTGGAAAGGTGCCCAAACTAAAATCCATTAATACTATTCTACAATAGAAGCCAAGTATACTTGTGTTATGAACACAAAATGATGTTGTATGGATCTAGAAGTTCATATTATGAACTTGTAGATGTTCCAACCATTGATGATGCAGTAGTGATAGTGTGACAACAATGGAGATACTTGTTAGGAAAGGAGCATTATATACCATATTATAGCGGTTTCATCTCATAGAGAAGAGATAACAAACATAAATATAATGACTAATAGCACAGTGTTACTAACCCATTGGATTAGCACTTACGAAGTAGAAACATGGTGGACATGTTTGGATCACTAAGAATGAGATTTGTGGGTGATTGGATCTAAGTTCAAGTGTGAGTCTATTGGTAAGGTATGCCTAGAGAGTTGGAAAGGCAAGCTTCCAACTCATTTCCATTTCATTCAGTTGGAAAGGATTCTGAGGCAGAAGTTTCCCGTCCACCATCCGTAGTGAAGACTAGGAGTTGCACATGCACCATCCAAGAGCAACTAGAAGTAGTCAAACTACAACGAGTTGTTTTCATTGGACTTTCTCTAGGACTAGGTATAAAATCATTAAACCATCCTTCCTATTTTATAGTAGTTGACGCGATTTTGTTGTAATGGAGAATACAAATCGATAATTTTTTTTGTTTCCACTGCCTTTCTCTGTGCTCATATTTCTCAACATCTTTCTCTCTTCCTATCCTCTATATAACCACTAGGGTTACTTCTGGGCATGTATATATGGACCCTAAGGGTCCTAGTCTCCATGGTAGCGCCTAACCTCCATAGGAAAAAAGGAACACCTGCAAATAATCCTCGACCATCGTGGTTTTGGCCTTGTGATTGACATGAGTAAGACACTAGACAATAGACTGTATGATATCCACTGAGGAGCGGAAAAAAGGGCAGAAATCCTTCTTCCCCCTACCACCATCTAAAGTAGCCCCGCCGCAGAAGCAACTAATGGCATTGATCCATCAAAACCCCATGATGAGGAGGAGAAGAACATGATTCCTTGATGGATCCTGAGGGGCAAGATGAAAGTTGAAGACTCTAACTAGGTTACATTACCTCTAGGTTTGTGAATTGGATGTCAAGGTATGGTCCTTTACTTTCTTTTGTTGTTATAGGTATGCAATACCACATCTAGTCAAGACTCTATTACCCCTTGTTTCAATCACCATCAACCACCTTCAATAGCTCTCCACATCCGGTAGTGTAGTCTGTAGGGCATAGAGTCTAGAGGTAGAGGTCGTTAGCTTAAAGCCCTAGAGGTTAACTCCCTCGTCGCTGGCTACCCTATGTGCATCACGAGTCAGTAGCGAGAAAAGAGATTACTCAAGGCAGTTGACTAACTAAACTACCCCAGCCGCATGATCTAACATGGTCACTACGTAAGGGGAAGTCAGGTCATTTCACAGATATTAACAAGAGCCCTAGGTAACAGTTGCATAATGTATTTTTGGCATATGTGGCACAATGGTATTTCTCCATTTATATTTATTTTGTGAAATCATAACTAGTTGTAGGTAACTCAGATGGAGACAAGTCTTATATGAAAATTAATCAACAAAACAAGAGGAATACAACTAAAATATAATTGAGAATTGATTATGCTTATTTTTTAAAAAAATCATAAAGTTACAATCTTTAATGTAAAATATGCATAGAAACCCTAGCTTCATGATTTTAATGGTCATCACTTGTTTAAATGATATAATGGATAAATCTTAACCTTTTTGGATTAGAAAAGCATCTTGGACCTAATTTGGGTTAGAAGTTCATATGTTGATAAAATTAGGGCTTTGAAGTTAAAGATGATAACTTTAATGAAGTCAAACTAATCTAAGTGATCATATTGAAAGGGGTATGTTGGATCTAGTAATTAGGGTTTCACCTAGTGGTATGTGTTGGAAATAGTTCTTATGCCCTTATTCCTTGTAGAAACCCTAAACCCTAGGTTAGGTCCGAGTAGGGTATAATGTGATTAATGTGATGGTGACACTTTAAGATTAACATATATGCAATTTAAGTGATTGGATTTCTCTTTTCTTACTTGATTGGATGATATGCTTAAAGTATGATTAAATGATCTACATGGTTCTAAAAAAGGTGTTTGGTTACACCTATGACTACCCACATTAGTTTTTTGGTTTTTACCTAGAGTTTCTTGAAGATTGAACAACTAAACTATTGGATGTTTATTCAATTTTGTTCAATTATAATACCACTATGAGCATCACATAAATAAAGATTATGTGAAGAAAGTTTCAGTTCTTATTTACAAGTATTTGATGGAATATATGTTGTTATGTACTTGCACACTTTTGCATGCACCTCACGTACACTATACTGATTCACATTTTGGTTTCGTGTTATGGATAGATCGAATCACATAAAGATATTAAAGTTAACTTGTAAGGAGGAATAAATAGATACTTCTTCTCATATAGTTCTCATATGTTGAATGAGGAGGGTAGACAACTAGTTATGACTTCTCCTCAGGCAGTGTCTTAGGATTTCATAGATAGGCCGATATGGTCCCTGACACAAAGCGGATGTTTCTCCCTAAATTCGGCAAAAAAATATTACAGATCTCAGTGGACAACACAATTTTAAAATATAGCAGTTTGATATGGCACAAGGATGAGATTCCTCGTGCAATACTGTGACTTAGAGTCTTTTGAACAAATGATAATGTTTCTTGAGGTAGAATCCAAATTGCCTCAAACTATTTTTGTTGTGCAGAGCCGGAGGTAGAGTCAAGCAGATTTAGCAGAGACCTTATAGAATAGGGTGAGATTTATACTGAGGTATGAGGACCGGAGTAGAGGGAAGATGATCAGGGAATGGCTGGGTAAAATCCAGCAGCAAGATAATGAAGGGTTGGATTTCTGATCTGATTCTAGGAATTGTCATATGGACCGTTTGGAGTGAGAGATTTTGGAGGAAGTATGAGGGGCATAGGATACTAGAGGACGTTATGGAAGGATCTGGTGGACTATATCAATGAAAAATTGAAAGGAAAATCATTTAAAACATTTAGATATGGGGGATTCGTATTGTTTGCTCTATAGGGAGACTTATAGAACCAAATTTGAAGAGAAGGCGACTACAACTGGTTAGATGGCAACATCCTGACTTCCAAAACCAGAAATTAAATCAAGCTTTGGTAATCGTTATGATAAAGAGAGTAGAAGATGGTGGTGTGCCGACCTCATCAAATCTAGTGATGAAAGTTTAAAATTGGCTTTTAAGACCTGTATGATGGCAATGGATAAAGAAGATGAGGGTATTTAAGCCGTGATTGTGGCTCGAAAAATATGTGATGATGAACTAATAATTTTTTCTATCATGGAAATTGATGATTCATCTTTAGTGGAGAAAGTAAGGGGGGATGCCTCACATCACCGAAGACTCGATCAACATTTTAGGGAGACAAAGATATATATGGAGAATAGATCAATTTTATGATACTATATCTCCCCAGAAGAAAAAGCTACTGTTGGAGCGCTAGGCAAATGGAAAAGGATAGATAGAGATATAGTGGTGATAAAAAAATCAAGGAAGTCTACAATGGAGGGTGAGAGGGATTTTATCCCTTGACAGAATGGCAGTGCCATACTTCAAATTTTCCTGGACAAATACAATTTTTTGAATAGATAAATAGTTAAATGGTATACTTCTTTATGGCTCATGGATGTACATGGATATAGGGTGATGTGAGTTTTGTTTTCCCCTTTCTTTTGATGTACTACCTCTTTTTTGATGATTTTCCTGATTGGGAGTCAGGATGAATGAAAACTCCTGAGGTTGAAAAAAAAATTAACAGTTACTTTCATCTGCCTCTAATGGACTCTTTCGTCTCCCAAATATAGTAAGTGATCTCACCAAAGACTGTTAGGAGAGAATGAAGTGGGTATAGGTAGTTTGATAGTCAAAGGGTACAAAGCCATATTTTCGTCGGTCAATGGGGCTAGGAAATCACACCATGTCTAGAGATCTTGTCAAAGCTTGCCACATTGTTGGAGGAAGGGGATCATGCATCAAAGAACTTTTTTGTCAGTTTGTGTATAGTTGCATCAAATGATTTGTTAGTAATGCATAGCCTTCATCAAACTAAAAAGATAAGCCAATTCATCAGTTGACAGTCTACACTCCTCGATCACTAACTAGCACTCTAGCCAGAGTCTTCAGCAGGTGCATGAGTTCCTTCATTGGGCTTCTAGCTGACATTTCCTTTTGTACAATCACACCAAGAATCTCCATTAATAGTGTGAAGTAATGTTCGTCAATCTGATGAAAAGAGTGCTCGATCTTCTGTTAAGAGAATATACTACCATCGGTTGGCAAGAGGATGGTCTTATCACTTCCCCCACTGAATGTCATGAGAACATCATCCAGTTCGTGGATGATACCATCATCCTGGTTTCACCTAAGGATGACACCATCATCAATACCATCAGAATCATAGGTATCTTCTCATACATCTCGGGACTGAAACTAAACCTCCAAAAGTCTTCTATCTTTGGTGTACACACTGATCATCACATCATCAACAGATTCAAAACACTCCTCAAATGTAAGCATGAAGAATTCCCGATCAACTAACTTGGCTTACCCATTACCCATTAAACATTACTCATTCGATATGGGTCCCCATCATAGATAAGATTAACATAAAACTGAACTCATGGACAAGTAACTTCCTCAACCTTGTTGGTCGCCTCACACTACTAAATAGTGTGATCACTCCCATCACAACATACTACCTCAGCTGCATTCCCTTACCAATCAAAACAAAAAATGTTTTTGACAAAATCAGAAGAAATTTCCTTTGGAATAATCACAATCCTCAACATTCTAAAGGAAAACATGCCCACCTTGTAAACTGGAACACCATCTCAGCTCCTACTGGCTATGGAGGATGGGGTATCATCGACTTAGAAACTCATGCTCTTTTCTTAGTGGTTAAAATCATCAACCACTACTACAGAACACACCTTTGGCGTCGGTTGTTTAACCCCCTTTGGCGACAGTTTTCAAGCGACGCCTATGTGGGGGCCGCTAAAGGTCGAACTCTTCGGCGTCAGTTTTATAACCGACGCCTATACGACTTATAGGCGTCGGTTATATATAGTCGGTCGACGTCTATAGGGTTCGCGCCACAAAAAAGGGCACCACCTAGGACACTTTCTGTGTCGGTTAACAACTGAACAACCGACGCCATACTCCCAGACGACACGGCCGTGCTTCACTGCATGGCCGTGTTTAGTACTATAGGCATCGATTTTATACGAATAAGCGACACCTTTTCCACCACGGCCGTGCTTTCCTGCACGGTCGGGTTGTTTGTCATATTAGGCGTCAGTTTTTATCCAATAACCGACGTTGTAGGCCTTTGATGACGATGTTCTATAAATAACTGATGCCTATATTTTTTTTTTCTTATCAGTTTGCAGGCCTTCTGTGGCTGGTCAGCAGGATGAGAACCTGTAGTTCAATTTTCTGAACTGCAGGTTTACGACATCCATTGATATCAGCCTACAAACAGGCCACAAACCTGCAAAATCAACAAATATTTTTTCACACAAGTAGATACATTCAGACATGAATTCAATTCTCACATTCACACATGTAGAAACATTCAAATACATGTAGAAACATTCATAAATATTCATTTACAAAATATCATTCAGCATCACTATCAGCATCCCAATTATATCTTACAATCGCCACTGCTTGTATGGCTTTTGCCCATTCTTCTCTTACTTCATTTAATGCTTCCATTGTATATGAAGCATGTACATTTTTAAAGCGTTTACCTATAGTGTGGTCAGTTTTAAACACCTACAAAGATAATGATGTATATATAATTAATAATATAAAAATAAGATTGATATATGTCATACTAACTAATGAGACTATATATAATACCTCATGTATGGTATTAATATCCAATGCGGCATGTCGGATAATCATCTACATAAATCGCATCACATAGTATGTGCATGCCCAGCCTTTGTCTTGTGTAGCGCACTATAAATTGAAACACACAAAATATTAAAAAATACAACTAAGCACAGTTCACATAAATAATATATACATTGGAGTCGGGAACTTACTTTTACGTTCTCCCAAATTATTGGCTGGTTCTTTCTCCTTGGGACATTTCCTCCAGCATTTTTGAATGCATCTAAACCCCTACATGTTAATATAACACAGTAAATTGCATAATTAAATAGTAATGTAATAACAGATGTTAACGGATATAAAAATGAAATATTTCTCACCAGAATAATGGCATTCTCATTACGTGTCCAATTTTAGTGTTCAATGTACTTCTCGCAGGATCTAGATAATAAATAGTGAATGTCCCGGGGACAATAACTAGTAACTCCCAATGTCTACCGCTAGAGGTAAAAAAGTTAAAAATTAATCCTCAAAATGCACAATAAAAATGGAATTTTCTTAAGTCCAAATTATAAATAAAGTAAACTTACTTGACATTGAATGGAGCTATTATTATCGTCTTCTTTTGCTGACCAAAAATTGTAAAAGCATCTATACAGTATTGTTGAACACTATCAGAGTCTTTAGCTACCATACTAATCAATGATGGAATCAAAAATCCCACATGATCAAATGCAAATTGTTTGCATTGATCTTCGACTAAGTAGCTGCAAAACATGTATTACGTATGCATTAATATATAAGAAACCAGATCACCAGATCTTACACAAGGTATATGGATGTATAAACAAGATCTCACCTTATCCATGTCTCTATCATTGATGTATTCAGCCAATCATACATAAATAGCTCAATAATATCTTGTATAAATAAAGAGCTATCGTATGATTGACCTGCATAATCTGCTTCTAAAGAAATAATTATAGGGCAATGTATATTATGTGCCCGTAGCCAACACGTCATTCCCCTACAAGCAAAACCTAATGGGTATTTTAGGTCAGTTGGAACCCAACTTGGTAATGCAGGAAGTGGATGTGGAGGCCTAGGTGCTCTGGGTGTCTTCTTTTTAACCTGTATATATAATTTCAGATCAGTTGACCTCATATATACACATTAACAATCTAAAGTAATGTAAATTTATCTTACAATTTCAGTAGTGTAGACGACATCTGCTTTGGGCCAAAATATCACCCCACCTTCTGCCTCAGCAAGTGTATCAATATCCGGGTGGGGATATGGCAATGTAGCTTCCCTCCAATCGGGTAACACACGTATCAGGATCACATGAATGTAGCCCTATGGAATTGGAGTCCCGTGAAACATTGCCCCAAGAAGGGACGGGTAAGCATGTGCCTCTGCAACGACATAGTCTTGCATTCTTAAGCGGCATGGCTTCAATGCCTACAAATTTACATAAAGAATATTATACATATATACATATCATCTTGAAAACATATCATCTTGAAAAGACTAGCTACAATGTCATAAATAATACTTACATCAGATGTGTTAGGCGGTGGGTCTACAGGATTACTTGTAGTCTGTACATCAGGAGAAGAGTGGGTCACCATAGGCTGATTGGAAGCCTGAGATGCCTGCCACCACAACAATTCTTCCTTGACCTTCTCAGCAACTATATCATTGACCTTCTTGGCAACTATATCCTCGACTCTCTTATTCTCCTATACATGGATAAAAGAAACATTAGCTTCTTATTATTGAATTCCCTTTTACAGTAACATTCTTAAAAAAGAATAGGTTACCTCTTCTTGTGAAAGTCCCACTCTGGGTTTGCACTGGGATGGCCCAAAGAATGCTTTGATGCCCACACCAACGCCTGCACCCCTAACACATCCAGGATGCTCTGGGTTACCTAGAGAAACTGTCAATTCATCCCTTGTGCCCTGAGGGATGAACGTGCCTTGTTTCCTTTTCTCATGCAACTCCCGCTAATCACCATCAACAGAAATTGGTAAGTTAACACCACAAATAATCAATATTCAAACGATTGCTCTAAGAGTTGTATTTTACCATTTTCGCAGCCGCCTCAGTAGTTACGGGCTTCTTTATTTCACCCTTCTTGTTTTGCCTCCCAGCTATCCAGATATCATGGTGAGGCATGGGTGTGGCAGACTCCTGAGTAGCAGCAGACTCCTGAGTAGCCGCAGACTCCGCCTGTAGTCTTTGGCAAATGCTTGCATATCCCTTTGGACCCATAATGTGGTCATGCACATTCAGTGCACACCTTGCTTTTTGCGCATCACTGAGGGCCTAGTTAGTATGCACATTAATGATTTGGTTAGTAGCACTAAATGTTAATCTTTAATAGGTAAATACAACATATATTAATTAAATTGGGAGTGACGCCTAATACCTTGAATTCTTCAGATTTTCTTGAAGCAACAAAATTGTCCCAATCTTCTTTGTCCAAGAAGTTCCACTGTTCAAGGGCTGACTTCTTCTTCTTATCACCATCTTTTATGTATTCTCTGTTGAGATTTATCCTATAGTTCCTAAGCATCTTTCCAGTGCGTTGCATCACGCTTTTACGATGCAACTTCTCATCCAATGCAAATAGATTCTGTAAAATAGAATTCTTATTAACTAGTATCCAAAAATAGAATTGCAAATAATATAATTTGTAATCTACAAAATATAATTGCAAATAATAATAACTCACACATAAATCCTTCCATATCAAGTCTTTCTTCCCCTGAGGAACTTTATGCCAATTATCATACTTAACACCACAATGGCTTCGAGTGACACACCCAAGATAGTTTACAAAATTATTGCGGTTCACTCCAATTGGATTTCCTCCATTATCAAACTCCACAACCAATTTGGATCCACTGCCACTTAGCGCTATTAACTTCTTCAACAGAATGATGCCCCTTTTCTTATTAAGTGTTTGGTGCTGCGCATCAAGTTGCTCCAGTGCTTCAGTGGGTACATGTGCATCATCAACCTAAAATTTGACAAAAATAAACACATTGAATTAGTGCAATATAGAAATATGGGATATATGATATAACTAGAAGATAATGAAT
Organism: Alisma plantago-aquatica; assembly: GCA_963693085.1. Classification (NCBI taxonomy): domain Eukaryota; kingdom Viridiplantae; phylum Streptophyta; class Magnoliopsida; order Alismatales; family Alismataceae; genus Alisma; species Alisma plantago-aquatica. Next base: position 40,308,674 of record OY856415.1, on the reverse strand, counting down.
TTTACAGCATCTTAACTAAAATTGGGAACTCTATTAACTCGTGGGCAGCTCGCACGCTGAGCTTAGCAGGTAGAGTGGCGTTGGCGAAGGCAACATTGACGGCCATACCAACTTACATGATGCAAAGCGCGGTTCTACCCAAGAAAATATGTGATCGAGTGGATAGTAGCATCAGAACTTTTGTGTGGGGCGGTAGCCACAAGAGTCACCCTTTGTCCCTCGTGGCTTGGAACAAAATTAAAAGCAACAAGTCTCATGGGGGTCTGGGGCTCAAGTCGATGAGGGAACTAAATCTTGCATTATTATCTAAACACGCTTGGGACCTCAGCACTGGAAGGTACTCAACATGGTGCGAAGGCCTGTTTTTGAAGTTCTGGGAGTACAAAGGCGGCAACCTTCCTCACATATCTAGACTTGGGCACGCAGTGTTCCAGCGCAAGGAGTTTATTAATGAAAATTCTGTAATGATCCCAGTCAGTGGCCAAAATACTTCTGTATGGTTCGACAAGTGGTGGGGCTCAACGAAAGTACTGGCGGACATAACTTCCAAAGTCATCCCCGAGGATCTTCTCGACTTGAAGGTAAGCAGTCTGGTTAATCTGGAAGGGAAGTGGGATAGTGATTTTCTTAAACAATGGCTACCTAATGATGTGGTAAAGAAAGTCACAAATGTGCCGCTACCATATCCAACGAACTCCCCCGATCTAAGAGCTTGGTCTGCAACGGATTCGGGGTCCTTCACAACAAAGTCGGCATATGAGATAATTCAGGTAGACCAAGATATCCATGTCGCTGGTAAGTGGGACCTAATATGGAAGGCTAAGGTGGCAATGAAAGTGAAAACTTTCCTATGGCTAGTGGGCCACAACGCTATACTCACAAACAACCGGAGAGCCATTCGAAAGATCACTGATGATAGTTCCTGTCCAAGATGTGGAGATGATGAAGAAACAACACTTCACGCGCTGAGAGACTGCAACCGGGTGTCTATTGTGTGGAAGAATATTCTAAAAATGGAAGTGCTGGATTCATTATTTTCTGAAGATGATATTTGGGCGTGGCTGTCCAAGAACATAACGGCAAAACCCCCACACAACATCCTCTTTATGATGGGATGCTGGGAAATATGGAGAGAGCGCAACCTTGTAGTGTTTGAGAAGAAAGAGAGGTCTTACCAACACTTAACCTGCTGCATTAAAAAAGAAGCCTCCTTGACCACGGCTGCATGGAGAAAAGACGAAGAGGACCAGAGCCAACACCTAGACAGGGTCCTAAAGTGGCAAAGGCCACAAGGTGCGCAGCTCAAACTTAATGCAGATGCTACCTACATTGTCAAAACCGGAAAGTCCTCCATCGGAGTTGTCTGTCGAGATAGAATGGGTCGCTGGAGAGGAGGATGGGGTGCACACATTCAGGCGGGCAGTGTCCTTGAAGCAGAACTGCGGGCAATGGAGATGGCGTTCGATGTTGGGCAGCAGCTGAATGCGGAAGAGATACTAATCGAGACTGACTCCAAATGAGCATGCGAAGCTTTCCATGGCAAAGAGGAGGATAACCCCCGGCTGGGTAGATGGTTGAAGGGGATGAAAATGAAGTGTAAGACAAACTGGAGGTGCTCGCATATCAGAAGAGAAGGAAATTTTGTAGCTGATGGGCTGGTGAAATACCACCAAAAACACCACAGTGGAGCCTATTTCTATAGGACACCACCTAGTATCCTTACTGAAATTATTAGTAGGGAATCTTGTATCATGGGTAGTAGTACTACCTCATTTAATTCTGTAATCCATGATGTATTATCTGTTGCTTTGCCTGCAAGAGAGGGGCGGGATGAATAAGAAAGCTCTCTGGCTTCCCTAAAAAAAAAAGAAGATAATGAATTTTATAGAAATAAAGGATATGTTTTTAGAGTTTACATTGGTATCCTCGCCATGCTCGTCATGGACAGCATGCTCATCATGGACTTCATTCTCATCATGGACATCATGCTCATCATGGTCAGCCATCTGAAAATGTCATTAAAAAGGCAAACATTTAGCATTTGTATTAACTAGAAAAAGGCAAACATTTAGCATTTGTATTAACTAGAAAAAGGCAAACATTTAGCATTTGTATTAACAAGAAGATAATGAAAAATCAAATCTGAAAATGATATTGATATTAAAAAAGAAAATATTTAGCTTCAATAAAAAAACATAAACATACATGCCTCTAAAATTGTGATCTTTTATCAATTAACAATCCTTCATTGTGATCTCCGCGTACATATAAGTCATCATTAGCTTCAATATTTTGTGGAGTTGGCAACCCAACTGAGAATGGACTGGAGTCATTATACTTATCATAGTACTCTTCTTCATCTATAGAATCTTCAATGAACTGTCTTTTACCATGAAGAACAACCGACCATTTATCATTTGCAGGATCATCGATATAGAATATTTGTTTCGCATATGATGCCAATATGAATGGTTCACCCTTCTCGCCAATCTTTTCAAAGTTCACCAAAGTGAAACCCAATTCATCCACTATAACTCCTTTGGTGTTATCAACCCAATTACATTTAAAGAGCAGAATTCTGAAATCTATGTAGTCAAACTCCCATATGTCTTCAATGACACCGTAATATGACATTTTAGCTTCATGTGGACTCTTATCCTTTGCACTTGAAAAATACATAGTCGACGCTTGATGAGTGACCCCACTGTTTTGGATGACACTCTTATCATCTTGGTGCTTTGTGTAATATGTGAACCCATTAATGTCAAACCCTTCATAAGACATAACATTCGGTTTTAGTTTAAAGGCGAGGCATTTGATAGTTTTTGTAATATCATTTGGTGTTTGAGATAGTTGATGTAAGACTTTATCTTCAAACCACTTAGTAAAAGTCTTATTATGCTCTCTAGCAAGCCACATTGAACTTGCTCGAGGATGTTGTCTCTTGATGAAATTGGTATGTTCCTCAATATAAACACTCACTTCGTCCATGTTGTGTAAAATATACATGTGAGCTTGTTCCAACTGCTCACGGCTGATTACTTTCACCCGTGATCCCAAAATTCCTTTGCCCTCCTCAATATTCTTGTCATTAACAGGAGTGTTATTACCACTCAGAAAGTCATTGCAAAAATCCATAACCTCTCTCGCCACATAACCTTCAATAATACTCCCTTCAGGTCGATAACGGTTTCGAACATCACCTTTAAAAATGCTCATGTATCGTTCAAAGGGATACATCCAATGCAAGAAAACTGGTCCCAACATTTTCACTTCCCTAGTCAAGTGGACAACAACATGTACCATGATATCAAAGAACGAAGGAGGGAAATACATCTCAAGCTAACATAGGGTAACAACCACTTCTCTTTGCAAATTATCGAGAGTATCAGGGTCAATAACTTTGCTGCATAGACTGTTGAAAAAGAAACAAAGTCTGGTGATTGCAAACCTTACATGCTTCAACAATATAGATAGGAGGTGGATCGGTGTGCTCTACCCTACAACTATCCAGCATCGCATCAACGATGTCTACTGGAACTGGTTCATTCACATCTACGTCATCGGAGGAAATTTCTTCTTCCACCCAAGCACTGCTATCGACATCTATTGGTTTCGAGTTTGAAATCTCTCCATGCCAGTGCCATTCTGTATAGCCTTGTACAATCCCGTTGCACATGACATGACTTTTGATTTCCTCACTAATGCTGACTTTCAAGTTGTTACCACAATGCCTACATGGACAGTACAACCTATCTGTAGGTTTTTTCCTATGTTCCTCAGCAAATCTAATAAACTGATCAAGACCAGATATAAACTCTGGGGTGCAGCGATTGCGAATGGACATCCATGATCTATCCATTCTATGATCAAAGAGAAAACAAGTATATATTAGGACAAGATTAGGGTATACACTTACATCCTATCCAAGATTTACTCCTATTATCTACAATGAAGCCAGACTCCATACAAACAATATATAATTTAGTGAGATTAGGTGTTCAAGAGCAGTCCCAAACTGGGGACTATCCAAGATTTACTCCTAATGAGTAAATCTTGGACGGGTTTCTCGGCCAACAAACACATGTGATGTCATTCTTATATATAATAAATGTGTACCACCTATCCCATCCTTGAACACCTAATCTCACTAGTAAGTGTATGATGTGTATTGGGTTTTTGAGAAAATTTCGGCAGCATTTCCTCGCTGTTCTCTAAGTACATATGTACTTAGAGAATGACAAAAATTTACCGTGTGCAAAAACGCAAGTGAACGCGTCGAAGTAGTACAAGCCTTTGTGAGGCCCGAGTCGAACTCAGGGATACGTGAAATCGTCGGAGACTCCTACTAACTACTCATGATCAGCTAAGACGATTAAAAAGTTGAGGATTGTTGTTAAAATTTAAAAGAAAATAAAAATAAAACAAAACAAGCAATCGATTAAATGTTTAGTTTAATCAATTCAAAATGAGATCTTTAGGGTTGCGGTTTCACCGCGGGTTTTCATTGTATTAAATTCTGTATAGTTATTCAATTTTATCTTTCTATCCGAGTAGTGGCCTGAAATCAGAATTGCCCACTGTTGTGGTACAATTCACTACCTATGTTTAGGTCGGTTCCACCGTCGTAGTAACCTATACCCTAAACTAGGTGCATTAAACTCGATCTCTCAGTATCCACCATGAACTTTACACCACCTTGTTCAAGGGATTTGTCAATTAATGTAAATTTCGTCTCTTTTTAACCGTTAATTCTTCTTTCAAAGCAATTAAAGGCATTAGGTTATTATTATGGTGATCAAACATAACAATATATTGGAGAAAATGAAATTATACCACGGATTTAAGAGATAAGATATTAATTACTATTATAAAATCATCATACAATGAATCCCCGGGCTACTCTCGGTCCTAAAGACAAAGGGGATTAGCCCCGCATGTTCATCTCAGAGTACAACGTGGAGAAGAAAAAGGGAAACATGAAGAAAAACATGATTGAGTGGTAAAACCCCTGAACGGAGAAGGTCCAATCGATCCTTGGCGTAGAATATGCGTTCTCCCACCTTTCGGTGGTGGAATTCATCTTCTTCAGTGTCCGGATCGGCTGGGGCGTGCTCTCGTGCTCTGTTCTTCTCTCCTTGCTCTTCGGGATGCGTGCAGCAACTAATGACGTCTTTTTTTACTCAAGGGCACCGTCATTAGGTATAATCCCGCAATTAGGTCATCAATTAATCACAGCCGTCCGATTAAGATCAATCTGAAACAAACTCATATCTGACGGCGTCGATACCATCGACGTGAGTCGATAGTATCAACCCTACACTGTATCGGTTGGTCTTCCTTTTCTTTCCTTTATCGCGACTGATGCCAGCTCGATACCATCGACGAGAGTCGATGGTATCGACACTCTAAGGCGTCGGTTTTGTCCTTTTACCGTCGATTTAGCTCCACTAGTCGATGGTATCGACATATGTGTCGATAGTATCGACTCACTTCTCGCCAGCAACCTGATGGTATCTCGATACCATCGACATCCCTGTCGATAGTATCGACTTTCTTCTCATCCTTGCGGCTGGCAACCTATGGTACGGTCGATGGTATCGACGGCAGCAGATACTTGTTTTTCTTGAAATTAACACACGAAACCACATAAGTCCACATAAAATGTATTTTTCTGATAATTAATACTCAAAATGCTGAAATAGGGGAAATTCGACATAAAGAAGTAGCATAGACCAAAGTGAATGAATTATGCAACATTAACCATGAAAATGACTAATAAATGCATAAAACCCATATCAAACAAGTCTATAAATGCGACTCAAAATCATCGCATCAAACTCCCCTAAGCTTGAACATTGCTCGCCCTCAAGCAACTAAACCTTAGAATAGAATTGCCAGAGTCAACTAAAGAACGAAGCATCACAACAGACATCCCACATGACTCCCACCGGACATTCACATACCGGCCCTCACTAACCACATAATGATAATTACCCTAAAGGTGACAGTAATCATCCATAAAAGATATTAACCTCAAACTGATGAACACTATCATATAAGGCAGTTAACATAATAAAATTCGCCGGTCCAGACTTAGTGCATCTTGTGATCTCCTATACTACGTTGCTCGCCCTAACTACCATGTACATGGAAGCAGTTCTCATGGTATTCATTAGTGAGGAGAAATTCACGGTGGCCTACCAATCCGAGCAACGGGTGGATGAAATAGGTGGCTCATGGAAGAAGTGGAAGCATTATACGACTTCAACATGCATACAACAAAAATGCCCTAAATGATGCAAATGCACATGAAAAATGCCCTAATGCCTAAGATTAGGTGAAATGATGCATGCACTAACCATCCGTCTCAAAATGAGATGGATGTCTAATTAAACTACATCATGTTCTCACTTATCTTGAAATACAGGTGAGACTATGTTCCTTTCTCCTTCTTATTCTTGTTGCTTCCGAATAACTTTTTTTTTTTAAATTTCAGATTTTTTTCTTTTTTTTCATTACAAACCCTTATATCCATGATTGATAATGAATACTTATTGGGCTTATATTTTCTGCATAGCTCGAATATTTGCACTATTTGGAAGGTATGGAACAAATTAACTCACCATTAAAGAATAAATGAGGTACATGACATACTTTATGCATAAAAGTTATGAATGCAACTACATGACATGCACCTAAGGGTAATGTGCATGTATACCTATTCTAAATTTTTTTTTTTGTATTTTTCATGCAAACATATGAAGGTGGTTGCAATGCAAGTCCTATCTATATGCCATGCAATCAAAAAGGTTAAAACTGTACTTTACTTCCAAATTTTAGGTGGATTGTGAAAACAATGAGGTGGACAGATCACAAGACTAGTTGACTGAACCTTTGAAAAATATTATATGTCCCTCCCTACTGACTTGTGTAGTAGCTAAGAGGTTTTTTCTCTCTTACTTCAAATTAAAGTCTCATTATCATTTGGTCAGTTTAGGCTCAAACAACCATTTCCGTCCACTTTCATGAATCATTAGGAAAATATAGTTGTGATTTTCTATTTTAAAGTTCACAAAACCAATCATTTTCTAAGTTAAGTGATCAAGGTTAAACAGCACACAAGCTTGTGAACACTCACAAAATTTTTAGTTTCCCCCAATACCCCATGCACATGCAACTGAGATGACTCAACATTAAAGACATCCACGATTACACTAGATAGATGTGGATCCTAAAACAAACTAAGATTGCAGAAAACAAATGACAGGAAACAAAAGCAATAAAACTAAAAACACAGAAAATGAAAGATAGAACTGTTCCAATACCCCCCCCCAAGCTTGAATTCGACTATGGCCTCATAGTCAAAAACAATCTTAAAGGTTGGAACAGAGATACCGCTTTCACTCTTCAGGTGGAGGCGGGTACTGTGGAGCCGTAGGGTCCCAAGACGGATACTCCCCCTGGAATCTTAGATCAAACTGGGCCCTAGGTGGAGGTTGTGGATAGCCTCCAAAGTAATTTTGGCTCCAATAGTGGTCATAAAAGGGCTCCTGTTGCATCTCCATCCGTTGCAACCGATCATGAATTTGTTGCTGGTTGTCAAGAAGAAGACGCTCATTTTCGAACATCGCCCGTTGATTGTCTAGTAGCCGGTTGGTAGTGTCTTGAATACTGGCATACATCGTCATGTGATGCTGCTGCGTGAGCTGAATCTCCTGCAGCATACAATACATACCTTGCATGGAATAGGCTTCCTTGCTTGGCTGCGAGGGCGGTGGTGGTGGCGGCGTAGGCTGTGATGATGAAGATGCACCAGGATGCATCTGAGGACGCTTCCGTGGTGCCACTCGTGCTCGAATAGGTGTAAATGCCTCCTCTTCCTCCTCAGCCCCGTCGTCATTTCCATCGTCGCCGCCATCTTCATCGGAGTCGGCGATGGCTATGATAGGCCATCGGAAATGTTGTGCCCCTTCGATGTTGAAGACTGGATTGGGCAGCGAGCATCCCTGGTAGGCGTGGTTGACGTGGCCGTGCGCATACGGCAAACCATCTCTAAGAAGAATAAGATTGGAGCGGTGCAGATGTTGCAAGTTCACCTTGCTCCTGGTAGATAGAGGAGTAAGCTACTGGAAATTCAAACCGAGGTATGAAGCCAGCTGGGTGATGAGCCCGCCGAAGTGAATCGGCGCTTTCCTCGTACTCCTCTTCACTGCCAAAACTCTATGCAGAAAGAAAGATCCCCAATTGCATTCTTGACGTTTCAGGAGCTTATACAAGAAGAATATGTCCGTCTCCTGAAACTTGCTGAGGGCCAAATCACCCCGAGCAATCAATGTAGAACTGAGCATCCGGTGAAGTATCCGGACGAAAGGGTGCTCGAAATCAGCTACCGCAGCATTATGGTAGCTCACTGACTTGCCCGACGGCACCGTCACCAGCTCGGCGAAGATGGCATCATAGTCGGTGCGGTTGTCCGGTCGCCGGTAATCATGTTGCGAGTGATTCCAATTGAAGATCTTGTTGAACTGCCGGAGTGTAAGGGTATAGTCGTTGTTGTACAGCTGAAACGACACCCGGCCCTTGATCCACTCACGGTCGGTGGCTATGACGTCGTTGGGCATGGCACAGACGTCCAGCGACGCCATGAACTCAGCCACCAACTCTTTGTAAGTAGGCCACTCGCCGAAGAACGGCTGACCATCAGCATGAAACTCCAACTCGTCAGGCCGTCTTCCCGTGTGTTGGGCCTGACCCTTCATGACGTAGTCGAGGTTGGCGTCGAACCTAAGGTTGTGGATGGTTTCCCGTTCAACATAGCGGGTCGGCTCGATCTTCCTCTTTAAGATCTCCTCATAGATCTTCTTCACCTCCGCGGATGGATGGATCAGCCGCGGGCGTGCAACTGACGCGGTCGGAGGTGGCATGAACTCCAAGATGTCCATCGGGTTCGCACATGAAGATGACGCTCCATCTACGTGCACCATGATTGTGAGAGAAAGGGGAATAGAAAAGGAGCTCGGTGAAGATCGGAGAAGCGAATCTCTGCTCGATGAAGAACGTTGCTCGGTGTTTCTCGTCGTCGGGCTTGGATAGCTCTGGAACACGCTCGCACAAGTAGAGGAAGATTGCACTGAAGGTGTGATGTCATCTGACGCAAATACTCCCCATATATAGCTGTGGCCGGCGCTACTGTCCGCCCGTCGATACCATCGACGTGAGTCGATGGTATTGACTAGGGTAGCACGATCCGTACCTCTGCGAGTATCGACGGTTGTCGATGGCTGGATCTATGGGGCCCGGATTCTTGACGCGTCGATGGTATCGACCCATCTCCCGGATCGACTTCCTTGTTGCTATGATCGCCGTTGATCTTTCCTCGCAGATCGTTGACGTGGCGCGTCGATACTATCGACGCAAGTCGATGGTATCGACTCTATGATTAGGGCAAACCCTCGCGAGGCCCGGCCGCCGCCTTCTTTGCATGATTGTGTCGATACCATTGACACGCCCTATCGATACCATTGACCACTACTTGCGATCTGCCTGTTGGTATGTCGATACCATCGACGAGGCCATCGATGGTATCGACGCAGTGCGATTCCTGTAGGCGCCAACCTGTACCATGGTCGATACCATCGACACAAGGGTCGATGGTATCGACTCTGCCTCAGCCCTGCACATGTAACAAACGATCAAGGTATCTTTTTTACACTAAACAACGTGAAAACAAACCAACATACAAATGTAAATGAACTAAACTAAGGTACCAATGGTTGGGTTGCCTCCCAACAAGCACCCTTATTTAACATCTTAGGCTAGACGACTTGAATCACATCATTGGTCCAAAAGTGAAATGAGTTTGACATCATTTACCTTCCTCGTGTAATCTTCACCAAAATATAGCTTCAACCTCTGTCCGTTCACCAAAAATGTAGTCTCACCATCGCGCACCAAGATTGCGCCATGTGGTTTGACCTCGTCCACCGTAAATGGTCCACTCCACCGGGATTTAAGCTTCCCGGGATGCAACTTCAGCCTTGAATTGAACAACAACACCCGATCTCCCTTCTTGAAGGTGCGCATCTGAATGTGGCGATCATGGATCAACTTAGTGCGCTCCTTGTATATCCGAGAGTTCTCATATGAAGTCATGCGCAGCTCATCCAATTCATTTAATTCAAGCAATCTCTTCTTCCCCGCCTCATCATAACCCAAGTTGAGCTTTCTTAGTGCCCAGTGTGCTTTGTGCTCTAACTCCACCGGTAAGTGACAAGCCCGGCGGTACGCCAATCTAAAAGGCGTGGTGCCTATATGTGTCTTGTATGCCGTTCTATATGCCCACAATGCATCCGGCAGTAAGGCACTCCAGTTTTTCCTCGTGGAAGCCACCGTACACTCCAAGATTTTCTTAATTTCGCGATTGGAGACCTCCACCTATCCTTGAGTTTGCGGGTGATACGGGTACCTATGTTATGTTTGACCTCGTATTTCTTCAACAATGCCAAGAACTTTTGATTCTTAAAGTGTGTACCCCCATCACAGATGATCATTCGGGGCACTACAAACCTACAGAAGATATGTTCCTTAACGAATCTGCACACTACAGTAGAATCATTAGTCCTTGTGGGTATCGGTTCTACCCACTTCGACACATAATCAACAGCTAAGAGGATATATAAATTCGAATTTGAGGACACAGAGGGTCCCATGAAATCTATACCCCATAGGTCAAATACCTCAACCTCTTGGAAGACATTTAGGGGCATCTCATGTCTCCTTGAAATGTTACCCGCCCTTTGGCAGGAATCACATTGTCTCACGAACTCATAGGCGTCTCGAAACAAGGTAGGCCAATATAGGCCACTTTCCAATACTTTGGCCGCCGTACGAGAGCTCACGTGGTGTCCGCCCGTAGGTAGAGTGTGGCAGTGATGAAGAACACTCTCGTATTCGTCCTTAGGTACACACCTACGTAGAATACCATCCCTGCATTGCCTTAAAAGAATAGGGTCATCCTAAAAAAATTATCGTAGAGAATGGAAAAACTTCTTCTTCTCTTGATATGTCCAATCATCCGGGATGATTCTGCAAGCAAGATAATTCACAATATAGGAAAACCAAGGATCTTTAGAATTCACTTTCAACAATTGTTCATCCAGAAATGTCTCGGTTATGGGTATGTGTAAATCTTTTTCATCTACCCTCTATAATCTAGACAAATGATCCGCGACAACATTTTCAATCCCTGCCTTGTCTTTGATTTCGATATCAAATACTTGTAGGAGTAAGATCCACCTAATCAATCTAGGTTTGGCATCTTTTTTTTCCATCAAATATTTAATAGCGGTGTGCTCAGTCCAAACAACTACCTTCGATCCAACTAAATATTGCCTAAACTTTTCAAAAGCAAAAACAACAGCAAGCAATTCTTTTTCAGCAGTTGTGTAATTTAATTGGGCATCATTCAAAGTCTTAGAAGCATAGAAGATAACAGCGGGTTTATTGTCCACCCGCTGTCCCAACACAGCTCCTATAGCAAAATCCGATGTGTCACACATGAGTTCAAACGGCTTAGTCCAATCCGGTGTTTGAACAACCGGCGTGGAAATCAATTTCTCCTTCAGCACGTTGAACACGTGTAAACATTTGTCATTGAAATAAAAAACAACATCTTTCTCGAGCAGCTCAGATAGAGGTTTGGCGATTTTAGAAAAATCTTTATGAACCGACGATAGAATCCAGCGTGTCCTAAGAAACTCCTTACCCCTTTTACCAAATTTGGTGGGGGCAATTTAGAAATTACTTCAATTTTAACCGGATCTACCTCCAAACCTTTGCTAGACACTTTATGTCCTAGCACTATCCCTTCACTTACCATCATATGACATTTCTCCCAGTTGAGGACCAAATGTGTGTCCTCACATCTCTGTAACACCTTATCCAAATTATAAAGGCATTCATCAAACGAAGCACCATAAACCGAAAAATCATCCATAAAGACCTCAAGACAGCGTTCTACCATATCTGAAAAAATGGCGAGCATACAACGCTGAAAAGTCACTGGTGCATTGCATAATCCAAAGGGCATGCGGCGATACGCAAAAGTTCCATAAGGACAAATGAAAGTAGATTTCTCTTGGTCCTTAGGGTCAATTGAAATCTGATTATATCCCGAATACCCGTCCAGAAAACAGAAATGAGATCGGCCGGCTAAGCGCTCTAGGATTTGATCAATAAATGGGAGAGGAAAATGATCCTTCAGCGTATCGGCATTAAGACGTCGGTAATCAGTACATACTCGCCACCCGGTTACCAAATGGGTGGTGACAGGTTCATTTAAAATATTTTGAGTTACAGTAATACCCCCCTTTTTAGGGACTACCTACGTGGGACTTACCCATGTCGAGTCTGAAATCGCATAAATGATACCTGCGGAGAGAAGCTTAATCACCTCTTTCTTCACCACCTCCATCATGCTCGGATTCAGTCGACGTTGCGGTTGGATTACCGGCTTGGCTCCCTCCTCGAGCCGAATCTTATGCTAACACAAAGTAGGGGAAATCCCCTTGATATCTGCAACAGACCACCCAAATGCTCCCCGGTGGTTCTTTAGCACTATCAACAATTGGTCTTCCTCTTCCGCACTCAGATATGCAGAAATGATCACAGGTAACTTTTCTTCCTCTGCTAGAAAGGCGTACTTAAGATGCGGTGGCAGTGGCTTTAACTCTAACTCCGGCAGGCTGATCAAGGATGATTGAAGCGGAGGAGGAAGTTCACCTAAATCTTCATAATACCTCGCATAGAAGCATGGAAGCATCTGAAGCATCTTGGCACACTCCTTGAGTGATTTGCTTCTCATCCAATCCTGAGTGATGTTGACTAAACAAGCCTCCAATGGTAATTCCGGATATGCATCAAAAACTGAATTTTTGGTAGCATCATCCTCCGTAGAGGGAGGAATGTCCTCATTCTCATCATTCGGGAACCCGACAGCTTTGCAAAGGGATACTACTTTGGTCTGCTCGATGATGTCTACAGCCAAAGTCCCTTTGTCCACCTTGGTCATTACATGAGCCATATCTAGAAATGGCTTACCTAGACAAAGTGAAATGGTATTATCAAAATGTTTCACCATGTGGAATTGCTCCTTGGATTTAGGTGAAGTAGTGCTGGAAGGCATGACCATCTCAAATCGGTCATCGACTATACCCAAGGTCAACCGACCTCTCCCTATCTCGAGTATCATATCGGCTGTGGCTTGGAATGGTCTTCCAAGTAGTATCTCGTTACCTTGTTCATCTTGCATCTCCATAATGACAAAATCTGCAGGAAATACAAATCTATCCATTTTCACAAGCACATCTTCACAAATCCCATACGGTTTCACCACAGAGTTATCCGCCAATTTAATTGTCATGTTGCTTGGCCGTGACTCCTTTAATCCCAACTTCTTGAATGTAGAAAGGGGCATTAAATTGATGCTTGATCCTGAGTCACATAATGCATCGCCAAATTTGACTTTCCCGATATAGCATGAAATGTTGAAACAACCCGGATCTTGCCTCTTTGGTGGCAATGTGCCCATGATGAAGGCACTCACTTGTTCCTTAAGGACAACTACTTCAGTGTCCGGAATTTTTCTTTTCTTGGTGATGATATCCTTCAGAAATTTCCCGTAAGACGGAATTTTCTCAATAGCTTCCAATAGAGGGATGTTGACTGAAAGCTTTCTAAAACTGTCTAAGAACTTTTTGAATTGGGCGTCTACCTTCCTTGCCTTAGCACTGTTTGGATACGGAACCGAGACAGCATGTGCCCTTTGATGCGGTGGCACATAGGGTGTCTTTTTCTAAGGATCCTCCTCCTCTGCAATATGATCTTCAGTAGCATCCAATGTTGTGTCATCAACTGGTTCTGTGACCGGTACAGGCAGCTCCTCAGTGGCCTCAACTTCCATTTTAGCTTGGGGTTTGCTTGCTTCATCAGCCCTGGGATTTAACAATTTCTTGCCACTTCTTAGCAAGATGGTCTTCGCTTGTTGGTTTCCTCCTAGAACATTAGTATTTCTCGGGAAACCTGGATGTGCCGGCTTCTTCAAACTGGCTATCTCTGCAGCCATCTGTGCCATAGATGTCTCTATTGTCCTCATTTGAGCCCCATGGCTCTGTAGTGTCTGCCTGAGTTGGTTCATGAACTCCCCTTGTTGCTTTATTTGCTGGCCAAAAGTAGCCATGAGTTCTTGGTTTTGCTTTATCACTTGATTGAGAAGCTCTGTGCTCTTATCCTCCGCTACTGGCTGGGGTTTAGCATCCGGATCCTGCAAGAATTTTTTGGATCCTTCTAGGAGAACATCTTGTCTTTCCTCCATGAATAGTCATTGTTCCTGTAGCCTTGCTGCTGCCTCATGAATTTCACTTGAGCCTCGTCCTCGGACTCAATATCCTCCTTAGCAAGCAATTTCTTTGTGAGAAGATCCATCTTCTCATTCAGCTCCTTTATTGCTTTAGATTCACCTACTACTCGAACCTGCTCCACGGCGCCTCTTTCGCCCCATGATTGTTTCTTGACCATGTTCTTTAAAATCTCCCAACATCTCGTGTCCGTGTTATTCAAGAAGAATCCAGAACCGAATGAATCGAGGTTGCTTCTATCATGCTCGGAAAGAGAAAAATAGAAGATCTTGACTTGTGTCTCCTTATCAAGCCCGTGATGTGGGCACCGCCTGAGCATAATCTGAAACTGCTCCCAGGTCTCAGAATAGGTCTCTCCTGCTTGTTAGGTGAAGTTGTGGATCTTCCTTATCATGTCATTGGTCTTCTCGGGTGGAAAGAACCTCTCGAAGAAAACCTCCACCATATGGTCCCAAGACTCCACGTATTCATCGTCCAAGTTGTGTAGCCATCTGCGCGCATTTCCCACTAGAGAACTTGGGAAGAGCTTCAAGTAGAGCACATCTTGTGGAAATCTATCGATTTTTATCATATCACAATTCTCCACAAATTGACTTATGTGCGCGACGGGGTCTTCATTTTTTAGGCCATGGAAAGCATTCGACTTCACCAGGTTAATTAAAGCCGGATCAATCTTGTATGTTGGAATATTCACTGCTTGCTTCTTGATCGGCCCCTTGGAAGCAGATGAGGAAGAAGCCTTGATCTTCTCCCATATTGTCTGTGGCTCGTCCATCTCTTCTTGTTCAGGTTTAGAAACTATATCCTCCAGCTGGTCTTGATTATGCTCATCCTCGTCTTCCGATCTTGGCAGCGAATTCTCTGGTGCGTGCTGCGTGTAATTTGTACTACGCGTCTGCACCATGCACAATACCTACAAGTAGAGAAATTTTATTTCAGTACAGTGCTTTACGATTGAAAATATTTAGACAATGGATTATAAATTTTTGGAATGAAAAAAAAATAAAAATGTGGTCTAGAGTGGCCGCTTGCAGCACTCAAAGTGCCAACAATTCGCCGTATCCCCGGCAACGGCGCCAAAAACTTGACACAAATTTACCGTGCGCAAAAACGCAAGTGAACACGTCGAAGTAGTACAGGCCTTTGTGAGGCCCGAGTCGAACTTAGGGATACGTGAAATCGTCGGAGACTCCTACTAACTACTCACGATCAGCTAAGTCGATTAAAAAGTTGAAGATTGTTGTTAAAATTTAAAAGAAAATAAAAATAAAACAAAACAAGCAATCGATTAAATGTTTAGTTTAATCAATTCAAAATGAGATCTTTAGGGTTGCGGTTTCACCGCGGGTTTTCATTGTATTAAATTCTATATAGTTATTCAATTTTATCTTTCTATCCGGGTAGTGGCCTGAAATCAGAAGTGCCCACTGTCGTGGTACAATTTCACTACCTATGTTTAGGTCGGTTCCACCGTCATAGTAACCTATACCCTAAACTAGGTGCATTAAACTCGATCTCTCAGTATCCACCATTAACTTTACACCACCTTGTTCAAGGGATTTGTCAATTAATGTAAATTCCGTCTCTTTTCAACCGTTAATTCTTCTTTCAAAGCAATTAAAGGCATTAGGTTATTATTATGGTGATCAAGCATAACAATATATTGGAGAAAACGAAATTATACCACGGATTTAAGAGATAAGATATGAATTACTATTATAAAATCATCATACAATGAATCCCCGGGCTACTCCTGGTCCTAAAGACAAAGGGGATTAGCCCCGCATGTTCATCTCAGAGTACAACGTGGAGAAGAAAAAGGGAAACATGAAGAAAAATGTGATTGAGTGGTAAAACCCCTGAACGGAGAAGGTCCAATCGATCCTTGGCGTAGAATATGCGTTCTCCCGCCTTTCGGTGGTGGAATTCATCTTCTTCAGTGTCCGGATCGGCTGGGGCGTGCTCTCGTGCTCCGTTCTTCTCTCCTTGCTCTCCGGGATGCGTGCAGCAACTAATGACGTCTTTTTTTACTCAAGGGTGCCGTCATTAGGTATAATCTCGCAATTAGGTCATCAATTAATCACAACCGTCTGATTAAGATCAATATGAAACAAACTCATATCTGACGGCGTCGATACCATCGACGTGAGTCGATAGTATCGACCCTGCACTGTATCGGCTGGTCTTCCTTTTCTTTCCTTTATCACGACTGATGCTACCTCGATACCATCGACGAGAGTCGATGGTATCGACACTCTAAGGCATCGGTTTTGTCCTTTTAGCGTCGCTGTAGCTCCACTAGTCGATGGTATCGACATATGTGTCGATAGTATCGACTCACTTCTCGCCAGCAACCTGATGGTATCTCGATACCATCGACATCCCTGTCGATAGTATCGACTTTCTTCTCGTCCTTGTGGCTGGCAACATGTGGTCCGGTCGATGGTATCGACGACCGTTGATGGTATCGACATCAGCATATACTTGTTTTCCAGAAATTAACACACGAAACCACATAAGTCCACATAAAACATATTTTTCTGATAATTAATACTCAAAATGCTGAAATATAGGAAATTTAACATAAAGAAGTAGCATAGACCAAAGTGAATGAATTATGCAACATTAACCATGAAAATGACTAATAAATGCATAAAACCCATATTAAACAAGTCTATAAATGCGACTCAAAATCATCGCATCAGAGAACAAACGGGGAAATGCTGCCAAAATTTTCTCGAAAACCCAATACACATTATACACTTACATCCTAAGTGAGATTAGGTGTTCAAGAACAGCCCCAAACCGGGGACTATCCAAGATTTACTCCTAATGAGTAAATCTTGGACGGGTTTCTAGGCCAACAAACGCATGTGATGTCATTCTTATATATAATAAATGTGTACCACCTATCCCATCCTTGAACACCTAATCTCACTAGTAAGTGTATAATGTGTATTGGGTTTTCAAGAAAATTTTGGTAGCATTTCTCCGATGTTCTCTAAGTACATATGTACTTAGAGAACAAACGGGGAAACTACCAAAATTTTCTCGAAAACCCAATACACATTATACACTTACATCCTAAGTGAGATTAGGTGTTCAAGAACAGTCCCAAATCGGGGACTATCCAAGATTTACTCCTAATGAGTAAATCTTGGACGGGTTTCTAGGCCAACAAACACAATAATAGATATGTACATGTTAGGGTTTCATCACAATTAATGTTAGGGTTTCATCACAATTGATGTTAGGGTTTCATCAATGTTAGGTTTAATCAAATCAAATTAGGATGCTACAATTGACAAGTTTAAATCTTATTTCAACATGCATCAAAATTTACTAAATTAGGACAAACATTACGATTAGAAGTACAAATATATGACAAATATATGCAAGCAAAAGATTTGTTCATATCCTAGGATTTACATAAAACATTAAATAAAATTTGTTCATATCCTTACCAACAACAAGCACGACCGTGGCTGTGTTGGCCATGGCCGTGCTTGCTGTTGGTAAGGAGCTAGGGAGAAGGAAGCAAAGAGGCTAGGCTACCTGGAGCTAGCGTGGAGAAGAGCGGCGGCGAGCGGCGACAGTAGTGGCGGCGAGTAGGCGAAGAAGCAGAGGGGCGGGCAGCGGGCAGAAGCAACTGACGGCCGGAGAAGCAGCAGGCTCCGGCCAGAGAAGAAGTAGGCGAAGTAGCAGCAGCGGCGGGCGGCGGGCAGCGGCACCGGTGAGCAGAAGAGTACTAGAGCAGCGGCGGCGAGCAGCAGCAACCGACGTCGGGCGATTTTGGGAGAGCGGCGGCGAGCAGTAGCACAGAAGAGAAATATCGCGATGAAACAGGAAGAAAGGGGGAAGAGCCGGGGATCGGGTCTATTAAGTTGGTCAACGACGTCGGTTATCTACAAAACCGACGCCTATTACTATTTAGCGTCGGTTCACAGTAAAAAACCGACGTCCAACTACACAACCTTACCCAATATTATTTGGCGGGAACCATTATCAGCGTCGGTTATCAAAGGATAATCGACACTGAAAGTGGGACTTTTCGCGCAAATTTTCATATTAAATAGGCATCGGTGAATAGTTAAAAAACTGACGTTGTAGGTGACGCAAAATTTTTCGCTCGAAAATTGGATTTCGCCGGCGATTTTAGGCGTCGGTTTGTTATACCCAGCCGACGCTGAATACAAAGCGGTACCCGTGTCTGGCTGGTCTTCGAATATAGACATCGGTTTTCCTAAATAACTGACATTGAATAGTATAGGTGCCGGTTTTCCTAAATAACTGATGCCCAGAAAAGCGACACTGAATGCTATTTCTGTAGTAGTGAACATCCTCGCAAATAACAAAAACAAGATATGGAGAAACCTGGTCCAGCAAAAATATTACAAGAAAATCCCACCATGGCAAAAACTACTAAAAGCACAACCTCACCTCTCTTGAAATATATTAACAGACACATCTCCCTGATTAGAAATATCATTCATACCCCTGCACACGCTCACTGTAGCATAAATTTCTGGAAGGATCCTTGGTTCCATCACAATACCATTAAAAACCTGCACCCAAAATGTTCTATTCTAAAAAAATTATCAAATATTACTACGACCAATGCCCTTAACCTCCTCACCAACAACAAAACAAATGCACTCAAGCGACTGCTTCTCACATACCTACACAGTTCGGAAATTAACAACATCATCCATGAGTTAGAATACAATACAACAAACACGATCTCCTAGAGATGGGGGTGCGAAATACACCCCCAAGGCAGCATACACCTTTCTCACCTACAGATGCATCATCCCAAATTACTCCCTCATATGGAAAAACAAATGGTCTCAGAAGCACAATTTTTTATTCTGGCTCCTACAAAATAACAAACTCCTCACCGACCAAAACATCACCAAGAGCGGATTCTTTGGGCCTACCATATGATATCTCTGCCTAGTAGAATCGGAAACAATAGAACATATTTTCAACAATTGTAATTTCTCTAAACTCATCATCAAAACTATTTTGACATAAGATCTGATAATCAAAACTTTCTCTCTATACCTTTTTCTATCAAACCTCTTCAAAGAGTAGCACATTTCTACCCAGAAGACATCATAATAACCATTTTATGACACATGGATAGAAAGAAATCACAGAAAAATCAATAACTTCAAAAATATTTTACATATCATCTCTTCTTAAAGATATCATCAGATCTTTCTATCCAACATGCTTGCAGGATAGGCGTTGACATCATCAAGAATGACACCAACAGAAGGCAGCTCGGAAAACAACACTGCAACAGGCGATGTCTTCTACATTTTAGAGGAGATCTTGGAGGAAGAATCGGACTTATGACAGTATGCTTTGGCAGGCCCAGTAGATCTATTTTTTTTCCGCTCTTGATTTTCATCATTTAGAGGCTTGTTATAGGGGTGCCTCCCCCTTGAACTATTTCCATCGTACATTTTATTTCATCCTATCCTTAGCTTCTGTTTGTACCAAACAAAAAACCCCGCAGGTGCTAGCCTGCCTATCTGTTTGTTTTTAGAAATGCATGACCTTTCACTCAAAAAAAAAAAAAATTCAATCCGTGACTAGATCAAAACCTCGCAGGTGCTAGCCTGCCTATCTGTAAGTTTGTTTTTAGAAATGCATGACCTTTCACTAAAAATATATATATTTCCATCAGTGACTAGATCAGGTCAGTGCCCAAGGAATTAAAGCCCCCGATTCGATGGTGTTCAAGCTGCTGTCCGCTTGGACAAAGCCTTTTGTACTATCATCCATGTATTCTCCAGCCGACAAAAGCTATCCACTCACACGATCGTCGGGGGCATGCATATATAGCCGTCGGTCGACTAACTACCTTGACCATTGGGATAACAGAGCCATCGAAGAAAAAGGATTAAAAGCGGGTCCGACAGTTCTCGAAGTAATTAAGGGTAGCATGAGTCCAGCTTTCTCTCTCGTCAAGGTAAATACCATCGGGCCTCCTATTTTCCTTGGAAAAATTTATCGGTCTGATGGAAAAGCTGCTGGAAGCTCCTCTTTAAGCCATAGAAAAGGGTCACCTTTGAAACTACAAATCTTCATCGATCCCAAAGACTATTAAGCCATTGATTGACTAAAAACATAAGACATTACTCCAACTAAATTAATATTTATAGGAGAATGGTACCCATGCAATAAAGTTCAAAGACATCCAAATGGAATGAATATTAACAAGATTCTTCAGAACATTAAAAAAAAAGCCTGTGTTGAAATATTTTTGATCTTCAGAAAAAGGAAATATTACACATAAGTTCACAAGTTACATCAAATTGCATAACTTGAGCAAACAAAGTCCTTTGCCTTCAATTTTAAACATCGCTTTGTGAACTAGTATTAAATCATAATACATGCTTCAATTACGAAAATTAAGTTAGTCAAACATGTTTATAGAATAAGCTGCGTTAGGGACCTTACAATATGTATATAAATTTTATCCAGAATGAAGTTGCACAACAATAACAATTATGGTCATCAAAGGAAGACGGAGAACGTGGGAGCCAATGGCAAGGAGACTTCATAGGTGACTAATGATGCATCCACTGCCGGCGGCGAGGAAGATGATGGTATGACGAAGAATCTAGGGAAGAAGTCCAAATAGTTCCTACCTCTATCTTCCTCACTTCTAGTTGCCCCAAAGATCAAATCGCAGTCACATCAAGCTTTGACGAACAATATTAGTGCCATGTTAAGTTGAACAAGACTGATGCCGAAATCATAGATGGAAAATTTCTCTAACCTAAAAGCATGGTAGAATGGAACCTGAGGAGATGGAGCAGGATTGTTGTAGGGTACATTGTCGGATTGAATCGACATTGGCCAACTTTGGTTTGTCATCTAGCTCAAATCTAAAACATCAAAGGGTTTGTTGGGGTCAGATCGAGTGGTAAATGTTTATTCCTCATTATGCTCTCTAGTGATGAAGAGCTAATTAAGACCATTAAAGGAGGACCATGGTTTTTTTCCTGCAAACCATAGATTATTAAGCAATGGCAGTGGAGGGAACCTACTAAAAACTAAAACCTTTAGAGATCCCGATATGGTTGAATATCCATGACATTCCATTTGAGTTATGAGACGATGAGATGTCTAATAGGATTGGATCATTTCTAGAGAAACCTCTTTGAACTGATAAGTTAACCACATAATTAAGAAACTATGAAGGACTTTAGGTTTTGAAGCTAGCTGAATTTACTTTTGTTGAAAGATTTGGATATTTAAAGTGATGATGTTCAAATTGATAAAATTATCTTTGAGTATGAATGACAACATGCTACATGTATTTCCTATGTGGATTATGGTCAGGAATAGAATCTCTGTGATGTGGAGCCTAAAGAGATTATACTTCCTTCCATTGTCAGAAGCAAGAGCAAGCAAATTTGGATTCCAAAAGGTACTATTGTAAAATCACCTAAGGAAGATTATGATGTGTTTAGCAATGTTGTGAAGACTTAGCAATGTGCCAATGAGTTCTGATACACCTTCTAATATTTCTAGTGATACAAGTGCCTCTAAGAATATTATTAGCTCTATTGATCCAAGAGGAAAGTAAATAACTCCTCAAATAATGCCTATGACTTCTTCGGAGTGGAAGATTCAAGATAAAAAGTCTAAATCACCACCTAGAGTCATTTCTATATCCATTTCTTCACTGAGGCACATTCATCTTTCTCCTAACAAGTTCTCACTATTAGCTAACTTCAAAGAAGGGGATGGTGCTTCAAAGGCTGGTGGTAATGATTTTATATTCATCCCAAATGGATAAGACTTTCTCTATTGTGAGAGGAATTCAAAATACAATCTCTTGCATTCAGAGTGAAATATATACAACTAAGGTTGATATTTATATTATTCTTGAGTGAAGAGTTCAAAATAGGTGAAATTGATTCTGTCATGGATTCTCTATGGCCAGGAACCAATTATATTTCTAATGCTGACGTCTATTCATATACATGAATTATTGTTATGTGGAAATATCCTTCTATTCTAATCAATAAATCTTTTAAGAATGAGCATGTTGTGCTTTATGAGGTTACCTTTGGGAATGTTAATTTTTTACTTTCTACTATCTATGGTGCTAATGGAGATTTAGATAGGTCTCTCTGGTGGGACTATATGAATATTCTCAATAAACCTATCTCTCTTCTGTGGTGTATATGGGGTGACTTTAATGTTGTTAGATTTAGTAATGAAAAGATGAGGAAAGATCCTCCTTCTATTAAGAGTATGGAGCATTACATCAATTCTCTTTCAATTAACAGTCTCTTGGAGATTACTACAAAGTGAAATGTCTTTACCTAGTATAGTCATAGTAAAAAAGGTCTAAGTACGTTCTCTAAGACCTACAGGGCATTAAAAAATCTTAATTTCCTGAGTACTTTTCCTTCTACCTGGAGAGAGATTATTTCTAATTTGTTAAGTTACCATTATATCCTGGCCTTACATATTAATACCACCAAAAATAGGTGTTAACCTTATAGGTCCATTAAAGCTTGAGTTAACCAACTTGATTTTCTTACTAAAATAAAATATGCATGGTAGAGTTAATATCCAGTTAGCACTCCTATGCTCAAAATTTATCGAATGCTCAACTCTATCAAGGATGCCCTTTTTAAGTGGAAAAGAAAATATGTTGGAAAATTTACTTCTAAAGCCAAAGAACTTGGACTTAAGGCGATGAGTATGCAAAGGGAAGTTAACTCTCATCCTAATGATGAAGCGCTTCAATTATATATTATTGATATGAGAAATGAGTATATTAAAGCTATTATTGAGCAAAGATAGAAATTCAAGGTCATGTGGCTCCAGACAGGCGACATGAGCTCTTCTTTTTCTATGACTCCCTTGAAACGAGTATGATCTATAATAACATTTATATTCTTCATGGTGGTGATAGAATTCTAAAAGAACCTCAGGCTATTACTGATCATGTAGTTGATTATTATATTGTTGTTTGCAATTCTTCTTCTTCTGAGTTGGTTTACTGGGATGACTCTTAAAGTATTTCCTCTCTATCTACTTCCCAATTTGATAGCCTCAAGAAATGGATGACAAAAGAGGAAGTTGATCTTTTTATTAAGAACCTCAATGTTGATAAGGCACTTGGGACAAATGGTTTTAATTCTATGTTCTTCAAATTCTATTGGTCTACAGATGGCGAGGAGGAAACTAAGGCTATTCTTAACTTCTTTGATTCTGGGAGCTTTTAAAAGAATGCAATAAGTATTTCATCACTCTTATTCCTAAAATTTCTAGAGCTACTACACTCAAAGACTTCTAGCCCATATTCTTATGTAATGTTAGGGTTGTACATCGGTCCGAACCCAGACCGGACCAGCTTGGACCGGACCGGACCGAGACCTAGTTAACAAAAAATTCATGGACTGAGGACCAGACCAAGTAAGAACCGGTCTGGTTTGAAATCGGGTCGGAAAAATAATGGACCGGACTGGGACCAGATCGAGACCAGACCGGATAACCAATATTAATATACTCTTGAGTATAATATATATATATATTATCTTATAATTATTATATAATTAATATTCCATTTGAGTTTGTTAACACAAACTAAGTTGCACAATGAAATTCTTACAACTTGAGAGAGTAGACTATCATAAGAATATTAGGAGCATTAATAATAAAATATTTACACATGACAAGATATTCAAGACTAACTGTCATAAATTTGTAGAATATAAAAACTAACACTTGTAATAATTACAAAAATTTATTTGTGTGATAGTTAATACATAATAAACTTATTTATTAACAATTTAAGTCAATGTGTAACGTCCTTTAAACTTTTTGTATCCACAATGTAATGTGATATCAAACTTATTTAGCAACTACTCGATACTTTCATAAGTACAATGGTTAATGTAATTGACATTTGTTGATATAGAGACATCAATCCAGACCAAGATATTAATATACCTTTTGGTAAATGCTAGTCATTACTAATGTACAATACATCCCCACAATCCTTCATAAATATCGAATTTCATTAATATAAATGGCATTTTATGTTATCCAGTCCAACCGGTCCATACCAATTTCTATTAGTTTTGGATAAGACCGGACCGAGGATCGGATTTAGGATAAATAGTGGACCGAGGACTGGACTGAAAATCAAGTCGGTCCAAGACCAGACCAGACCGAATAGCCGGTCTGGTCAGGTCTACCAATCTGGACCGAGAAATGTACAACCCTATGTAATGTGATTTTCAAGTTTATTACAAAGATTCTAGATAATAGACTTCATGGTCATCTGCCTGATTTGATTGATAAGAAACAAATATCTTTCATAAAGGGAGAATGTACACAACTTGTCCAACCATACTTATTGGCATGGTCATCGATATAAACCTTCAGGGTCATAGATAAGAAAATGGTGTCACCTATACATTCTAGGGATACCATTTTGTTCACCAATGAGGTTTTTAGTTCGTTTCCTATTTCTAATGGTCCTAGCATAATGTGTGTGATAGTGGATTTATGAAAGGCTTATGCCACAATAAGGAGAGACTATATCCTTTCTTGATGAAGAAAATGGGTTTTCGTCATTGTTGGTTAAATTGGATTCATGTGTGATTTAGAACGACTTCTTTTTAGGTGTTAATCAATGGCTCTCCTTCCCCTCATCCTTTGAGGCCTCAAATGGTGTGAGGAAAGGGGAACCTTTGGCCCCTTATTTGTTTGTGATATCAATGCAAGGCTTTGTTTCTATTATTGATTCTTATGTTAAGGGTGGTTCCATGAATCCTATCCAAGTTTCTAATAATTTTGGGGTCTTACACATCATCTTCACAGATACTTGCTCATGTTTTCCAAAGTTTGTGGAATAAATTCTCATGCCATTGTCAACATCCTTCATTCCTTTCATCAGGTTTTCAGTATGAAGCTGAATAACTCTAAAAGTTAGTTATTTCTTAGCAAGAGTGGTATGGATAGTGGTGCTTCCATCTCTAAAATTTTGAAGATAGACATTGCCTCCTGCCCTATCATATAACTCAAGCTTTCATTGTTTACAAGATAACTTACAAAGACTATTTGTTCACCTATTCTTGATATGATAAAAAAGAAATTAGATTCTTGGAAAGGTAAATTTCTCTCCCTAGTTAGTTGGTGAGTTTGTGCACGCACGTATGATCTTTCGATATTTATAGGGTTCCCCAAACTAGGTTCATTCACAACACTAAAACATCCTCCCGCAAGCACACGGGGTCATGTTATAGCATAGATGAGAGGCAAGCAATGGGGGTCGAACCACAGGGATAGAGGGGGCACTAGAGATTAGTTGGTGTTGGCTACATTCCTAAAGCACAGACTAGGGTTGAAGGGTTTAAAAGGGATTTTGGTTTGATTACACTAAGCAAGCAGGCAAGTAAAGGCAATATGAAAACTAGATTATCCTAAGAAAATTAGGTCTAAGCAACTAGATTAAGCAATCAACTAAACATGAGAAAGATTATCTACACTACTCTAGAAAGGCAATTAGCAACTAAGAACTAAGCTAAACACTAAAGCAAGAAAGAATCTAAGTTAACCCTAATTAGCAAAACTAAGCAATTGACTAGAATGAACAAAGGCAATTAATCTAAACTACCATTAACAAGCAAGAAGACTAAGGTGGGTTTCAAGCAATGGATTGGGTAGGTGGGCCATTTGGTGTCAAGTCTAGGTTTCTAGGGTAAGTGCTATTAGGGAAATTGAGAGCCAAGGGTAGGAATGGGAGTAGAGATGAGGGTCTTTCACCTCATGTTACTTTCCATCTATCCTTTAGGAAGCTCTAGGAAATTGCACTAATCACACTTACACTAGCTACTTAGATCTCACACTCACTTGTAGAAAAAGGGAGATGTATGTAGGAACAAAGGGGTCTGATTAGGGATCCACTAATTGGGCCTAGGAGCTATTCCTAATATTGCTACATACATTCCAATTCCTCTTAGAAGCTAAGTGTCATCAAGCATCACAAAGCAAGAAATTTAGGTTTAAAAGCAAAAAAAACACATGCAAGATAATGGGAAATGAGATAGAAGAAAAGACAATCATCATAGAATGAAATTATGTTCATTAGAAATTTTTTTCACCCAAAATGGTATCAAAGTCACATTTTAGCCCCAAACAAACCACCACTAGGGGCTTAGCTAGACATGATCAAAGAAAAGATAAAAGAAAGGGGAAGAAGGGGATAGGACTCCTTGGAGCTTGAAGTATATCCTTCTCCTTCACCTCCTAGTTGTTGTAGGGAAACCTCCCTCCTCTGAGGTGGATGATGAGAATGGAAATGAAGGGGATTATGGTAGAAAACCTAGAAAACTAGGTTTCTATGGTGGAAATGAGGTGGAAATGGTGGGCAGAGAGAATAAATGCAAGGGGATTGCAATGAATGCTCAAGGGTGGGTGGAGAGGAGTCATGGAATCTAACCTAGTGTTGTGGCTGCCACCCATGTATATATAGGTGGTGGTGGAAGCACTAGGGTAAGTAGATGCATTATTGGAAAATAGTCCAGAAAATAGTAGGGTTTAGGTGGTAGCACGGTCATGTTGGGCAGTACGACCGTGGTGGGTAGAGGTGGGAATGGTCATGGTGGTGTGGAATGATCGTTCCAATAAAGTGGAAAAATCACAGGTTGAACTGGTGAAATGGAGGATGCCCAACATGGTCGTTGTGGAGGTTAGGTAGAATGGTCATGCTAGGTAGCACGACCATGGTGGTGGAGTTAGAGGTGAGGTCATTCCCTTCAGCATGCCTATTCTGTCTTCAGCTGGCACGACCGTAATGGGCAACATGGCCATTTTTGGAGTTTCATGGCATGGTCGTACTGGGTAGCACGACTGTGGTGGTTGAGTTGTTGTAGCTTGCAAATTTTGGGATTTTGCCTGTAACCTGTGCACTGGCCAGCATGGCCGTTTCGTGGCACCACGACCGTGCTAGAGTCTTCAGTAGAAAAATCAACTTCAATCTTCATGATCAATGGACTCCTTTGCTTGATGTCGAATCTTAGCCATTAGGGGTAGGTTGAGGGAGCTTTGGGGTCTTTTTTGACCCCTCCATGAGTGGAGGAACCCTAAAACTCCTTCCTTCTCTCTCATCCATCCAAAGCATGGTCCAAGTATATGAAAAGTATGCAAAGAACATCCATATGTGTATTTGACAATAATACACATATTGGGGAATTTAACTTGCATTCTACTATGTTTAGATGAGAATAAAGTACAAAATGGAACAAGATGAAGCCCTAAAATAGGACTGCATCACCACCCCAAACTTAAAACATACTTGTCCTCAAGTATGCTCCAACTTAATCTCTCTCTTCAGTTTTCTTTCAATAAGCAAGAATGACAAATGCATAGCAAAAGATGATTGTAGACTAAATGGCCTTGGAAGTGACCAATTGCATGTGTTTCACCTCTCTCCTCTCCTCTTTCACATACCAATCACGAAATGAGCACTGAGCATACAAACTTCAAATATAAAGCATAGAATACAAAAGCTTTCCATATGTCCTTCATTACATTCTGGGTAAATCGTTTCATGTTGGCATGAATCAAAGATGACCAGGAGTGTTGTCTCAGTTTCATGCATTCAATCTTATGCCTCAAACCACACCAAATGACCCACATGGCTATAGAAAGGGTAAAATGAGCTAGAGTTGATGTTTTCTAGCTCAATGGGTATGAAAATAGAAGAAATGATTGCGGTAAGAGATTTTTTTTGGAGTGCTTTTACACACTCTTCTTTTCTTTATTTAGATGCTCTAAAACATGATCATCTTTTTATTTTCTTTTTCCTTTTTCTTTTATTTTCTTTTGCCCTTGGTGTAGGTAGGACATATGGTGGATAGAGTGAAGTGGGGAGATGTAGGTATGGCCAACCCAAACTTTTGGAGGTGGCGAAGGCTGAATATGTGCGCTAAGGCATCCTTTCATGAGGCGGAGGGGTATGAAGATGGTGAGAGAAGAGTCAGGTCAAAGAGGGGTCATTAGTGTAGTCCTCAACATAAGATTTCTTGCATGAAAACTAATCCAATACTTCATCAAATATCACACCACATGATTGAACAAACATGAGATTCACATTTATATCAAGTGATTCCATAGGCTCTAAGCGTTCATAGCTTGCTCAATTCACAATTTAACCGAAACATTCACAAACTTAAGAGAAGTGGTGCACATGTAAAAAGTCAACAATAAAGACCATATAGCAATAAAATCTAAGAAAATGGCATGCATTTGTCAAAGACCACAATTTTTCTTTCAAAATGTGGAGATTAAGTCAAAACATGCTCTTAGGCATGAACATTCAAGTTTGGGAAAAATTGGCCAAAATGGTGCCAATTTGCATTCAATCACATCTAAACCTAACTTTTAGGGAAATTAAAACATAAATAAGCAAATCCTACATAAAAACACAAAAAAATTACAAAAATCTACATGGAATTGCAATGCATGGCATGGAAGAGCAAAAAGAGCAATTTTTTTGAAAAATTACACAAAAATGCACGAACTTGAACTACATGTATGCATGGATGCATGCAAAAGGAAATATATACTAAAAAAGAAATCAACAACTAAATAGAGACCAGGTGAGATATACATAAACAAAATAAGCTAAGAAAGAGGGCATACTACTCTACCACCGCAAACTTTTGAATCATGTTGTCCTCAATATGAAACTAAAGCTTAGGAATGATAGGGTAGACATCACTACTCTGGCGGTGTGGGGTCCTGTGGTAGGCCTGAATGCAAAGGTGAATGCCGGTACTAGTGGCCCCAATAGTCCTCCTGTGGAGACGAGTATGTCTCCTGGTAACCAAACAGTCCTCCCTAGAAATCCTCCCCCGTTGGGGGTTCCTCTACACCTATGCATGTTGATACTTGTACATGTGGTTGATCTGGTGATGCATCTATTGCTGATCTAACCATATGGCATGTTGTGTCTACTGAATCGCCTCCAACTATGCATGAATGTCTGACATGTTGTATGCATTTTTTGGAGGTGGTTGTGCATCAAAATCCTCAAATCTCAATCGTGTGTGGTGTGGTTGCTCAAGAATGCACTACTACTCAGGCACATTCATCTCTCCTCCTTCTTCAGACAAGTCTACATTTGGTGTTTTGAACCCCTCTCTTGGATGCTCCTCCTCATACTGTGCTATCACCTCATAAAAATTCTATGGTGACCCCACATCCATGAGTAGGGGGTGGCATGGTGTGGGAGCTCCAAGGTGATTCTAGGGTACCTGGGAATTAGAACATAAAAGATTTTTCTATCTCTGAGGGAGATCATTTGGGACCTAGATGAAAAACCACTAGAGGGGGGTGAATAGGGTTTTATGGATATTTTAATAATAATTCAACAAAAGCAAGCAACCACAAAAATATTGGATAAGGGGACAAGGATTTAGAGTGGTTCCAATCTTAGCAAATACTAAGCCAGTCAATCCACTACCCGGTTGCTTACCCAATCATGATTTTGAAAGAATTTAATTTTATTACCTCGCAAGGATGTTACATAAAATTACAATACTTTCACTAAACCCTTCAGACAACCTTCACCTAGAAGTAGTCTCACCAACCTCGAAGCAGCCTTCCTTGAAGTAACCTCAAGCTCCCCTTAAAGTAGCTTCCCGTTGAGACAGCCTTCTTGAAGTAGTCCAAAGTCCACCTTCTCCACTGAGAAGACCCTTCTCCACCTGAGAAGTCAAACCCTATCCAATCCACAGCCTCCAACCCTAGGAGTAGCAAGGAGAGTACAAACAATATAAAGGAACAAGAAGGAAAAATAGAAATTACAATATTGTTCTAGCACAAGGCTTGATTTCCTATATCAAGCGTTTTGATCTCCTAACCAATGTATATGGAAGTGTAAGTGCAGTGGGTAGGAGATGCTAGCCTATAGGACACGAATTTAGAGCAATGGAAATGAGTAGCAAATGTTGGAGTTGCTCAATTGCTCATAAGAATGGATAGCCAATTGCAAGTATAATGCTCAAGTGTTGCACAAGTGTGTGTAGGGTGTCCTAAGGCTTGTCCTATTTATAGGAATGGCCTATGAATGCTTAAGGACGTTCTAGACACTTTCTAGGGGGTTCTAAGTTCTCAACTAGCCGTTAGGTATCCATTAGTTGCTTTAACAATGACTAGTTAATTAATTCTGAAAAGTGTAGACAGAGACATTCTCAATCGAAGATTTGTCGACCGAGAGTCCTAGTTGGTCGAGGACTTGTCGACCGAGGGACTATCTGTAGCAACATTCTGATCCAACTCCCAACTACTTTGTCTGCTGAGTCTAATGGCTACCTAGGTCATTCTCGGTCAAAGAGTTTGTCGACCAAGAGTGTCTCGGTTGAGAAGTTTGTCGACCGAGAATGACTCTGTTTCAATGTTTTAAACTAAGTACTAAGCGTGTGTATGAGTGTGCAGTTGTGACACTATTGTAGGGGATGACCTATCTAAGTGTTGTGATTGAATAGGGAAGATCTAAACGCTTGATTTACATGATATATAAGTACTTGTACATTATATACTTGTACAAGTTTTTACATTTGATTACAATCATGAAATAAAGCAATTTGAGCATATAGATCTTCCAAGTTGTTTGTCATCCACCTAATTCCTGCAACACTCAAGTAGCACGTTAGATCCACAATAATGAAATGTTTGTCATCATCGAAACAAAGGGATTATAATAATGTCCAATTTAGCCAACAATCTCCCCCTTTTTGAAGATGACAAACATTTCCTAAATATAAAATAAGGAAATATAAATCATATGAGTTTCATACCTGAAGTTTACCTTTTGTAGCCATTCTCTTGTTTTGCAAGTGTGTACTGGCCCGAGTTTTATGAAACTCATTTTACTTTATGTTTTCGGTTTATATTATTTCTCCCCCTTTGTCATTTCAAAAAGATATCCAAGAAAACCATTTTGTCTGACTTTTATTTCTCCCCCTTAATTTTATGCTATTCTCCCCCTAACTAAGATATGCAGTTTTAAAAATAGGGATTAATATAAATGTAAACCATTTATTGTCGAATTTAGCCACAATTTGTTTCTCAATCATTTGCAAAGGATGTTAAGCCTTGAAATGATATGAGATCCTTTTAGATCTATGGCATATGCATTTTGATTTCTCATCCATTTTACATGGGATGTTAAGCCCTGAAAATGATATGAGATTCCCTTAAGCTCATGATGGATACATATTGATTTCTCATCCATTTTGCAAGGGATGTTAAGCCTTGAAATGATATAAGAACCTTTTAAGCTTATAGTAGAGTACATGAAAAGTATCTCTAACCAAATGGACGGGATGTTAAGCCCTGATTTGTTTAGAGAATTCCATTAAGAACAAGATATATCACATTCATGAAATTTATATTCCTTTATTTTCATAACCAAGATTAAAAATACTAAGGTCATAACATGTTTCATCTTTTCTTTATGACGTTCTCAAAATTTTGTAAGCTCCTTCTTAATCTTATAGTCAAGATAGTTTTTGTGAGCTCCGCCTTAATCTCATAATCAAGATGTTTTAAGGATTCTAAAGTCACAATAAATATTAGATCATAAAAAGTTATGCACTAAAAATTTTGTTTTCAATATACTAAGATTAAGTGCAGTAAAATGATGTACAAATAAGCATTTTGTCAAGCTTATTTTAGGTCGACCTTAACTTCGACCATAGCACCCTTTGGTCAAACTTGATTTCAACCAAGAGGCAATTTCTGCATATTTCCAATTTGAACACTTATATGTGAAGTATAATTTCTGCAGATTTTCATTTGTGCCATGAAGTTTTACTGTTTATGCAAAAGGGCATCTTCATATGAGCTGAATCACAATGATCAAAAAACAATATCCATTCATGGTTTGTATATATGGATCAAAGATTATTTTAGACAAACTAATGAAACACAATGATCATGGCACAATAATAATGATAGAAAAGTAGAAGTGTATCCACAATGCAATGATCAAGATAGAAACATATACATATGATGATTATGATCATTTAAACTAAATTTCAATACACATGGTTCCTATATAGATAGACCAAGAATTACTTAGGGAAAATCATGTGGATTATGATAAAATAGTAATTCCATGGTTCATAATATTTAGTTTTAAGCCAATCCATGTAGAAGATAAACCAAAATCTAATTTATTGTTCATGGATTTTAAGACAAACCATGTAAATGATCATGCTTAACAAACTTTGTCAATCAATGAAGAAAGTATGTTCAATATCAGTCTTCATATAGCTCTTTTTGCAATAAGGATTTCATATTCACAATGTTATACCTTCATTCAAAGATCAATATGTCTTGATTAAAAGATGGTCTCCAAGATTTATTCTTGATTTGCATATTAAATCAATCATTAATAACAAATTGATAGCAAACTAGATTAATTGAAAACAGGTTCAGTAGAACTTGATTCGGTCGAACTATTTGTCGACCGAATTTATCTCGGTCGACATTTTTCTCGATTGAGAATGCTGCTGTTTGTACATTTTTTATTATATTTGTTGCAAACTTGAAAACAGTAACCTGTTCGGTTGACTATTTCTCGGTCGAACAGTTTCTCGACCGAGAATGTTTCTGTACTATTTCAAAACTGTTTTTAGTAATTGTTTCCAAGTAAAACATAGACTATTTTTAATTTAATTATGCAGTTTGAAAACTCTATTTAGTTGATATACAATATATAAATATCAAGGTAACATTTAGTTCAAATCTCAACTAATCATATTCAAATCTTTAGGTTTTGGAAACCCAAATTAAGACAAATTTTTAAAGATGTGTCTATGCAGATTTATTTTCAAGTTGGAAATTTTAATTACTTGAATCAATTTGTTGTCTCATTATGTTAAGTTGAGATAGACATAGAGATATATAACATAGAGTCTTTGGTCATATCTCAACTTAATTTTGTTCATTTAGTTTGGGGGTTTTAGAACCCATACTAACTCAACATCCTTTTTCTTTGAAGGACATGAGAAAGAATAATGTCTGAGACGCAAACAATAATGGCAACATATAGAATCAACCTCATATCTCTTTCTATGATTTTGTTCTAGGTTGTTCTTGGGTGCATATGTATATTTGCCTCTAGGTACATACATAGATTGATTTTCTAGCACTTGTGTCTTTCTCCAACTAGGTTTTTGGTAAGATTTTCCTTTAGGCTTATAACCTAGTCCTCGCCTTCCAATTTGATGATAAGAATCATTTAAAATTTTATCAAGGATATCATTGTTACTCAAACTACTAACTTCTTGTTGCAGCTTAACAATTTCATCCATTCTCTTATTGATGTCTAACTTTGCTTGATCTAGATTAGATAACAAGGAATCTCTTTCTTTCACAATAATATCATAATCTAGATGTGTACACAAAATAGGCTATTTTTGAAGATCATTTACTTGAGTTTGCAAGTTTAACTTTTCTAGGGAAAGAATATTGCAATTTGCTTCTACAGATTTCAGCTTAATATCATGATCTTCAATAACCTTTTTAAGATCTTCATTTTTAGATGTGAGAGCAAGAAGTTTAGCATGTAACTCATCATTTGCCTTATTAGATTTCTTTAATTTCTTCTTGCACTCAATATACTTATTATGTGTCTCTTCAAGACTAGCAATTAACTCTTCTTTAGGTAAATCAAAAAGGCTTACCTCTTCTTCTTCTTCTTCACTTATTGTAGCAATAAGGCATTCTTTATGCACATCTTCCTTCTTTGACCTCCATGGACAGCTAGGTGTAGTGTGCCTTGTTCCTAAGCACCAATTGCAACTTGTTGAAGATTGGTCCATGCTTTTCCTTTGCTTGCAGTTGTAGACACCACCACCCTTCATTCTTTAAGACTCGATTAAAGCTCCTTGAAGCCTGCTCTGATACCAACTGAAAAACCACTAGAGGGGGGTGAATAGGGTTTTATGGATATTTTAATAATAATTAAACCAAAGCAAGAAACCACAAAAATATTGGATAAGGGGACAAGGATTTAGAGTGGTTCCAACCTTAGTAAATACTAAGGCAGTCAATCCACTACCCGGTTGCTTACCCAACCGAGACTTTGAAAGTATCTAATTTTATTACCTCGCAAGGATGTAACATAAAATTACAATACTTTCACCAAACCCTTCAGACAGCCTTCACCTAGAAGTAGTCTCACCAACCTCAAAGCTTCCTTCCTTGAAGTAACCCCAAGCTCCCCTTGAAGTAGCCTTCCTCTTGAAGTAGCTTCCCGTTGAGACATCCTTCTTGAAGTAGTCCAAAGTCCACCTTCTCCACCTGAGAAGTCAAACCCTCTCCAATCCGCAGCCTCCAACCCTAGGAGTAGCAAGGAGAGTACAAACAATATAAAGGAACAAGAAGGAAAAATAGAAATTACAATACCGTTGTAGCACAAGGCTTGATTTCCTATATCAAGCATTTTGATCTCCTAACCAATGTATATGGAAGTGTAAGTGCAGTGGGTAGGAGATGCTAGCCTATAGGACACGAATTTAGAGCAATGGAAATGAGTAGAAAATGTTGGAGTTGCTCAATTGCTCATAAGAATGGATAGCCAATTCCAAGTATTATGCTCAAGTGTTGCACAAGTGTGTGTAGGGTGTCCTAAGGCTTGTCCAATTTATAGGAATGGCCTATGAATGCTTAAGGATGTTCTAGACACTTTCTAGGGGGTTCTAAGTGCTCAACTATCTGTTAGGTATCCATTAGTTGCTTTAACAATGGATAGTTAATTAATTCTGAAAAGTACAGACAAAGACATTCTCGATCGAAGATTTGTCGACCGAGAGTCCTAGTCAGTCGAGGACTTGTCGACCGAGGGACTGTCTGTAGCAATGTTCTGATCCAACTCCCAACTACTTTTTCTGCTGAGTCTAATGGCTACCTGGGTCATTCTCGGTTGAAGATTTTGTCGACCGAGAGTGTCTCGGTCGAGAAGTTTGTCGACCGAGAATGACTCTGTTTCAATGTTTTAAACTAAGTACTAAGTGTGTGTATGAGTGTGCAGTTGTGACACTATTGTAGGGGATGAGCTATCTAAGTGTTGTGATTGACTAGGGAAGATCTAAACGCTTGATTTACATGATATCTAATTACTTGTACATTATATACTTGTACAAGTTTTTACATTTGATTACAATAATGAATTAAAGCAATTTGAGCATATAGATCTTCCAAGTTGTTTGTCATCCACCTAATTCCTGCAACACTCAAGTAGCATGTTAGATCCACAAGAATGAAATGTTTGTCATCATCGAAACAAAGGGATTATAATAATATCCAATTTAGCCAACACTAGAAAGATAGTTTAGATCAACATATTTGCTTCCTCCTACCTTGGTAAGCCCCTCTAAATTGCATCCCACTAGTTTTTCCATTGTGGTGATAATCCCCTCCAAGATGAATGGATTTTTACTCTTAGAGGGGATTGTGTTCAAGTGGTCAATCAACATGGCTCCAATGGTTACATATCCCTTGGTACTGTGGCCATCACATACAAATCTTTTTGTGAACAACAATCTTGATTGTCATAATGGCCAAACAAGATGTTTTCTAGGACCTTTTGTAGGTACCTCATGAAGGGATTGTAAATCTCGTTGGTCTTAGATTTTCTTACAGAAAAAGTTGCTTGACCAGTAATAACCTTCCACATCTTGGAGTAATTTTCTTTCCCATTCTTATCAAATCTTCCCTCGTTGAAATTCTTTGCCATTTCTAGATTGAGGATAAAGATAGCATTGACTTGGTAAACTTTGAGAACATGTGTTGAGCTATTCAACTTGAACGTGATGGCATCTTCACCTTGGTATTGTAATTTTTCCAAGGTTGCAAAAAACTCATGAGTCAACTCCAAGTATGTTTCTTCAACCTCATTCAAGATCTTATAGAACCCATATCATTTCATTTTTTCCTGATACATATAGTTGATCACTAGAGCTTGCATGGTAGCCATACATGCATATCTAGTGGGCATCAGCCTCCTTATCAAGCACTCGGGGTGGAGGGGTCTTGAGAACACTTCCATTGTTGTGCCTCTCCCATTAGCACTTTCCTCAGGTTGCTTCCCAACCCAATTCATCCTATCCTTCTCCAATTTGGACAAAAAGTCCACTAGATCATCTTCCATCTCCTCACTCTCTGTGTCATCTACGTCCTCCTCCACATATGTGTGTGAACCCAAACTTGTATCCAAGTTTGAGGGTGCCATCTAGACCAGTTCATCTTTGGCCTCTTCCTTAATCACCAATTGATGCCTAATGGGCTATTGAGTGGTGTGGGGTTGTGCTGCTGATGTGGAGTGTCTCACCAGAGTCGTACATGGAGGTCATGAAGATGACACATCAGTAGCCTTCTTGGCCCTCCTCTCTCGGGCTGGGGCATTCGATGTCCACCGAATCGTCAATATTCTCCATCTCTTCTTCTTCCTCCTCCTATTCTTTGTCGGGGTTACTATAGCTAGGATCTGACGTGTGGCTGCTGGAGGGGGATCAGTGACATGATGTGCTCCTTGATGATGACCTTCAGAGTGATAGTGAAATTTAATTAGATGGTGACGATGCACTATAGGATTGCTGTAATACATTAGAGGCCTGCTTGATGTGACTTTTTCCTTCGGTGAGGATGTCCATCGTCTTCTCTACCCCTTCCTAATTTCTTTTCCCTTACTCTTCATATTTTCAAGGATCGTTGGTGGAAAATGAGTAAGAACATCACCAAACGTGCTTCTGGGTTATAGGGGTGGTTTCTCCTTGAATATGGAGAAATAGATGGTGATCGAGGGTGGAAAATGAAACTTGAGGTTAGGGAAGATGATTGGAGACCAAGGGGAACTCAAATTTGGAGTTTGGGAGCAAGAGGAGGTGATTTGGGGGTGAATAGAGATTGCCCTAATCGCCACTCTGCACAGAACGGTCATTCTGGGTCGCAAGAATGAATTTTGGGTTGTGTTGGGTCGTGCAAAATCGAGCAACTTAAGTACCGGGTCCGGGCCAGCACAATCGTGTCGCCCGTGCCCAAAACTCAAAATTTTCCTTTTGAAAAGCAAAATTCCAGCACGACCATTGCATGGCAGCACATCCATGTTGGGTCCTCCAAGTTTAAAAATCTTCAAAATTCATCAAATCATTCTATCATTCATTCTCCAATCATTTTAATCGACCAACTCATTCTTGAATCAATCATTTTGCACTAATATGTGCCTCCTCACTCATATTTCACCTCTCTCACTTCTAAAATCATTAAAACTAAAACAAAACTATCAAGCACAAGTGTGCATGTGTGTATTCTTGGAATCCAACACTAAATTAATCTAACACTATCTAAGCAAGATGGAAACTAGGGTTTTAAAGCAATTAAGGAAGACATGGGTTGTTTAGGGGATGAACCTATCAATTGAGTTGGGGTGACATATGAACATTATGATTTCATTTAGATTATTAAACCAAACAAAAAGCTAGAGTCTAATGAATTATCCTAAGATACTAACTGACCATGGATATGCTAGGTTGTGTATGGGGGAACTAGTCCCTAACAATCCTTACTATCCTCACGAGGCTCAATTGGGTTAGGTCTTGGGTGTAATTCAATTAGAATCTAAACAAGCCTATATTTCTAGGTTAGATGATCTAAGGATGATTAGGGGCTGGGATTAGTAATGGGGGTGGAAGTAAGGTTTTAGGCCTCCCATCACCCACATTCTAACCTTGAGAAAGCTCCATGCTAAACACACCAATTTCATCTAAACTAGCTACTTAGATCTCTCAACTAGAGATAGGAGAATTGATTAGAATGTAAGAGGATGGGTGTCTAGCTAGGGATCTAAGAATTGGACCTAGTAGCAAATCCCAAAATTCATACATATAAGCAATTGCCTTAAATTCCTAATTGATTTCAAGCACAAACCAACAAGCAATTCATGTGAGTGAGATAGAAATAGAAAATAATAATTAGAAAATGGAATACAACATTTATATATCATTTTCCCCTAACATGGTATCAAAGTAACATTTTATACCCCAAACAGCCCACCCAAGGGGCCTAGCTACTCATAATAATGCAAAGTACAAAAAAAGAGAAAGAGGAAGAAGTAGCCATGGAGCTCAATGTAGATGAGTGAATCATCCTCTCCAACTGCTGCAAGGTCGACCTCCTCCTTCATCTTGGATGGAATGGTGTGGAATGATGGTGGGAAGTGGATGGAAGGCTTGGAAATGAGGGTTTTGGTGGTGGAAATGGAGAAATGCAGTGAAATGGAGGAGGAAATTGAGTGGGATGGCTAAGGGGAAAAATGGGGAGCTAGGAAGTGATATAAGGTAGCTAACCTCATGCTGGAGCCACCACCTAGTATATATAGGTGTGGGGGAAGCACTAGGTCAAGTAGGGGTAGTATGGGAAAAATAATGCAAAAGTAGCTAGGTTTTTGTAGGTAGCACGGCCATGGTGGTCACCATGGTCATGGTGGGAAGGGGTGAGAACGTTCATGGTGGATGGGAACGACTGTGGTGAGTAATGGTGAAAAATCAGAAGGAATTGGTTAATTTTGTACTAAAGGTGTCATGACTGTGGTGGTCACCATGGCCGTGGTGTGGCTAGGGTAGCACGGTCGTGGTGGCTCAAAATGCATAGGTTGTTCTCTGCTCCACGATCATTCTACATCCTCTCTCACATAGCCGTGCAAGGTGGCATGATTGTTCTGGGTCAGTTCACCATGGCCATTCTGTGTGGCACGACCATGGTGATTCTAGATTTGCTTGAGGATGACTCTGTTGATTTGCAAGTGTCCTAGCATGGCCGTTCTATGGTACCACGACAGTTCTGGTCTCTAGATCAACACTTGGACTTGATTCCTTCGATTTTCTTGGACATCTTTGCTTCAATAGATCTTTGGCCACTAGGGGTAGGTTGAGAGAGCGTCAGACTTCACTTTAGGTCTCTCCAAGGGTTGAGAAACACTAGGATCACTCCTTCTCTCTCTCTTCCATCAAGCATGGTCCAAATGCCTAAAAAATATGCAAATAATGTCCATCAGTGGATTTTTTGCAAATATGCATATTGAGGGGAATAACATGTAATCTAACTGGTATAAACGTGATTGAAATAAAATATGACACACGACGAATCCCTAAAATAGGGCTGAAAGCTTATAAATGTCCCCGACAATGGCGCCAGAAAGCTTGGTGCATTTGTGCATGCACATATGATCTTTTGATATTTATAGGGTTCCCCAAACTAGGTTCACTCACAACAATAAAATATGCTTCCGCAAGCACACGGGGTCATGTTATAGCATAGAGGGGGTCGAATCGAGGGGGCACTAGAGCTTAGTAGGTGTTGGCTACATTCCTAAAGCGAAGACTAGGGTTAGAGGGTATAAAAGGGATTTGGGTTTGATTACACTAAGCAAACAGGCAAGTAAAGGCAATATGAAAACTAGATTACAAAAAAATCAGTTATCCTAAGCAAATTAGGTCTAAGCAACTAGATTAAGAAATCAACCAAAGAAGAGCAAGATGATCTACACTACTCTAGAAAGGCAATTAGAAACTAAGAACTATGCTAAAAACTAAAGCAATCAAGAATCTAAGTTAACCATAATTAGGAAAACTAAGCAATTGACTAGAATGAACAAAGGTAATTAATCTAAACTATCATTAACAAGCAAGGAGACTAAGGTGGGTTTCAAGAAATGGATTGGGTAGGTTGGCCATTTGGGAATGTGATTTGATATTAGTTGAGGGGTGTCAACATGGCATGCACATCTCACAAATCAATCTAGATTACCAAACCAAACAACAAGGTAAGTGTTATTAGAATGTACCCTATACTACTAGTTGGAGGACTATGGTTACATGTAATTCTAGTAGGACTTATCAAGTCTAGGTTTCTAGGGTAAGTGGTATTAGGGAAATTGAGAGCCAAGGGTAGGAATGGGAGTAGGGATGAGGGTTTTTCACCTCATGTTACTTTCCATCTAGCCTTTAAGAAGCTTTAGGCAATTTCACTAATCACACTTACACTAGCTACTTAGATCTCACACTCACTTGTAGAAGAAGGGAGATGTATATAGGAACAAAGGGGGATAGCTAGGGATCCACTCATTGGACCTAGGAGCCATTCTTAAGATTACTACATACATTCCAATTCCACCTAGAAGCTAAGTGTCATCAAGCAACACAAAGCAAGCAATTTGGGTTTAAAATAAAAAAACCACATGCAAGATAATGGCAAATGAGATAGAAGCAAAGGCAATCATCATAGAATGAAATTATGTTCATTACAAATTATTTTCCCCCAACATGGTATCAAAGTCACATTTTAACCCCAAATAGCCCACCAATAGGGGCTTAGCTAGACACGATCAAAGAAAAGATAAAAGAAAGGGGAAGAAGGGTATAAGACTCCATGGAGATCAAAGTATATCCTTCTCCTTCACCTTCTAGCTACTATAGGGTGACCTCCCTCCTCTAAGGTGGATGATGGGCATGGAAATGAAGGGTATTATGGTAGAAAACCTAGAAAACTAGGTTTCTATGGTGGAAATGAGGTGGGAATGGTGGACGGAGAGCATAAATGCAAGGATATTGCAATGAATGCTCAAAGGTGGGTGGAGAGGAGTAATGGTAGCTAACCTAGTGTTGTGCCCGCCACCCATGTATATATATAGGTGGTGGGGGAAGCACTAGGGAATGTAGGGGCATTGTTGGAAAAATAGTGCAGAAAATGGTAGGGTTTTGGTGGTAGCACGGCCATGCTGGGCAACACGACCGTGGTGGGTATAGGTGGGAACGTCCATGGTGGTGTGGAACGATCGTTCCAAGAAAGTGGAAAAAGCACAGGTTGAAGTGGTGAAATGGAGGATGGTAGCACAGTCAAGCTGGGTTGCACGACCGTGGTGGAGGCTAGGTAGAACGGTTGTGTTGGGCAACACGGCTGTGGTGGTGGAGTTGGAGGTGAGGTTGTT
Organism: Alisma plantago-aquatica; assembly: GCA_963693085.1. Taxonomy (NCBI): domain Eukaryota; kingdom Viridiplantae; phylum Streptophyta; class Magnoliopsida; order Alismatales; family Alismataceae; genus Alisma; species Alisma plantago-aquatica. The sequence continues at coordinate 40,267,211 of OY856415.1, read as the reverse complement.
CCCTTCAACACGCCCATTCTGTCTTCAGGTAGCATAGTTGTGTTGGGCAACATGGTCATTTTGGGGGCTTCATGGCACAACCGTGCTGGGTAGCATGGCTGTGATGGTTGAGTTGTTGTAGCTTGCAAATTTTGGGATTTTTCATGTAACTTGTGCATTGACCAGCATGGCCGTTCCTCAGCACCATGACTGTGCTGGGGTCTTCAGTAGCAAAATAAACTTCAATCTTCATGATCAACAGACTCCTTTGCTTGATGTCAAATATTGGCCATTAGGGGTAGGTTGAGGTAGTTTTGGGGTCTTCTTTGGACCCCTCCATGAGTGAAGGAACCCTAGAACTCCTTAATTCTCTCTCATCCATCCAAATCACGGTCCAAGTACCTAGAAAGTATGCAAAGGACGTCCATAAGTGCATTTGACAATAATACAGAAATTGGGGAATTTAACTTGCATTCTACTATGTTTAGATGTGAATAAAGTACAAAATGGCACAAAATGAAGCCCTAAAATAGGGATGCATCACTAGTAAAGTGGAGCTTCTAAAATCTACCTTCACTCCATACCATGTTCTTTGGTCCTATACTTTTCCTCTTCCCTAATCTATTATTCTGAATATTGAAAAGGTAATGAGAAACTTCATTTGGAATGATACTAAGCTGGAAAAGCATGTTCGCATTGTATCGTGGGATACTTATTGCAAGGCAAGGAAGGAAGGGAGTATTGATGTTTTATCTATTGAGGATTGGTCCAAGGCTGGTGTTTTAAAAAATATATGGGATGTAGCTAATAACAAAGAGTCTTTTTGGGTTAAGTGTCTGCATGAAAGGTAATGTAACATCCCAATTCTCTAAAACATACACATTACCAAGAGGAAGCTTAATTTGTATTGGGATGTCACAAAAATGATTATGCTTGCATAAAAATATAATTTCATTCAACCAACTCAAGAAAATATTTGCAAATATCATGTATCAAGTTCCATAACACAAAGCTTAAACTTTGAACTAAACTAAACTAGTACATAGACTTGATATTAATTGAAAAGCTAAACTAAATGACATAGGATAGTTGGCACCCCACGAGGGCTAAAGTCTTATTCTATCTTTGAGATGTGTGCTCCTTAGTTATGCTCCCTTATTCTTTCCTCCTGTGGACATCGCGTCCCCAACCATGCATCCAAAATGGAAAACATGTTAGAGTAAGAGGCATTGAGTATTGTTATAATTTGTCAATAAAGGAAAGCATGAAATTAACTGAATAGTAAATTTGGATTATCATAATATGCTCTTAGTGGTTGATTATAATGTCCTCTACTCTTATGCACCAACTATGCTCATAAGGCTCGTAGGCTCAACTGATGTTCCACTCGAACTTGTGATTTGCACCTGAGTTCAATAAGCTATGCTCCAATTTAGCTCATGATATGCATATAAGTGCCACTAATAATTCTCCACTTGAGCTCATGATTGCACATACATGCCACTATGTTCCATTTGAAATCATATGGCCCGAGGCTCAACATTAACATGATGAGTACAAAATAATACAACCAATCACATGATTCGTCATTAACTTAATAATCCCTTACTTTAACTAAATTTCACATGATCATGGCATAAATATCTAAAACAGAAATTGAAAGCATAAGAATCATATAATAACTTTTGGGGAGCATTAATTCAAGAGTTTCTAAAAATTAAATACATAGTTATGCACATAATTTAACTTGATCATCATGATACAATAATCTTAAAGATATTGAAAACCACAATTCAATACTCAAAGTGCATGTAATAACTTACCTTTAATGGAGCAAACCCGAATTTAGTATCCCCTATCCTGAGTCACTCCTATGTTCCTGAAATTACATGGTTTATATTAATTATCACCTTAAGTACCATCCTAAACCCTAATTTTGGTCTTTTAAGAAAACATCATCAGAGATGATAGAATTAGGGTTTAAATCACTGATATTAGGTTCCTCTTCATAAAACCTTTCTAATGACTATTTTTGGGATTTTTTCTGATAAAAGGTTGATTTATTGTGAATTTCTAAACAACTAACCAATCAGAACACGAGATAAAACCACATTGGCATAATATCCAAAAATATAGCAGCAAGGCTTAGCTGGGCAAATACAATGTATCCAAACTTACACATAGGCCTAGTGAGTCAATGTGCTCTTCAAAGAACAAAATGTGTGAGAAAAACCACAAATACCCTTGTGATCGAATTTTCTCCATTAAAGCAACACAAGCATCAGGATAAACCTACCCCTACCTTTCTTTCTCCTTCACTATCAGTGTAAGGGATGAATGTAAGAGCCCACACCTCCAATCAAGGTATAGATCAATGAACAACAACAATACACATGAGAGGTAAATCAGATGATCCACTTCGTGGGATGCTGAGAAGGCCAAAGCCACATTCCTGGGCATAAATGGGATCCTCATAGCCCTAGAACAGGTCTCTGGAGAAAAAAGAATAGAGGAGGGCTGCGGGGGATATAAAACCACAAGACCAAAGCCACATTGTCAAACCAAAAGCAAAATAAACATCACATGTTCCTGGCGATTGCAAATGATGTCCCATGATGCTTGGATGACCACTGAGTCACCAAGGCAAAGAGACGACGGTAAGCAACCAAAAGTGGCTATAGGATGCAATGATCAGGATAGTTGGGAGTAAACCAATAATAGGGAAAGAAGCATGGAGGGTTAGATAAGCTAATCAAATCAGTGATTTGACTAGAGGCAGCAGAGACATCTATTTTAGCAAGGTGTTCGTTAGAGAAGAAGATCAGATCAGTTAGCTTGGCCCTAAGCACATGAGATGACAATGAAATTAGATGAGATATTTGTGGGGTTCGGTGGTTGCTTTCGATCCCTTATTTATAGGTTTAAAGGTCAGCCAAGTGCTCTATGAATTTGGGTTGTGATGGGAGTCCATGCCCTATTGGTCATTTCTGAGTTAGGGCAGGAAGTCCCAAAGAAGTCAGGATGATTAGATTCGAGTGGCTAAGTGAACACAATGGTGAAGAAATTTATAGAGAAGGGGCCCTATGGCACGAGATCATGGTCGGAGAGTGATTCACAATCAGACTCCCTACTATCAGTCTCTTACTCAAGGTAAGAAACAAGTCATGGCCCTACGATGGGAATCCAATAGCTGCAAGGGAGTCCATGTCAAACAAAAATAAATCAGGCACACGTGACCAACAACTATAGGTGAGGAGAATAAAACAGTCCATGTGACATTTAAATAACAGGGAACTTAGGTTAAACTGGCATATTTGATTAATATTTGATCCAAAAATATATTACATTTCCCTAATTGATTTGAAGGGTCAAACGAATTCCTATCAACTTCAAATTTTGACCATAAGTTGAAAAAGGTGTCTAAATTATTCCCATGTCATTAGATTTGGGTTTTTGTTTACCTGTACCCCATAAAACCCACATTGGTCATTATTCTAATGTATATTTTATTATAGGTGAGATTAAATGAGTTGTCCTTTCCCTAGTGAACTAGTTGAGTCAAAATTCGAAGTATGAAGTTGTTATCCACTATGGAGCCAATTCATTATCTTCTTGTGTATGATTTGAGTATCATCATAGGAGAGAGAATAGGAGACATGATATATTTGTTTTACCTTTATGCATTTGAACTCATGTAATAATGGAAACATATTTAGTTTTCTTCTATATAAAATTATTTAAGATTTGGGGTAAATTGCATTAGTTTCTAAGTTTTAAGTTTTACATTGGAAATTTTGCAATTACAACTCTAAACTTATTTTATTTAAAATGTAGGATGTTAAAAATTCTACCCACCTTAATTAATTTTCATCCTCAAAAATTTTCTTTGACCACTATCCACCTTAGGGTTTATCATACACTTAGTTTGCAAAAAGTCAACATGTATACCTATAAAACTAAAACTAGGGTTAGAACTAGCTTGTACCTTCTCCTTTACCTTCTTCCTCCTCATCATCCACCATAGCAAAGATCCTTGTTTTCCTCTTGTCTCGTTGCTCTAGGTTAGGGTTTTGCCTTGCATCATTCTTTGCTTTGAGCTTGGGGCATTCTGGCTTCTTATGATTTGGGTCTCCACAATATTAGCAAACTCCCAACCCTTTCTTGCATGGTCCACCATGAAGTCTATCACAAGTTGCACAAGGTTTCTTAGCAAGTTATCCTTCTGGAGCTTTCCTCTTCTTATCATTATGTATTTTGTGCTCATTCTTGCCTTGTGAGGATCCTCCATTCTTCCAGTATCATCCATGGTGGTCCTCTAACACCAGGCCAGACTCGAGGGCCTCCTACACTATCTTGATGCCATAATTAGTTAGAGCATATCCCTAATTAGGCTTCAGGAAAGGCATAAACTTCTTTACCATATGTATTTCATCTAAACCATACTCATACTTTTGCAACATACATAACTTCATTGCATACTGGCTGACAGTTGAGTCATACTACTTCAGACACTTGAACTCCATGCCCTTCTTCTTGATCATAGCTTTTGAGATGTAATGGTTTTGAAAGGCAGTAGTGAACTCCTCCCAAGTCAACGAATCAACATTGGGTCCTCGAGCATTGATGAAGCTCTCCAACCAAGTGTGGGATTCACTCTTCAACGTGTGTGTCCCAAAGAGAACTATAGAAGGCTTGGGACATCCCAAATCACCATAGCAGTACTCGACATTGATTAGCCACTCCTCAACACGACTAACTACATCGGTCTCAGCTTCTCCATAGTAGGTTTCTGGCTTAGTCTTAAAGAAATCTACCGAGGTTTACTCATGGTTCCTTGACTGGGGTGTTCTTCCATGTTGACAAGTCAAGGCATCAGTAAGAGCCTTAATGAGCACTTCTAGAGGTGCATTTAGGGGTGGCAATCGGGTTCAGGTTAATCATGTTCCATTTTGGGTCATTTCGGGTCAACACTCTTTGGCTAGACCCTAGACTTACAAAAGATGTATTTTTGGGTCGAAACCCTTGACCCTAACCTGACCTGCAAATAATTTCGGGTCTATCAGGTCTGTCTTGTAAGTCCAAAACCAAGACAATAGTTTTAAAAAGAAATGCTATGATTTGTCTAATAATTGATATTTCCCGGGTGTAATTAACAAATTTGATTGTGATTAACTTACAATGTGATTGAGAAACACATATAAATCATTTTGTAGTTTGTTTGAGAGTTTTAAATGCAAATTCAAAATATAATTAGTATAATAAATCATACAAGTCAATAGAAAACCATGTTGAATTGCCAAAATAAACTTCAAGATTGATGGATTACTAATCTAATGTGCCATTGTGTGTCTTAAAGTATAGTATTTGTAATTTAATTTGAATATATAATTCTGAACTTCGGGTCAATCGGGTGAATTTGGGTCTAGATTCCAAACCCAGAGCTGATCCAAAATAAATTTTAGGTTCATCGGGTTCAGTTCAATTTTGGGTCGGGTCGAAAAACATTAGACCCTAAACTTGCTTAAAATTTCAGGTTCGGGTCCGGTCATTTGGGTCGAGTCTTTTTTTTTTCCAGGCCTAGGTGCATTAGGGATACCTTTAGGGTTAGCCCCTTCATAAGTATTATGATCACATCCCCCATTGGAAGAGCATCCCTCTTCATCTACATGCTCCTTTCTCTTATCGGATTTCCTCTTGGGATTCATCTACAAAAGGGAACATAAACTCTATGAGATTTTTAGAAAAGGCTGGTGGCCAACTATATTTTTAGCTTTGATACCATATTTTAACACCCCGATTCTCTAAAACATACACATTATGTAAGGAGTGGGATGCAGAGGGGATCCAATCCCTACTAAAAATTTGAAGAATAGAACCTCCAATCCAAACACACCCAAAAGATATGTTGGAGTGGGGTAAAATTTTCAAATCTTATGAGTGGTATTCAAAACAACCAAAGTATAACAACGGAAGTAAAGTATTAACTATATTCAATTTCTCAAAAGATTACAAAAGCACATCTTAATCTCCCACACAGGGTTTACATGATACAACATAAGGATCTAGATAGAGGGAAATCTAAACCATAACAACTTTGTCTCCAAGCTATAACTCCTTAAGCTATGTACATATCTATATGCCATGTCCTCCATGTCCTTCACCTAGGGTTGGAAGCATACCCCAGTAAGAAGAGGAACAATAGAAGACATCAGCAATGGCTGGTATGCGCATACTAAAAAGGAAATTGAGCATTATATAAAATAAAGGACAACAAATATATAAAAGGCTTCCTATGAAAGAGAAAATAACTACCCAAAGGGGCATAATAGGAAAGAACGACAATAAAAGAAATACTTGCCATTAAACAATATAATCGTGTCATACTAGCACATAAAAAGTATTAGGGCACACACCCCATAATCATCAACCCGCATGCATGTGAGATAAACATAGCCCTAGAACAATATAAAGATAAAGGCGGCCAAGTCTCACAAACTTGAGACCTGATAGAGAATGACGTACTGCCAAACTCCCAAATATATAAAAGTGGGCCAAACCTCACAAATTTGAAACCTGGGTATGGGGCACCACCACCTCCGTCCCAATAATGAAAGGTCATACTACCCAAAAACCAATGCAATTACACTACTCTAGTGCTACTAATTCACATACCATGTTTAATAGTGAGGCAAGTAGAAATTATATTCAAATCTTACAAAATCACCACAAAAGTGGCCAACATATACATCCACTCACAAGTGGGAAAAAGATATCATATGTCATCATATAGAGTTCCAACATGAACAAAGAATAATAAATAATCAAGAGAATGTCCAAACATGATCATTAACAAATAAGATACTTCACATGAAGCATAATTTCCAAAAGAACAAGATAATGTGTAGGCTAATGTCCATAGGACTAAGAGAAAGAAGAATATCAGTGATTTCTCAAAAGAATAATAAAGGATTCAAACATACCTTACTCAAGAATCTAAACAGTCCAAAGTTTGTCCTAGATCCGAGCCTAGGTCTCCAAAGCACCTATGATGCATATATGTAGAATTAGGGTTAGGTTTTCATTAATTATTCAAAAGCCTAAAAATTTGACTTTTTAATATTAGTGAATTAGGTTTTCAAAACATGCCATAGTTTAGATTATCTTTTTCCGAATTCAAAACATATTTTATTATATTTTTTTGACTTTTATATATTTAGTTATGAATTTTGCAAGTTATTATTATTTTAGATTAATCGATTAAAACCACATGTTTTCAACATTAGATTTTTGCAACAAAACCAGTACCATTAGAAAACACGTATTTTTCTCATTTTAGAATGTATTTTATTCTATTTTTTGAGGCATAAATAAATAGTTATGAATTTACAAAAATCAGCCAATCAAGTAATTCCACGTCAGTGACAACCAATTAGAGAGGGAGTGGCCCGTGCATCTAAGTTGGCCCAATCTATGCTAGCCAACTCGGTCAACCACTCAAACACATCAGTAGGTTAACTAAATGCAGAAATGAAAAATGAATGATGCAAAAAGACATTTTTACCCCTAGTGTGGAAAACTAAACAAACGATAAGAACAAGGGTATCATAGAAAACAACCATCACCCATCTTCTTCGCAAAGCTCCGTGAAGGGATAATCTGGAGGTGAGGACCATGGATCAATCTATGATCAACTCTACAGAACTCATGATTCAAACACCGCAACCAACTCCCCGAGGTCATTCTGAAACCAATAACCCTAGACTCGTGTCTTGGGTGTGTTCAGATCCTCAATTTCCCCTTTACCATCAGGCGAACATAGGCCAAGAAATACTGATACTCACCAATACACAAAATCGTGACCAAAGGAGGATACAAAAGGTTCGTTAGGCATCTACAAAGCCAGGTGTGTGAAAAGAAGAGGCAAACATGTTGTCATATTCAAGACTTGCATTTTCCCCAACCGGAGACAGGTTATGATAGAAAGGGGGGAAATCACTTACGCTCGTGTTTGGTGAGAATTAGACGCAGTTGAATCATCCAGGAGTCACCAACATAAGACCCAACCAATCACAGATCCTTGTGACAACCAGAGTCATTTTGGTGAACCTTGAGATGTAGGTGAAGGTAGTTGGAGTAGGGAATCTATATGCGGGGTCCATAGAAGACAAACCAATAGGGGAAAACAAGTTCTAGGACCCCAATAGAGGAAGGATACATTTTGCAGTAGTCTGAAGGTACAAGGAGGTGAGAAGTAGGAGAAATAGGGGAAGAAACAGAGGTACCAACAACCGCATTGTTCGATGGGGGATCAATTGCACAAAACTTTGGACTATATAGGGTCCAAGGCACCAGAAAGATGAGACAAAGCCAAAGAAAAAGAAACATCAAAGAACTACGGTTTGAGCCACAAGAGAAGCCAACGAGAAAACTGTATTTATTGTAAATTATGAGTTGGTCTCCTACTCAAGGTAGGAGATGAATTTTGCACTGTCAAATCTGGGATCGGACGGTCGAGAAAAGTCACAAAATCAAAAACTGCGTGACAAAGGAGATAATATGATTAAAACTAAAGTTTTATTAATTTAATTTTCATTTTTCTCTCTCTTCAATTAATGGTCCACACCTTATCCAAATTACATGAAATTTTGCACAGAGGCCAATAAAGCCATTTAGATTTCGATTATGCAATTAGATTTGCCTTTTGAGAACCTTAAATGTGTTAAATAAACCAAATCCTATTTTCTATTTCCTTATGCATTAATAACTTTAAGATACTCCAAATTTAATGAAACCTCGCCCACAAGTTATATTGAATGTGTTGGATATAAATTTGCCATCAATTTTCCATGTTGGAGAGGTTTGTACATTTATTTAATATTTTGAAGGTTCTTCACACTTTCTCACTCCTGATTTCCTCTTTTAATCAAATATTCTCCAAATTGAGTGAAAATCCACCCAAATGCTATATTTCTTATTTAGATTACCAATTCAATATTATCTTCCTCTTTTGGAGTCATTTATTATTTGATTTGATATTTTGGGGAAAACACAGGTCTTCTCTGTCCAAAATGAATTAAATTAATTATTATTATGTGATAATGTGAAACTTGACTCCCAAGGTAATTGGAACCCAAGAAATATGATTTTTAACTTGGATTCTACTTTTGGGATTTCTATAAATGAATTATACATTATTTCATAATTATCACTATTACTTTCGTTCATCCAATTAGGTTCCATATTCTCACATCATCACTAAAGGAATTATGTAAGAAGATTATTTTGCATGAATCATTATGAAATATTTATTTATCACGTGTGACATAGTTTATGTGTCAATTATTGGTCTAATATTAATGTGAGCACATTGGTTATATTAGGGTGATTTATTCATGCATTAGCTCATTAGGGTTATACTAAACATCATTGAGATATACCCTCAACCTTGTTTGCTTATGCACAAAAGGTCAAAGATCTTGAGTAGGGTCCAAGATCTGGTATGTTGCAGCACTCCCCCCCCTTAAAAGGATTTCATCCTTGAAATCTATTGATTCAAACATCAACAACCAACTACTCTCCACCCCTTAAAAGGTTTAACCTAACAAGTCAAACTAAACAACATTTAGGGTTACCCACATACCTTTTAATTGTGAATGTTTTAGAGATTTATGTTGTCCATGTAACCAACTAACAAGTCAGAACCATCTAGGGTTGAGTTTTTGGTCCTCGTGTCTCTAATCTAACAACCCTAAGATCTAAAAAGTCATAGGGTACAAAGGGTAGGTCCACTACACCTTTATATTGTCCAAATATTCCTAGTAACTTCCCCATGGCCAAAACTAGAGTTATGATCCTATTTTAGGTTCACTCCATGAAAACTTCTCATATCTTTTCATTATTACATAATTCAAGAAAACTTCGACTAAATCAGAGAAAATTTTTGTACAAATAGTAGTATAATGAAAATAATTTTTGAAAATAAGAAACATGGTGATGTAAAACAATTAAGTTGGCAAAAAATTAATGTGAAAACCAAGTCAAAATATATTCATAACAAGACCTCTTCATCCTACTACCTCCTCATAACCTAATTGTATCCTCAAATCAAACCTCATAGTATCAAGAGATACAAATCATAGTCAATATATATGATAGGGTAAGATCAACTAAAACCTCATCACATTATTAACATAGATAAATTCTTGGGTGAACCTTTCACCTAGAGGGTAACTATCTAAATCAAAGGTTCTAATTAGGAAGACAAAATTGAAATAGTCAGATTCCAAATACCATGGCTCTGATACCATGTTGTAAGGAGTGGGACCTAGAGGGGATCCAGTCCCTACTAAAAATTTGAAGAATAAAACCTCCAGTCCAAACCAACCCAAAAGATATGTTGGAGTGGGGGTAAAATTTTCAAAACTTATGAATGGTATTCAAAACAACCAAAGTATAGAAGCAGAAGTAAAGTATTGACTGTATTCAAATTCTCAAACGATTAAAAAAGTACATCTTAATCTTCCATTTAGGGTTTACATGATACAACATAAGGATCTAGATAGAGGGAAATCTAAACCATAACAACTTTGTCTCTAAGCTTTAACTCCTTAAGCTATGTCCATATCTATATGCCATGTCCTCCATGTCCTTCACCTAGGGTTGGAAGCATATCCTAGCAAGAAGTGAAATGATAGAAGACATCAACAAAGGCTAGTATGTGCAAACTAAAAAGGAAATTGAGCAGTATATATAGAATAAAGGACAAAAAATATAAAAGGCTTCCCATGAAAGAGAAAAGAACTACCCAAAGGGCCATAAAAGGAAAGAATAACAATAAAAGAAATACTTGCCATTAAAACAATATAATCGTGCCATACTAGAAAATAAAAAGTATTAGGACACGCACCCCATAATCATCAACATGCAAGCATGAGAGATAAACATAGCCCTAGGACACTATAAAGACAAAGGTGGCCAAGTGTCACAAACTTGAAACCTGATAGAGAACGACGTACTACCAAACTCCCAAATATATAAAAATGGGCCAAACCTCACAAATTTGAGACCCAGGTATGGGGAACCACCACCTCCATCCCAATAATAAAAGGGCATACTTCCTAAAAACCAATGCAATTACACTACTCTAGTGCTAGTAATTCACATAGCATATTTAATAGAGAGGCAAGTAGAAAGTAGAGTCAAATCTTACAAAATCACCACAAAAGTAGCCAACATATACATCCACCTCACAAGTGGGAAAAAGACATCACATGTCATCATATAGAGTTCCAACATGAACAAAGTGTAATAAAGAAGTAAGAGAATGCCCAAACATGATCACAAGATCAGTAACAAATAAGATACTTCACATGAAGCATAATTTCCAAAAGAACAAGATATTGTGTAGGCTAATGTCCATAGGACCAAGAGAGAAGAATATAGGTGATTGCTGAAAACAATAATTAGGGATGCAAACATAACTTACTCAATAATCTAAATATTCGAAAGTCATTCCTAGATCCAAGCCTAGGTCTCTGAAGCACCTATGATGAATATATGTAGAATTAGGGTTAGGTTTTCATTGATTATTCAAAACCCTAAAAAAATGAATTTTTAATATTAGTGAATTAGGTTACCAAAACCATGCCATGTTTTAGATTATCTTTTTCTAAATACAAAACATATTTTATAATATTTTTCTAACTTTAAAAATTTTGGTTATGAATTTTGCAAGCTATTATTTATTAAGATTAATCCATTAAAATCACATATTTTCAACATTAGATTTTGGCAACAAAACTAGTACCATTATAAAGCACATATTTTTCTAATTTTAGAACATATTTTATTCTATTTTTTTGAGGTATAAATAAATAGTTATGAATTTCCAAAAATTGACCAATTAGGTAATTCCACGTCAGCGACAACCACTGAGAGAGGGGGGGAGAGAGTGGGAGTGGGATGTGCATCCGGATAGTACCAATATGGGTTGGCCAACTTAGTCGACCACTCAAACACGTTAGTAGCTTGCCCAAATGTGGAAAAGAAAAAGGAACAACACAAAAAGACCTTTTTACCCCTAATGCAAAAAACCAAACAAACAGTGAGAATAAGGGTATCATAGTAAAACAACCATCACCCATCTTCTTCACAAACCTCCAAAAAGGGATATTTTGAAGGTCAGGACCACAGATCAATCTGTGATCAACTCTATAGAACTCACAATTTAAACACCACAACCAACTTCCTGAGGTCATTCCGAACCCAATAACCCCTGACTCGGGTCTTGGGTGTGTCTAGATCCTCAGTTTTGTCTTTTCTATCAGGACAACTCAAGCCAAGAAACATTGATACTCACCAATACACCAAATCATGACCAAAGGAGGAAACAAAACGTTTGTCAGGTATCTACAAAGCTAGGCATGTGAAAAACAGAGGAAAACAAGATGTCATCTTCAAGACTTGTGTTTTCCCTAATCAGAGATAGGTTATGATGGAAAAGGGGGAAATCACTTTTGCTCGTGTTTGGAGAGAATTAAATGCAGTTGAAGCATCTAGGAGTCACCAGCATCAGACCCCACCAATCAGAGTGCCTCGTGATGGCCTAAGTCATCTTGGTGAACCTTGGGATGTAGGTGAAGGTAGCTGGAGTAGGGCAGCTATACGCAGGGTCCATAGAAGCCAAACCAACAGGGGAAAACAAGTTCTGGGATCCCAAAAGAGGTCAAGGATATGTTTTCCAGTGTTCCGAAGGTACAAGGAATTGAGAAGTAGGAGAAATAGAGGAAGAAATAGAGGTACCGACGGTCGCATTGTTCGATGGGGAGATCAGTTGTACAAAACCCTGGTATAGGGTCCAAGGCATCGAAAAGACGAGATAAAGCCAAAGAAAAATAAACCTCAAAGAAATATGGTCAAATCTGGAAGAGAAGCTAGTGAGAAAATTGTATTTATTGTACATTATGAGTCAGTCTCCTACTCAAGGTAGGAGATGACTTCCGCACCGTCAGATCTGGGATCGAACGATCGATAAAAGTCACAAAATTAGAAACTGCATGACAACGGAGATAATATGATTAAAACTAAAGTTTTATTAATTTAATTTTCCTTTTTCTCTCTCTTTGATTAAGGGTCCATACATTATCCAAATTACATGAAATTTTGTATAAAGGCCAATTAAGGCATGTAGATTCTGATTATGCAATTAGATTTGCCTTTTGAGAACTTATAATGTGTTAAATAAACCAAATGATATTTTCTCTTTCCTTATTCATTAATGACTTTAAGATTCTCCAAATTTGATGAAACTTCACCCACAAGTCATATTGAATGTGTTGGATACGAATTTTCCATCAATTTTCCATGTTGGAGACGTTTGTACATTTATTTAATACTTTGAAGGTTCTTCACACTTTCTCACTCTTGATTTTATCTTTTAATCAAATATTCTCCAAATTGAGTGAAAATCCACCCACAGGCTATATTTATTATGTAGATTATGAATCCAAGATTATGTTCCTCTTTTTGAGTTATTTATTATTATATTTGATATTTTGGGGAAAACACAAATCTTCACCATCCAAAATGAATTAAATTAATTATTATTATGTGAATAATGTGAATCTTGACTACCAAGGTAATTGGAACCCAAGGAGCACGATTTTTAACTTGGATTCCACTTTTGGGAATTTTATTAATGAGTTATTCATTATTTCATTATTATCACTATTACTTTCATTCTTCCAATTAGGTTCCATACTTTCACATCATCACCAAAGGAATTATGTAAGATTATTTTGCATGAATCATTTTGAAATATTTATTTATCACATGTGACCTATTTTATGTGTTTATTATTGACCTAATATTAATATGAGAACATTAGGTTACATTAGGGTGATTTATTCATGCATTAGCTCATTAGGGTTAAACATCATTTATATCTACCCTCAACCTTTCATGGCTATGAACAAAAGGTCAAAGCCCTAGGGTAGGGTCTAAGATCTGGTATGATACAACACTCCATCTCTTAAAAGGATTTTGTCCTCAAAATATATTGATCCAAACATCAACAACCAACTACTCTCCACCCCTTAAAAGGTTTAACCTAACAAGTCAAACTAAATAACAATTAGGGTTACCCACATAACATTTAATTGTGAATATTTTTAGAGATTTATGTTGTTCATGTAACCAACTAACAAGTTAGAACCATATAGAGTTGAGTTTTAGGTCCTCCTATCTCTAACATAACAACCCTAAGATTCAAAAAGTCATAGGGTACAAAGGGTAGGTCCACTACACCTTTATATTATCCACATATTCCTAGTAACTTCTCCATAGACAAAACTAGGGTTAAGATCCTATTTTAGGTTTACTCCATGAAAACTTCTCATATCTTTTTTTGTGATTTAGTTCAAAAACAACTTCAACTAAATCAGAGGTTTTTTTTGTACAAATAGTAGTATAATGAAAATAATTTTTGAATATAAGAAACATGGCATTGTAAAACAAATAAGTTGGCTAAAATTCAATATGAAAATCAAGTCACAATATATCCATAACAAGACCTCTTCATACTACTACCTCCTCATGACCTAATTGCATCCTCAAGTCAAACCTCATAGCATCAAGAGATACAAATCATAGTCAATCTATGTGATATGGTAAGATCAACTAAAACCTCATCACATTATTAACATAGGTAAATTCTAGGGTGAATCTTTCACCTAGAGGGTAACTTTCTAAGTCAAGGGTTCTAATTAGGGAAACAAAATTGACATAGTCAGGTTTCTTCTACCATGTGATACCATGTTGTAAGGAGTGGGAACCAAAGGGGATCCACTCCCTACTAAAAATTTGAAGAATAAAACCTCCTATTCAAACACACCCAAAAGATATGTTGGAGTGGGGGTAAAATTTTCAAATCTTATGAATGGTATTCAAAACAACCAAAGTATAGCAGTGGAAGTAAAGTATTGACTATATTCAATTTCTTAAAAGATTACAAATGTACATCTTAAACTCCCACAAAGGGTTTACATGATACACCATAAGGATCTAGATAGAGGGAAATCTAAACCATAACAACTGTGTCTCCAAGCTTTAAATCCTTAAGCTATGTCCATATCTATATGCCATGTCCTCCATGTCCTTCACTTAGGGTTGGAAGCATACCCCAACAAGAAGATAAACAATAGAAGACATCAAAAAAGGATGGTATGTACATACTAAATGGAAATCGAGCAATATATAGAATAAAGGACAACAAAAATAAAAGGCTTCCCATGAAAGAGAAAAGAACTATCCAAAGGGGCATAAAAGGAAAGAACAACAATAAAATAAATACTTTCCATTAAAACAATATAATCATGTCATACTAGCACATAAAAAGTATTAGGGCACAAACATGTAAGCATCAACCTACATGCATGTAAGATAAACATATCCCTAGAACAATATAAAGACAAAGGTGGCCAAGTATCACAAACTTGAAACCTGATAGAGAATGACGTACTGTCAAACTCCCAAATATATAAAAGTGGGCCAAACCTCACAAACTTGAAACCCGGGTATGGGGCACCACCACCTCCATCCCAATAATAAAAGGGCATACTACCCAAAAACCAATGGAGTTACACTACTCTAGTACTACTGATTCACATAGCATGTTTAATAGAGAGGCAAGTAGAAAGTATAGTCAAATCATACAAAATCACCAAAAAGTGGCCAACATATACATCCACCTCAAAAGTGGGAAAAAGACATCACATGTCATCATATAGAGTTTCAAAATGAACAAAGCATAATATAGAAGCACGAAAATGTCCAAACATGATCACAAGATCTGTAACAAATAAGATACTTCACATGAAGCATAATTTCCAAAAGAACAAGATAATGTGTAGGCTAATGTCCATAGGACCAAGAGAAAGAAGAATATAGGTGATTGCTCAAAACAATAATCAGAGATGAAAACATACCTTACTCAAGAATCTAAATAGTCCAAAGTCAGTCCTAGATCCAAGCCTAGGTCTCCAAAGCACCTATGATGCGTATATATAGAATTAGGGTTAGGTTTATATTAATTATTCAAAACCCTAAAAAATTAAATTTTTAATATTAGTGAATTAGGTTATCAAATCAAAGCCATTTTTTAAATTATCTTTTTATGAATTCAAAATATATTTTATTATATTTTTATGACTTTTATAAATATAGTTATGAATTTTATAAGTTATTATTTATTTAGATTAATCCATTAAAATCACATATTTTCAACATTAAATTTTAGCAACAAAACCAATACCATTAGAAAGTACATATTTTTCTAATTTCATAACATATTTTATTTTATTTTTCTGAAGTATAAATAAATAGTTATGAATTTCCAAAAATCGGTCAATCAGGTAATTCCACGTCAGTGACAACCAACGAGAGAGGGAGAGAGAGTGGGAGTGGGACGCACATCTAATTTGGCCCAATCCGGGCTGGCCAACTCGATCGGCCACTCAAACACATCAACATGTTTCCTAAACATGAAAAAGCAAAAGGAACGATGAAAAAAGACCTTTTTACCCCTAGTGCAGAAAACCAAACAAACGATCAGAACAAGGGCACCACAATAAAACAACCATCACCTGTCTTCTTTGCAAACCTCTCAAATGGATATTCTGGAGGTCAGGACCACTGATCAATTTGCGATTAACTCTATAGAACTCAGAATTCAAACATTACAACCAACTTCTTGAGGTCATTCGAAACCCAATAACCCCTGACTGGGGTCTTGGGAGTGTCCAGATCCTCAGTTTCCCCTTTTCCATCAGAAGAACTTAGGCCCAGAAACACTATTTCTCTCCAATACACCAAATCATGACCAAAGGGGGAAACAAAATGCTCGTCACAGATCTGCAAAGCCAGGGACATGCAAATCGGAGGCAAATAGGTTGCCATCTTCAAGACTTGCGTTTTCCCCAATTGGAGATAGTTATCATGGAAAAAAGGGGAAATCAGTTATGCTCATGTTTGGAGAGAATTAGATGCAACTGAAGCATCTAGGAGTCACCAGCATTAGACCCGACAAATCACAATGCCTCGTGATGGAAAGAGTCATCTTGATGACCCTCAGGATGCAGGTGAAGGTAGATGGAGTAGGGAAGCTATACACGGGGTTCATAGAAGCCAAACCAATGGGGGCAAAGAAGTTCTGGGACCCCAACAGAGGTCAAGGATATGTTTTGTAGTGGTCCGAGGTACAAGGAGGTGAGAAGCAGGAGAAACAGGGGAAGAAGCAGAGGTATTGACAGCCGCATTGCTCAATGGGGAGATTGACTACACAAAACCCTAGACTATATGGGGTCCAAGGCACTTGAAAGATGAGACAAAGCCAAAGAAAAATAAACCTTGAACAAATATGGTCTGAGCCGCAAGAGAAGCCAGTGAGAAAACTGTATTTACTATACATTATGAGTCAGTCTCCTACTCAAGGTAAGAGATGACTTATGCACTGTCAGATTTGGGATCTGATTGTTGAGAAAAGTCACAAAATCAGAAACCACGTGACAAAGGAGATAATCTGATTAAAACTAAAGTTTTATTAATTTAATTTCCCTTTTTCTCTCTCTTCAATTAAGGGTCCAAACATTATCCATATTACATGAATGTTTGCATAGAGGCCAATTATAGCATGTAGATTCTGATTATGCAATTAGATTTGTCTTTTGAGAACTTTTAATGTGTTAAATAAACCAAATCCTATTTTCTCTTTCCTTATGCATTAATGACTTTAAGATTCTCCAAATTTGATGAAACTGCACCCACAAGTCATATTGAATGTGTTGGATATGAATTTGTCATCAAATTTCCATGTTGGAGAGATTTGTACATTTATTAAATATTTTGAAGGTTCTTCACACTTTCTCACTCCTGATTTCATCTTTTAAACAAATATTTTCCAAATTGAGTGAAAATCCACCCAAATGCTATATTTATTATGTAGATTACAAATCCAAGATTATCTTCCTCTTTTGGATTCATTTATTATTTTATTTGATATTTTGGAGAAAACACATATCTTCTCTATTCAAAATGAATTAAATTAATTATTATTATGTGTATAATGTGAAACTTGACTCCCAAGGAAATCAAAACCCAAGGAACATAATTTTTAATTTGGATTCCACTTTTAGGATCTCTATTAATGAATTATACATTATTTCGTTATTATCACTATTACTTTTGTTTATCCAATTAGGTTCCATACTTTCACATCATCACCAAAGGAATTATGTAAGATTGTTTTGCATGAATCATTATGAAATCTTTATTTATCACATGTGACATATTTTATGTGTCAATTATTGGCCTAAGATTAATGTGAGAATATTAGGTTACATTAGGATGATTTATTCATGCATTAGCTCATTAGGGTTATATTAAATATCATTTAGGTCTACCTTCAACCTCATTCGGCTACGCACAAAAGGTCAAAGCTCTAGGGTAGGGTCCAAGAACTAGTATGTTACACATTACCAAGGGAAGCTTAATTTGCATTGGGATGTCACAAAAATGATTATCATTGCATAAAAATATAATTTCATTCAACCAACTTAGGAAAATAATTGCAAATCTCATGTCTCAAGTTCCACAACACAAAGCTTAAACTTTGAACTAAATTAAACTAGTACATAGTCTTGATATTATTTGAAAAACTAAATTAAATGGCATAGGATATTTGGCACCCCACCAGGGCTAAACTCTTAGTCTGTCCTTGAGATGTATGGTCCTTGGTTAAGCTCCATAATTCTTTCCTCCTATAGACATCACATCCCTAGCCATGCGTCCAAAATGGAAAACACGATAGAGTAAGCGACATTGTGTATTGTTATAATAAAATAATAATTTCTGAGTAAAGGAAAGTATAAAATTAACTGATAGTAAATTTGGATTCTCATAATATTCTCTTAGTGGTTGATTATAATGTCCTCTACTCTTATCCACCAACTGTGCTCATAAGGCTTGTAGGATCAACTGATGTTCCACTTGAACTCATTATTTTCACCCGAGTGCCATGAGTTATGCTCCAATTGAGCCCATGATTTGCACATAAGTTCCATTAATAATGCTCCACTTGAGGTCATGATTCCACATACGTGCCATTATGTTCCATTTGAACTCATAAGGCGTAAGGGCACAACATTAACATGATGAGGACAAAATAATACAACCAATTACATGATTCATCATTAACATACTAGTCCCTTTAACAAAATTTTACATGATCATGGCATACATATCTTAAATAGAATTTGAAAGCGTAAGAATCATATAAAAAATTTTGGGGAACATGAAATCAATAATTTCTAAAAAATGATTACATAGTTATGCACATAATTTAACTTGATCATCCTCATACAATAATCTTAAAGCAATTGAAAATTAGTTTTAATACTCAAAGAGCATGGACCCACTTACCTTTAATGGAGAAACCCTAACTTAGTCTCCTTGATCCTGAGTCACTCCTATGTTTCTGAAATAACATGGTTTACATTAATTATCACCTTAAGTACCATCCTAAACCCTAATTTTGGATCTTTTAAGAAAACATGGTCAAAGACGATGGGATTATGGTTTAAAAACACTAAAATCAGGTTCCTCTTAGGAAAACCTTTCTAACGACTATTTTTGGATATTTTTATGATAAAAAGTTGATTTATTTTGAATTTCTAAACAACAGACCAATCAGAATGTGAGATAAACCATGTTGGCAAAATATCAAAAAACATACCAATGACGCTTAGCTGGACCTATACCGCATGCCAAAATTTCCACATAGGCCTAGTGAGTCAGTGAGCGCTTCAGAGAACAAGACGCATGAGAAAAACCACAAATACCCTTATGATCGAAATCTCAACATTAAAGCAACATGGGCATCAGGGTAAATGTACCCCTTCCTTTCTTTATCCTTTACTTTCAATACAAGGGATGAACTCAGGTGCCCAAACCTATGACCAAGGTAGAGATCAACAAACAACAACAATTCACATGAGAGGTAAACTAGATGTACCACTTCATGGGGCACCGAGAAGGCCAAAGCCAAACTCTTGGGCATAAATGGGATCCTCACGACCCTGGAATGGGTCACCGAAGTAATAAGTATAAAGGAGGTTTGTCAGAGATATTGATCCATAAGACCGAAGGAACGCACACAAACCAAGAGAATAAAAACCATTGCATGATCTGGTAATTGCAAATTGATGTCTTGTGATGCCTGGATGGCCACTGAGTCATCAGGGCAAAGAGACGACGACAAGCAACCAAAAGTGGCTATATGATACAACTCTCAGGATATCTAGGAGTAAACTAATAATAGGGAAAGAAGCATGGAGGGTCACAGAAACTAACTGAATCACCAATTTGACTGGAGGCAGTAGAGACGTCCGTTCTAGCAAGGTGTTCGCTAGAGAAGAAGATTGGATCCGTCAACATGGCTCAGAGCACAAGAGATCAAATTGAAATGAGAGGAGATATTTGTGGGGTTCGGTGGTTGCTTCTGATCCCTTATTTATAGGTTCAAAGGTTGGCCAAGCGCTCTGTGAATTTGGGTAGAGATAGAAGTCCACGCCCTATTGGGTGTTTCTTGGTTAGGGCAAGAAGTTCAGAAGAAGGTCAGGATGATTAGATTCGGGTGGCTAAGCTGAACACAATTGTGAAGAAATTTCTAGAGAAGGGGCCCTACCGAGTGAGATTGGGGCCAATGAGTGATTCTCAGTCAGACTTCCTGTTATCATTCGCCTACTCAAGGTAGGAGATGAGTCCACGACCCTACTATGGGAATCCAACGGCTACAAGTGGGTCTATTTCAAACAAAAATAAATTAGGCCCACGTGACTAGTGACTATAGGTGAGGAGAACCGAATTGTTTGTGTGGCATTTGAATAATAGATAACTTAGGTTAAACTACCATATTCAAGTATTATTTGATGCAAAAATATATTAACTTTCCCTAATTGATTTGAAGGATCAAATGAAGTCCTATCGACTTTAAATTTAGACCATAAGTTAATAAAGGAGAATAGATTCTTCCCGTATCATTAGATTTGAGTTTTTGTTTACCTTTATCCCATAAAACTCATCTTTGTCATTATTTTAATGTATATTTTATTAAAGGTGAGAATAAATGAGTTATCCTTTCCTTAGTGAACTAGTTGATTCAAAATTCAAGGTATGAAGTTATTATCCACTCTAGAGTCTATTCATTATCTTTTTTTTACAGCAAACAGATTCATTCATTACTCAAGCCATACGACATCTACAAGTAGAGAAGTACAACCAGAAGAAACCTAGATCAGTCAAGAACATAGATCTAACACCACTACCACTCATATTGGAATGAGATTGAAACACTTATGCATAGAACTCTCTTCTTCGTGGCTGACCAAAGAAGCTATTGTGAGAGATACCTTCAACTTGAGCATAAGGCAACGACATTAAGCATGAACCCGACCGAGATTCCGTCCGATTGTTGACTCTACCATCCATGGCACGGCTCGAGCAGCAAAGAACCTGAGGCAAAAACAAGACCAACCAGGGATCTCGTCACTCTCCCAAAAGGAGAGACACCCAAACCCTGAAGGGAGAGACAAATGCCGAAGGAACACTGCGAGAAGAAGGCAAGAAACTGCCTAGAACCAGGACCAAAACGAAAGGCAGGGAGCCGACACAGACTGAACTAAAAAATAGAGCGAAATCAGCAAAGCGAGAAACGCCCTCCCCCCAGCAGATCCACACCAAAAGCTTCGTGGCGGCCACCTCCTTGCCTCCACCAAGCGACCAACTTCGCTAGAGACGAAGCCACCACCCAGAAAAGCACCGCTCCACCACCCTGAAACCCTGATCTAAAGGCACGGAGGATGAAGGCGACGGAGAGGAGAGCCAGCCAGCCGCAGCCCCAGCGCCACACGATCTACGAAGAGGACAGTCGCCCGACGAATGCCCAGGGGGAGAGGGTGGCTACGTGCCGGCAGCCGACCACCTCCCCCGAGCGGGAGAGTCCCACGCACGAACCCTAGCCGCCTCCGGAGGGCAGCGGGGGAGTTAGATGCGGGGGAAGACGCTGGGTCTATTCATTATCTTTTTGTGTATGATTGAAGTATTATCATAGGGGAGAGAATAAGAGAGAGGATATATTTATTTTCCCTTTATGTATTTGAACTCATCTAATAAAAGAAACGTATTTAGTTTTCTTCTATATCAAAATTGTTTAAGATTTGGGGTAACTTGTATTAGTTTCTATGTGTTAAGTTTTATATTAGAAATTTTGCAGTTAAGACCCTAAACTGATTTTATTTAAAATGTGGGATATTATAGGTATATTCACCATGAATCGATTTAGTCAGTTGGGAGTAAGCCCAATTCATCTTGGTTATGCAAAAAACTCCTCAATGATAGAGACATGCTTAAAATTTACGTTGATTTGTATATCGAGGATGGTTGCGGGTTCCTTCTTTGGAAGAACCCTTGGTTACCCGTAGAAGAAATCTCTTCTTAACTATTATATGATAGTCATATGATTTTGAGGTTGGGACAAGGGCCTTACCGTAAAGTTAGTTGTTGTTTGAGCAATGGTTCCTGAAGATTCCCTAAAGTTAGGGGTTGCAAAGTTATTCAAGATTTGTTTTATAGTTTATCAACTCTGACTGGTAATCTCAATCAGTTAAAGTTCAACGGCAACACTATTTTTGAATGAATGATGGATGGGAGATAGTTAGAAAGAAACGTTCTATTATAAATTAGTCGAATTGGGTATGAAAAGGTAATTGCCTAGAAGATGTTCATGTTTACTATGGAAATATTTTCTGAATAGGTTGTTGAAGATTGATTATTTGAAAAGAATCACTTTTTCTTTGTTGTCAAGATGGATTCTTTGCATGGCTAAAGAAGAAGATTGTATTCACTATATTTTGGTCAATCTGTTGTATAGATACAAAAAAAAATTGCATAGATAGTATGTCGGATTTTGCATTATTTTTTCCTGTTTCTGTCTACAAAAAGTTTGCATAGATGATATGTTGGATTTTGTATAGTTTTCCTCCCATTTCTATCTACAAAAAGTTTACATAGGAAGTATGTTGGATTTTGTATTATTTTCTTCCTGTTTGTATCGTTTGTTTTTTCTTCTCCTTGCCTTAGGGCAGTTTTTCCATGCATTGTACATATCCGTTCACAAAAGTAATGATAGAGAGGCACGTTGAGTTCATAAAAAAACAATTATAGTCAACAATAATTCCTTCCAAGTTCTAGCACTAGGTCTTGCTCGTGATATTTGTAGTCTCATGTAATAACTTTTTCTTATATTGATAACTTTATGTGTATTGTACATAGCAATGTGCACCAACCACACAACAAACAATACACACCCATTGACTTTTTAAGTGATATTGAAGTTATTAGTTATGAAGATACACCTATGTTAGGGGATAACAAGAGCGCAATATGAATTGTAATTAATCCAAACTTTTGTTATTTACTAAGTACATAATGACAGATTGATGCTTTGTGACAAAAAAAAAATCCTACAGTCAAAGACAACATCACGCTGCCTTTCATCAACTTTACAGATCAGATTGCCATATCTCTTCACAAAGACACACGCTTCATCAAATCACTAAAATCTGATTCGAAAGTCTATGTCTTTGATCAACCTTCAGTTTGAGTGGAGGTGTTAAATATCTATAGGAAATAAAACCAAAATAGCACACTTTGTTAAAAATAATATCATCTATAGCACCTCATTGAAAATAATTCCAAATATCGCTCACTTTGCAGTAAAAATGCCATTTTATTTGACGTTTTTGTAGTGCAAGTTCAGAAGGCGCCGGTCCATTTGACGTTTTTATAAAAAAAATAAAGTTGACGTTTTCACTTTGAATCCAATAGTGAAAACGCCAATTGAGTTGGCGTTTTCTCACTCTTTTTTTTTTGAAATTTTTTATTTTTTTATTAAAAAATGCTAGATCATCTCACGCTTTTGAATTTGGACGGGAAAAATGCAAATAAAACCGCGTTTTCACTACAAAGTGGGCTATATGCAGAATTATTTTTATTGAGGTGCTATAATGGGTATTATTTTTTACAAAGTACGCTATTTTGATTTTTTTCCACACACACCATTCAAAAGACTGTGTCTTTGATCAACCTTCAGTTTGGAGGTGTTAAATATCTATATATTACCTTCTTCGTCTATATCTTCTCTCGCTTGTCTTATACGTGTATGTCTTGACGAATATTTTCTCATACCCGCTACACCATGTAATCACACACCCCTATTTGAAAGGGACTTGTTAATAGTATACTTATGATATTCACACATTATGACACCTATAAAGCAAAAGAGCAAACTTCGGAGGAAGTTTAAATATAGTCATCTGTAAATGATTCTATCCGTAATGAAGTAGCACAACTATAGCAAATATAGTCAACAACGATTCCTTCCAAGTTCTTGTGACATGTCGTGCTTGTGACATTTGTAATCACATGTAGTAACATTTTCTTATATATATTGATAACTTTTTGTGTATTACCAAGCGTCTTATATTCACATATAGAATACCTTTGATATTAGTTTCATTCTTTTCAAGAAAATGGGTGCAAGTATATTCAATTACGCATCAAATACTTGTCACATACTTCTTATTAGTTAATATATGAATGTGGGGGTGCCAATTCAAGTATTTCCGCTAGTCGCGGGTCTCAGTTGTTGAGGAAAAGGAAATAGGAAGGCAGAAAAGCCGGCATCGGCATGGTTGATTAATTGCAAGGCGGTTGATGATTGATTGGACTGGATGTTATCATCAATCATCAGAATAAGAAACTGATTTAGATTGGAATATACTAGGTGGACATCATTTTGGAACCCGAATGGAACCCCACTCATTTTCGACCACATGTTTGAATTTATTTGTTATACCCTCAAATATATAGTGGAGAATGAGTACGGTTCCATTATAGGTTTCAAAATGGGTCTAAATAACCTCATTTAGATTTTGTATTTCATTATCGTCACCGATATTGTAGGGGCAAACGTCCAAACTAACACAAGCCCACAGCCGGTGATGGTGATGGCTACCTTATCGCTTATCAGTCGTACTCGTCCGGTGCCCGCCTCCCGCTCTTCAAACAAATAACTGAATAAGTGGCCGTTGGTCGTTAAGAACTTAAGAAGGTAATGACATCCCAGACGGCCAGGGGAATCTGAACCGAAACTTGGTGACGTTGACTGGAAAATGGAGAAACAAATTTTGACGAAGTTGATTGATTGATGGGTTGACGTTGTTGTAATCTGAACCTGCCCGCTGAATTATGTGAATAAGGTTCACTCGTGACAGATAACAGGTTCCACGGTTAAAGGCCGGTCGTTATAGATGCGGTTACAGCTCCTCCCACACTCCCACGCCATGGCATCCGGTCACTGTTATTGGCGCCTTCCACGTCGGTTCTCCACTCCGGTCGGCATCCGCCGCTTTCAACGCCGGTTTGGGACGAGTGCTGGCTGAGTGGCCGTGGAGGTTGGGGGGTGGGGGCGTGGTTGTGGGGGTAGGGGCCGAGGTGGGTTGTGAGGAGTAAGACGCAACACAGAGGCGGGCCAGGCCACATGGATTAGGCTTGTGAGGATGGAAGATGATTGTGCACGGCATTCGGCTGGAGTCTAGCTAGCCAAAGTGGGGATTGGATTGCATTTTCAGTGATTGATTCCATTCATTCTTCTGGTTCCAAAGGGACGGTAGCTTTCATACGTTTACGTGAACGATACCTATCTTTTGTTATGTTCCGCAATGAGCCAAGAAGGTCTATGTCACGAGATGAGAAATCGATCAGTGGGGCTGGCTGAATCCTATGAATCTGATCGTAAAACCGCCACTAGATGCTGATACCTAATGAGAATCACCAAAATAAGAGGCGCCCCTGTCTTGACCGGCAGGGCAAACCGATCCAACGCAATCGGGGCTATGGGAGGTACAAAAAGAATGATTGATATATGTTTAGCTTGGGCTGTATAGGGCGGGAAAGTTAATTGACATTCCCGACGAAGAGGTACAAGAATTCATGGAAGCAGCGCGCACATCCTTGTTTGAGACAGACATCGGTTTTAGATGACTGCATGATAGTTAAGAAACAAGACAAGAGAGACAAAACAGATTGCCCAGATGGAAGCTCAGCTGTGTAGAGGATTCTAGTCACGTATTTGAGGTATTTCTAAACTTTTGTTCAGCAATTTTAGCCATATACAATTTGTTTTTAAAGTAGATGTTCTCTACTTAAGGGTGCGTGGAAGACAAAGAGCTATATGGGTATAGGGTTGTTAATGGAGGGTGGGAAGGTAAGGGCGTATCTTTACCCTTACCAACCATGTGTGGCAGGTAAAGATTCATAATTCTTCACTCTTTCAATATCTTTACCTTCCCCTTCTTACCCTCTTACCCGCGTAATAAATGGGAAGGGTATGCGTATTATAAGGAAATTCATACTAAAATTGTGTGCTATTATAAACAACAATTGCTTGTTTGATCACTAGTACATAAATGGTCTGTAGCGTCGGTTTTTTAAAGCATGCAACGTCACTTTTTAACCGACGCCTAGGTGGCCGTCGCTACAGAATTTGATCTATAGCGTCGGATTATTTAACCAAATAAAACCGACCTTACACAGTAAACACCGACGCAAAAGCTGACCTAGGCGAGAAAAAAGGAGCCTGTAAGGTCGGTTATTTCATAAAAACCGACCCTAAAGATTGAATACCATTTCAGTGGTAACACTCGGTCGAGAAAAATGTCGACCGAAAATATTTCGGTCTCGACCGAGAACTCTCTATAAGGTCGGATTTTTGAAATAACCGACCCTAAAGATTGAAGAAAACATTTCAGTGTAAGACTCGGTCGACAAACTTCTCGACCGATAGTAATTCGGTCGAGACCGATAGTAATTCGGTCAAGAAGTTTGTCGACCGAGTCTTACACTGAAATGTTTTATTCAATCTTTAGGGTCGGTTATTTCAAAAATCCGACCTTATAGAGGACATTTAGACTCGGTTTTTTACAAAAATCGACGCTAGAAGTTATATTCATAAAAACCGACCCTGTAAACGTTCTCGGTCGAGAAAATTGTCGACCAAGATCATTTACAGGGTCGGTTTTTATCAAATAACCGACCCTAAAGATTGAATATCATTTCAGTGGTAACACTCGGTCGAGAAAAATATTTCGGTCTCGATCGAGAACTCTCTATAAGGCCGGATTTTTGAAATAACCGACCCTAAAGATTGAATAAAACATTTCAGTGTAAGACTCGGTCGACAAACTTCTCGACCGATAGTAATTCGGTCGAGAAGTTTGTCGACCGAGTCTTACACTGAAATGTTTTATTCAATCTTTAGGGTCGGTTATTTCAAAAATCCGACCTTATAGAGGACATTTAGACTCGGTTTTTTACAAAAATCGACGCTAGAAGTTATATTTCGGTCGAAATTTTCTCGACCAAAGAGTGTACACTGAATTCAATCTTTAGGATCGGTTATTTAAAAAACCGACGCTAGAAGTTACGATTTTTTTTTTAAAAAAATCTGCAGAAATTGATATAGAACAGAAGAACAAGAAGATTCATATATTCTGGGAGAGGGGAGCATTGATGCTCAACCGTCATCATTCAAAACCACACATTCATAACAAAAATGATAATAAATATCATAATTTACAAAATGATAGAGTGCAAGTCTAAGATGACATTTTACAAAAGTAAAAAATATGAAAGAGTACGTACTCAAACCACATATATAAATGGAGCCGACATATTTAATCCAATGCTATTTCGACTTCACTTATAAAACACTCTGACCACTCTTCTCAGAATTCATTCAAGTCCACATGTGTGTAAGGCTGAGTTGTAAAGATCTGTAACAGAAAATGCACATGTTATATTCTATAAAAATGACTACAATCACTTGTAAATTTATGATGTTATTCTTTATTACCTGACTTATAGTCTGAATGTCATGTGATGTTTGTTTGACAATAGTTTGCATATATTTCATTACATAGTAGCCACAAGCCCAGTCATTATTTTGCATAGGACACTACAAATAACAAATTATACTTAATGTTAGTAAACTACTATAAACAACAATTGAGATAAGAGTATAAGAGTTGACATATTACAGTTGAAAATTAATACATAAAGAGTAAGCAGTTGTCAAAGTAGCTACCTTGACATTTTTCAAAGTCAATGTCTTTAATTTTGTGGGTATTTGTCCTCCAGCTTCATGAAAAGCCTTTATACCCCTATCAATTAAATGATAGTTGGTAAAATAGAAATTCTAAATAGAAATATCATGTTGAAGCAATTGATTACATTTATGTTTACTCCATAGCTGACAATTTCAGTTTGTGACTCCTTGTTGTTTTACCCATTGGGTCAAGATAATAAAGAGTCATCAATTTTGGGACAATCACCAGTAATTCCCAATGTCTAGCTCTGAGTAAGAGTAAAACAAACATTAAAATAAATAGTTTCATTCATTATTAAAATTATATTGAATAATAATACTTACTGGACGTTAAAAGGAATTAGGATAATTTCCTTCCCCTCACTAGCAAAATATTTGAATGCATCAGAGAAGTACTCATTCACTTCCTCAATATTTGTCTCCACCTGACTAGTGACCGAAGGAACTAAGAATGCAATATTCTTTATAGCAAAGTTGGTGACCTCGGTATATAAATGGCTGTTAAACATTTGTAATTAATTTTCATATGTAGAAATAAGCTAAAAATGTGTATTGGAATTTTCTATATATATTGATAGATCATTACCTTATCCATACTTCTATTATCAAAGTGTTCAGCCAATCATACCGGAACAACTCTATAATATCATCAAGAAAAATAAAATTCTCAAAGTCCCTCCCAACTGCATCTTCTGTTAACTTGACCATCATATTTGATCCCGATCTTTGGTTGGCTAAGTATCGACACAAACATTTAGATTTGCTTCCCAATTCGTCGAATGTAGTTTCGGGAATGAAAGATGGCTTGGGCATAGGAGGACGACTAGCAGAAGTTTTACTTTTTGGTTTACAAACCTGTTAATTAAATTACATACTTATATTACATGAGTTCATATATGCAGTCAAATATGAAAAATATGGTAGAAATAAGGTATACCTTGTCATTGATAACCAAGTGTCTAGGCCAACCCACCATAGTACCCCCAGCTTCTTCAACTGTACTATATTCAGGATTAAGTATGGGTAGTGGTTTGTCCCCCATTCCGTCATACACAAGATGGATGGACACACGGCAGATGTCATCAGTAATTTGTTGGCAATGCAATGTACCACCAAGGTTGTACACTTTGCCCGCTGCCACAACATTATATTCTGGAACCTCCACTGCAAGTTTACAGTTCATACCAACCTAGATTGAAATAATATAAGTTATATAAGAAACAGTAGAACAGATACATGTTACAACTATATATATTATCATTATATTTATCATACTAATAACACAACATATATAGAACAAAAACTTACTGCAGATTGTTGTGGTGGTTCATCGGGAGTTCTCCCATGACCTTCTACAACTGTATCATGGGCTTGTACCTCATCACTTGAGAGACGTTCAGTATGAATAGGTTGAGAAGGTTGAGTAGGCTGAAATGAAGACATTATTTCTTTTACTTTCTGCGCTACTAATGCTTCAAGATCCTCTTGTGTAAAACCTCCTACACGACCTCTTTTAGATTGCGAAGGGCCAAAATAAGACTTGAATCCTATGCCAGCTCCTAATCCCCTAACACGGCCAGGATGCTCATTCGTACCAAGAGAAACTGCTAGTTCATCCATGTAGCCAGTTGGGATGAACTTTCATTCCTTCCTTTGCTCGTGGAGATCAATCTATTCATAGTTAATAAAAATATTAAATCACAATATCAATTAGATATAAATAAATCTAAGTTTGTGGAAGTTACTCTTTACTTAGTTGGGATAAACCTATCATCTTTTGTGCCACCTCCTTAGTTGCAGGGTTGACAATTTCACCGACTCGATTCTTTCTAGCATCAATCCATGTCATGTGTCGGGGTGGTCGCTCAACTTGAGTTGTACTAGATTCTTCTCCAGAAGATGATTGCTTCTCTTGTAGTTGGCGGCGGAAGGCATAACCACCAGGCCCCAAGCGATGGTCATGCACATTCTTAGCCCATCTTTCCTTTTGAGCCTGGTGAATAGCCTAATCATTTAAAATGAGGTATTGCAATTTAGACTTGGCAAACATGTATAAAAAGATTCACTTCCTTAATTGTATAAAATTCATACAATACATCACAATCTTTATTACCTGAAACTCTTCCGATCTCCTAGCTGCAACAAATCTTTCCCACACCTCAGGATCAATAAAAATATATACATCTGTAGCTTTCTTCTTTTGTTTAGGATTATTTATAAATTCCCTTACAAGATATGTCTTAAAACCCCTCCATCGTACACCACAACGTTGTAGCACTCTTTTCTTGTGATCTTTTTCATTTAGATGAAAAACACCCTATACATACAAAAGAAGCAATTAATAATGTTGTTTTGAAAAGGAATTAATTCCAAGCAAACTAAATTAGAATCAATAGATAAAAAACATATCACTTCCACTCACAGATATATCTTTCCATATGAGGTCTTTTTTGGCATTAGCAACATCATGCCAATTTTCTATATCTATTGGCACCTTAGTGCGCGCGGTCGCCCCTACGTAATGCTTGAAAGCACTAGCATGTTCCCCAACAGGTGCTCCTGTCATATCAAACTGGACTGACAATTTATCCCCTTTAGCCCTGAGCTCCTGCAGCTTACACATCAATGTAGGACCTCTATAGTTCTTAGCATCACCACTACCATCCTCATGGTGCTCATGCTCAGAATGTTCATCTTCGTGGTGCTCATGCTCAAAATGTTCATCTTCACTCGCCATTTTAAAACCTGCAAGTATTCATGATAAAAAAAATAAGTGATAATAAAAGCACATGTGATAAGGTATACATGATAATAAAATAAATAATTCAAAGAATACATGCCTTTAGTATTGGTTGAGTTGTTAGTAAAGGAAAATTCCTTCAGCATGGTCTTGACGTTTATAATATTCATCGGTGTTATCTTCAACATTTACACTTGCCAAACCAACTAAGAATGGACTGGAATCATCATAATTTTCGTAGTATTCTTCTTCATTTATAGGATCTACAGTAAACTGTCTTTTTCCATTAAGAACGACAGACCAATTTTTATTTGCCGAGTCATCAATATAGAATACTTGTTTTGCTTGGTTTGCCATGATGAATGGCTCATCTTTGAAACCAATCTTTTCAAAATTCACCAATTTGAAACCCAACTCATCCACTAAAACTCCTTTATTGTTGTCAACCCAATTACACCTAAATATAGGAACTCAAAAATTTGTATAGTCCATTTCCCATATGTCCTCAATGACGCCGTAATATGACATCTCAGCTTCGCGTGGTCTTTTATCTTTGGCACTAGCAAAATACAATGAACAAGCTTTAACAGTGACCCCACTATTTTGAACTACACTACTTTCATCTTGACGCTTTGTGTAGTATGAAAATCCGTTAATGTCATAACCTTCATATGACATGACATCCATTTTTGGCTTAAAGGCGAGCCATTTTATGTTCTCAGCAACATTATTTGGTGATTCAGATAGTTGATTAAATACTTTCTCTTCAAACCACCTAATAAATGTTCGATTATGCTCTCTTGCCAGCCACATTGAACTGGATCGCGGATGATTTCTCTTGATAAGATCATTGTGTTCTATGATGTAGCTACTAACTTCATCGATGTTGTGTAAAATATACAAATGCGCTTGTTCCCACAACTCACGACTGATTCCTTTCACTCGTCCTCCCAGAGTTCCTTTGCCACAATAAGATCCAGTGTGATGGGAATTTTTTTGATCGCTACAAGTTTCATTGCAATTCAAAAAATCATTACAAAAGTCCATCACCTCCCTAGCCACGTAACCCTCAACAATACTCCCTTCAGGATGATAATGATTCCGAACATCACCTTTAAAAACACTCATGTAGCGTTCAAATGGATACATCCAGTGTAAGAAAATTGGACCCAACATCTTCACCTCCCTTGTAATATGTACTACAAGATGAACCATGATATCAAAAAATGAAGGAGGAAAGTACATTTCAAGCTGACACATGGTAACAATTACATCTTTCTGTAATTTATCGAGAGTATCAGGATGTATCACTTTGTTGCATATTTCATTGAAGAAGAAACAGAGTCTTGTGATTGCAAACCTTACATGCTTCGGCAATATAGATCGAATAGCCACAGGTAAAATTTGTTGCATTAAGGTGTGACAATCGTGAGATTTGAGACATATCAGTTTCAGATCCTTCATTGATACCAATCTACGAATATTAGAAGAGTATCCTTGTGGAACCTTAATATGATACAAGCACTCACAGAAAGTCTTTTTCTCTTTCTTTGACAAAGTGTAACAAGCCGATGGCAAATATGTGCGGCGACCCCTGATCTCCACTGATAATTCTTTTCTAATACCCATTAATTCTAAATCTTTTCTAGATTTGATTCCATCTTTAGTCTTTCCTGGTATGTTCAATAGCGTACCGATGATGCTATCACAAATATTTTTTTCAACATGCATGACGTCAATGCAGTGTCTAATTGCCAAAGATCTCCAATAAGGAAAATCCCAGAATATTGACCTCTTCTTGTATATAGATTTTTCACATGCGAGTGTATGACTACTTGAACTCTTTCCAAATTCATTAACAATATGTTTCACCCTATCATATACAACATGTCCTGGTATATGTTTAGGAGCACTTCGTTCCTCAGTTGACCCATTAAAGGTTTTGCGTTGCCTTCGATAAGGATGCACTGGTGGGAGAAATCTCCGATGACCAAGATATACGATTTTACCACCATGTTTCAGACTGATTGAATCAGTATTTTCCTCACAAACAGGACATGCTTTGTATCCTTTTATGCTATATCCAGACAAATTTCCATAAGCTGGAAAGTCATTAATCGTGCAAAATAACATAA
Organism: Alisma plantago-aquatica; assembly: GCA_963693085.1. Taxonomy (NCBI): domain Eukaryota; kingdom Viridiplantae; phylum Streptophyta; class Magnoliopsida; order Alismatales; family Alismataceae; genus Alisma; species Alisma plantago-aquatica. The sequence goes on along the minus strand of OY856415.1, from coordinate 40,234,081 downwards.
CACGCAAACTGAAGATCTCTTTACGTGAAGCATCATATGTCATAATACCTTCTTCCCATAGTTTCATTAGGTCATCAATTAGAGGTTGAAGGTAAACATCAATATCATTTCCAGGTTGCTTGGGCCCTGATATCAATGTTGACAACATCACATACTTATTTTTCATACACAACCAAGGAGGAAGATTGTATATAACAATCATAACAGGCCACGTGCTATGTTGGCTGCTTAATGTACCATAGGGATTCATTCCATCTGTACAAAGTCCAAGTCTTAGGTTTCTTGGTTCTTTACCAAATTGAGGGTATAATAAATCAATTTTCTTCCATTGTGGTGAATCAGATGCATGTCGTAGGATGCCATCATCATTGACCTTAAACTCCCCATGCCAAGACAAATTTTGCACATCTTCTGTATAGTAAATAAGCGTTGAAATCGTGGTATTATTGGTAGATACCACATCACCTTGGTAGGAGAGCCATTTTTAGCCTTAGCTGAATTTGTAGTCTTATACCTTGACGCACCACATTTTGGACAATTTATCAAATTACTATAGTCCTTCTAAAATAACACACAATCATTTGGACATGCATGAATCTTCTTAGCCTCCATTCCCATTGGGCACATTATTTTCTTTGCTTGATATGTTGAAATTGGAAGCTCGTTGCCTTCAAAAAGAATTTCCTTTAACAAAGACAACAGTGAAGTGAAACTCTTATCGCTCCACCGGTTTTGAGCTTTAAGAGTGTATAATCGCATCACAGCACTCAACCTCGTGAACTTAGTACAACCCTTATATAATGGTTTTTCAGCATCATGGACAATGTTTGCAAATAAAGGTGGATCAATGACATTATCCCGACAACTACGTAGCATCTCATCAATCATATCATCCTGAATCTGGTCATCTTGAATCGGTTCATCATTAACATTATCATCATTATCTATATCTTCTATGCCACAACTATTAGTATCGACATTTTCTTCTCCATAATTCAATTTCTCTCCATGCCAATACCATTCATTATAACCTTGTATGATCCCATTGCATATGACATGATTCTTAATTTCCTCACCAATATCAACTTTCAAATTGTTACAACAATTTCTACATGGACAATATAGCCTATCTGTAGGTAGCTTCCTATGTTCCTCAGCAAATCTGATAAATTCATCAAGACCTTTGGCAAACTCTGGACTGAACGGTTCTTGATAGACATCCAACTTCGATCCATTTTCTATATCACATTAAAATTAATTATAAAACTAACAGTTTAATATTGATACTATAATAATCTGTAAGTTTTTATTGATAGAAAGTTAATTTTATATACTAAAGTGTACCACCTATCCCATTTTTGAATATTTAATCTCACTAGTAACTGTATAATGTATGTTTAGTTTTGAAGAAAATTTCAGCAGCATTTCCCCTAAGTTCTCCAAGTACACCGATGTAAATGGCAAATAACCACTCACATATGTACCCAGAGAACAAATGGAGAAATCCTACTGAAATAATCTACAAAACTAAACATACATTATACATGTACATCCTAAGTGAGATTAAAATATCTAAAAATAGTCCCAAACTGGGGACTATCCAAAGTTTACTCCTAATGAGTAAATTTTGAAAGGGTTTCTAAGTTAATATATAAATGCATTATTTTCATATTTATATATTAAGTTAAACATCATGCATCAACCCTAAAGTGTCAATCTAGGAGTACACATGTCTAATCTAGTATTGATTTCTAAAATTTATATTATGATTACATATGAAAAAAGACATGCATGTTTTTATTATTGGGTTATCAAATCATATAAAATGGAAAATACTTGTACAAATTAGCAAAGTAAGGCCATTTCCAACAGTCCAAAGATTGAAATCATTATAATATTCAGAACTATTGGTGAACATTACAACAAATATGATTAAAACATTTATAGCTCCAACATAAATAAGTTCCAGGTCCATCTCGGTCGACAATTAGTCTACCGAGAGCCCACCTGCGCGCAGCGTCCAGGGCCACTCTCGGTCGACAAAGGTCGACTAATTGTCGACCGAGATGGACCTGGAAGAAGCAATGGCGGCGGGCGGGAATGAAGGGGAACAAGGAACGAAGGAAGCTCAAACTTACTTGGAAATGGCAGCGAGCTTCGTGGAGGAAGAGAAGAACTTCACGGAGAGGCGGCGACCTTCGTGGAAGAGTGGAAGGCGGCAACGAAGAGCTTCACGGCAACGAAAAGCTTCACAGAAACGACGGGCTTCGTGGAGGAAGAGGGGAAGGCGGCGACGACGAGCTTCACGATCCTTTTTACGGCGACGACGAGATTCACGATCCTTTTGGCGGCGTGGAGAGGCGGCAACGGCTTCACGGAGAATCGTTCGCGGCAACGGCGGAATGACAAAGTGAAAAAAGGGTTTCGCGGCGCCGCGGGAGAGAGATTAGAAAAGAGAAAATGGTTTCGCGGGAGGAAGGAAGACTAAAATTTTGGCTTTTTAGTCGAAAAACTGTAGCGTCGGTTAACAACCAAAACCCGACTCTACAGATAAACGGTGCCCGTGTCGGGTTGTTTAATAACAATCAAATGCAATCTCGGTCGACGAATTTGTCGACCGACAAGACCTCTAGGGTCGGTTATTAGGTAAATCTGACGCTACAAGTGCTAATACGAAGAAATCTTGTTGCTTCTCGGTCGACAAATCGTCGACCGAAACGAGCCAGATTTCTTCGTATTAGCACCTCTAGGGTCGGTTTTTTCATTTAACCGACCCTAGAGGTACTTATACATGTGTGAATAACTAAACTGGATATTGTCGGTCGACAATATTGTCGATCGAAACCAAATATAGGGTCGGTTATTAGAAAAACCGACCCTAGAGGTGCTTCTAAGAAAGAATTCTGGCTTCATTCGGTCGACAAATTCATCGACCGAATGTGTGTCGGTCGACAAATTGGTCGACCGAATGAAACTAGATTTCTTTCTTAGAAGCATCTCTAGGGTCGTTTTTTCTAATAACCGACCCTATAAGGAGTCTCGGTCGACAAATTCGTCGACCGAGGAGCTCTAAAGTGCTTCCACAACCCTAATAATGATGTTATGTGAAACTTTAATATATGGTGATGTCGTATGAAACCCTAATATGGGATAATGTTATGTGAAACCCTTATATGGAATGATGTTATGTGAAACCTTAATATGGAAATGTTATGTGAAACCTTAATATAGGGTGGTGTTGTGTAAAAACCCTAATATGGGATAATTGTTATGTGAAATTTCAATATGGGATGATGATATGTGAACCCTAATTGATAAAGATGGGAAACTCTAACCCTAATGAGGGAATAGAGATGTTATTTTTGTATTGCATGATGTTGATATGAAATTGATATGGTTGATATGAAATTGAGATGATTGTGTAACAAATATCCTGAATACTTCGATCAGATGACATGAAGGTAATAGTTACCTGATAAGTGATAACCATGTTTAGTGATGAACTAAGGGTTTGAATACCCAGAATCAGCAATTGTGATGATGGTGGTATTGAGGGATGTGAATTCCCAACAATGAGATAAAAGATTGAGATCCCAATGCTTTATAACGTTTTGAAAAGTACTAAACTCTATTCAAAAATTATGTCTGTCGACTATTTGTTGACCGAAAGAGCTCTAGGGTCAGTTATAAGGAAACAACCGACCCTAAAGTCATCCTCGGTCGACAATATTGTCAACCGAGATTAACCCTATTTCAATGTTTTAAATTAAGTACCAAGTGTGTGTGTATGAGATTAACCAAGTGATGCTTTGTCAAATTTAGCCATAATTTATTTTTTGATCATTTGAAATAACAATATTCTTATATAACATGTATATGTCCAAATGAAGCCATGGAAAATACTTTTATTCATAACAATTTAATGCCCATACACTTTATAAGATGAAACATGACATACTTGCTTTATAAAAAGATATACATTACATCATTACAAAGATATCTCATAATCTCACTGGAAAGACCGAAGGATTACATCAATGTCTGGGTCTTTTCCAAGAAAGGGCTTAGCTCCATAATATTTGACCAGTGTCTGCCACTCCAAGGCACCTGTCATGGTTAAGGCATAAGCCTCCAAGAAGGTGGGAACACAATCAAAGCGAAAGTTGGCAGCAATGTCTTGAAGTTGAATTGGGGAAAACTGAGTATGTGTGAGATCAGGAGATGGTGGAGGTGGAGTTTGATAGTAGTTGTAGGAAGGATTGTAGGGATTTATCATGCCAGGATTAAGGGAATAGGGATATTCATCAGGTTGGTTAGGAGAGAGAGCTTGCATCCTTTGGTTTAAATAAGTCATGCCATGCTGATTATAATCCAATTGCCTACTTAGGTGATATTGGGATCCAACAATGTATGTCAAGGTGTTTGTAATAGGATCATGGGGTAGGTTGGTAGGAGGAGGTGGTGGAGGTATGTCTTGGGTGGATGTCTCCCCTTCAGTCCTAGCCCTTTTGTGGCCAAAGTCAATTCCCATCTTTTCCACTGTATTTTTACTTATTTTTTGGGGTTTTCTATCCCATGTGTAACCTAAGTCATCCTCAATATTCTTCTTAAGAAAATGTTGAGTGATTTGGCATACAAAGTCAGCATAAGGTGGATTACTAGAAAACTCAAACATATTCTTAATGATGATACGAATAAAGTTTATGGGAATACTTTTGAGAATGGCAAAGATAAGGTACATACGAAAGGTGGGTACTTAAAATTTGTTTGTTCTAGGATGGATATTGGTGGCAACAATGAGATTTATGATCCTAGCTTTAGGTTTTAAATTTATGGCATAATAGGTACCCCTATCTTCATGACAAGTCGTATTTGATTGAAAAATGGCTCTTTTGACATCACTAAGGCTAATTGTAGTGTTATCTTGGGAGAGTTTGTTGGGTGGAGTTCCTCTAGTGAGATCAATAAATTTTTTATATTCTTCTATATCTATGTCAAGCATATCAAGAATACCCTCCTCAGTAAAATGGAATCCATACCCACCAACCATAGAGGAGAAGGAATCATGTTCAGGATGTTCGGCTAAATTGGCATAGAATTCATTAACTAATTTGGAGGAGTAGGATTGGAAGGAGGGATTTAGAAAATCAGTCAAATGTTGCACCTCAAAAAGTTCCTCCAAATCGACAATGCTTTGGAAGTCCATGACGTCGACTGGCCGTCATGGAATACCACTTTTTGACGAGAGCCTGAGGTAGCGATCGCCTGCATCTTGGTCGATGAAAGGGACGCCATTGATGATCGGCAATGTTGAAGAGACTGTCCTTCCTTTCCTACCTGCAACTTGCTTCTTTCCACGCGTAGATGATGAAGCCATTTCGTTGCTTTGAAATGGAGAAATAGCAAGCAAGAATTGGATGTAGAGAAGCTGAAGATTTTCACAAGAATACACTAGAGAGGAGCTCGAGAAGTGAGAATGTGAAGGTGTGAAGAAATGGATCATTTTGGGTGCTATTTATAGCAAAACAGAGCCAATTTCGGTCGACAATTTGTCGACCGATGCCCGCAACGGTCGTCTCTCGGTCGGCCAACGGTCGATCGAAAAAGTAGCCATTACGACGATCAACGGTCGTATTTATAGCTGTTACGACGGTTGAAACTGTAGCCGTTACGACGGTTGATTTTTTTAGCCATTACGACGGTTGGTTTTTCTAGTCGTTCCTCGGTCGACAAATTCGTCGACCGATATGTTTTGGTCGACAAATTCGTCGACCGATATGTTTCGTTCGACAATATTGTCGACCGAATGCACTTCTAAGGTCGGTTATTAAGAAAATACCGACCCTAAAAGTGCTTATACACTTGAAAACTGACTCCTTATCAATCGACAAATATGTCGACCGAGAAATGCTCTAAGGTCGGTTATAAGTGCAAATCCGACGCTAGAGGTGCTTATACATGTGTGAACTATCTGGATCCAGAATAGATATCGGTCGACGAATTTGTCGATCAAGAAATAGCCAGATTTCCTTCGCATAAGTACTATTAGGGTCGGTTTTAAGGAAAAAAACCGACCTTAGAGGTACTTATCGGTCGATGAATTTGTCGACTGAGTGAATCGGTCGAAATATTGGTCGACCGAAGAAGGCTCTAAGGTCGGTTATAAGTGCAAATCCGACGCGAGATGTGCTTATACATGCATAACTATCTGGATCCAGAATAGAATATCGGTCGATGAATTTGTCGACCGAGGAGGCCTTTAAGGTCGGTTTTGTAGGAATAACCGACCTTAGATGTGCTGAACCGAAGAGGACTGTAAGGTCGGTTATAAAGAAAAAATCGACCCTATAGGTGCTTGTATACGTGAAATTCAGGTCTTATTCGGTCGACGAATTTGTCGACCGAGGATCCCTTTAGGGTCGGTTATTATGTAAAACCGACCCTATATATCGAGGCGGGAAGCCAATATTGTCTATAAGGTCGCATATTTTAGAAAAACCGACCCTATAGAGATGTACTTTCGGTCGACAATATTGTCGACCGAATGCACTTCTATGGTCGGTTATTAAGAAAATACCGACCCTAAAAGTGCTTATACACTTGAAAACTGACTACTTATCGGTCGACAAATTTGTCGACCGAGAAATGCTCTAAGGTCAGTTATAAGTGCAAATATGACGCTAGTAGTGCTTATACATGCGTGAACTATCTGGATCCAGAATAGATATCGGTCGATGAATTTGTCGATCGAGAAAGAGCCAGATTTCCTTCGCATAAGTACTATTAGGGTCGGTTTTAAGGAAAAACCGACCTTAGAGGTACTTATCGGTCAACGAATTTGTCGACCGAGTGAATCGGTCGAAATATTGGTCGACCGAAGAAGGCTCTAAGGTCAGTTATAAGTGCAAATCCGACGCTAGATGTGCTTATACATGCGTAACTATCTGGATCCAGAATAGAATATCGGTCGACGAATTTGTCGACCGAGGAGGCCTTTAAGGTCAGTTTTGTAGGAATAACCGACCTTAGATGTGCTGAACCGAAGAGGACTGTAAGGTCGGTTATAAAGAAAAAACCGACCCTATAGGTGCTTGTATACGTAAAATTCAGCTCTTATTCGGTCGACGAATTTGTCGACCGAGGATCCCTTTAGGGTCGGTTATTATGTAAAACCAACCCTATAGATCGAGGAGGGAAGCCAATATTGTCTATAAGGTCGTATATTTTAGAAAAACCGGCCCTATAGAGATGTACTTTCGGTCGACAATATTGTCGACCAAATGCACTTCTAAGGTCGGTTATTAAGAAAATACCGACCCTAAAAGTGCTTATACACTTGAAAACTGACTCCTTATCAGTCGACAAATTTGTCGACCGAGAAATGCTCTAAGGTCGGTTATAAGTGCAAATTCGATGCTAGTAGTGCTTATACATGCGATAACTATCTGGATCCAAAATAGATATCGGTTGACGAATTTGTCGATCGAGAAAGAGCTAGATTTCCTTCGCATAAGTACTATTAGGGTCGGTTTTAAGGAAAAAACCGACCTTAGAGGTACTTATCAGTCGACGAATTTTTTGACCGAGTGAATCGGTCGAAATATTGGTCGACCGAAGAAGGCTCTAAGGTCGGTTATAAGTGCAAATCCGACGCTAGATGTGCTTATACATGCGTAACTATCTGGATCCAGAATAGAATATCAGTCGACGAATTTGTCGACCGAGGATGCCTTTAAGGTCGGTTTTG